>OX638063.1:50659956-51892606 GCA_951804385.1 Trifolium dubium | reverse complement strand
CTTATAAGTACAAAATATTTATTTCAATCATAAAGTATGAAAACTCAGAAACCTTAATTGAAAATGCATTTGCCAAGAATCACAAAATCAAAAGAAATTTCACCTAGGTATGATTACATGAATAAAAAAACTTGAGTTGTTTTGTATAATATAACATGGGAGAGCTAAATAGTGCAATTCACAACCAAAACATCACAATAAAAGTTTAAACTATGTTTGGTTACAACAACAAAGAAACTCAAATACACACATAATCTTATAATACTAATATATGAGAAAGCAACAAATTTCACTCGCAACGAAATAATTAGGAAAAATGAAGTACCGGACAGGTACCGTACGCGTATGTACTCAGTACATCTACTTCAACGTTTTACAAGTACCCATGCTTCAGAGCCTAGGAGCATGCATGCCAGATCAAGTTCGGGCAAAATCCCTTTTCATTTGAACCACATTTCGGTTTCCTTCAATTCTTAATGGACCCAAGGGGTTATTCTGTGGATGTTGAATGTACCCTTGGTTTACTTATTGGTCAAAGTTGAAATGGCTATTTTCATTTTAGCCAGAAGAATAGATAAGACTTTATAACTTTTGTGTATTAGGTAGTGATATTACAATTTGAACCAATTGGATGCATGAATTCTTTCAGATACAATTGAAATCATTAGCAGAAGAGATGCAGGCAATCACCAAGGGATTAGAAAAGGTTAAACAAGAGCTTGCTGGATCGGAAAATGATGGACCTGTGTCCGAAGTTTTCTGTAAGGTGTTTATCTTTTTTTACACAATAAGGTTTTTTATAGGCAGATTGGGATGTTACCAGATTCACTCAATTACTATGTTTTTGGATTATAAAGGCTTAATTAATGTCACAAATTTGAGAAATGTGCATGTTATACACCCAAAAGCATAGTAACAAAGCTCTTCAATTCTTTTGAGAAGCAGAGAAGATCTCAATTCTTCACATAAATTTTAATGCTGATATGCCTATGGAATAGTGTGTCTATCATGCCCTTGTTGTTGATCAATAGTGATATGGCTAACTAAATATATATAATCTTTATGTTTCTTTTGTCCACATAAACATTATTTGTGTCAAAAAATAGAGATTGAGATCTTTGGTTTTCTTTTTATCAGTAATAATCAAATTTTGCATCGTATTACTAATCTATTTCTACATTTTATGGTTTATTATCTAGTTTACATTTTTTTAATCTTCTGTTCAGACATTGAAAGGATTCATTACGGTAGCTGAGTCAGATGTGGTGGATCTACTAACACTATATTCTACGGTGGTAATATTCTTAACCATCCTTTTGATACATTAAATACTGCCACAGAAATAAATGATTGAGTAATTTCACTATGTATGGACAGGGTAAAAATGCTGATGCACTTGCACAGTATTTTGGCGAGGATCCTGCTCGATGCCCATGTGAGCAAGGTAAGTTGATCATTAATACGTCTTCTTTACTAGTGACTTATTTATCATATCATAGTTCATTAAAATTATTTAACTGTTGTTTGTATGTAAAATATAGTGATCTGTTCTCTTGTCTATTTCTATAATGCTCAACCTAACTTATTTTTGTTGCTGGTAATGGTTGCAGTTACCGCAACTCTATTAAATTTTATAAGGTTGTTCCGGAAAGCACATGAAGAGAATTGCAAACAAGCAGAGTTAGAGAAGAAAAAAGCCGAGAAAGAGGCTGAAATGGAGAAGGCTAAGGGAGTTAACTTAACAAAGAAGAGTGCAAAAGATAGTTGATGACTGAGTTTTCTGCTCCTTTGCACCAACAGCCTGCTCTTACCGAAGAGCAGGAAGCTACCCATGCTAGGGGAATACTTCTGAGGCCAGTTATGACTTACAAAGCTTCTCTTCGCGATGATGATGATGTGAAAATGAGCCTTTCAAGCTTATCTATTGAAGGTGGAATACCAAGTTTGTGCCACCTGGGGACATTTGAAAACAACAAGTTTAAGAGTTGATTCTTTGATGAATCAGATTTATCCGGCCCATTGATCCTTTTTGTTGGAAGAATAGTTTTGAGTTTATTCCAAGTGGGTCTTTGGATTGCTGGATCTTTCCAAATAGGTGGATGCTTATCATGGCACGTAAGCGCCTTTTTGTCGGAACGGATGCTTACTGTGATTGCTCAAGATGCCATCAGCATCCTCCAATGAATGTTATTAAATGATGGACCTAATCCAGCTCATGATGATTCAAGAAGAAATTTTTGTTGCAGAGCATGCTTTCTGAATGCTTACATCATTCATTTGCGTTATTTTGTCCAGCATCAGAGCAGAAGCTTTCTGGATTTGCAAAGCCCTGCAACTGTAGTACCATGAAACCTTTGTACAAATCACTAACCCTCTCCTTTAGGATCCAATTCTTTCTCATTAACATAGAAATTAGTTTTCCTTTTTATGGAGATTTTGGTAGATACCATCCAGAAATTGTTGTATATATGTCAGGTTAAGAGAAAATAGAAATCAGGTCATTGTATTTGTAACTGTAATATATTAGTGATTAGCGATTAGTGAAGAGAAGGTCTACTTAGAAATACAGTGCAAATTTCATTTTTCATGTGAAATACCATTGTCAAGTGTAAAATGTTATTGTAACATTCTGTTGTACACAAAGAAATTCTCAATTTGCATGTTTTCTTTATATCTTGTTAGTTGATCTCACGTATCCTAATGATTACCAACATCCTCACTGATTAACCAGTTTTAATTCTAGTATTTTGGACATAATGCTATTTTATAAGCTTAGAGTGTGGTCTGGTGCCAAACACAAATGCAGTTCAACTGAATAATAGCACTTTTTTACTCTGTTTTTTCCTCCGCTGCACCGCTGTATCGTGGAAGAGGATTCAAATCCACAGATAATTGGTCTCTAGCATTTTCAATGTGATGGCTCCCTCACCCTAGAAGCCACCAATAACTATAATCTTCTTAGGTACACACAATCTTTAGTTTTTTATTTAGTTAGAAACACACTAGTAAACCATAGTAACTCATACACAATAAGTGAATTAACATTGAATCACGTGTCTTATTCACACTGTAAAATATTGCCAATCTACAAAGTAGAACTTATGAAATCAAAATACACAGTTTAAGAATATGACAGACATTTATATAAAACACTGCAGTATATGAATTTCTCTAATTTCTTGTCTTTGCACAGAACTAAGATGAGGTTGCTCAATCGAAACTCTTTATGCCTTCAAAGCTTTTCGATTTCCTCCAACATGAATAAATTGGTAAATACCTGTTCAAAACAACTGGTATAGCTTCTTCTCTTCCTTAAAGAAAAAGCCTTGGTCAAAATAATAAAATGCTACTTCAAATTATGGCAATTCTTCGAAACTCTTGTTGTCAATGTAGCCATAATCGCTCTCATCTTGAAAATGTCTGTCGTCCTGACCGATCCATGATTCTCCTGTCTTAAAGCTTTTGTAAAACAAGCAGCTCACAGTTGTGTCAAGGATGATGAATATTGAGTACAAGTAAGCAATGAAAATCCCCTCTAAAACTACAAAAGGCCTCGCCTTTCCAACGATATGATATTCCCTAACAACTCTGAAATGAAACAAGGCCTCAATTGCAGCCAAAGCAATATTAACAGGAAGTGCTAAGAACAAAGCCATTGATGTCTTTCCTCTCATCAAGATACAAGCTTTCAGAATTGCCATGTATCCACCACGCCCCTCCATACCAGATAGAGCAATTGACATATTGGATATCACAAGTGCATTGGCAAGAATCACAGAAAAGATAACTGCTCCGGTTGCTGACATGAAGAGAAGGAAACTAGGAGAAGAGTAGCCAAGTGTTTCAATGAAGTTGAAAGCCAAAAACATTATACAAAAAGAAGTTGCATTTGCTGATAGAATCAAGAAACAGTTGCAGATATATGTGTGTAAAAGTGGCTTGTAAAGGGCTATTATCGAAGCGAACGAAGGTGGAAAAGACGGTTTATTGCGATTTAGTTTAAGAGCTTGGATTATGGATGCTTTAGCAATGAGAAGAAAAGTGAGTGTAAAAGGAAGAGAAAAAACTGAACAAGTAATAGTTTGAGAAACCTTAAGATTAAGAATGTTGAACAATAATGAAGATGAAGGAAAACCGGCAGCATCAAAGAGAATCCTCAAACGGTTATAAATTTGAGGCAAAAGAGATGAAGGAGAAGGAACTATAGCTTGTGAAATGAGTATTGAAGCTGAGAAAGGAAAAACAAGAAAAGCTATTGAAGAAGTGAAATAATGATAGTTTTGGAGAAAACTATGAATTGATCTTCTCAAAATCTTGCATGAAACTTCCATATTGAAGTTGAAATTCTTTACTATGTTGTATGATGAATCTTGAAACAAGTTTCTTCTTAGTTCTAACCAATATAGAACAATAAATAAACTATATAATACTCATGTGATGCATGTATACAAAAATGATGTGATGAGATGAGGTGTTGATGTTTCTTTTTCTGTCTTAGTTTTTCTTAAATGGATTTGTTCTTGTTTTTGATAATTGGTTGGTTAGAGAGATTAAGAGTTGGTGTTTCTGATGAATAGATAGGCCAACAAGAAGAAACTAATGACTTTGTTTTAAGGTGAAGTTGTTTGGACTTTGTTTTTAACTTAGTTTTTGGACACATTTGTGTGTAAAAAGGATAATCTTTGTGTTTTACAAACAAAAACCAAATTAAGTGGTTTAATTAGAAATGAAAGAAAAGCATAGATGGTTTCACAATTTGGCAATAAGCCAATAAGTAATTTTGGTATATGACAGGTCTTTAAGTTTTGTATTCATGATGAAGGGTCTTTTTCTATTTTTTTATTTATTGCTTAGATTATACATTATATTATTTATTTTGTAGCTTATAATTGATGATGGCTACAAACACTTTTTCCAATTTTCTTTAAATACTATATTGTAAATTATGACAAAATGAACTAATGAAGCATTCAAAAGTTGGTCCCATAATTCTTGAAAATAAAGCGTCATTTTGTGACATGCATGAGTGTAAAATAAAAAGGAATATTACACCTTCATGAAGAAGGAATGTGGAAATTTAATTAAATTCATGTTGCCTTAGTAAAGAAAGAAAGATGAATGTAATAATAAATTAATAATTATTATAAAGTACTAACTTTGTGATGCATTCTGGTTAAGGTAGGACCATGACTATAGTTTTGGTACTTTTGGTATGGTTCAATTGAGGATTACGTAGCTTCTAAGAGACTTTTATTATGTGTGTTTAAATTAAAAGATTTCTTCTTACTTTTACTTGTAATTTATGGTTAAATATACTTTTAACTATTTTTTTCTTCATTTTCATCTCAATAAATCTCAATATTTTATTGAAATAGAAGTAATTGTTAAGCAATAATTCAGATAGATGATGTCACATTATTTATTGAGTTGTCTCATTAACATCTCACTTGACACATCATAACAAATTAGACTCAATTAAAATGCATATATATGAAGAAAAGGACATGCATTGTGTAAACGAGATCGCCGAAATTGTGAATTTTGAAATGAGAAACTAAAATTATGAATGGTGTAAAATAGAGAGAACAAAATTATATTGATTATTAATGAATAATTTGAGTGTTATTTGACTTTACATAATAGCTCTCTCTCTTTACACACATATATATTCATATATAAAAGTATTTTTATCTTGTAAGTAGAACTCAATTGATAGTTGTGAAGAGATTTGATATGTTGTGGCGTGAATTTAAGATGTGTAATTCAATAAAAAAGAGACTTGTGCTTCTAATGAAGTTTAATTCATTTGAGTATGAGTGAGATTCGCGTATATAATCATTGGTTCTTTTCTTCTCTCTCTTTAGTATTTCATTAAACATTTGATCCGTCTAATACATGACATGTAGATACTTTATGTATTTAGTTCAAATGTGAATATGAGAAAGGATGAGTAAATATATCGTAAACGTTGAGAAGATCGACTACAAACACTTGCATGATAATGCAAATGTAGACAACCATTAAATATGTTTAGTTGGAATCTATTTATTATTTATGACGCATATCTCTAAAAACGTGTGTGAAAGAATAACTATTTGTGTAGAGACTAAATTTTTATTGTCATCTTTGTGCACAATTGGATAGAGTAATTTTTTGAGTTAAATAAGACTATAATATGTGGCAAAATTCACCCTCAAAAGTGAAAAACCTAAATTATCTCACTCAAATAATCTTAAATAAACTAAATATATTTTGAAACATATTTTAAATTACAATTATGTTATTTTAACATCAAAATATAAACACCATATTTATCTCTATCTTTCTTTTAAGTACATTTTACTTTCTATACTTTACATTACATTTTAAAAATACAAATAAAAACACTTGACACCATATTTGACATCATGTTTTTGATATCCTAACATTTTCAAAGTTGATGTTATTGTGACCAATAAAGGAAAAGTAAAAACCAGGTAATTCTACTAATAATGCAAATATGATTTAGTCGGTGAGCTAAAATAGAGCTAGTTTGACCTTGTGAGTGACACATAATCTTACTTGATTTGATTCTCTTTCTACAAGGAAGGATGTAGAGGAATAATTTAATTAAGCAAACATTAATTAGAGTAGTGTTTTAATTTGGCTATACTCTCTTCCTTGGTGAGATGTCAACATATTCATTGACATTCCATCTGAAATTTAAATGCAATTACCCATTACATCATTGGATACAAAATTATAGGCTTTGGAGGGTTTAGAGTCTTGGGTTTGTTTGTTTCTTTATATGCATGTAATGTAAAAGCAAAAATTAAAAGAGCTTCTCTAAGAAACAAACTTTCAAACTTATAAGCAACATTATCAAAAAGTAATGGTGGATGGCTCAAATCGATAGAATATTTCTGAATTCACGTTCAAAATTCTCTCAAAGTGTGTGTGTCATCATCAATTGTTCTAATAATAATTTTTTTTCCTAATATAAGAAGATAAGATAAAGTTAAGAAATACTGTATTATGAATAAAATAACTTTTTATAAGAAACAATTAACTTTTTAAATTCATTGAATAACTGATATATTTGATCTATAATATATTAATATGGACTAAATATATTAATTATTCAATTAATCTAAAAAGTCAATTGTTTCTTATAAAAAAGACTAGATGTAATAATTTATTATGATAAAAATCAAACATGTCATATCCAAAAAAAAAAACAATTTAACATGTCTAATAATCTTTATACCATCATACATATAAATTTAAATTCATATGTAGTAAAAAGTAAAAACAGTCAAGTATACTAATTATAGGTGAAAAATATCGTTATTTAACTACAAATGACACTTTTGCAATAACTATAAAGCATTATGAACCCCACCCCGTATTTATATGAACCTAAAGTGTCGGTTCCTTTTATTTATGGTTAAGATTATTGGTTTAGTCAAGTTTATATTAAATTGTATTTGTGTAGAAACCAATCAAAATTAGATTTGATACAGACAAAAGCTAGTGGTTGACTAATTGTGATAGGACAACCAATCAATAATTGGAAGAGATTACTACTAATTAAATTTTGTTATGATATTGGACTCAAGGTCAAACTGGCCCAATCATATAATGGATCCTCAAGGCCCATATCCATACAACCCAAATGATCCAAGCAAAATTTTCTCATATATTCTAATTTTAATTTATTTTTTTTCAAAAATATTGAACTTAAAATATAGACCGTCCGATGTTTTGGTCGAATGATCACCGATGTCTCAATGGTATGAATGCATAAAACCTCACGGGAGCCAACTCTCAGAAGAAGATTCAATTTCCAAAAATGAAAAATAAAGGTCATTAAAAACAACGTAAATAAGAAACATCATCCACAACAAAATTAAGAAAAAATAAATAAAATCATTAAAAAGTTTATACATCATGAAAAGATTGAGATATGTAAAGAGCATTTACTTTTACATATTTTAAATGTCATTGTTCTCCAACATAATATTAAAATATAATTTGTAATCAAGTGTTATACATCTCTAGGTGGGAAAGGAGACAATATTAATAATAGATAAAAATGAAACGAACTCAAATTTAGGTACACTTACAAATAGGATAAAATATATTGAGTTTTGAGAGATTAATCAACATTGTTATTTGTAAAAAAAATACATTGTCATTTGTCAGTGCAAATTATTTTCTGACATCTAATGCGAGCCTAACATGTAACTAGTATAAAATATGTTGTTTAACATACAGAAATTTTTGCGTCAAAAAAAAAAATACATAACTTTTTCATACTTTTATTTTTTACAATGTACCAAGCTATATCCTAGAGAGGTTGCTCCATATGCCACATTTGTAGTAATAAATAAGGACTAATGCAAAAAAAATTGAAGTCCTTTATGGGCAACAAGTTGATAATAATTTCAAAACTATACAAATTAAAATCTCCAATTTCACCTTCCTTGCAAATTGACTATCTGAGAAAACAAAGCAGAATTAGTATTTTTACTATCAGACACATCACTTGTGACACCATGTGAGTTATCATCATTTCTGTCACATTCATTTGCATGTTGAAAAGAATATGAGTTTGTATCATTAACTGGAATATCAACATGTGATGAAGCTATCTGTACTTGCAAAGCATGTTCCAAATGCCATAACACATCACCCATACTAGGCCTATCAACACCATGATCTGCTAAACATTTCACACCAATTTGTACAAAAATCTTGTATGATTCATGATTTATTGTATCAACTATACTTTTATCAACCATGTTTTGAAGTTTCCCTATTCTATATTGTTGTATTACCCAATCAGCCAAGTTGGCTTCTTCCATTGGTAATGTAGGACAAACAACTGGCCTAGCACATAATACCTCAAATAAGACTACACCAAATGAGTATATATCAGATTTTTGTGTCAATTGTTGGGTTCTGAAATATTCAGGATCAAGATATCCAAAACTACCCTTAACAGCAGTGCTCACTTGAGATTTATCTTGGATAGCTTTAGATAAACCAAAATCAGAAAACTTGGCTACATAATTCTCATCCAATAGTATATTTGTTGTCTTCACGTCACGGTGTATGATACCTTGAGATACACCTGTATTAGAAATATAAAAGTTAGTTAGAGTCTGTTCGTACGTAATTAGTTAGGACGATCTTGTATATGTTTGATCATGTAATTTCTAACAATTACCTGTATGGAGATAATGCAAACCACGAGCGGCGCCAATGCATATCTCAAGCCTTTTTTGCCATGACAAAGGAGGAAAGTTGGAGCCATAAAGGTGCGAACGAAAAGGGCCATTAGACATGTAATCATATACAAGAACCATCTCTGAGTTTTCATCACAGAAACCTATTAGTGAAACTAAATGTCGATGTCGCAACTTAGAAAGCATGTTTAGTTCTGTTCTAAACTCATTAATCCCTTGTTCTGAACCACCACCTCCTCTTTTTACAGCAACATCTGTTCCATCTTCTAATGTTCCAAGGTACACTTTACCAAATCCTCCAACACCAATAACTCTCCTTTCATCAAAATTATGTGTAGCACGTTGCAATTCAATGAAATGGAAGAATCGTTCGGGTCGTTTGGGCCCTCTTGGAGAGTGATGAACAGAATGACCACCATCCCTACTCTTAGGTGAATCAAATGTGTTTAAATTTGTGTTGCCAACTTTCTTACATCTTGAATGAAGAGGAAGAATCCATGAAGATAAACCTCTACTTTCGTCCCAGTTGAAAGGTCTCCTTAACCACCTAATATACATTACTGCTAGTAACAACAATGATATCACAGCCAATGCCAAACCAATAATAGCAACAATCTTCATTATCTTGGATGTTAAACTCGGTACTTTGTATTCTCCATCGACAGAGAAAAAACCATCCAAACTATCAGCACTATTGCTCATTTTCATCACCTCAATTCCATTCAAAATTGCATTGGCGGGACTTTGTTGAAGATTAGTCGGACCTACTTGAATCAATATAGAACCATTTGTGATATTAGATGAACCAATCACAAAATCCTTGTAAAATGCTGTTGATAGAGCTTTAGTTTGAGATGAAAGGTCTAAAGCTTGCACACCCTCGATCCCATTGATGTATACGTTAAAAAACAATTGATTTAGAATTTTGCTAACAATGTCACAAAAATGCAATCTTATCAAATATGAATAATTTTTTTCTACATTTAGCATCCAACTAAGATTGAAATCAGGCTGCATAACTCTAGCATCTTTCATTTGTACACAAGTTGCATAAACTGAATTTGGAGCAATCAAGGGTGTAACACTAACATCATTTTGTTGGGGATACTTTATGCTTCTATTTGAGACGGAAACACTCAAAGAGCCTTCTGGAAAAATGTTATAAGAACTATCAGGTTCCCATGCTCTCGACAATGTGTCACCGTCAGGATTTATGGTGGGGCCTCCTACATTTATTCTATAAGATACTTGCAAAGCTGATTTCGTCAAACCTTTAAATTCTCCAAGTGGAAAAACTTGAGTTGCTGAATCTGATATAAGTGTGTCAGGAGCTGAAACAATTTCAATTGCATTGATGAATGCAGAAGAATTTTTCTTTGGTTTGAATTTAAGGGAAAATCTAGTGTCAGGAACATCAATAAGATATTCTTTGAAAACAAATGAAGTGTTATTAGTACAAGAGAATTCATGCAAGAGAACAAAATGATCAGTATGAACAGAGAAAACAGAACTTGTTAGATTGTATGAAGGGTTAGAAAGAGGGAAGAAATAAAGACGAATCCAAAGTCGACCAATTTTGGAGATGTAAAAAGTGTATTTAGATTCTTCTAAGAAAATTCTAGCAGTTTGATATAAAGGCAATGTTGGATGAGCAAACATATTTGCCATGTTTATAGAATCAAAAATTTGAATATCTTCATTTGTTGAAAGGAGAGAAGTGGTTTCACGATCAGATTTAAAGTTTCTTCCGTCTTTTAGGTGAGTTTTGACAGTGGAGCCACAATCTATAAGATAATTAACCGAAGGTGTGAATGAATGATTGGAAATAGAGTTGGACGGGGTAAAAAATAAAATGAAAAGAAAGAAATGAGAGAAGACGTTATATGAAAGTTTCATATTAACCTCTTTATTCTCTTTTTCCAATTTGTATTGCATTTGAGGTTCAAATTATTCAATAAGGTAGCAATGAAGTGGACATTATATGAAGATGAAGACATGTATGTAACAACTAATTATAAAAGGGTTATTAGCTGTTGTAATAATGTATGAAACTTACAAAGTGGGAATAACAAGCAAGAGCTATTCGTTGCATGCTAGAGGGTGTTTTTGTTGAAGACATACAAATAACAGAATTGGTAAAAACTGAATTATTATTTAGATCGAGATATGCGTTACACCTTACGATGTTACATACCATGTTTGTTCTAAAAAGCTTTTGAGCATGAAACAGTTGCAAAACGCGTAAGAAATAACTAGATTTGGGTTGGAAACTATACTTTAGCATCTTAACGAATTAAGGTGATGCAAATGGAAATAATGTAATGCAATGGAATAGAATTTCACGTGCGTTGTATGTAGTTTTCTAAATTTGTAACATATTTGTGCTTTAAAAATAGGTTAACCAACCAAATTGAAAAATGATAACATGATTACAACAAGATGATTGAAGTTTACAAAAATAAAACTAAATTAATTTTTTGAACTATGCTTAATTGAATGTAAGATGCACTATATATTTTGGCTACAGTTGTATTAATTTTAAGACCTTGTGGTTATTATAAAAAAAATGATCCTGTGGTCATGCTCAAAAATTAATATTTTAGTTTATAATTTTTTTAATATTTTGGTATTAAAAGTAAGACAAAATTTGAAAAGAAATAATAAAACGACAGGAAAATGTATGACATATTACAATCACTCTTTATTTCAATCATATATAATATTCATTCTCACATAACATGCATGACTCAAAAAGTCATATTTAATACATGAAAATAAGAGGTATTATTCTTTACAAGATATATTGATTGGTATATAGTTGTTGGTGTTATTTGTTATTAAAATGTATGACTATAGTCATATTTATTTCACCAGAATGTTATTTAAAATTAAGATGTAATTTAAATAATTATTTTTTTGGTAGAACTTTAATTAGATCATTAATGATAACTATTTCAACTAAATTTAGATGTTAAAAATTTTAATTGTTAATTTTTTTACAAATTAAACTAAAGAATTTAGTCTAACTATTTACATTTTTATGAAATAGAATGTCATTATTTTTTGTACCAAAAGAAAAAGAAAAAGAATGTCATTATTTTTTTGGGGTGGGGGGATGTTTTAAATTTTTTATGACCTAACGAAATTTAACTCATCGAATTGAGTTGGTTTAAATTTGACGAAGAGAATACAACTTTTTTTTTTGTTGACCAAAACAAACTTTCATCAGTATTACCAAAAAAAAAAAACTTTCATCAGTTAAATGTGATAGTTAAATAACAAATTTGACCAAAACCGATTGAATTTGACCGGCAAAAGTTATCATTGGTACAATCACAACTCCATTAATATCTTTTTCTTTTTTTTACTAAAACTCCATTAATATCTAAAAATATAGGTATATATTAAAAATAAAATTTTGTAATAAAAAAATTTATTTAATAAGATGCATGGTCGACATCTGTTTTTTCTTTATAATTAAAATTTAAAAGATAATCTATGTGTAACAAAAAAATAATCTAAAAGATAAGATAACCCTGAGTATTGCTCAAAAAAAAAATAACCATTAAAAAAAGTGATATATTATATTCAAATTTTTGGCGGACCGAAAGCATTATAAATACTAGCTACATAATCAAACTCCTAATCAAATCCTACATTTACAATCTAAGTTTGTCAATTGAGAGCAAAGCATATATTAACATTGATAATGGCAATTTTATTCTCCGTTATTGTACTTTTTCCAATTTCTTTTGTTTTTCGGTTCCGTCATCTTCAAGCTCTATTTCAAAAAGGATCGTTCAAGAGAACAAATATTAATGAAAGACAAGAAGCTAATGACAAAGATGCTTATCTTTGTTCTGATTCATCCGTGAATACTCACCATATAGATTAGTTGATAGACCACAGTTTTAATTTCTTTAATGAACAACTACTCTTTGTTATTTATTTAGAAAGTGTATTGGATGAACCAAACTTATTGGTTGCTGTTTCATACTCTTTAGTTTGATTTCAATTTTTAATTGAATTTGATTCACATAGATTCTATATCTTTGTATTATATTATGAACAAACATGGATAATATAATGGAAATATGATGTAAAGAAGTTATTACGAATCAAATGATATTCATATATAAAATCAGATATATTTCTATTTTTTCTACTTTAATTAGTTTAATTTGTAGTATCAAGGATGATTTAAGTTTACTAAAAACTAAAACACATTTGAAGAGTGGAGACAATTTTATCATCATGTAACACTACTATTATAATTTTAGTCCCACAACCCTTAGTCAAATACAAGCAATATTTCTTGCAAGTATACAACTCATGCATATTAATCTAAAACAACTAATCCTTATGCTCATTCCAAATTTCCATGAAAGGATCCCCTCCATTGTGAATCTCACTAGAGGGAGAGCAGTGATTCACCCTTACAATTTTAACTTTTCAATATGTGGCTTAGATAATGGAGATAATTTTCACTTGGGAGAACCCTCTCCCCAAATTTCCTAACACAACTTCAGTTTGTGAATTGTTGCCCCTCAAGGCCTCAACGTTTCAATTGCCTACTACCAATTTCAATCACGAAGCTTGAAGTTGTTTTTTAGCTTCTTATCAGTTATCACACTATTGCAAAGGATATTGGTAGGATCAAATTCAACCGTCAATACCAAGGTCTTAAAAAACGGTCCGTTTAGCGAAAACATCCACATCAAAACGGTTTTGCCAGTCACTATTACAGTTTTTTTTCTGTTTTTATAGTGTGAAAAAAATCATGTGAAAACACTCTTACAGTCGCAACGAAACGCCATTGCGACCGCAAATAAATGCAAGTAAGTAGAGAATTGTGTTTTTTTTAGTATAAATATGAACATAAATTACATTGGATTATCTCCTTTTACATCTCTCCCTAGTTCAAAGCTTTGTATCTCTTTAATTTATAATTTAAGTTATTATACATATATCTTTTTTTTGACGCAATATTATACCTATATCTATATAATAGTAAAAATGATTTTAATAAGAGCTATGCGATACTGTGATTAATTCGCACCGCGACAACCATCATTCGTAACGCGACAATCCTTAACACGACTGCTATTTAAAACCTTGGTCAATATAGATATTATTAAACCAAATACTTTCACTCGAATCAAACTCGAGATATCATAATTGTGTTCCGTTCTACTACATACCAATACAAAAAAAATAAAAATCAATAGTAGTATTTATTTTTATATTAAAAGATAAAATAAGGGTTTAATTGATATGCACCGACAGTGTAAAGATTTTTTACACTGTCAATAAATTATAATCATTGCATCATGAGAATTGTTTGACTTTAATCAATTTTAACTTAAAAATCATATAAAGGATGAATTGTGATTGGTTGTCTGTGTAAAAAGTTTTACACCGACGGTGCATGAAATTTAATCTCATAAAATAATCTTGATTAATAAAAAATGATATTAAAAAAAGATGATTTTATTGAAAATTTTGATGGAGTATAAATTAGCATTTGAAATGCTACTGCAGAACCCAACGAACAACTCCCTAATTCAACCAACAATGGTGAATGATCGCATTCATCATCATAATCATGCAAACGATTCTCCAATGGTAATAATCACTCATCAAAAAGACGATTTTTCAATATTTCCCCCAATTAACCACGAAAATCTCAATCTCTTCACAAATCACCAAATTCCACTTTCACAATCACCACCTGCTTTTCCAACTTCTGATTGCGACACATGTGGCGAATATTCGTCTCTCTCGCCACCGTTGGATTCAACTCTTCGAAAAAGTGGCGATTTTATTGGCTGGTTGCGTATTGGGTTTCAGATCTTGCGTTCTAAGCTCGTTTCCACGGTTTCCTCTTTTAGGAACCGTGGAGGGGTAATTCGGTCATTTGGGTTACCTTCTGCCATTGTGGTATTCGTCGTTATGATGTTGATGAGGAGGAGGAAGAATAGAAGGAGGAATCTTACCCGTAATGAGTCTCGTCTTATGCAAATTATTATGGAGAAAGATGGGGTTGGTTTAAATTTAATTACTTTAATCTTGCATTTTGTTTATTTTTGTGTTTCATTGCAATTTCAGAATTTTAATTACTTGTTGAATAAATTGCATAAGCTATGTGTGTCACTATGGTATACCAGCATTAGCATAGAATAGAAAGCATAGCTATTATCCTGCATTAGATGGAAGAACTAGGTAGGGTTGATGGTCTTTTTGGTGGTATGAGAGTTGAAGAGTGTCCTTCTAAGTAATGGGAGGGATAAGGGATTAGAAGTGAAACTCTATTAGGGGGTGTCAGTTTTTTGGGTTTCTTCAGTGGTGTACCGCTTATATACGGCACATTTGTTTTGTAGTTCTGTTTTTTCCGACCTCTTAACTTCTTGTGCAGAGATCGGTTGTTAATAATAATATTTTGCTGTTCAAAAAAAAAAAGTTGGAAGAACTAGGACTAGTTTGGAATAGTTTCTTGCTTTGAAGAGAAATTTTTTAATTGTCAAAAAAAAGGGGAATTTTTTTTTTTAATTTTAACTAATGTAAATTTATAGCCTTGTTTTGATTAGTTTCTTGCTTAGGGAAGCTTTTCAATCTAATTATTTTATGGTTCTACACTAAAGATAAAGTTATAGCTGTTTATGGAAAAGTAAGAGAGCTACTGAAAATAATGATTAATGAGATTCAGAAGCTGATTTCAACTTATGCCATAAGTTATTCGTTTAAAATTTCTAAGTTATTACAAGATCTTTACTATTTTATCGAGTTCAATTTATATGTTGTCAGCAAATCATAACCAATCAAATGAACGACTTCAAAAATAGTTATGAATAAAGTGTATGTTTTTAATAATCTAACAGGTGTTTAAACATAGCCTTGTTTATCAAAAGTCTTCTGGACAAGTTTATCAAGGCTTGCTTTTTTTACAGTTTCTTGAGTGGCCTCCATTTCTCTGGTGTTCCTTCTCTGATTCTGATTGTTTTATTTACAGAAAATTGCCCAACTTTTGCACCAGATTGCACAAATGAATGAAATACTGATTGAGCGTCACAAAGCTTTGGCTGCAAAAGTGGTTAAATGATTGGCTAAGGTTTGAAACCACATTCATGTAGATTGTAGAGTTTTGGTAAACATCTTTTTCTGTACACTAATATTATCGTTCTTCTTTTCACTTTGAAGTATCACTGCTTACATGTGTACTTTGCAATTTGCGTAGTTTTGCAGGTGGTAGTTACTAGTTAGTATGTAAATTGACAAAAGAACTAATTGTGATTCTTGGTGCATATTCCCTAGTACAGCAGATTGATCTAACATGAAATAAGAAGTGTTTTCCCTCAATCATAATCGAAGAAAATGGTTGGCAGGGAAGCTAGCAGAGCACACCCTAACTGTACTAATGTTTATTTAGCTAGGTTCTTCCAGCTCCAATATTTAACACATATTGCATTTGTACAAGCTTTTGCTGTCAAATTAATGACTCCAGCATTTTGGTTTAGCTTTTGGACAAAAATCTAGTCTTAGTTTTAGGTTTGATTTGAGATTCACGTGTATGAAGAAAATATTATGCAGAAAGGTTTTTATCCGTGGTACGTAACCGTGTTATTAAACTATCTACTTATCTGGATTTGTATTATGTGCACTCAGAGGAGAATACACTCATGCATTCAAGAATCTGTGACCATCTGATTGAAATCGGACGGTTTAGATTTATCTTCCTGAATTTTATATTAAATAGAGATAATAAATTGTATTAAAATCTGAACCGTCTCATCTTGATGGGATGGTATAGAAAATCAAACTGCATACTGACTGCACTAAATTTGACTGTATTCTATCTTTTTGCCACTTATCTACTGGGGAAGAAATACTGACATTTTTTTACAAGTGTTGAACTCATTGGATTTTAAACCTCAAACTTAATTATGCAGAAATTGAAAACAGTAGTGCTTAAATGATCAGAATGGCTTATTCAACGCGTTAAACCAAGAACAGACCATGTATTCAAATAAGTGAAAAATGGATCGAATTTGTCTAAAGCTCATCATATTAAAAAACTATTTAATTCTGTCAATATATACACTCATTTTAACTTTTTTATTGTATTTCTAAACTTTATTAAATTAGGGTTAATAACATGTTGGTAAACTTTTAAAGCTTCTTTAAACTAAATTAGGTGTTACTAACACGACCGATATCATGTTTCCTAACACTTTTGCATACTTTTCTTCAACTCAAATTCTATCTTACTGAATGAATTTTGACATGAATTACACTAAAAAACTTAGATCCACTCTGTTAATGTTATATTTCCTAATATACAAATAATGCTGCACCTAAAAAATTCTGGTACATGTACGGTATAGATATTTATCCTCTCGTTACAACTGATATGTCAAAGCATCCTCTTTAGCATTCTAGATTCTCTACTATATTGAGAGTAAACATGAATCCAAACATTGTCCAGAAGTTGAAGTGTCGTATATCAAAAGTTTACTTCAAACCATAATTCAAACTGATTATTACACATTCTCTTTGTTGAAAATCATACTACCTTTGAGAAACACACATTTGAGATCTGCGAACCAAATATATACACAACAGAAACAGTTGCTACCTCATGTTACAAATTAGAAAACCTCAAGAGGGAATGTAAGTATATTAAGTTGAATTCATGCCCCAAATGAGAAAATACAGTGGAAGCTCGGTATACAGCAGATCAGCGAATAAAATTTGTTTGCTGATAGCTCAAATACAGTAGAAAAAATAAGATAACTTATCAAAGAATTCTATCCTAACATTTCAAACAAGTACCAAGACAACAGAACAGGCAGAAGTTACACGTGAACTGTCACAAAATCAAACTCCACTTCTAATCGAACACTATCTATAATAAATAATCACCAATTAAACTAGTTCTTCTCACTAGCTTTTTGATTCACTGCTTTCCGTCGAATGCCTTCGAATATCAAACTGGTCAACAAACTCCAAGGGAGTAACCGTCTCATTTCTAATTCTCTTAATCTTAGGACTCAACAAACCACGATGCCTGAACCCGTAAAGTTTAAGCACTTGATTATCAGCAAAATTGAAAGCTCTCTCCATACTACTTAAACACCTCTCAACAGGATAATCTCCATAGCTTCCACACGGCTTACACCCCACAAAATGTGTCACAAACGGCCACCTCTCATCCCCCAACCCCGGATGATACTTCTCAATCATCTCCTCATACCGATCAACCAACCCAGCCCAATAACCATGCAAATAGTAAGAATTCTCAAGAAACACCTTATCCATCCATTTTTCCTTCTTAGACAGCAACAAATATATCAATGCAGACTGATCATCAGCCTCGAAAGCCGGCCTCCCTTTAAGATTAGCAGTCAAGACCTTCCCCGCCTCTTCTCGAACAGGACCTTTAGGACCCATAGGAGCCCATTCATCAAGCAAATCCAAAGACCACTGACAATTCCTAAAAAGAAAACTTCCAGTATTGATAGCAATCCAACTCTTTTGCTCAAACAACAAATCAGGATAACCATGAATCACCAAATTATAATCATCATACTTCGACAAAGGAAGCTCGAAAACCATATCAGTAAACAATGCATCACTATCCATCCACCAAATCCATTCAACTTCAGGGTGTGACAACATCAACCTCCTAATCATAGGCAATTTAGCCCAATACCCAGCAAGCTCAATATCAAGATGAGCCATATTATAAACAATTTCAATCCCATGTAATCTACAATAATCAATCTTATTCTTAATAGACTTCAACAAATAATGATCCCCAATTGGGTTATCACAAGGTTTAGGAGGAGACCCAGTTAGAAGCAAGATTCGAGCTTTACCTCTAACAAAATTAGGGTATTCAGGGTTTTGAATAAGCCAATCCTTACGCTGAGAATCCCAATTGAAAATCTTGGGGCCAAGTGTGAAAGTTGCGTTAGGATTGAAAAAGGTGTCATCTTTATCGTTAGGATCAGATGGGTCGGAGTCGGATCGGATCTCGGCGAGGATACGGTTAGTTTCTTCGATGATGTTTTGGTTGACGGCGTCGGAATCGGAGGAACCGAGGTTTACGCCGATAGTGCCACGTAGGACTAGGATTGTTACGAAACCACAGAGGATTGTGATTTTAACGTTGTTGAATGTTTTATGGATCTGACGACCACGACGGTTTTTGCTGTTGATGTTTGTTGTTGGTAAACCTGCGCTGCTGCTTCTTTTGTGAACAGTTGCATTCTCTTTCACCATTTTTTTTTTGTTTTTGTGTTGTCTCACTCTTACACTATGAGTTTTTTTGAATTTGATTGATGAGAACAAACCAAAGATAGTTTTGGATTGGATTGGATTGAAAATTTGGAATGATATAAGAAGATATGAGTTTTTTGAACTTTCTACATGGTGGGTTTAGGAGCTAAAATTTCATACTAAAATGGGAAACAGAGCAACAAAGACGTGTTTCGCATTCTCATTGGAGTATTAATGTTTATGTTAATGTTGCAAATGAAACATTTTTTAGTTCATTCTATACTTGATAATATTAGTATTACTACCTAATACGCGGATATCAAATCAAGTTAATACAACTCTGCATGGACTGTGCAATTTGATTACACGTTTTTAGGGATATGTCTTTATATTTTATTTTGATTTTTATTAATTTAGTGTATGTTTGGTACTCTATCGGTCCCATAATGTAAGAGAAAAAATAAAAATCACATTTATTAAAAAAATAAAATATAATGATTGGAAATAAGTTTTTTTGAAAAAAGTTGTATGGAAAGATGTAAAAATAATTTTTATTGATTGTTGGTTATAGAAAAAGTAAGAGATAGAGTAAATTTTTCTTAAAAAAATAAATATATGGACTTTTTATCTTATATTTTGGGACAAAAAAATTGAGTTTTTTTCTCTTATATTTTGGGACGGATGGAGTATTACGGTAAGAGTATCAGAATCACGATGGTCTACCGCAATTTCCAAAACCTACAAATTATAGCTTCTGCAAAATTACAGTAGATCACCGCAATTCTAACACATTCGCCGTGATATCAAACATAGTCTTAATATAATTTGAGGGGCAGTTTTGACATCAAGTAGTTTCAACTCCTCGTGAATGCGGGGAATAACACCATATGTCTTTTAAATACATTTAAAAAACTAATGTATTTTGTATTTTTTTTTAGCTAAAAAGGAACATGGAGACATTACTCTATCCGACAAGTTAAAAGAGACAAGCAAGTTTCAACCACACACTTATTTAGACGACATTATGCTTGATTATTGAGAAAAAAGTTACCCAAAGCATAAGAATTGATTATTCTCTTAGTATTTGAGTTGGTAGTTGGTACATGGTACTAGGAAAAATTTGACAGTTAAAAGGATATATTTTCAGACATGCAAAATTACTGAGGAAAAAATAATTAGATTTAAACCCCACGCATCTACATCTAAATCCAGCTTTGGTTGTTCTGTCAAATGGACCATTTGTTGTCTGTGGTCTGTCTGTTGTGCACTCTTCTACAACATCAACGTTCAGTTCTTCTACTACATACTACATAGCATCTTCCAGGAAGAAACACGTTACACATAACATTATACCAGCAATCGGGCCAATGAGAAGCGCGTGGATCCACTTCTATATTATTGCAGATGCCATCATGGGTGAGAAATGTCCAGCAGGTCCCACAAGATCCCCATACGTGAATCTTGTCTATTTCATCTCCTTAACATGCATGTGACAATGAATGCAATAGCCCATGTGCCAGATTTCAAAATCTTGCTCTTTGCTTTCTCAGAATCTCCATATTGATACTGTCTGCCTGAAGATAGTTTTAGAGTCATATATATCAGCATAAGCTAATGATAGATAAAACAGAAACATAGCCAAATGCATTGGCGATTAGTTGAATGACAGAGGGGAATTAGGAACTCTGCTGGATTCATTAGTTAGAATATCAATATCAGCAACTATTTATCAAGTGTGTTAGACACAATCTTAGTATTCTACCAAATTACCAATGGAGGCTCCCCCTACCAGCTATTCCAAGTATGATTCAAAATACTAATAATGAAGTAAACTAGATATGACCAGCCAAAATAATTCAGTGATCAGAATTTACTCACTAGTCCAAAAAAGCTAGATGTTTCGGCCTAATCCAAAAGGATTTCAACCACCCTGGCGAACTGGGTTATCTAAGATCTACCTGAGGTTAGGTTGGGTTGAAGGGAAGTATAAAAATAAAATGGACCTACCCCACACCATTCCAAAACATTCTTGCGAAAACAATCGTCGTTAGCCTCCATAAACATCCTAAGTCTAACTACTGACGTTTTAGGATCCAAGGGAAAAGTGATGCCACAAGACCATATGGCTAACTAACATATGAAAAAGCAGAGTAAAATATGAACTTAAACTAACAAAGTATAAGATGTAGTTTAATGGATAGATCACAAAGATTTTTTCATGTGAAGTTTTAAATCCAACAATAGAGAGAGCATATGGTTAATAAGCACAAACCAGTAGTAATGTATTATTATAACTTATAAGCAAGCACCAATAATAAATAGTTCACAAAGACTACCTAAGTTACAAATTAAGATGCAGCATGTTTCTTTTTCATTTTCTTCTTCCAATGTGCAACTTTTCTTATTTTCATTCTCTCAAGATAATTTGAAAGTTTCTGCTGAGGCTTGACTTTTGAGCTATCCACGACGTTGACTTTTTCTGGTCTTTTGGGTTTATATACTTCTGTTATTGAAGGATCCAAAACATCCCTTGAGCACTGAAGAGTGATTCCCATACATGTGGCTTCATCCCAAAGTTCTCTTCCTTTTTCAAAATCCCCTCCTCTACAAAGCTTTGGAATGAGCACATCATAAACCGGTCCATAACCTCCCAATGAGCTTCCCTTCATTTTCTCAAACAACTCAAGTGCATGATTTACCCTTTCAACCCCACAGAGAATACCAATCAAACTATAGTAAAACTTATGATTTGGTACTAAACCTTTTTCAA
Organism: Trifolium dubium; assembly: GCA_951804385.1. Lineage (NCBI taxonomy): Eukaryota > Viridiplantae > Streptophyta > Magnoliopsida > Fabales > Fabaceae > Trifolium > Trifolium dubium. The sequence goes on along the minus strand of OX638063.1, from coordinate 51,870,328 downwards.
TCATTTGATCCACTATCTCTTTCCCTTTACCAAATCTACCACTCAAAAACAAAACCCTTGCCACCAGATAATAGCTGACCCAATCTGGAGTAACACCGGATTTGTTCATTGCTTCAAGTATTTGACAAGATTCCTTAACTCTTCTAGTCTTCCCCAAACAAGAAAGCAAAATGTTGTAACTAATTGAATTCGGCGAAACCTTATAAGACCTCATCTCCATCATCACATTTAAAGCTTCTGGCACAAGTCCTGAAGGATTATGTCTGAGATTCTTTTCACAAAGGCACCTAAGAAATGTATTATAGCAAACTAAATCCGGAATAACCCCATTTCTCTTCATCTCTTGAATAATTCTCCTAGATTCCTTCACATTCCTCTGCACAGACCAACCAAAAAGAAGACTTCTATAAATGCACGGTAGCACGCCTTTAATCTTATCTTTATGATGCCAAACTACACCTTCAGCCCTCTTAGCATGCCCTTTAGAGCAAAGAGCATTAATAATAGCCGTAACCGTGAATTCATCAATAAGACACTTATACTTGTCTAAGTTCTTAAAAATACCCAACGCTTCATCTTCTTTTCCGAGTTTAACAAAACTCTCAGCTACAACACCGAAAGTTTGAGAATCCATAACTCTACCCTCTTTCTTAAAATCTCCAAGCAAGATGTCCATTGCTATGTAGTCTTTCTTTTCGGCGAAAACTCTAAGAGCATAATTATACTCCTTGTCTTCCAAATCATAACGCAAAATCTTATTCGACCATAAGAAGAACCTGAGCAGACTTCTCGTTTGTACCTCATTTTTAACGTAATCAATAACCTGGGCTACGATAGGCGAATTTAAAGAACCCTTAAACTTATTTAGACTTAACTCTAGATCATCTAATCCACCAACAGTGCTAGTGACAATGTTGCATATTTCTTGCAACTGGGGAGGTGCAGATAGTGGTTGCAGTGTGGAATAGAGCGACACTTGAAGTAATCGGAACTTGTGAGTAATCGTATTTTGAACGCAGCGGTGTTTTAAAGCGGAGTTCAGCAAGATATGCATGTTGAATTTCATTTGAGAAATTCATCAAACATGTTGTGTGCATCACTTGTAACTCAAAAATAGCATCAATTTTTCTTCAATGGTTGAAGTGATGTACGTTGGTTCGTTAAAGAAATTCGGAGGAAGAAGAAGAAATGGGTCAGGTTTCGTTTGAAAGTTTTCGTTGCGTTCCTACTTTCTTGGAAGAAGAAGAAGAAGAAGAAATTCGGTAAAGACGATGCAGTATACTGCAGCGTTTTATATAAAAAAATGTTTTTTGGATATAAATATATAAATAAATGTCTGTCTTACCAAAAATATAAATAAATGTAAATGTCTGTTTTTTTTTAAGTAGTTACACTTACACTTACATGAGTACATGACTATACATTGTCTTGTGAGTTCACAATAAATAGAAGTATCTTAATTATATATATTTTTTTTCATATTTCTTTTTATTTTTTGAAAGTTTTTTCATATTTCTCTTTTGTTAATATTTTTCTTCATTTGTTATATCTCTAATTTTCTTTTTCAGAGTAATGTTTAATTTTAAAAAGTAAAAAGTAATGTTAAGATAAAATCTTCAAGTTAAGAGTACCACACATTTAGCTTAATGCGCGTTAGATAGTAGCACCATGGCTTGTTGGTTTTTCAGGTAAGTAGCTTGTTGGGTTGACTGACTTTTTTTTTGGCAAAAACTAGAAGATGTTTCTTAAACTATTTTATAGCAGATGCACTTATGGCGAATAAGAAAATGTTTCCTAAGGAAGAACTGGCTGCTTCTACACCCAAGGATGAAAAAGATGCTTATAGGAAGCACGTTGGTTATTGGTTATTCCTTGGAAGTTTTCTGTCTCATTCTAGCAACTCTGAACTCTGAGTTTCAGAAGCAACATGAAAAAACTCACGAGAGAAAATGTTGTCAAATAGAGCTTATTTTTTAAAATGAACTTATCATCTAAATCACTTGTACACACTAGAATTTGTCAATTTTGTAGTTTAATTTAATTGTGTGAATGAAAGAGTTAGATAGGCCTATGATTCCATGCACAAGTGCGTCATATTGTGCATATTATTGTTTTTCAAAACTGCTTTTGATTGTTCAAAAGATAATGCAAATTTTGAGGTTCCTGGATCAAATAATTTATAAGTAATCAACAGAAGATATATAGGAAACCCTGAGTTTCCGCCACATTTGGGGTGTTACAGGAAAAAATAATCGTAAAACCAAAATGCGCGAAGCAAAAATTATGTTCTTCCTATATTTCCTATCCCTCGTCACAGAAGAGAACCTCTGTTATATCTGGTTTATAGCCTTCTTTACGGGCTTGCTCGGTAATCTCGCAAAGGGTTTCATAGATTAAAGATGAATGCTTATGAGTCATATCACCCACAACAAAATTATGAACAACCCCATTAATTTGGGTCCAACTTTGGCCTGGAGGTTTTTTCACACCCATCTCAATCATTTTCTGTCTCACTGCAATGACATCCTGCCACCTTTCAGCAAAAGCGTATATATTCGACAAGAGAACAAGATAGCCTGCAGCTTGGTCAGTGTTGTCGAGCTCAGCAACTAACCTGTTTGCAACTCGTGATGCTAGCTCTGAATTTTTGTGTATTCGACAACCAGCAAGAAGGGCACCCCATATTGCATCATTAGGCTTAAAAGGCATAGTTTCAATAAGTCCATATGCTTCATCTAAGCAACCTGCACGGCTCAAGAGATCAACCATGCACCCATAGTGTTCAATTTGTGGGCTGATTCGCCAAGTATGTATCATTGATTCAAAAATTCTGCGTCCTTCTTCTACAAACCCTGCATGACTGCAAGCACAAAAAACTCCAATGAATGTTGTTCCATCAGGTCTTACCCCACTTTTACCCGCATAATCACTAAGCATAGCTTTAAACAGATCAAGAGCTTCCTTCCCAAGACCTTGTTTTGCAAAAGCCATGATGATGATAGTCCAAGAGACAGTGGTTTTCCGAGACATCTTGGTAAACATTTGATAAGCTTCATCAATAATTCCACAACTAGCATACATGTGCATGAGTGCATTGTTCAAGCGGACAGAGAGTTGTTCTTGTCTCGATTGAACATACCAATGTATCCATCTTCCTAACTTCAAATCCCCTAATTCAGCACATGCTGACAAAGCTGCCACCAACGCCACCTGATCCAATTCCACACGTGCTCTCCTCATCTGATCAAACAACGACAAAGCTTGAACACATTTCCCATTCTGAGCACACCCAGCAATCATAGTCGTCCAAGACACAACATTTCTAAGCGGCATTTCTTCAAAAACCTTCGTCGCAGCATCAAAATCACCACACCTAACATACCCAGCAAGTATAGAATTCCAACTAACAACACTTCTTTGAGTCATATCATCAAACACGTAGCGTGCTTTCTCAACACCACCTCGATCCGCATAAAAATTGATCAAATTAGTATTCACAAACACGTCTGAACAATACCCTTTCGCCAGAACAATCGCATGAACTTGTTCCCCTTCTCTTACCAACCCACCTCGCACACAAGCACTCAATAGAAACGAGTACGTAAACCCATCAGGCTCAGACTCAGTTAACATCATTTCGCTGTAAAATTGAACCGATATCCAAGGTGTATGGCTGCTGGCATAGCCTCTAATCATGTGATTCCAAACAGTGGTTTTTGGGTTAACAATTTTTGTGAAAAGTTTGGTAGCATGTTGGAGTTTACCACAAGCTGCGTAGAATGAAAGAAGCTTGGAGGTGATGTTATTCTTGTGAGAGAGGCCATTGAGAACTACTTGGCTATGAATTTGAATGATATTTCTTTCGCTTTTGCAGCATTGAAGTAATGAGAAGACGTGTTCTTGAATAATTCTTTTCCCGCTTGCAGGAACATGATTTTTAATCAACATCCAACCACAACAATCAACAATGCATGATGGAACCAATAGCTTTAACTAAAGACTGATATAATATAACTGATTTAGCACTTTGTAATGGGTATGGCTATAAGCAAATGAACCACTAAAATGATGTGTGAATTTATAGAAATTTCATTGCATATTACATGTGGAGTCCAAAGTTATAAGGTGAAAATCTAACCACTATGGACTATCTCGAATTTTATTGATTGTTCAAATTAGTCTTTGTGTTTAACAATTTACTATCAATTAAGTCAGTATATTTTCATAATTTAATGTCAATTTTTAGTTTCTAATTTCACCCACTTACTAGTTAGTACTAGTTACTATCAATTTAATCTCTAGCATATTCTAATAGAAATTAGTAATTACTAATATCAATAAAGTTTGAAAGAGTCAATCAACCTATTTAAATTATTCATATAGTAATAACCGATCAATTTTACTTATAAAAATCTATTACGTTGTTGGTCAAGTAAACCGTAATACTTTTTTTTTTGACATACAAAAGTTTAAACTTCAATCTCTGTAAATTACGTGCAATGTTTCTATTAATTGAACTAAATTCACAGAACTTATCGGTTCAATTACATTCTCTATATACATTTGTACCAATCTTCTTTTAGTCAGGGTTATAATTTTTTTGTTGTTACATAACTTTTTTTAGTACTACCTCTATCCCTAAATATAAGACTATGTTTGACTAAATTATACTATTCGTGTATCAAGTTTTGACCGTATTTTTTTTAGTAATATATAGATTTTTTTTTTACTCAGTAATATATAGATGTAAATATTATTATATAAGATATTGTTTGATTTGTTTTGATGAATATTTTCAAAATATCAAATTTTTATAATTTTTACTGCCAAATATTTAAAGATATTAGTGATCAAAATTGTGCATTGGCGTACGTACATGGTCAAACAAAGTTTTATATTTAAGAACGGAGGTGGTACATCATATTTATGCTATTAATGAGATAAGTAATAACGTAATTTGATGAACGTCAATCTTAGTTGAGACTCTTAATCCGTATTGTTATTTAATCTGACTTTGGTGAAATATATAAAAAAAAAAACACTAATCAAATTATTGTTATTTACTGGGTTATATTTATGTCCCTCAATTTTTTTATATTTCTTTTTTCCTTTTTTCAATAATATATATGAGCACTTAACAAGGACTGGAATTTGCAAGACATTCCAACTTCGTTGAACCGTCTTTCATTCCTTTTTTTTGTCATTGTGCTCTTGCCTTATAAAAAAAATGAATGTCTAAAAAAATATTCAACTATGTAGAAACAAACATTAACATATATAGCCAAAAAAAAAAGAATGAAAAGAAACCAACATTAACACCTAAACAATCGATGAAATATGCTACATAAAGGTTATACCTCCAACTAGCACATCAATTTCTTCTCTTAGTATGAATAAACAAAAGCATGATATCAATATTCTAAATCTAAATTCTATAAATTATAGTATCAGTCTATTTAGAATTGGTTTGGTACTGTGTTATACCTCTGCACGGTTACACTTCCTTCTCCATCCATAACTTAGACATTGATTCTTTTATCTTGGTTGATATCCAATTACATGATCTTAGTAGTATCTTAACCATGAGAAGTTGATTTGAAACAAACATTAAGAAATTTGCATAAGCATGATTCATGATTCAGAACAAATAAACCCAACTAACTAACAAATGAAAATAACAAAACAATTTCTGTAGCTGTAACTTGCATTCACTATTATTATTTAATAATGATCCATGAAGTCAATAACACTCAAAACAAACATAAAAAATCAACATAAAAGTTGGGATTGAACTACCTACTAAAGTGACATAGAACCGCATCCACATCCTAATATTATAATTAAGGTGATATCAAACTTTCAACATAGACTTTTGACTTTATCATACCTAAGTTATCTTCAATCATGGAACTCTTTATAGTATCAGTTTTTAAATCATAAACGACCCACATGGTATTAAGACCCTCTCCAAAGACAAGAAGCACATGGTTGTTGTCGTTAGAAACATATAATATTTTTGTTAAACTGGAGTGGTAACTATATTTACTAAAGCGAGGAAAATGAATAAATTTAAGGCTTAAACATATATTTGGTCCTGTATGTACACCAATTTTTCGTTTTAATACAAGACTCTTTATTTCTGTATTCCTTCATAAGCCAAACATCAATAACATCAGAGTTACTACTTTCTTGAGTAAATAAGCATAAGCAATCCCTTATCACTTCTAAGGACAATATCTCTAGATTTCCATAATCAGGCTGCGATATTTCTTGAAAAGATTCCGTGCCCAAATGAAGAGAAACAACGGTCGCGTTCCCACTCAAACGATGATATGCCAACCAATTAACTGTGCCACTCACGAATACTCCATACTTTAAGCTTTCAAATCGACTAAAACAAAACATAGAAGGGAAGTCCTTAATCATTTTCCAAGAATCTGTGCCCAAAGTATAAGTATGAACCTCAACTTGAATTTTCGGAGTGTCCATATAAGAACGATACATATACCAAAAAAGAGCAACAACCTTGTAATTATGAACGTAAGGATCATAACCAAAAGCAAATAAAGTTGAACCTTGTACTTTTAGTTGTGGAAGAACTAAACAAGGTAATTTCTTTACCTTTCTAATGGAAGGATTATAGAGAGCAACACTACGTTTATCAATGACAAAACAAAGGAGACCGTCGCAGGAAGCAACGAGACCGTCGCAAGAATCTGGAATAACGGGACAGTAATAATCGAGTAGTGTAGGTACATTGGTGAAAGTAGAGTGAATATTAAAAGGGTCGAATGGAGAAGAAAAAATGGTTAAGTGTTTTACGATCTTCCATGAAGTTGTGATGAGGTGTTGGCGTTTGGGTGATAAGCGAAGATGATTTGAGGCGAATTTAAGATCGTTTGAGATTAGAGAATCCAATGGCTTGCACATGCAGCGGAAACGGAGGAGGGTTTGACAGGGAGTCTACACAAAATAGTTTCTGTTATGACATCAAATGGAATATAGCTCGGCGGCGGTGGCCTGTGAAGTGAATCACTGGCGGTTGTTTCCTCCATATTAGTCAAGGAGAAGAAACGGCATGGTGGGTGATTAGGTTTGGTGGGAATTTTATTTCCTTTTAAGTTGTTTTTTTTCAACCGGATATGCTCTGCGCAAAACTAATTTTTCGAGTAAGTACGACCACAAAAGATAAAATAATACCACAAGTGACATTATTTTTTTTTACAAAAAAGTGATTTTTTTTTTTTATTTTGAATAATTTTTTAGTGGAATCTTTTATCAATAAATATTGCAGCCAGATTATGGAAATCAAGAGAAGTTGACCTTAGAAGTGATAAGAGATTGCATATGCTTATTGACTCTGTTACTGATGTTTGCTATAAATTTGTAGCTATAACTTCAGTCCTTAGAAAAAGACTATTATTCAATAGCTACAAATTTAAAAAATGTGGATCCTCTCATGGGAGTTAAACATTGTTTGCATTTCGATCCTCTCATGTTTAAATCTAACATGAGGGGTTTATATTGATAATCTCACCGTTATGTTGTGTTCCACTTATATGTTGTTTGAGTTGTAGAATCTAATGATATTTATTGGTGAGATCATCAACATAACCCCTCAGATTCAAACATGAGAGAGGGTTTAAATCCCTGCATTAATATCTTTCATGAACCATGTTCTTTCTTTGGCTTTGCAAAAAGAGGCCCCTGAAAATTTCAAGAGTGATGAGACGTTCCAGAAAGAAAATGAGGGAAGGGGAAATGCTTTGGCTGGTAGTGAATTTTGTATGACAAAAAACTCAACTTTTGGTACAATTTAAAGGTGTCTGACATAATCTTTATAATAATGAGCAAGCAAAATCCGAGTATGTTTTCAGACAATTTTAAACGCATTTGGACATAACCAGCAGGAGCTTCACCTTCTGCAAAAGCTCAGTAAAATGAATCATTTGAAAAAGTGCTGCTGATATTCAAAAGAGACCAGGCAAGAGTTTGTTTGAACTCCGCAGGATGAGGGTGCACACTGGAATTGAATCAGTATCCCTGAAGGTCGAATCAAGGACATGCGCTGGTGAACTAAGGGCCAAGACAGTCATTTTCTATTAAAGCAAGGAGCAGAGGCAAGTCCTGCCTCAACAAGACAATTTTAGTGCATGGAGGAATTCATAGACCAAAGAAGCAAATTGACCTTCTCAAGCATCCTTAGAAGAGGAATCTCTCGCGCCGTTGCTTCCTTCCTCCTCATCCTCATCATTATCATAGTCGGTGGAAGCAGGCTGTCCATTTAGATCCACATTAATACCGTTCAACTTTCTCACAAACTGTCCCCTAACACGAGGCCGCCTTTCTGCAAGTTGTTTCCGATTGACATACCTAATTTTCTTATCAAAGCATCGTTCTTTTCTTTTCTGTCTAAACTTCAGTAATGCTGCTTCTCTCCTATTAACTTTCCTTAAGTTTGCTTCACATGAAGTTGAACTTTCTAATGATGGCCATGAATGACCTGTAGAAACTTGACCAGTTTGTAAACAAATACTCATCGGAAAATACGGGAACGGTGTCATCCCAGTTGCATGAGGCGGACATTGGGGAAGATGATGGTTGTATTGGGCTATCATAGATGAACTAACATGACTTTGAAGGTCCTGAATATTCTTTTGATACATTTGTGCTGATGATGACATCATAACATGGTTATAACCTCCTGGTGTATAATATTGATAAGTGTGTTGGGCATGCATGCTCGATTGGTCGAGCTGAGAACCATAACTTCCGTTTCTTGGATGAACCGCCCCCTCTGGATGTTCTTCCTTGTAATTATTTTGCTGTGAAACCTCCATTGATACAGGTGGGGTACATGATCTGTCAATAGAGAAAGAATCGGGGATACTATTGCTTCTAGGTAAGTCTTCTTGTGAATGGCTTTCAATCATTTCTCCATTTTCATGCCTTATAAGGTCATTGCCCCCTTGTTGAGAACATACTTGATTTATCGTATCTTCCACCGTTGCTTGTGAAGTACCATTATTGTCGACAGGAGCAGTCTCTTCAAAGTTGCTCTTCATTGTTGTTGCTTTGACATAAGTGAAAAAGGCTGATGACTCTCCAATTCTTAGTTCACTCTTCTTCGGACCTGATGAAAATTATGTAAAATTGGAAACTCATATATCCCTTCTATGCTGAAGTCATTTTCATAATTAAAAAGTGAAGCTATAGAAGGAAAAATAAGATGTGCAAACTACCATCAAAGCTACCATCTGTAACTCTGTTGCATGGTGGATGCTGTCCTACAAAACCTGTACAATAAGTAACACCAAAGCATATGAAAAAAACACATTTATTTTTCTTGAAATTGAAGAAAAGATATAAATAAAAGAGCAAATTTGGCTAAATAGAAAGCGAGGAAGGGTTGGAAAAACTGAAATTGATAATAATTTGTGCCATATTTTCTATCAAACAAGTTATCCCATACAACCCCAGAAAATGAATAGCTGGGCACTACATTATATACTTCATAGGAAAAGGATGAGCATACCTGTTCTTCGATCACTAATTCCGGGTACATCAGGCTGATATTCTGACGCATGAGCATATGGAAGCTCTTCAATAACAGCAGCAGCAGCAATGGCGATACTAGCCTGAATAAGTATATAAGAATTTGAGTTATAAGGCACAATCTCGATCGTACCATAATAATTGATATTCCTTTTTGGAAAGCAATATATGAAAATATGAATCATGTCGATATCTAAGTGTACACACTGAAAGGTAGAAGGTAGAATAATTTGCAAAGCAAGCTTAAACTTCATTCATAAAACACTACCATATCTTCATACAATCAATTTAACTTCAAGGCACCCTGTGGTGCACAACCTCATCAATTTCCGATCATGCTGAACCTATTACTTTCAATTTTTTATTACTTAAGTACTGCCTTTCGAACATTTACCTCTTGTTCTTGTTGGATTGAAATTCCAGGCTCTGGATTAGTGCTTCTTTTGGACTTGTCATCTGTGTCATCAGAAAACAAGGTGGTACTGTTTGTATTGGCATCACTTGGATCTGATGCTACCATATCAAAATCATAACTACAGATGTTGTTCTCTGCAAGTCCAAGCTGTCAGAATAGATATAAAAACCTATTTCAATTTCCATTTGGGAAATATATGATATGAGCTATGCATTAGAAGTTTAAAGAAAAATGTAACGCGGATGTGCAATGGAGTGGAGATATGACAATTGCACGTGTGACAGAAGATTAGAAGGGATTAAAGACAAGGAATGATAGGATAAGGAAATGTTCACAAAAAATGCAGATCGGAAAAAATGTAAAATGGAGATATGCAATTGCACATGCATAGTAAAGACCACAGGTGAAGTCAAGAACAGATGGAAAAGAAAAAATAGTATGAATAAAATAAACACAAGTGGCCAACATCCATAAATATGAAGTAGAACAATACATACCATGCGTCTCCGTCTCCACATGTGTGTCCATAAATTTAATAGTTCATTAGTGCGTAAAGGCTTTACTAGATAGTCTGCTGCTCCAAGTCTTAAGCACTTAACAACAATTGATACCTCATCTTGTGCAGACATCACTAAACCAAAAAAATAAATAATAAATAACATTGACAAAGAACATAAAATAGTTAGCCTTACAAAGTTCCTTGTGAAAATAAATAACCAAAGCTTACTTATAATAGGGATTCGGCGCAATTCTTTATCCCGTGCTATGTATTTCAACATCTTCATGCCCTTTTTTATTGGAAGGTCAACTTCAGCTAGTATGATATCGATATATTGCCCTTCCGCATTCAATGCATCAATAACTTGTCTTGGTGATTTTACAGACGTAACTGTGAAGCATGAAAAATTCATAGTTTTTACTTTATATATCTTTAGAGAATATTTGAGGAATTGGAGAACATAAAATCATACAAGCCAGAGCCAGACTACATCCACACCAGGAATACAGAACACTTAATGAAATCATTACAGGTATTTTTCATTCATGGACGTTGACAACGAAGAGAGAGGACAACTCAACAAGAGAAAATAAATATTGTGCACTCTTCATACATCTGGGCTCTAATTCTTACAAATAAAATTGAAATTCAAACTCATGAACACCCGAGAAAAATCCACGCTAGTCGTATTTCTAAAAGTTGTAGCATGCAAGTCCCTTGCCCAGGCTAAATGTCTAGCTTATGTGGAAGTTAAAGCTTCTCTTGGAATAATGTTTTATATACACCTTGAACAAACAGACATAGGCATCAAAAGGGAAAAAATTGATAATTTGAACCAGCCAATGAGCACAAACACAAGTTCAAAAAATGAAATGGTATTAAAGTAAATAAGGCCCTGTTTGGATAAACAACTTATTAGACACTTATAGCATAAGCATTTATCATACAAGAAGTTATGTATAAACTATTTCTTTAACAAAAGATAAAATAAAGTCAAATTATTTTCATATAATCTTCAAGTTGTTTACCATAAGTCATCTTAAAGTATAAAGAGCTTATGAAAATTAGCTTAGGACATGTTCAAATAAATCAATCTAAATAGACTCTAACTTAATAACAAGAAGACATCATATCTTACACTACACCTTTATAACAAAGCAAAATCCTATCTTTATTCCTTACCCTTAAACACAATAAAAGAAATATCACATAAATGATTAGCCAAAAAAAGAAGGGACAAATTTCATACCCTGATAAGAACAATTCAAAAGAAGAGTAGAAACCTCTTCAGAACTCTTTGAATCATTATCACAAAGCAAAATCCTAACTTTACTCCTATCAATAAATCCATCACCACTCTTGCTATTATTTCCACCACAATTACTCTCTTTGCTATTCAAATCAATAAGTTCTTCAATCTCCATCTAAACCCCTTTAACCTAAACTACACACAAATCAATACTACAACAACCTAACTTCCATCCAAAAATCAAATCTTTCACTTAAACCCTTAATTAACTAGATTATGAAATTGAATTTCATAAGCTATTATCATCATCATCATCATCATTAATCACTCACTTTATCCCAAAAAAAAACCAAAATCTGAAAATCAAAGTAGACTTGGGAAAATCTAAAAGTTAAGAAAAAAGATCAATTTTTTGGTGACCCAAAAGGAAGAAAACTGGAAATGAAAATGGGGTTTGTGGGATTGTGAAAAATTCAATGGATGCTGGTGGGGACTAACGTGCGCTGAAAAGGAAGAAGGAGAAGGAATAAAGTGGGAGAAAATGGGGCGTAAGATAGCAAAAGGGAAATGACGTGGAAAGAAAAAGAGAGGAAAAGTGAAAAGGAAAGAGAAATAGATATTTAATGAGTGTGGCTGTGGGTTGGAGTTTGGATATTTTGTTAGCGATAGATAGGTGGCCACGTCACTTCAATTTCAAGATCTTCTTCATTCACTAATCTCAATCAAAATATCCCAAAATATCTAGTAGCCAAATCATGCACTTCTACCCAATTTATAATCTCATAGCTTAACTAAAATTAGTTGATTTGTATTATTTTGTTGTGTCCTAAAACATTATTGTTTGGTAAATTAGTGGATGAACTTATAGATAATTATAGTCGATAAATTATCTGATTGAATTTGTAATGTTTGGTAAAATTAACGGGTGAAGTGATTTATCGATATGAAATGACATAAAAATTATATAGATAATTAATATTTAATTATTTTATTAATTGAATTATGAGTTTTGGACAACATTAATCTTTATATATAAAATTTATATTATGAAGTTTCAATAAAATTACGGTATCACTATAATTTCCACAAATCAAATAGACGACAAAAATGAGACAAAAATTGTTACTATTGTGTGATTTGTGTCACAAATTGATGTGTAGAATCCATTTTATCATAATATCTTTCTTTCATTTTCTGTTGGATGTATTGTCCTACTCCTACCAATCAAATTTTGACACGTAACATCCCATTGTCTCAAGTCAAGCACTTACTAAGCAAATCATTTATAAACTTTTTTTTTGACAATTATAAATTGTTTTATTTAAGAATAAAGAATATATATTATATCATAATTGTTGGTATAAGTTAGGCTTGTAGTAATGTAAAATATATCAAACATTACAGAATAGGTTCATGAGAGACAGACTGGAATTTGTTGCAGTTACCGTAGAACACAATTTTAATTAAGTTGCAAGTGTTTATAAAGCTATTTAAAATCAAACAATTTAGATTTGGTTAACTTCATACAATTAATTTTAAATTAGATGGCTAAGATATAGTGTTGCAAGATGCAATTATTGCGACTAATATATAGGAGTTAATGTGAATTAAGAAGATTCAAGATTTTAATTGTCATCATGACTGTAGTTATTACCAAAAACAAGATCTCCAGTTCATTAAGCAACTGTTTTTCCAAGTTCGTTGTGTATGTCATTTACTCATAATATGATATGGTCATAATTCATGAGCATAAAAGGATAAAACAACACAAAAAGTTTCTCCAACGTGCATTTTAACTTTAAAGCGAATTGTGTGGAAACAGAAATCCACTGTACTTTTCTTTAGGATTTACTTTTTCTAGCAAACCAATCATCTTCTAATGGCATTTTCTGATATCACCATATGTGCCAAATATTATGTATTGAAGCTAAGCTACTGTGGTCCTATGCGTTCTTTTTTCCTTTTATTTGTATTGGTCGGAAAATGTGATCGTTATGCCACATTAGGCTCCCTTTCGCATTCACATATTCAGATCATCGATGGTCTATTAGATTAAGAAATAGATTAATTGTCCTCTTAGCTTGTTTTTTAAGATGAAAATCCATGTCAATTACATGCACCTGTCAAAAGCCTCCTCCTACGTTCATCAAGATTAATATAAATGGGTCTTTATGTCCTTTCGCGAAAGGTTTTATGTAAACTTGGATTAGAAAATGCCCTCCTTATAGAATTAAAGAATTATCTATGGCCTTTGAATAATCAAAGAGATATATCTTACTCATGTCATGAAGCAAATTCTTTAAGTTGATGCTCTTGATAGCAAATACCCTCCTTATAAAATTAAAGAATTATCTATGGCCTTTGAATAATCAAAGAGCTATATCTTACTCATGTCATGAAGCAAGAAGTGAATTCTCTCCTTCTATTTTACTAGTTTTTTTCAATCCTGGGATTAATGTGCTTATTGATAAAGATTTAAGAGGAGTTTATTCCACTATAGTTGGGTCTTAGTTTTGTTTTTTCTTTTACTTTTCATGTAAAAAAAAGCACCTATCATTTTGTCTAAAAACCAAAAGAATCAGTCATTGAAATTAATATTCTCGTTTTTTCTTTATCTACTCCTTTGCCACAGGAAAGAAACTTTATCCTTGTAGTTCAACTTCTATTATGGAGTTGAGCGAGAACATCCTCGAATATTGAGTAACCAGAAAATTTATAAATGTGAGAACATATATTAAACTACTAGAATGAAATTTTAATCAACTGTGCAACACAAACAATGGTTAATCTATCAATTCTGATGGCATGAGGTATGCACCATCTAATCTACCCTTAAGTATATTCTTCCTTCTACTTACAATGAATGATCAATTTCTTGGCAACTAACTTGATCCCTGCATTCTGATGATAGTCATAGAGATCTAAGGAGAAGACTGCATCAACAAATGTCCCAGGCTTGAACAAGGAATCAAGTTCTGCAGCATCGAACTTGCTGAAGAGAAGTCTTTGCACGGATCCAGATGATTCTTTTTGGTATATTTCTGTTGCGTAAATGGCAATCTCTTCACATACTGCTGTAGGTATACTGTAAAGTATATGTCACAAATGTCAGAAACTATCATTTAGAGTAATCAAATAAAAATGTGCGCGCACGCGCGCATATGCATGTGTACAGGTCAAGAACTTACTGTAATCTGATAGTAGGATAGTTGACGAAGCCCTCTTTCCTAATAACAACTGGCCTCCAATCAGAGCCGCTGCCAGATTCCGAGGATAACTTACGTGCAACATTGTCACATGCATCAAGAACATTACATAAACTTGGCGATGGATCAACCACAAAGTTTAACCGTGGCCGGCCAGCACTGTCAACAAACTTTGTGCTTATTCCAAACCTCACTTTCAAACCAGAACAATGAAGCTGAAATGGGAAACCTTCATGAAGTAATTCTATCCTTTGACTTCCTCGATAAAATGGAACAAGAGATGCGTCAATAGAAGAAATACATAATTTTTCAGGCTCTAAAATAGCAATAGAGCTACTGCAAGCCTGAGGCACAGAAGAAGAGGCAGCTGAATCGGGTGAATATTGCATGGATTTTTCTTCCATGGCAACATCTGTCCTAATGGATTCTCTATTAATTTCATCTTGAAGATCGCGAAAGTTAAAAGAATCTGATCTAACTGTATTGGAATGTGCAACATTTGAGACAGCCACTTTTGTGTTGCTTGTTGCAAGAGAAAGGATTGGATGATTTTTATCTATAGTTTCAGGAGATGATACCAACACAGAATCCTGATTCATATTTACCAAACCCCCTTCTGGTCGAGATTTCCCATTACTACGACTTCTTGTAACAGCATTTGGTGAAACCCAACAATTTTCGGTGAATATATCTGGGAGACTTGACTCCTGTAAGGACAAAGATATTATCATTATTTTTACATAGGTTCTTAATGAGTGCAATAAAATACATAATAATATCAGGGAGGAAATACTTATAATTTAAATGCACAAAACATTAACAGAGTAAAATAACTACAGAAAAATGAGTGTTATTTATGAATTTCATAAATAAATAAAAAAGAGAGAATAACACAACTGCATTCTAAAAATCACACATCAGGTTTACAAATTTGAAATGTTGCTACAGCAATGGATGAGCAGTTATTTGCAAAACAGAAAGCATAAAGACTTTTTGAATAACAAATTACCAAGAATAGAACAGTTGCACAGTATTTGAGAACTTCAAGATTCATCCGAACATCATCTAAGCTCCTGAAGATGCAAATAAAACATAAGAAAAAAGAAATCAAAAATAGCATATTTCATTAAGGCATGTAATATAAGCTTTTACCGACACAATTACCTGTGTGTCTGCTGCCCAAGACTAAAATAGGTAGCAAGAGTAGCCATCTGCAGTGATCAATAATATTACAAACTGTAAATTAACAATTTACCAACGCTGCCATAACCTAAATGAAAAAAAAAACCTTAATTCCCACAAGGTGCAATGCTCTAGTTTTATAGAGCTTTTGACTTACATTATATCTTACATGTAAACATTCAGAAAAGCTTAGAAAAACTTACAAAAAACGATATTCATAAACTGTTCTTAGAATTTCCTCTCATTTTTTCTTCAGTTATAAAAACAGCACAAACATATACTCTTATTCTCTTATTGAACTATGATATTTACTCAACTACTAATTAACCCTTATTCGCAGTTTCAGTTATGCTATGAACCTTAATATTGCAGCAAAATAAAAGCAAATGTGACCGCAATTGCATTGCAAAACCTCTAAAATAATTGTATTCTAAAACCTTTATATAACAATTTCAACTGCGGTTACGAACCAAAATTTAGAATTACAAAACCAAATTTTTTACAGAAATTACTATAAATAAAAAATGAACATGATACCTTCATGTTACCAGCTCTTCTTCCAAATTTTTGAGTCAACAAAACCAAAGAATCAATGGTTCCCTTTGGTTCAGGCGGTGTCTGATTAATCGCAGCAAACGCATCTCTAATCCTCACACAATCAAATCTTAATATATTATGACCCGCCCAAATCCTCCCTACACAAAATTCACCATAAACTGTTAAACCCTAACATCAAAAACCCCAATATTTTCCAAATAAACAATTAAACGAACCGTGAAGAAGGTCATAGACGGCGTTAGCAATATCAGCGAAGGTAGGAGCATTAGAAACAGCTTCGGCGTTGATTCCGTTACACCGCTCCGATAACGGAGAAATGAGTGAAAGGTCGGCGGGTCGGACCAAAGTGGAGTAGCTTCGAAGCTCCGTCAGTTTTCTTGGGCAGACTAGAATAGCTCCGAATTCCAAAATGGCGAAACCTTGACCGGTTCGGGTCGGAACGGTGGTTTCTACGTCGAAGAATACAATTTCCGATCGATCTTCACTTAGAGGAAGAGAACCCATTTTTGATGAAAGCGATGTTAAATGTTTCTTCGATAGATTGAAAAGATTTTATTATTTGTTTAAACGCGCGAATATGGTTAATTTATAGGATGGGTTTGTGAAAAGATGGGTTTGTGTCGTGTGGGTTTGTTTTTTTGATTGGGCTATTTAGGCCCATTACGCAAGTTATTACTAACCCATATGTGAGGTTGATTATAGATGCAAGCTTGGTATATACCAATATACTACTACCATTATACCCTTTCAAGAAGTGGGAACTAAATTGTTGGATTAACAGGTTTTAGATGAAATGATGGAGTTAGTTATTGTTCAGTTATGCTTTGCTTTGTGAAGTAGGTTGCGGCACGTTTGGTAAATTGATACAAGTCTTGTAGGAAAGTGATTAATATGAGGGGAACCCATTGAAGAATCAAAAAGATCCTTGGTATAACATGAGACGACAATGATAATATGATATCCCTTTAAGTATTATTGGAAAATGATTGATAATTTTGAGTCGAAAGTTAGCAAGTATGACTCATGTGAAATTACAAGGGGTGTATGTGGAGGCTTATGAATAGACAGGGGGCGAGCAAAAACAATGGAGATGCACTAAGTAATTATATGTGTGTCATATATTATTGTCGAAGTTAGCAATCCTCATATATATATATATATATATATATATATATATATATATATGCTGTTAATTTACACCTACCTAAAAATATGTGAGAATAAGTTAACGAGCTTATACTCATTATATATTGACTAAAAAACTAATTAAACATGCAAAATGTCTCTACCTCTACACTTACTCATTGTACTTTTATTATGATTAGATGCATTTTATTGGATACTTTTCGTATGATTCTTAACAAAAAATTAATATTTCGTGGCTATAAAAAACTTTGAAAAACCGTAAATTAAAAAAAAAAATCATAATTTGTTATGTTGAGACGAGCCATACCAAAAGCACCTAAAAAACTACTAATGCATATACATGTTTTTGAAAAATAAAAATTACTTATCAGTACCTCTTTGTCAAAAAAAAAATCATCAATACCTCTAAACTACTACTACTTTAAAAAAATTGAATACATGATCTTTAAATTAATAAATATTATTTTTATGAATTAAAAATTTATTTTCTTCAGGAACATCCTGAATCATATTTAAACTAAAAAAATATAAATCTTTTATCTTGAGTAGAAAATATATAATTAAATTACACTATATATTTTTATCCATTAATCAAATCTAATAGTTATTAAAAGCAAATTTATATTTGCCGTATAGTTTTATTAAAAAAAATTGGCGTATTCGTAACTTCAAATCTTATTAAAAATAAATTTATATTTTTGTCGTGTTGATTATAAAATTATGTGATTAGACCCAAGTGGTTACTTAACTCTTATATAATACAGTAAAATTCGAGTTAACTCAAATTCAATTTTTTTGAGGAATAGTTAATTGTTGAACAATTTTTTCTTATTTTTCAACTGAACTCCGAATTGAACTGAGAAGTCATGTCAAACTTGACGACAATACTCATCTGTTGGAACAAAAGTGGTTCTGACAATTGTCTGCTTAAGTTTTGATGATAACAAAGTATTAATGAACAATAGGGTATTTTAATATTTAATCTAAGTGTGCAGGAACATTAGTGAAAAGTCTTCACGCACTTCAACTTAGAAGTTCTGATGGTGATCAGAAGCTGTAACACAAGCTCTGATCAGAAGCACCAATGCGAAGTCTGATGATCTATCAGAAGGATGATCATCAGAAGCACATGTCATCAGAAGAACACAACACCAGAAGCTGTATTGGGAATACAGACTTTTGAGATCAGTCTTGTGCTGGAAGTTTCATGAAAGGGAATCACATGTTGGCTTAGGGATTAACAACGGTCAAATTCAAATATGTGTGAAGGAAAATCAAAGCACGTTGTAATATTATCTTGGGAAGATAATATGTGCATTAGTCACTTTCTCATTACCTCATTTGGACACACATAAAGCCTTAACCTGCAAAGTGAAGTCAACAAGTTTCCTTGTTGAGCTTAATCACATGTGACCACCTAGGAACTGCTCCAGCAAACAAAACAGCTTGACAACGGTCAAATTAGCAACGTCTCTATCTTGTCATATATATAGAGATCTCGAAGACATAGTCAAGTGTGGATTACAACTTGCAAACTGATCATATTCACAAGAGAGCAAAACAGAGCTTCTGATAACAAACAGTCTTGCTTTATCACTTAGCTTTCGTTAGAATCTTAAGTGTAGTTCTTGTGTTTAGTGTTGTAATTTGCCTTGAGTATTTGATTCTTATCAAGTACTCAAAGGTTCTCAAAAACAATATATTTATCATCTAGTTTAGGAAGTCTCTTGTTAGAATACTTGAGCATTGTGGAAGTCTCTTACTAGTGAGTTTGAGCAAGTGTAACAAAAGTGTTTTTAGTGAACTCCCTTGGAAGTGCAAGGGGACTGGACTACTCTCAACTTGTGAGAGGAACCAGTATAAATTGCTTGTGTCTTTTCTCTCTCTCTACTCTCCTTTATTGTGTTATCCGCTGCTAAATCTGATAAGTTCGAAAGAACTTAGAAGAAGTTTTTTAAACTATCCTAAACACAATTCAACCCCCCCTTCTTGTGTTTTTGTACCTTCAATTGGCATCAAGAGCCCGGTTGTCTTTAAGTCACTTAACAGTGAGACATAAAGATCTTGAAAAACACAAAACTCTAAGTCACTATGTCAGGTGAAACCGAATCCACATCTACTGGTGGTCCTGGTCAAAGAGCTCAGATTCCATATGACTATGACAATGAGAAGTCTGGAAACAATGGCAAGGCACCTAAGTTCAATGGTGATCCTGATAACTTCAGCTGGTGGAAATGGCAAATCTATCCTTACATCATAGCTGAAGATCCTAGTCTATGGGAAATGGTTGAGGAAGGCGTTAGCTTCCATCATTTGCTTGATGAAGATGGCAAAGTATCAACAGCTGTAATCAAAACATTTACAGCTGATCAGAAGAAAGAATGGAAGAAGCATAGCAGAGCAAAAACCATTATGGCCAGCTGTATCACTCATGATGAATTTCTAAAACTAGGAAACAGGCAAAGTGCTAAAGGCATTTATGACTCTCTTTGTTCTCTATATGAAGGAAACCAACAAGTTAAAGAAGCAAGAGCTAACCTGTTGGTTCAGAAGTATGAGTTGTTTAAAATGAAGGACAATGAGAGTATTGAAGAAATGTACTCAAGATTTCAAATCCTAGTTGCTGGTCTTTCTGTGCTGAAGAAAAGTTATACACCTGCTGATCACGTGAAGAAAATTTTAAGAAGTTTACCTCCTAAGTGGAGACCCAAGGTCACTGCTATACAGGAAGCAAAGAATTTGAACACATTAACTCTGGAAGAGCTAACCAGCAATCTCATCAGTCATGAGATGGAGTTAGCTTCTGATGACATAAAGAAGAAATCAAAAGCTTCAACAACTGTATCTACTTCCAAGGCTCTAAAAGCCAAGGTAGTAGAGTCTAATGTTGAAGAATCTGTGGGAGAAGGTCCTGAAGACAACTCTGATGAAGAATTCTTTGCTCTAATGACAAGATTCAGAAAGTGGGACAAGTTTGTTGATAAGTCTGGTGGTAGAAAATTTAATTCAAAAGGTTCTGGAAGCAGAAACTCAAACTACAAGGATAAGAAGGATGAATCTAAGAACACGTGCTTTAACTGCAAGAAACCTGGACATTTCATTGCTGATTGTCCAGATCTAAGCTCCAAAAATAAGGGAAGAAAGAGCAGTGTTAAAAACAATTTGAAGAAGAGTTTAATGGCTACGTTTGAGGATCTGGATAAATTGTCAGATGATGAAGCAGATGATGAAGAAGCAAATCTGGCATTGATGGCTACAACTGCTTCTGACAATGATAATGACTCTGGAGATGAATCAGAAACAGATGACATTGATGAGGTAACTTCTAATATTCCTCATGAAAAGCTATTACCTGCTCTTAGAGACACAATGAGACAATACATAAGCAAAGTTAAAAGTGTCAAGAGTTTGAAAAATGATGTTGGCTTGCTTGTTAAGAGATTTGATCAACTTCAAGCTCAATATGATAAATCTGTTTTAAAAATACAAGAGCTTGAAAGTGGTTGTGTCTCTTGCAGCAAATCTCATGACGTGCATGAAGTTGCATTGCATGAATTTGTTAATCAAAATGTCAATAAGAGTAAGGTGGCTTCCATGATCTATAGCACTACAAAGAACAAAGGTGAAGGACTTGGTTATTCTGCTTCTGATGATAAAGGACAACCAAGTTCATCAGTCTGCATTAGCAGAACTCCACCTCATTTGTATTCCACTTTTACACCAGCTACCGGTAGAGTTGAGAAGGTTGATCAAACCAAAGCCTTGAATAAAGGCAAGTCTAAAGTTTCAGAAGTAAGAACTCCAGAAGCTAAGACCAGCACTTATTCAAAGCAGAAGCATGCTGAGGTCAGAATTCTAAAGAGACCAGAACCTAAGGCAACTAAGGTTCTGAGATCATCAGAAGCTAGCACCTCTAAAGCTAGGTTTGCTCAGCCAACTACAAACTCAGGCAAGAAGAAGTATGAACCAAAGAGGACTTTCAAAAAGTCATACTTCAAGAAAGCCTACACTAACCCAAACGGACCCAACAAGTTGTGGGTACCAAAATCTGAGTTTGTTTGTCTTTCAGGTTTGCACACTAAGAAACAAGAAGCCAAGTACCTGGTACTTGGACAGTGGGTGTTCGCATCATATGACGGGCGAGAAGGATATGTTCCTCACCCTAACTCCCAAAGAGGGAGGGAGTGTAGGGTTTGGTGGGAACCAAAAAGGAAAGATAGTTGGTATTGGTACAGTTGGTAACTCCTCTGCCTCTATCTCTGATGTACTTTTTGTAGATGGACTATTTCATAATCTTCTGAGCATAAGCCAATTATGTGACAGTGGATATGAAGTAATGTTCAATAAGAATGCATGTACTGTAAGCAAAGCATCTGATAAATCCACTGTGTTTAGAGGAAAGAGACAAGGCAATATGTATAAAATAAATATCTTTGAATTAATAGAGCAAAATGTTTTATGCCTTCTGACAGTGAGTGATGAAAAATGGGTCTGGCACAAGAAACTTGGTCATGCTAATTGGAGATTAATTTCTAAACTTAGCAAGGACAACCTTGTAAGAGGCCTGCCTGAAATTAAATATCACTCAGAATCTCTTTGTGGAGCATGTCAGAAGGGCAAGATTTTCAAAAGCTCTTTCAAAACTAAAAACTTTGTCTCTACCTCAAAACCACTAGAATTACTTCATATAGATTTATTTGGGCCTGTTAGCACAGCCTCAATAAATGGAAAGAAATATGGATTAGTCATTGTTGATGATTACAGTAGATGGACTTGGGTAAAGTTCCTAAGAACAAAGGATGAGACATATGAAGTGTTTAGCACCTTCTGCCTTCAAATACAAAATGAAAAGTTTTTAAAAATTATCAAAGTTAGAAGTGATCATGGTGGTGAATTTGAAAACGAACCTTTTGAACTTTTTTGTAATGAGCATGGAATTCTCCATGAGTTCTCATCTCCTAGAACTCCACAGCAAAATGGAGTTGTAGAGAGAAAGAACAGATCACTACAAGAAATGGCCAGAACCATGATGCATGAAACTAACTTGGCTAAATATTTCTGGGCAGAAGCTGTTAACACTGCATGCTATATTCAAAATAGGATTTACATCAGACCTAAGTTGAATAAAACAGCATATGAATTGTTTAAAGGAAGAAAACCAAATCTCTCTTATTTTCATCAATTTGGTTGTACCTGTTACATTCTGAATAATAAGCTCCATCTAAAGAAATTTGACTCTAAAGCATTTAAGGGTATCTTTATTGGATACTCTGAACGCTCCAAGTCATACAGAGTGTATAATTCAGAAACTAAAACAGTTGAAGAATCTATGCATGTTAGATTTGATGACAAAGAGCCTGACAACAAAAAGTCAGAGCCTGTTAAAGAACATGCAGATAGTGAAGAATCAGATGATGAATTCCCAGAAGTGGTTAGAAGAACAGAACAAGAACCTGTTTCTATGTCAGAATCTACAATTGCTTCTGATGTAACAACTGCTTCTGAGAACAATGCTTCTGATATTCACCCAGAAGTGCAGACAGATGAAGCTGAGTCTGATTCTGAAGAAGTTCCCAAGAGATCCTTCAAATATAAATCATCTCATCCAGAAGAACTAATCCTTGGCAACAAGGATAGTCCAAGGAAAACAAGATCAAGTTTCAGAAGTGAAGAATCATTGTTTGGTCTAATATCATTCATAGAACCAAAAACTATTGATGAAGCTCTTAAAGATGATTCATGGATTCTAGCCATGCAAGAAGAACTGAATCAGTTTGAAAGGAATGATGTCTGGAATCTGGTTCCGAAGCCTAAAGGGAAAAACATCATTGGAACAAAGTGGGTCTTCAGAAACAAATTAAATGAACAAGGAGAAGTAACTAGGAACAAGGCTAGACTTGTTGCACAAGGGTACAGTCAGCAAGAAGGAATTGACTATACAGAAACTTTTGCTCCAGTTGCAAGACTGGAAGCAATAAGGTTACTTCTATCCTATGCAGTTAATCATAATATAAAACTATATCAAATGGATGTTAAAAGTGCCTTTCTTAATGGTTTCATAACCGAAGAAGTATATGTCAAACAACCTCCTGGTTTTGAAAATATACAATTTCCTGAACATGTCTTTAGACTAAAGAAATCACTATATGGTCTCAAACAAGCTCCCAGAGCTTGGTATGATAGACTAAGTACTTTCTTAGTTGAGAATGGTTTTGAAAAAGGAAAAGTTGACAATACCTTGTTTAGGAAAACAGTAAAGAAAGATATTTTAATCATCCAAATTTATGTTGATGATATAATTTTTGGTTCAACTAATGCTACCCTGTGCAAGAGTTTTTCTAAGCTTATGCAGGATGGATTTGAAATGAGCATGATGGGAGAACTAAAGTTCTTTCTTGGTATTCAAGTAAATCAAAAGGAGAATGGCACCTATATCCATCAATCCAAGTATACTAAGGAACTTCTGAAGAAATTCAATTTGGAAGAATGCAAACCAATGAACACTCCAATGCATCCCACATCAAGTCTAAGCTTGGATGACTCTGATGGAAAAGTTGACCAGAAGCAATACAGATGTATGATTGGTTCACTTCTCTATCTGACTGCATCTAGACCCGATATTCTGTACTCAGTATGCTTGTGTGCGAGATTTCAATCAGACCCTAGAGAATCTCATCTCACTGCTGTGAAGAGAATCTTTAGATATTTAAAAGGAACAACAAATCTTGGATTACTTTATCAGAAATCCAACAATTATCAACTCAATGGATTCTGTGATGCTGACTACGCAGGAGACAAATTAGAAAGAAAATCCACAAGTGGCATTTGTCAATTTGTTGGTGAAAACCTTGTCTCCTGGGGTAGTAAAAGACAATCTACCATAGCATTGTCTACAGCAGAAGCAGAATACATATCAGTTGCTAAATGTTGCACACAACTGCTGTGGATGAAATATCAATTAGAAGACTATCAAATTAGCAGTCACAGTATACCTTTGTACTGTGATAATACTGCAGCCATACATCTTTCCAAAAATCCTATTCTTCATTCAAGGGCCAAACATATTGAAATAAAACATCACTTTATAAGAGACTACGTTCAAAAAGGTGTCATTGATATTAAGTTTGTTGAGACTGAAAATCAATGGGCTGACATTTTTACAAAACCCTTAACAATTGAAAGATTTGATTTCATAAAGAAAAATCTGAACATGGTCCTTGCTTCTGATTAAGTTTGGTTCTGGAATGATGAAGCTTCTGAGATAGATCAGAAGAGATTGATGTCAGAAGCCTCTGGTAAAGACTTCTGATAACAAGTGCTTCTGATATAACTCAGAAGCTAATGTATGGTTCTGACACGGAAGTGGTAAAGATTGTAACTTCTTTCTTTTCAACTGACACCCACTAACGCGTCAGTTATTAAAATAGTCTCTAATGCACGTGTCTCTATGTGATTTGATGGGGAAGACAGTTTATGATGATTAAGTGCGGTTATCTATGCATAAAGTTAATTACCTTTTTCCCTCCTTTTGTGTGTACCTCGTTTTATGTTTTTTTTAAAACCTTTGGTCTTTCCAAAAGCACTTTACACTCGCACACAAACACTTCACAACCTACACGCATTTTCATTCTCTCTCAAAACCTCAGAAAATTTCTTTCTTCCTCAAAAACTCTTAGCCTTACCAAAACCTTAACCGTCAACAATGGATTCTGAAACACAATCTATTCCTCCTCTTGTCAACATCTTCAAGGAGAGTGATCGTTTTCTAGAAGACACTGGGAATGTGTTAAGTTTTCCAGAAAAAGACCTAACCCTAACTACTGAGAAGTTGGTCGATTTCGAAAGCCTAGAGATAAATGGGTTTGATGTGAAATCGTTCTTCTCTGCGCAAGGATGGGACAGATACTTTGAAATTCTCAACGGAATCATCTACAAGGATCTATGTACTCTATTCTGGATGAAGGCACAAGTGTACGATGATGTAACAGCTCAAGAAGAAGTTGATGCTATGGTAAGAGACAATCCTGACCTAGAAGGGAAAACCAGAGAAGAAATGGGTCTGAGACCCTATGTTGGAAAAGAAATAAGGTCAGTGATACTTGGAACGTATATGGCTATAAGACCTGAACATATAGCAAAGATACTCAACACTGGTATGGAAGGGAAAATTTTCACTCCAAAAGTTGCTGAGAAAGGTACTCAGTTTCCAAAAGAGATGATGGAACTGCTTTTTGATCCTGTTAAACTGAATGATTGGTACGAGAAGAAAGGGAAAGGCACAAAGCCTACTTCTGCTCAACTTTTTTCGTTGTACAACATTGTGTATCATGTTCTTATTTGCTCAATCTGGACGAGAGAAGGTGGTGTAGAGTACATGTCTCTTGACAGTGTCTCATTTCTATATGCTATTGTAACTGGTCAGAAGGTAGACCTTGCTGGATGTTTGTTTGAGCATTTGTGTGATGCAATCAAGAAGAGCAAAACAAAGAACAGAAGAGCAGTACATCATCCAAGACTGCTGTCTGAACTCTTTCACCAGAGCAAGTTCTTAGAAATGATTAAACAAATTGATTCTGAGTATGCTCAAATTCTGAGTTCACCTTACACAGTTGAAAAGAAAGTAATCAATGAGTTAACCTTGAGTCACAAGAAACTGGTAGAGAGCACTGCATTAATTCATCCAGCTCAGCCCCTGATTCAAAGCAAGAATTCTCTCATCTATAATGACGACTTCCCTATGATCTCTGAAGCTGATGCTGAGCATGTGATCCAAGCTATGATTCTAGATGCTGCTGCTAGTGGGGTTTACATTGCTAGAAAAGAAATTCCTTCAAAAGAAGTTTTTGAAGAAGCGTGTGAAAAAGCTGGTATTGGTAAGAAGAAGAAAAGAAAGAGAGTGGTAAAGACAGACAAGCCTGTTGCCAAACCTCAACAAAGAAGAGGAAAGAAGCCTATTATTGAAGAACCTATTGTGGAAGATAGGACTTTAAGGTCTGGTAGAACAATTCGTCTTGCTTCTGAGCAAGAGAATGAGGCAAAGGCTAGAGAAGCTGCTGAGAATAAGAGAAAGGCTGAAGAGATGCTTTCAAAGAAAGAAGGAAAGAGGATTCCTAAGCTAATTCTGCAACCCAGTAGTGATGAATCAACTGAGGATGAAAGTCCTTTAACTCAGAGGAGAAGAACTGAAGGGAACACATCAGGTATATCTACTAATCTCATTTCTGATAAGACTGTTACTGATCAAAATGAGACTGATAACTTGAATCCTAGGGTAGAAACCTTAATTGATATACCTGTTGAGTCTGACTATGGTGAGGCTAACCCACAACCTGATGAAGCTATTCCTGACTCATCCCCTGATGACACTTTACCAATTAGAACACTGATAAACAACTCACCCATTGTTGCCCAACCATTGAATGTAGCAGATGCTTCTGACATTCCTGAACAAGCTGTTGATCAGTCTCCTGTCATCACAGTTACCCCTGAATCAGATTATCAAACCCCTCACTCACCTCCACAAAATCAATCACCACCATCCACACAACCTGTAAATTCTGATACTCTGATAGCAAAACCATTCAACTTTACTGATGAAACACCTGTGTCTCCAAAAGATACATGTCCTGACCCTGAGCCAGCAATAACTCATCCACTTATCACTGAACCTGAAGAAACTAACCAACTAGAAAAAGTTGTTGATGAACCAGTGAGTGAACATGTTGTGGACAATGTTCAAGAAGATGTTGCTGATGAAACAATTTCACAACCAACTGAAACCATCCCACAAACACTTCAATCTCCAGTCATTCACAATGTGTCTTCTGACTCATCATCATCTGAGTCAGAATCCTCAGAATCTTCATCGTCTTCATCAACTCTTCCAATGATCTCTAAGTTTGCCAAAACTCATGCTGAACCACTTGCTTTAGAAATTCCTCAACCTCCCACTGAACCAAACATTCATGACCTCATCTTTCACCAAGCCCTACCTTATGAGGCATTGATTGACAGAATCAATGACTTCTCAGTTGAACCATCAGTTTCATTTTATGATCAGTTAACAGAACTTATTCACAATGATGGTTACAAGGTAGAATTCTTTGCTTCCAAGATGAAAATTGTTCCTGATCAAGTTGCTTGGAAGATGGAGGAGCTGTCTGAATGTGTGACCAAGGTTGTACAAGCTATTTCAAGAAGAACTATCAGAAAGCTTGTGCTAGCCAAGAAAAGAAAGCTGGAGGAATTGGAGAAAGAAAGTGTTGCTTCAACAAGTCAAGTGCTGTTGCTAACAGACAAATCTCATGAAGAGATTGAAAAAGAAAGACTTGAAGAGGCTGAAAGGCGTGCTGCTGAGTTAGAAGCTAAGCTGGCTGAAGAGGCTAGATTAGCAGAAGAAGCTAGGATAGCAGAAGAAGCTAGGATAGCAGAAGAGGCCAGACTGGCAGAAGCGAGATCAGCAGAAGAGAGGTTAGCAGAAGCTGCCAGATCAGCAGAAGTGATTCAGTCAGAAGGTGGTCAAGATACTTCTGTTGATGAAAAGATTGCAGCTATGGAAGCTAGACAGGAGCAAAGATTCGCTGCATTGGAAGCAAAACAGGATGCCCAAGGTGCTGAAATATCTAACATGAATCAATCCTTGAAGGCCATTCTAGACATCTTGCAGAACAAACATACCTAATCCTTCTCTCATCTCCTACCAAACCTAGGATTTCTATGCACTAAATTACGTATTTGGATATTTTTTTTGTGTGTTTTGTTTATTGGTTGTGTTAAAACTGAATGCTGTTTCTTTTAGATGCATGTGTGTTAAATGCTTGGTCTGTTTAGTTTTTTTTATATGCATTATAAAGCCAGAAGTATCTATAGTACGAATCAAAGATAACTTTTTATTGCAAATAGTAGAATTTAGAGTACATAAGAATTCTAAAGCTACTACTTAGAATCTAATTCAGACACGGCCGATCCTTCAGATGAAGAGGGTTCTTCTGGAGGAACATAAGTCTCCAGAAACCTTGCATAATCAGGATCTATGCTTGTTGAGTCTGAAGAGGATGATGAGCCTTCAGCAGCTATAGGATCATATGTCCTCAAAAATTCTGCATAATCAGAATCAATCTCATCTGAATCTGTTGAGGAACAGATAGTGATTGGTTCTGACGGTTGTATCTTTGAACGAATTCTACAACTTCTTCTGAGTGGCCTAGATGAAGATGCTCCATCCTTTCCTTTACCATTTACTGGTCTTGGACTTGGTGGTTTCTTAGCTTTCTTCTTCTCTGCCAACTTCTTTCCATTGATATCTCTTCTATCCTTATCCATTTTCCTACCTTTATGAAAATATGGAAGTGTTGAGATACATGATATGGGAAGCGCTTTTATAGAGTTTTGGTTTTACTTGAGTCAATCGTGGTCAACAATGTCATTTATGACATAGTTGTAACCAATTCTTGACTTTATCTTTTTGAAACTCTTTCTTTGACTGCATTTATTTCACTTTATACCAAGTTTTTAACGAAAAGAAAAGCGGGTACATAGGTAAATAATAAAGGCTGAGAATGGATCAATTTTATTCCACAAATGTTTATTACACAAGTACAGTTCTGATTTCTATTCAGAAGAGAAATTTGATCCTACACTCTCCTCCTTAATTATAAGCCTATCTCCTTCCAACACGAGACTAAGCCCATTATCATCCCTTGGCTTCCTCTCCTTAGCTTTTGAGCGTGCAGTTGATTCCACTGATGTAGTCTTGCCATCTTCACGATTGGCTTCTGTTGATTTTCTATCAACTGGATTCTTCTTTCTTGCACTCTCAGATGCTGTATCCAAAAAGATTCTAGTTTCATTATTCATTGCTACTCTGCTTATGTTTTCTTGCAATGAATATGGTTTCTTCATGGTCATTTGTTTTTATAGAACATATGTGTTGTTTTTCAATACACACCGCTTTCACTGACCAATAGTTTGCGTTGACTGTTCTTCCTTCTCTCTTCTTTTCACGTAAATGTTTTTTTGTTGATGACAAAAGGGGGAGAATGAGGAATTAATTTGACTGAAGAACTTAAATGCACTTCACTGAAACTGTCATTACATTTAAGTTTATGTTTACGCAAACCATATTTTGTTTTTGGAGAATATATGTTAAAATTGAAAGAATTGAACATATGATATCTCAAGAAAAAGTGCAATTTTTCTAGAAGTATCAGACTTAGGGGGAGAGCTTGCAAAACTCTCTTCCCAAGAGTCAAATATGTGAAAATTAGTTCAATTTTAAAATATAATCTTAGACTGAATTTAATTAATCAATGTTTAACTCAGGGGGAGTGTGCAAAACTCATAAACCTGTTTTGAAACTTGATAAATTAATTCAACAACCATTGTAAATTAATACTTAGTTTGTCATCATCAAAAAGGGGGAGATTGTTGGAACAAAAGTGGTTCTGACAATTGTCTGCTTAAGTTTTGATGATAACAAAGTATTAATGAACAATAGGGTATTTTAATATTTAATCTAAGTGTGCAGGAACATTAGTGAAAAGTCTTCACGCACTTCAACTTAGAAGTTCTGATGGTGATCAGAAGCTGTAACACAAGCTCTGATCAGAAGCACCAATGCGAAGTCTGATGATCTATCAGAAGGATGATCATCAGAAGCACATGTCATCAGAAGAACACAACACCAGAAGCTGTATTGGGAATACAGACTTCTGAGATCAGTCTTGTGCTGGAAGTTTCATGAAAGGGAATCACATGTTGGCTTAAGGATTAACAACGGTCAAATTCAAATATGTGTGAAGGAAAATCAAAGCACGTTGTAATATTATCTTGGGAAGATAATATGTGCATTAGTCACTTTCTCATTACCTCATTTGGACACACACAAAGCCTTAACCTGCAAAGTGAAGTCAACAAGTTTCCTTGTTGAGCTTAATCACATGTGACCACCTAGGAACTGCTCCAGCAAACAAAACAGCTTGACAACGGTCAAATTAGCAACGTCTCTATCTTGTCATATATATAGAGATCTCGAAGACATAGTCAAGTGTGGATTACAACTTGCAAACTGATCATATTCACAAGAGAGCAAAACAGAGCTTCTGATAACAAACAGTCTTGCTTTATCACTTAGCTTTCGTTAGAATCTTAAGTGTAGTTCTTGTGTTTAGTGTTGTAATTTGCCTTGAGTATTTGATTCTTATCAAGTACTCAAAGGTTCTCAAAAACAATATATTTATCATCTAGTTTAGGAAGTCTCTTGTTAGAATACTTGAGCATTGTGGAAGTCTCTTACTAGTGAGTTTGAGCAAGTGTAACAAAAGTGTTTTTAGTGAACTCCCTTGGAAGTGCAAGGGGACTGGACTACTCTCAACTTGTGAGAGGAACCAGTATAAATTGCTTGTGTCTTTTCTCTCTCTCTACTCTCCTTTATTGTGTTATCCGCTGCTAAATCTGATAAGTTCGAAAGAACTTAGAAGAAGTTTTTTAAACTATCCTAAACACAATTCAACCCCCCCTTCTTGTGTTTTTGTACCTTCATCATCTTCCCCACTTTTGGTCATGCATTTCCTACATTTGGGTGTTTTTTCTTTGGCAAAAAATCATCAATATTAGTGTTGTCGAGTCTCTTTCTTTTCCAATTATCTCCCATGGTGATTGGAGAGAGAGAGAGAGACGGTTATACGTGATCTCTCGGTAAATTTTTTTATGGGGCACATTTTTTTGTTGAACAAATTAAAATAAATTATATTATAATACAAAAATCTAAAATTATATTTTTTTTCCTCCACTGTATGATATAGATCCTAAAAATAAAAAAACAATTGCTCATGTTACGTGAGTAACTATATTAAATCTGAATTTGAAGTTTGAAAAAATATCCTTAAATACAATCTGAGTTGTGTGGATGTAAGTATGTAACAACGGTTATAGATGCTTTGAAACACAAAATTAAGAAAGTCTTAAGGGCATTTATTGTTGATGGGACACCAAGAGATAGACTATCAGTTTATCTAACTGGTCGCTCAATTGATTTTTTAGCGTAAGGTGTGTCAGAAAGAATTATCAAGATATATAACGAGTATCTAAAGACGAAAAGAAGACAATACTTATATAGAGAAAAGGGTCGGCCACCATATATGATAATTGAAGTCTGAATTTCAACCACCCATAAGAATGTAATATTTTTTGTTTAAATATTTTTTCATCTTTATACAAAAAATTTGGTTAAATAAAGAATATTAAATCATTTTTGCATGTCATGTTGGAGCAAAATAAAGAATATTAATGTTTGAAAATAAAGAATAATTTTTTCCTTCAATATTTCCTTCATATATATGTCCAGACATTTGACAAGGATCGGATCCAATATGACTGTGAACACCAACGGGCAAAAAGGGCATAGTGATGACCCAACATTCTTTTTTGTAAATAGTTAAATAAAGAATATTTTATTTTTGTTATGTCATGTTAGAGCAAAATTAAATTGTTTAATGTTTGAAAATAAAGAATAATTTTTTTTCTTCAGTTTTTCCTTCATATATATGTTCAGACATTTGACAAGGATTGGATCCAATGTGACTTTAGACACCAACAGACAAAAGGGTATAGTGACCAAATTTTTTTTTTTTTGTTAACTCTTCAAATTAAATTTGAAAGAAGCAGTATTTTACACAGAAGGCAAATTTAATATATATGGCAAATTCAGCTGGTTACATTAAAGATTGTCTTGATCCAAATTATAGACCCATACAAAGTGAAAAATTAATGATTTAAATGTCGAAAAATCAATCTTATTTTTTAAGTAAACAATAACGGCGCTGATTAGCACTTTTCACTCAGAAATTCAATTCATCCACATCGTCGTCTAGACTAGATGACTCAATGCTTTGTTATGCCTACAACATTTACCAACATATTTATCAATTATGAGAATCCGAGAGCAAGTGAAGTCCTTCTCAAATGTATTGTTTGCTTAAGATAAAAGCAATAAACAGAATGCAATTGACTAACCTCTCAATTTCTGATCCCATGTCAACAGCCATGTCTTTAAGCTCTCCCAATAGATCACTTAAATTTGACAGTGCATCATCTTGCTTCTCCTTTTCAAACTGTTTCAGGACATTTTATTTAGCATTCGATTTCTTTAGAAAATTTATGGTGAAGAGGACAATATTATTGATCCACGTTATCAGAACATGGGAGCTTCTGGTGTGGAAAATAATGGCCATCAGTCCATTACCAACCTTAATTTCAAAATTAAAATACCCAGACAAGGAAACTTCGCAATTAAAGTCTATTGGTAGAGTAGTAGTACTATTTTGACTATTTTCACTTTTCTGTACTTGCAACTTGCAAGTGGGAACTTGATGTGATTAGCATTGATTAACAATCCTGTTTAGAAAAAAAGTACTCCAATTTGACTTATAATAATACTCATTTCGATTCAAATATAATCATAGATTTATTTATATATTTGACAGTAAAAAAATCAACTTCATCAAGTAATAAAATAGAAAGGAGTATACACACATAATAAGTGTAAACATTGAAGGGGCATTTCGCAATAATTTAGCAGGGCTGATTTTAAAGAATAAGTCTACTAATATATGAGTTGAAATAATTTTTTTTTTAAATCAGCAAGTATGTATATTATAATACTCAATCATAAATATAAAAAATACATATGACGAGAAAAAGTATAAACGAGCACAAAATACAAAGAACAATACCAACACTAACAACCCTAACCATACTCCTACGACTATCCAACCAAACCCCATAACACCACACATGCCACATGTTTGCAACAGCTCAGAGACATATTGCTTTGCACAGAAACCAAATGATGTGAACTTTGGAAGAATCACACCATAAAAACTAACTATTATAGTTGAAAATCCCAAAGTTTTAAAACTCCGCAGAAGAAACCCATACTTTTAATGAGGGACTAAACTCAAGCTTTAAAACCCCATAGAAGAACCTCATACTTCTAATATAGGACTCAAGTCTCATACCTTGAATCACGACACAAAAGTTAATTATTGCAGTGGAAGAGTCCAAAATCTTATTATTGCAATTGAAATAATAAAATTAGTACAACAATTTCACAACTCCTCGATAAATATTAAATAGAATTTGTTTTACGCCTTAGAAAAAAGGTCTCACTAAAAAATTTGGTTCATAAGTCCAGAGTTCGATGCGACTCCTTAATCGTCCTACTACCATCTCTTATCTTAAACATCTCTTAGAAAACGTTCTTAAAATACTACACCTTCAAGATTGGTCTACCACTATTCAACATTGTTTTAGAAAGTCCAACTCATGTACCGCTAACAAAAAATGATTTGATACTACTTTTTTCTCCTCAATTTTACTTACTTCTAAACGTATTTTCTTACACGCACTTTTAATTTTGGCTTAAATACTGTTTTGATCTTTTAACTAATTTTGAGGTTTCATTTTAGTGTTATAAATTATTTTTGTTTCATTTTGGACATCTTATTACCATTCCGTTAGTTTTATGAAAACAAATGTTAACTCAATACGATAATTATTTTGAGACAAATAATTTTGACAAATAAATCAATTATTTTGAGACAAACAATAGTACTCAATATGGACCAAATACATCAATAATCAAATATATCAAAAAAGTCAAATTTACTTATATTTGTATCTGAGGAAGTATCATTTTTCTTCCATTTTCTTCCATTTTTGGGATGTGGTGTGTAAGTCAACGTTATTATTTCATGCGTCTACATCCTCAATAAATATATTAATGGAGTATTAAATTAAATAAAAATAAAAGTAGAGGCGTCTCTCTTCTTGTCTTTGCGTTCATGATTATCCCAAACGACTCACCATTCCAACAACCTTAGCTTTTCCTTTTCCATTCATTCATTCTTGACGGCGCACCGTTTCTTTCCCCAAATTCAACCTTTCTTCCTTATCCTTCCATTTTCAATCTTCAATATGCCCTCTCAACTTTTTCACCATCTCTGATACCTTCTTTTCACATCATTCATTCATGGAAACTGGACGAAACGAAAGACCCTTTTTGGGTTTTCGTTTTGTCTCCAAATTCTTATTATGCGCCATTTCTGGAACTCTCACTGCATGTTTTGCCATTGGTATTTTGTAATTTCCCTATCTATTCTTCATTTCATTGTTGGGTTTTTTTTGGGTTGCTTTAAAGTTTTAAACTTTTTTTAATTTCACTTTTATATTGAGGTTTGCAATTTATGGGCATGTTGTTTTTTTAATTCGGAAGCTTAAAAATGAAAATTTAATTTTTTGTACAAATCAAATTTATGCTAGTCTTTTTTCTTAATGACTTGAATTGTTTGTAGTAGAATTCATGGTTTGTTTGATAATAATCAGATTGTGTAGATGCTTTTGTTTGTTTACAAAAGTTGGAGAATTTTGGGGTTTTGAATGTTTTTTACCTAGTCAATAGCAATTTTTTTGAGGTGTGTTTTTGTCGGTCTCATCATGTGCTGTGTTTTTTAATTGCAGCTGGGGCCCTAACAGGAGCTATAGCTGGTGCTTTAGCAGCTAAGGCTACCAAGAGTGGTTTTCTCCGTGGAGTTTCGTTGGGTGCCATTGCTGGGGCTATACTCTCCGTGGAGGTCTTGGAAGCTTCTCGTGCGTATTGGTGTATGGAGCAAACCGGTTCGCGTGGCGCATCATCTATGGTTAGTGATTGTTATGATCTTGATTTACATTTAACCTGATTCTTTTATGAGTAGAATAATCTGTAGCTTGCGAAATTGATATGGTTTAGCTTGAAATGCGTAGATACAGGAGATTTCATTACTTGTTGGTGCTTGACTGTTTATTAAGATGCATATGAAGAGTGTGTTTTGAGTGGCCATTTTAAATTTATAATTTTAAACCAATTTTCTAACATTTAAATCCAGGCAGATTTCATAGAAGAACTTGTTCGTGGAAGGCTTGTAGAAGAATCGCTAACACCTGCTATTTTAACCGCTTACAATTTGCAAGTAATAACCTTCTCTATATCTCTCCCCCAAGTTTTGTTGTCTTTTAAAAACAATAGCTTTCTGTGTCTGTTGGTGCATATAATAATCTAAATGTGATGTTGCAATCCCAGATAGCAGTAAGCCAGTAACAAGACCCGTTGGCTATTCATCTGTTTACCAACTTTGCATATAAGATCCGTGAATAATGCTACTTGTTTTTCCTTTATAGTATGAAAACCTGTAAAATGCAAACTTTGCATTTCTGTTGTTGCCTAATTTCTTGAACATCTGTTGAAAACCCCCCAGAAATTAGCCTCATTTCTTTCTTTCTTTGTTCCCAATTCAATCAGTTTGCGCCTTGTAGTGATTGAACAACATGCTCATATAACCTCTATCATATTTGAATTTTGAAACTAAAAAAGAGAATGTTTTAATTATTTATTCTGTTAACAAAAATTCGAAAAAAATTAAGAATGCTAACAAGAGAACATGAAATTGAAGACATAGATGAGTATTTATACATACAAGTATACAATGGTAGGGCAAAAACTAGAGAGACAGCCAAGCTTGTTTTGTAAAGGTTATTGAAAATGTATGTTGATGTATACACTGGTGCTGCATTTGTACAGTATTATCTTTAACCTTTTTATGTATTTTTTGAAAATATATGTTGATGTCCATTTATCTAATTGTTTTTTATGTTATTAATGACAATGATTTCATGCGTCTCCTTCTAGTTTGTTCTTGTTTATTTTTGTAACCTCAGTGTAGACCATTTTAAGATTTGTTATCATGCGGCTGAAATGAGCTTTTGGAAATGTTTTCCTATGTTGATTGTTTTGTGCTTCCATATGGTTATTCGTATTAACTCCAGATTTTTATTGTTTTAGAAATCATTTGTGAATCATGTGCTGGATTTCATTATTTTGTCCTTTGTGTATGTACAATATATAGTTTTTAACATATTATCATTTGTTTTAGTTTGAGCAGGTTGGAATTGCTAATAACACCGGCTATGATGAGATTCATGATGTTCATAGCTTAGTAGCATCTAGAGGATTATCAGGGGATTCATTGAGTAAGTTACCGCATCATATGATATTGAAAGACATGAAGGCAGAAGATACTTTCTGTGCAATATGTTTGCAGGTGATTATTCTTTTCAGTATTTGTGATTTAATGACCACAAAGATGCATTGCTTGCACTGATACTCAACACAGTTCTTCATTATCTCTATTTGAGTTTTAGATGATAGTGTAAATGTAATCATCGAGAAATATAATTTGCAGGATATTGAAGTAGGTGAAGTCGCAAGAAGCTTACCTCGTTGTGACCATACATTTCACTTAATATGCGTAGACAAATGGCTTGTCAAGAACGATTCGTGTCCTATTTGCAGACAGAATGTGTAGTTTTTTCTTTGGGTATTATTGTGTTTATATTTGTGGTCAGATGTAAATGTTGTATTATTAGTTGTTTATATGCATTTGTACAGTTGATATTTTCATTTTTGTACCATTCTGTAATCTAGTCCAATAATGTTATTTTGGTAGGAAAAACCAATGCTTAATTATCATGTTCTGAAAAGTTGATAATAAAGTCTGAAAAGCAGATGAACCTTTTTCTCCTTATCTTAAATTATTTCTAGTAAATAGGGAATTTTATCTTTGAAATTGTAATGGTCTATTAATTTAGTATCTCAAATTAACAATTTAGTCTCTTAAATTAAAAAATACCAATTCATGTAATCCAGTCATTAATATATTACACCAGTAAACATTCATCAAAACTAATAGTAGAAGATATAGATATTAACTTAAATAGTCTTTTGCACTGTTAAAACAAACAACTTTTAAAAGTTAGTGGCAAATTCATATTATACACACTCTAAATGAGAACCGGAAGAAAATGGGTAATATTCATCATTTCATCTTGCGTTGCATGGAGTCATTTTCGATTCGTGTATATACACTACAATTTGAATCACGATGAGAAGGCAAATTAAGGAATGTTGGAATGTTCTATCGACACTCTTAGAGCTAGAGATGAAATCAAAATGATATTAACTTGGAGAGAAGGCAGAGAAAATATAAGTTATAACTGGTTTTCTTTCAACCTTGTCAAAAAACACAAACATCTTTACAGTATGGTGGAACACAACCCAAAAATTACAAGCTGATAGACAGTAGGTTTTGATACTCAATGAGATTATACACAAATATGCATCACAACAGGAGCCTTAATTGGCTGAATTCTAGTTTATTCCGTAGAGAAGCAGTTGCTGGTGATGATAGCAAGCCATGCCTAATCGGCCTGCTTACCATGAATATTTTGTCTGTCAGGTTCAAACACAGTAAAATCAACGGTGAGTATTAGAATAAGATCATGCTCGGAATACTATTTTTTACATTTTTCTCCAGCAACACATTTTTTCATGCAACCAAGAGTAAATTTTCTAAAATGTATTTATCAGTCGTAAGTATACATTCAACAATTGAGTTGCAAGTTTAACAATATGATACAATAATATTTAAACTAAATCGCAAGTAATCTCTGCGATTATTTTACTTGATTATTTTCTATGTTGGCCGTTAATTATGATCTTCTAGAGTGCAACCGTCCAATCATAAAGAATTGTCAAAATTTAATTGAGAAACCTTGATGGTGCAAACATGAAGCTTACATTTGATCGTAAAATGGAAAGGGTACAACGGAGCATTTTACACAGCAACTGGTTCAGGTCTTTTGCTAGCTTTGATTCCTCTTATAGCTACAAGGGAATTGAAACCATGACAAATATCAGAATCACATTGAATTTCCATGTATTACAATGTATGCCTACAAACAACTCATAATTTCGAAAATATTTTGTTTAAGGTACCTTCAGCATAATCTTTAGCTCCAAACACAGCAGAACCAGCAACCAATGCATTAGCTCCAGCCTCGATCACCTGTCAAATAACATAATACTGAAAATTAAATTTTACAACTCAACCACGCCTACGGTTTTATATTCTTTGTAGAAAGTGTGTTCTAATTAAGCGAATAAACAAAGCATGTGATTCCCCCTCATTACTTGTTTGTTATGATCAAAATATAGAGCACATTTGGCCAACTCTTAAATATTAAGTGCATGACTAGATACACATGCAATATCAATTGTTTCCCAATGTTTTATGTTAATATCATCCTCATGAAAAAGAAAATCATTGAGAGCGTTATCTGATTATGTTTAGCGCATATTAAATTAGTACATGTCATTCTAAATTATGTATACAGCACCTTGTAAGCATTTGCTGGGGTAACTCCACCATCAACTTCAATCCATGGATTTACACCCTAGAGAGATAGAAAGAGAGAGACCATTTAGAGATTATGTAAGAAATTAAAACTGGCACATACACAAACAACAATGATTGCAGCATACCTTCTCCACGCATAATTTTCTCAAATCAGAAATTTTCTTTACTTGACTCTCGATAAAACTCTGGCCACCAAAACCAGGGTTCACGGACATAATTAAGACCAAATCAACCACTGCGAGCACCATAATAAGACATAATTAAAACTAGAAGAACTACAGAAAAATGCAACTCAAAAGACATTAGTCCGAAATGAAAAACGAAATTAAAATTTATACTCCTCTACTTTTCCAATTTATTTTAGCACTAGAGTTTAAAATAAAAGAGTAGTACCTTGACTTTCATCAACTTATGGACAATAAGCAACTAATCAGTAAATATTAAGGAAAGTATGTAATTACTAGTGGAATGAAAGTTTAGACTTCTTGAAAGATTATTTATATAAAATAAACCAGATGTTTGATTTTTCAAATTTTGTGAACGTTCAGGGAATGTTCATTAGAGTCATATAAGAATACGAGAAAACAAAGTGTGATGCTCTACACAACCACAAAAGGTCAAGTGTATTTCACCAGAAACTAAAATGATTTGGTGAATAAATTTGAAAGGAATGTTGCTAGCAAAGTTTCCGATTCCAAACAAACCTTTTCTATTCTGTTTCTAAAGTATAGTTACCAGTGTTTTCAGAACACATAACATAATTTCCTATTATAATGTTTCCTCAAGACATCTCAAAATATAATCTTCAATTTAAAAAACAATAAATATTTGATACATGCAAATAATAGTATAGAACTCTTAGTTTAATGACGGCTTAGGTAGTATTTTCCCCTCTAAACCAATTCCGTATAAGGCTGGTATTGATCCATGGTTAAAGCTTAGCAATCCGCATAAGCATATAGAGAACCCGAGCCATAAATAGCATCATTAATATTCTTATTATAATATGAAAATAAACAGAGACAAAACTGAAGTAAAAAACACAGGCTCACCCTCAAGGACATATTCTATTGCACTTAGCGGGGTACCGGGGTTTAGGACAACTCCAGCTTTAGCTCCCAGACTTTTCACCTAAATCATGAGAACATAATCAGATATACAAATATAAGTTTAGTTATCAGTTATTATACTTAGAGGCTAAGACGTTACTTAACTTTTAAACCTTACACATTCATATATATGTAAGGTTACTGTGTTCTTGACAAAATTCTGATGTTGTATTTGATAATTAAAAAATGACTTGAATATATGTTTGGCTGCTCTTGTTTTTTCCCCCTTTTTTATAAGTGTTAATCAAGTTATATTTTATTGATATCAACTCTGAGTTGCAGCAATGTTGTTCAAATTTGAGATAGTTCAGAAGAAAACCTTACTTGATTAACGGCACGATGTAAATGTATAGTGGAAGATTGTTCACAATGAATACTGACTATGTCAGCTCCTGCTTTGATGAAATCTGGCACCCGCAGGTCTGGTTCTACAATCATCTACAGCGCTTTAACAAGAGTTAGAAAAAGTATCATTCAATATCAAATTAATTTAACATATGTGTAAAGATGAATACCAAGTGAACATCCAAAGGTAGATCTGTCACAGGGCGCAATGCATCAACTACAAGAGGTCCAATTGTAATATTTGGAACAAAGCGACCATCCATAACATCAACATGAATCCAATCACAACCTGCCAACTCCACTGCTTTCACCTGGCAAGACAACACAATAATTCGAACAATCATGATCGCTGACAATCAGAAAAAACACGCTAATGTGACTTAAAATAAGAAAAACAAGTTTACAAACAATTAGCAAACTTGACAAAGCATATCTTAGAACCTGTTCTCCCAATTTTGCAAAGTTGGCGGAAAGAATAGATGGAGAAACAATGATATCACTTTTTGAAAACCTGTCGACGCGAGATGAAGCCTTAACTACAGTTGAAACTTTCCTCCTGAGTTCAAAAAACAACAAGTAGCAAAAGGATATTAAAGCAGATTGCATTATGCTTTCAAATACCGCAAGTCTTATCTAACAAATGTGTGTAATGAAAGATGTACTGTATGTATAGTGCTTCATAGCATACAGTCATACACATGCACAGCATTCAGAGTAGATATAAAAAGGATTTTATGAGGAGTAGTTTCAAAATTCAACATGAACATAAAGCTACAAGCAAATACATGAAAATGTTGTCTTATAAAATGAAGCTCTGAACTACAAAAAAAATTTGGCATGTGGATGAGATTGCCAAACCTTGTGAACATTTACAATGACAGATGATAAATCTTTCAGTCCTAGAATTCGGGACTAAAAGCTACAAACAAATATAAAAATATATAGCAATGACAATGTTTAGCCTTTGATCATGAGATTGCCAAACCTCATGAAAATATTAGCAATGGCAAATGAGTGAATGACAAGTCTATCCAGTCTTAGAATTTGGGAGTAGAGCTTGACTCAACCCTACATAATCAACTTGTAGGGTAAAGGCTGCCCAAATCTTATAGGGACTATATATACGATAGGCTTAGATACAATCTTAGAATTTAATTTAGGCTTAAAAACCTCACAAAACCAGCTTGTAAGGAGAGCACTGTCCAATTTTTATAAAGACTGGCAGTTTGATCTACAAAATATAAATATTGGGCAGAACAATACAATACAAGATACAACAACAAAAGACAAACGTTTAAGGTATTGAACAAAGTTTGTGTTGTATGATGTTTGGTGGGAAAAAAATTATTTTGGTGTTGTAGACAACTTGTGAGGACAAAAAGTTGTCCCGTGGTTAAATAGAGGACAAGAATATATGTTTTTGTTCAGTTCTTTGACCCTCCAGTTTGTCCAGTCTCAGGAATAGTTTTAAAATCAAACACAGTATAATTGAAGCTATCATGTCCGGTCCTTTATTTTTAGTCAGATCAAACACACATTTCTCTAGAATCTCAACAGACAACAACTAGCCAGGGTGCAAAGCAATGGAATCATCCATAATGTAGAACAACATTAAAAATGAAGCTAAAATGAACATGTACTAAAACCAAGATAAGAAATTGACAATGCATTCATCATGGTATTGATAAATGGTTAACTTTGAAATTAACCGAGTCCAAGCTGACCATTGGAAAAAATAAAACCAAACCAGCTTGGACTCAGTTAATTCCAAAGTTAAATGATCATATAAATATATATAATTCAATTTAATTTGACTAAATAATGCCAATGACAAGTTATACACATAGAAACACACACAGCATCACATAAAGGGATTGAATTGAAAAAAGACATACTTGGAGAAAGTGAGAGAAGGAGGAGTGAAAAGGGAAGTCTTGTGAGGGGAGAGTCCATTGATTTGAGATTGGAGGGTAGAGGAACAGAGGGAAGATACAGTTGAAGCCATTTTTATCCTTCACAGAGTGTATCGATTGAGTGAAGGATGTGAGTGAATAACGTTGTTGTTGTTGTTGTTGTTGTGTAATGAATGAATGAACGATGTTATTGTTGTTAAGAAATCGAAAAGGGAAAATCGTGTGGATGACACGTGATGTGTTGTGTTGGTTTGGTGGGGACTTGGATCATGTGCTTATCTGAAATGGTTGGTTGGTTGGTGTTCTGTTCTTCTTCTCTTCTCTCATTCCGCACCTCTGTTTACTGTCCTGTTCTGTTCTTCACCCAACTCGATCAAGGACATTTTTGGGTTTTCACTCTTATTTTCCACATTTTAGATTTTTCTTTTTCTGGTTACCGGAGTTGAATTCATTGAATCCGTCCTTTCATTCATTTTTGAATCAATTTTTAATAAGTGTACTTAAAAAAAAGATAATGCTACATTCAATGATTTTGTAAAAAAATACATAAAAAAGCTTGTTTTGT
Organism: Trifolium dubium; assembly: GCA_951804385.1. Lineage (NCBI taxonomy): Eukaryota > Viridiplantae > Streptophyta > Magnoliopsida > Fabales > Fabaceae > Trifolium > Trifolium dubium. The sequence continues at coordinate 51,827,299 of OX638063.1, read as the reverse complement.
CAAAGAAATAAATAAATTGTTCTCCATTCATCTCCCAATATATGTTTGGAAATTATTTTTTACTCAATTATTTTGGAGTTGAAGTCAATGATTCCATCTTTTCATTAATTTTTGCATATCAAAAAAAAAATAAAAATCTTTTCATTAATTTTTAATTAAAAAATTTCTACAGTAAATTCTTATAATTTAGGTACATTTTATATCAGAAATAAGTCTCATTTTAGATTTATTGAATAATTAATGTATTTGAATACATTAATATTCAATGAATTTAAAACATTTATAAAAAGAAAATTAGATATTAAATGTAATATTTTTGTAATCACTTTTAGAATCTAAGATCTTCCCTATTTTGGATTGCAAACAAACACCTCATACTAAAATTTTTAAATAAAAAAAGTTAATATTGACAAAATAAGTGATAAAAAATGCATTTGGTATACTTTCATAGTTTAAGATTTACTCCCCTCTAAATTAAAAAAGAAAAATACTAACAATAAAGGTTTAATTACACTTTTGGTCCCTTAACTTATTTTTAAGTTTCAATTTGGTCCCTTAACTATTAAATATTTCATTCAAGTCCTTTAAATTTATTTCTTTGGTCAAAAAGGTCCCTTCCCTTAATTTATAACCATTGATCTGTTTGTCTAAATCTAAACCGTTGGATTCTTGTAAGTCTATAATATCTTAAAGAGAACTATCAACACCTAACTTTTTTCTCTTTTCTTCATCTTCTTCCATATTCTCCCTTGCATCTTCACCATCATCTTCATAGCATTGATCGAACAACATCTAAGCAAAAATTTATGCAAATGTGTAATAAGCAGGTGTTGCTATTGTTCGATCTTGATTATTTAGGTGGTTTTTGCTTGATTGTAATGTGTTTGCCAACGTTTTAATTTGTTATTGTTTAGATCTATGATTTGATTTTAGTATGTTTTGGAAGTAGATCTATGAAGGTTGGTTCTGTTTTTTTTTTTTTTTGTAAACACCAAATTTATTAGTACAAGCTCCCTTGGGTACAAGAATGTAAAGGGGAAGAAACTAAAAAGGCAACACCTGATAACACACCGAGCAAGAAAAAAAGAAAGTTACGGTAGCAGCAAAAGGTCTCAAATCTCAATCAATAAAGTTAAACAAAAACAAGCATCGCATATCCAAAACTTCTACGTAATTGAACCAATACACCTACCCCGAGGCCCAAACAGCAAAGCAAGTTTTTATTTTTATTTTTACTGCAAAAAAGTTTTATTAATAGGCCAAGAGTGGTACAAGGAGTACCAACAATTGCCAGCCGATAACAAAGTTACAGAGGATACAATATATTGGCAATACAACATGCCCTCAAAAATAAAGGATTATTTTGATTTGTAATTTGCTATGAAGATGATGGAGAAGATTCAAAGTAGAGTATGGAAGAAGATGAAGAAAAGAGAAAAAAGTTAGGTGTTGATAGTTCTCTTTAAGATATTATAGACTTACAAGAATCCAACGGTTTATATTTAGACAAACAGATCAATGGTTATAAATTAAAGGAAGGGACCTTTTTGACCAAAGAAATAAATTTAAGGGACTTGAATGAAACATTTAATAGTTAAAGGACCAAATTGAAACCTAAAAATAAGTTAAGGGACCAAAAGTGTAATTAAGCCAACAATAAACTTAACACAATCAATGTTAATAGAGAAATTAAATAGTGTGAAGAGAAAATAGTTTATGGATCTAAACTTATTAACTAAACAATAGTTAAGTTTATATATTGATTAGACTCCATCTTAAAAGAGATTTATAATTATATTTAGACTATTATATTAATATATTCAACTTTAGATACTTCTTTGTAAAATAATTTTGTTTAAAGTTTAAAATTGAGAGTTCGTTCTTTACCTTAAATATGGAAAATTTTAAATTCTTAAATTAGTTGTTTTATTCTTTAAAATGTATCTCATCTAACAAGTGATTAATCACTGTATTCGGCCTGAATATCCCTGTCTGAACAAATAAAAAACAAGTCAAGTTGTAAAAAGAACAAAAATTTGTATAATTCAGTAGACAAGTTACTTGACCTCTAATTTATCTTGTTCTAGAACAATTTTAAAATTAAATTTGGTGAAAGAATTTAGGAGCTAAATGAGGGTTATTTAGTGCATTTAAGAATGTGATGACTCAAGGAGTGTTAGTGTTGCCACGGCACCACTTTGACAGTGACGACACACACTCGGTGGTTGAAGAAACTGTGAACTACTACATACAGTAACTTCACCTCACTCTCTACTTTCAAGTCTCAACAAGCAACTGTTTACTGTTTGGTGCGATGAATGCGATGATGAAGAGGATCATTGCAATGCGAAATCCAAGGGCTGATAATATTGACTCTCTTACACCCTCAGATTTGGAAACTATCAGCACCGACAAATACGCAGCATCCTCTCTGACTTTGATGCGTTTAATGGGTTTCTTCGTCATTTCTTTCATGCTCTTCTCTGTATTCTTCTCACTCTCTGTTGTTCTTCGTGACCCTCCCTCTGATGCTGCCACTTTCCAACAACAACCTTCATCTACAATCCAACACACACAATTACTACAACAACAACAAGGTCTTTTTCTCTTTTCCATAACTAACTATTTCCATTTCTCAATTCAACTTCATTGTAAATAACTAACATTCTAGATCAGATCAGCATTGTCAATGCATAGTTGAAGTTGTTAGTTACACGATCTAGATTGTTTTGTCTTCAAATCTAACTTTCCGTTTGCTATATTTGTCACCCTCATTTTTACTATTATTGTCATTTTTTTTTACTTAACTATATTTTCCGTCTGAACCGGATTAGTCAGCTTAGTGGACCCGATATTAGTGGTGAAAATCAAACAAAAAAAACTAGATTTTCTTAAATTAATGTGTTAATTGTTAATGTTTTTTTGGTGTCAGTATTGTGTTGGTGCTTCATTGCTTACAAATATATGTGACAAAATATTAGAGACTAATAGAGTAGTTAGAAAATGTTAGAGAGAGTAACAACTAACAACATGACAAATAACAAACATTGAGAACTACTTAGGCTATGGTTGGTAATGGTATCATGTCTGGCACATTCACCGTGATATCAAACATGGACTTAGTATTGATTGAGGGTATCACTTTAAGGATGAATTTGGTGATTTACTCTTTATACTTTTGTTGTTTCTTACTTTTGTTGTTTCTTACTTTTGTTGGTTCTTTATATTAGTAAGGCAAATTAAATGACAATCTAAAAAAGGTTAAAACTGAGATTCTTATTCTTATTATAGACATGTGACGATTTGGATTCTCTCCAATTCCGCTGTCTCCTCTGACCAAATCTAAGTTGTTGAGTTAATCTGACAATTAAGATCATTGATCTTTCTGTCAGATTAATCTGACAACTGAGATTTTGCTGGAAAGGCAAGAGTGGTAAGAGGGGATCCAATTTCATATATGACTGACAAGCAATGGCCTCATTCAGAACTTGTGTTCCCCAACTTGTTTGCTTTCTTTCAGAACTGATCCCTCTTAAGATATTTGCTTTTCCTGCAACTACATTTCATTGTTGAGTTATGAAATTTCATCTTCTCTTACTTTTAGGTTTTGACAGTGATGCCTCTGATTCTGAGTTGCCTGATAAACTGCTTGGTGGCCTTCTAACTGATGGATTCAATGCAAAATCTTGTCTCAGCAGGTATCAGTCGGTTATGTTCCACAAAGGACTATCGGGAAAACCTTCTTCTTACCTTGTTTCTAGATTGAAAAAATATGAAGCTCGACACAAACAATGTGGACCTTATACCGAATCCTATAACAAAACAGTGAAAGAACTCAGTTCTGGTCAATTTTCTGAGTCATCGGCTTGTAAATATGTAGTGTGGATTTCATTTAGTGGACTGGGGAATAGGATATTGACTCTAGCTTCGGCATTCCTGTATGCTCTCCTCACAGACCGTGTTCTTTTGGTTGATCCTGGAGTGGATATGACTGATCTCTTTTGCGAACCATTTCCGGATGCTTCCTGGTTTGTCCCTCCCGATTTTCCTCTCAACAGTCAATTGAATAATTTCAACCAGGACTCGAATCAGTGTCATGGGAAAATGCTGAAAACTGAATCAATTATAAATTCCACCGAGCCATCTTTTGTTTATCTTCATCTAGCTCATGATTATGATGATCATGACAAGCTTTTCTTCTGCGATGAAGAGCAACATTTTCTCCAGAAAGTACCTTGGTTAATTATGAAAACAGATAATTACTTTGTCCCGTCTCTGTTTTTGATGCCATCTTTTGAGCAGGAACTGAATGATCTCTTCCCAAAGAAGGACAAGGTTTTCCATTTCTTGGGTAGATATCTGTTCCACCCCACAAACAATGTGTGGGGACTTGTTCTGAGATACTATAATGCATATTTAGCTAAAGTTGATGAGAGAGTAGGCATACAAATCAGAGTGTTCGACACTGAACCTGGTCCATTTCAACATGTATTGGATCAGATCTTAGCATGTACTTTGAAGGAGAATATTTTGCCTGATGTTAACCGCGGGGAGAATATTAACAGTTCATCAGGTACGCCAAAGTCGAAAGCGGTACTAATGACATCCTTAAGCTCTGGTTATTTTGAAAATGTAAGAGACATGTATTGGGAATATCCTACAGTGACAGGAGAAGTGATTGGAATTTACCAGCCAAGCCATGAAGGATATCAACAAACACAAAAGCAGATTCACAACCAAAAAGCTTGGGCAGAAATGTATCTCTTAAGCTTAACTGATGTGTTAGTAACTAGCTCATGGTCTACTTTCGGTTACGTGGCTCAGGGGCTTGGAGGTTTAAAACCATGGATACTCTACAAACCGGAGAATCGAACGGCCCCAAATCCACCTTGTCGACGTGCAATGTCGATGGAACCATGTTTCCATGCTCCTCCCTTCTATGACTGCAAGGCTAAGAGAGGAACTGACACTGGTGAACTTGTTCCACATGTAACACACTGTGAGGATATGAGTTGGGGCCTTAAGCTTGTAGACAGGGAGTTTTACACTTAGCTGGCTCTGACTGCAGTGACTTGTGCTACTGTTACTGTCAAAACTCACTAAGTTGCAAATTTTGTTGTACAATAGAATGAGTAATTCCTTATATGTATATTTTGTTTTTTGTCCCAAAGAACCGTAATATATGGTCATTCCTAACTCCTAAGTCATCATAGAACCAAATATACTATAATTGGGTAAATCTAAAGTAACAAATATTGCAATATTTTATCAGACATTTTGCATGCACATGTAAACCAAGAGTAAAAAGGCAAAAAGTATAACTTTGTTGTATTTTTGATAGAAAATTGTGTTTAAATAATGTTAGAAATGCGTAAGGGTTTGACTCATCTTTTCAAAACTGACTTATAATGTGAGGATTGTTAGTCGTTTGTAAAGATTTATTCAAGTCATTTTATATGATCATATCTGATATGAGACTTTTTAACAAATAACATTTTTCAATCGTTAATTTAAAACTACGGAACGTGAAAATGTAAATTGATAGTAAAGTTGATAAAATTGAAAATCCAAGATCTAATCACTACCCACACCCGATTGTTCTTGTTACACCTCTAAGGAGATGAACAAAGTTTACAATGCTATTGGCCCTTATTAGAGGGTCATTATGCTTGTACTGAATGATATTATTGATCACGAGAATAGTCCAAAATGGATGGATAACTTTATGGTTGGTAAGATGTAGAATTATAGATTCTCGACAATGATTAACAACACACAATAGTACTTATCAACATAATCTTGACAGTGTTAGTGGGAATATACACGCTAAGCACTACTATAGAAGAGTAATGGAGAATCAAAATCAATATATAGAAGGTCATTATCAATAAAAGAATATATATATTTGATCTCATGATGTGCGCTTACACAAAGTTGAGAAAATAAAAAGTTGGAAGGCACATCTCCATCGTATCATATTCGAATCATTTCCAAACCAAAGTCAAAGAGATTAGACTAGAGGGGAGCTTTTGAAAATAATTGTTATAAAAATTTGTTTACTATATATCTTTGTAAAAATTTGATATTGTGAAAATACTCATTAAAACAAAACAAACAAAATCTTATATGTTAATATTTACATCTATATATTATTAAAAAAATACGGTCAAAATATGATAGATGAATAATACAATTTGGTTAAACAGAATCTTATATTTATGGACGGAGATAGTAATATATATTTTTATTTTATCTTTTATTCAATGTTATACTAAATATAAGGACTAAATTAGTTGATACAGCCGCAACATTCTTGATCCCACAAACATATGCAAGGCAAGGGAATCTACATGTTGTAGTATGCGAATATTAGTAACATTAACTGGTCTTACAATATCTAAAAGTAAAACGTTTTGGCTCTAAAAGTTGACCATTATAATTAGTTTAGTGCCTTGGTGTAAGAAAGTTGAAACGTAATTTACTTGATTTTGGACACATGTAACCACTTTAACTTGTTAGTTACCATCAAAGATGTAAACATGCGTTTAGTGACTAATAATCACAGCTAAAAGAGTCCACGTATCACACGCCATTCCTTTCTTGAACAAAAGTCCAACAAATGTGGTTCAATTCAAACCCCAATTAGATTTCCCCGATGTGAGGTTCTAACTTATAGTACGTACTATCATATTTTCTAAATCATAATTAATAGTAACACAATTCTCAAAGCCAATGATATACCTCCATATTACCATCTACAATCTACATGATGATGTGCATGGGCTATACACCAATGGGGTCCCTTTTACTAATAGTAGTTTTTATGCTTCAAAGGAATGTATTAACCAACTAAATGATTTCTCATTGCGGAAAATAGACACTTTAGAAATGCCTAGCAACAATTACACCACATCATAGTCATTTTATGTGGTCATGTGCCAATGAAAGGTGGATGAAATTGACTTCCCACACTTGGGTTGGATTATTCTTTGTAATACTTTAATTAAATAAAATATCTACTTGGATATCTCAAATTCCTGTTCATCGTTTGTATCTTTCTCATTTATAATATTTTTCTCTTACTTTATGTATACCATCTTCTTGGAAGTATATGTAGAAAGGACCCAATTAAGTTGCCTCAAGGGTGTGAAATAATTGACATACCTAATCACAGTAGAATTGATATTGTGGTTAGCCAAGCATGATATTGACACGTAGAAAAGGATGTTTATAGACGTCGTTTCCTATGACATTATGTTTTTGTTCTTTTGCAATTTTTAACTAGTCATTTGCTATATATATGAATGTGATGATTAAATTAAGGTCTTGATAACTAGTATTCAAGGCACTAGTAAGGTTAGCAAAATAAACAACAGTCATATTAAACAGTACCCTCAAGTCATTTGTTAAGCATGTTAAAAATGGAAATAAAAGATAAAATTAATATGCTTTTTATACTTACGATGCATTGAATGCACAATTTCCGAGATATAATTTCTTTATTTATATGCTTAACCAATGTCCGGGAGCATTGTTTAGCATTTGCCAACAAATAATACTTATATTAAAAATTATTGTGTTTTAATATCAGGCTCGGCTTAATAAGGGGTGCAGCATGAGCTACTGGACAAGGCTTTTGAAACATGAGGGCAACAAAAAATATAAAAATTGATAGTAGTATTTGTAATACTCGAGGATGACGAGGATGACAGCTATGTAAAGACCGAATTCACATCGAATGAGAGGGATCCTGAGGCTGTGCATGAATGGTACTGCATGGTTGAAGGATGGTTTATAAGAATTGATAGTACTACACTACTACCTATATCAACAAGGTGCATCTTCTTTTCGGGAGTCCAACAAATAAGAACTTCATAGTGAAGCGTGCTTGACTTGTAGTAGTGTTTGATGGGTAACCTTTTGGGAAGTTTTCTAAAATGCATGATGTTACAATATTAGTATATATAGAGGTGTAAAATGTAAAAAAATATCACTAATATCTATATAATTGTTCCAAACAACCAAAGTCCAATGTCATTGATCCAGCAAAAAAAAAAATCATGTGTTTATAGACAATTCATGTACTTATATAAAATTCATTTTACTAATTATTTTTTACTTTTATGCACTGGTTAAATTTTGCTAATTATCTCTTGGAAAATATTCAATATGAAGATTTGGTTGAATGATTTTTTTTTTCAAAAAATATTAGTAGAATGTCTTGTTTTAAGTAAGTCAAAAGGTATTATGTTGTTATTGATTATTATAATAGAAATTTTTTTTATTATTATTTGTAATTTAAATTAGTTAATTTTTCTTTATATTTTTTTACATGGTCCTATTTTAAATTTTGAACAAAACCTCTAAATAACCTTGGACCGGCTCTGTTTAATATTTAAAAAAATAAAATACATAAATTTCAAAAGTTTTTTTGCCTTTTTATTTTCTTAATCATTGCTCAAAAGAGAATGTTTATCATTTTATATGGTTTTTTTTTTTTTTACCAAATCATTTTACATGGTATATAATTAAAGATGGATCTAAATTGGGTGCAGTCACACCTTTGATTGCATGTAGTCGTGTGATCATGATCATCTGATCTATTTTAAAATCAAAACTTTAATAAATAAATTGCACCCAAAGCTATTTCCCGCAGCTTGAAAGCACCCAAATTGTAAGTGCATTGAATCTATTTCCATACAAAGACCAATTGATTTGGCATATCATTGGAGTAGGGTTTTAGAGGGAAGAAATCCTTGAGAATTAATATTAAGTCAATTGTTAATGTTGAGTCGGATTGAAGAAGAGCCACTAGTATAAAACCTTCATCACAAGCTAAGCCATTTGGAGTGTCGAAAGAATCATCCAAAAAGTTCAACCGCATGAACCCTGAACAAGCTAAGTTCTCAACTTCTTCAAAAATTATATTCCCCCCTCTCCAAGAACTTGGTTGAGTCGCAGAGAAAAATACTCACACGCAACTCCATCATTGATGAGAGCTGAAGCACTATCTTTATTGCATGCACTTAATCTCTATATTCTGATATTCATCATGAGGAAAATTCCACCTCACCATCCCTGATAGTTCCAATAGATGCAAATGTCGTCCTCATGGAAATATCCACTTGCAAATACATATTGACATTTTTACACAATTTTAATTAGGAGAATGCTAGCGACACTTCATTTTAAATACTCTCTAATACTCTTATTCTAATTAGTTAAAATTCACACGTGGTCTCACTATTTTATTTTATGTGAAAATATTTTCAAAGTGAAGGATTCACATAAATTTCAATCAATTTGAAAGAGAGTATTAGAGAATGTTCAAAAAAAAGTGTTGGCTTGTGAAGTGAGGGTTGCCCCACTTATAAACACATATTCAAGTCATCTCGCAATCAATGTAAGACTTCTTTCTTAAGACACTCCCTCGGGCCCAACACTATTGGACTTGGAGCGCGATATTAATGGTGGAGGACCGTTCAGAAACTGATTACAGGCGGCCCTACGAAGTGATTCAGCGAATTGTGAATTGGCTTTGGTACCATCTTCAAATTGTGTATTGAACCTAACTCAACCTCACAAAACTGACTTGTGAGGTGAAGGTTACCCCTCACTTATAAATTATAAACACTTATTTAGGTCATCTCGCAACCGATGTAAGACTTTTTTTAAGAGTTAGCACTCCTCTCTTATTTAACTAGTGTACAATCATCCATTGATATTTTGGGACGTATAGCCATTGAAAACTGAAAAAATTAAGTGGAGGGACAAAAGTTCAAATTTTGATCATTGACATATTGATCTACAACAATTTTAACATATTCTATCAATTTAGCTAGAAGTTATATTGGATTGATACTTTGGCATGTATCTAACATACATTATTATGAATGAAATACTATGTATTTAAGGAAAATATTAAAATATGCTCTAAAAACTCATCTTAAGGAACTTAATATAGAAATATATATTGTAAAAAAAATGCAATCAATATCTTAATAGTCAAAATGTTACTTTTTTTAATGTATAATTTATATTTTTATTTTTTAATATGTGTCCCTAACTCATGTTGTTTAGAAGTCTTAGCTAAACTATAATAATTGTCAAAATTGTCAAACTAAACACCTATGAATGAGATTCGATTTCCGATCTTTCTTATGTGTATGAGTTTATGGTAATTTTATCATCTCGTAACCTTAACATTCATGTTAATATGACCCTAAATTTAATAAGTATAAAAAAGAACTTAAAACTCATGAAAGATTGGTTGTTGCTTAATTCGCTTAACCTGTTGATAATTTAAATCATTTTAGATACGATTAATGCAAATTACATCCATATATAAAATATCAATTGATATACATAAAATATCAAATGACAGCACTGTATTTTACACATGCCAAAATTTAGATGTGAAAAATGATTTATGAACTGCCAATGGGTCATCTCATGATGTAGTCTTACTTAGGTGTCGACCGTTAGAAAAGCCTAACTTTCTTTCTCCCAAAAGTGACATCATATCATATCTCACACATTGTGGGACTCACCCCACAATTGCCAAATTGCCTGCCCTGCCCATGAGCGTCGACACTCAGGTGGGTACTGCCAACGGAAACTCGCAAGTGGTAACCAAATACCTAAAATTAAAATGAGCTCCACACCCTCCAAAACTTTAGCACTTAATTATTAGCGTGGATGCATTGCATGTAGTTAAAGAGGATGACTTTTGCTATCACCCAATATACACTATTCAAATACATCGCACAACTACTTTCGGTTAAACTATAGTTGGATTGATAGCTAGAATTTCATAATGTTCTAATACTACCTTTTATTTTATAATAAGGAACAAATATAATATTTTATATTAAAATTTACTCTTTTATAGTTACAAAATTTGTTGGATAGACTATAAGATTATGAGTGGTGTTGATCCTAATTATAATTACGCTAATTATTACTCCCTCCATCCCGAAATATAAGGGAAAATAAAAAAAAACACACTTATTAAGAAAACATAAACATGAGAATTAAAAATATAGTTTTGTGGGATTTTTCTTAAAATAAGTGCATGGAAAGATGTAAAATCAATTTTGATTGGTTGTTGTTTATAGAGAAAAGTGAAGAGAGAGAAAATTAAATGCAATTTACATTTAATTTTATGAAAATAAGGAAAAAAATTCTTGAAATTGGTTTTTTTCCCTTATATTTTGGGACAAAAAAAGTGATTTTTTCCCCTTATATTTCGGGACGGAGGGAGTATTTTATATTACAACTTTGTCTACTATGGAGAAGTAGAGGTAATTTCTTCTGGCTCATCTGGCTTGGCGATGACTGGCACGTGATGTGAATATTGACACTTCATATCACGTGCTGAATACCTCATAAGGACGGTCACACCTTCTTCCAATCCCATATATATATAGCTAGTGTTAGTAGTGTAAGTTTTCATGTTTATGCACATATAAAATCATATAGTGCAAATTACTGAGATTGATTTTGTAAGATGATTTTTTTGACTATTAGGTTATATTATGTGTAAGATAATTTTGTAAATGTTTAAGTATATTATTCATAACTAATTTCAACACATTCTAACATATAAGAGTATAAACAATATTTATTTTTTCGTCAAAAAGAAAATTTCTTTTTTTGATAAAATAGTAAAAAAAATATTGTACAGTATATATATATATATATAGTAGAATCTCTTTAAATTAATACTCGGTAAATTAATAAACTCTCTAAAATAATAAAGTTGTCCGGTCCCGACTTGGGCCAGTGTAAAAAATTGAAAAATTCGATAAAATAATTAGATAATAATTTTTCGGGAGATTCCTTTGTAATTTTTGGTCCCAAGAAAATCATAAATTAATAATTCATAGAAATTGATAAAAATATATTACACTCTATTAAAATATGATTCAATAGTTGTTTGTTTTCCTTTAAAGTTCAAGTCCATTTAGAGCTCATCTCTAACTTTTTTTATTGCATCCAATAGCTCATGTATTGTATTCCTGTATTGTATCATAAAATTGTGAAGAGTGTTTAACGCCATAAGTGTTTCCTTTCATGTAATTTATATATAGCAAACTTGCTTAAGAATACATTGAACACATTTGTTCCTCTTGTTTACATCAAAAGTCATTATTGATTTCCAATGCATATTACTAAAGTCATTATTGATTTACAAGTCAATAAAATCTCTTTAAATTAATAATTATTAATTTATCGATAAATTAATAACTCTCTAAATTAATAAATTTCTCCGGTCCCGACTCTATTAATTTATAGAGTTTTTACTGTAGTAGTATTTCATTTCAGGTCATTTGCGTCGCATGAACACAAAAGCGCTACGGCCTATGGGCCCTATGACTTTTTTCTCTCGTTTGTTGAGTTATCAATTTCTAGTTACTCAATTAATCACTCTTATTGGTAGTGAATGTTTTATCCTCGTTTTATTTTGGATGAAAATTTTGGTATCCAATTTATTTAATTTTTTTTTGTCATAGATAAAATGGTAATCAATTGAAATTAAACTCACACATAACTGTGAGGTTTTAGATTTGAACCGGGTTATGATGTCCATCTTAACAATTTCGATATTTTATTAGTTTTAGTTCAATTTCATAAGTAAAAATTCAGCGGTATAATTTATATATTGATTTATATTTAAAAAACCTATATTTTAAATTAATTTTGCTTATGAAATACTTTATCCAACAATACAAATTAAATATAAAGAATTCACTTTATTGTATGTTAAAAATTCAAATAATTTCTTGAAAAGATTCACATATATTAGTGTTTTTGCATTTTTTTCAATTATGAGACATCATAATTTTTATTTTGTCAAGTGGGACAATGATACATATTTAATTTAAGTATAAGCTAATATTAAAACTAAAAATTAGTTGTACCAAAAAAAAAACTAAAAAATAGTATGCATATACTAATTATTATCCTCTCATTTTAAAATTTTCTCATTTAAAAAAAAAGGAAAGAAAAAGAAATATGCACCTAGCTTGCTCACTAATCTGATGATTTGGCAGTTGGAATGTCTAAACTTTTTCTATAATTACACCACTCAAAGGATAGACTCATTAAATTATAATAGATCCATAAAAGTAAGTTTTTTATCTCCATCTTATTCCCACAGTAAAAATATCCTAAATAAAATTAAACAAGCCCTAGGCATAATAAAAAATAGACCTAAATTTTTTAAGAAAGGATAATGGCGTTGAATTGGAATCATTATATGATTAAGAAAATGAAATATAAACAGCTAGCTATATGTTAATTATTTTTAACCTCCAAATCCATGAGCTAGTGAGTTGAAAATAAACGTAAATTTAAAGACAAAAAAGCTATAGTGTTTTCATTTAGTTAAGGATGAAAACGTGTAGGACTCAAATTGATGGACTTTAGTATGGATTTATCATGTGCCATAAATATAAACACCACATGGCACAAAAGAGATACGTACATTGTATTTTTGGACAAAATAAGAAAAAGAAGATCAATGTTCTCATGTCATGCCATTACAGCTTCAAAACGGAATGCATGTATATCATGAAATGGGAAATGGATGATATTTGACAAATTCAAATGGATGAATGCATGACCACATGTACGGACAAAATTAACCACTGTACATTTCTTCATTTAACAGTCACATTCTAACATGAAACTGTAACATTAAGGGAAATATTTCTATCTTGATTCAGCGTATGCGTGAATTAAAAGATATTAATTGATAAATTTAACTATACTTAATGTGAAGGGTAGATCAACGGATTATTGACTAACTAATTTTAATCTTAATTTAAATTCTTTTGATTATGTTTTGAACAAAAATTCTAAAGATTTTTAAAGATTCATCTGTAATGATATTTTCGATACCGACACATATGTCTCAGAATGTTCGTGTAACTCTGAAGTTTTTGTTTAACTTTCTTGAACTTTGCCCTCATTAGTACAAAAAGAAAGATTGAGTTAGGCCAGATATCTCCTATGGAATTTCTCTATAATTTTTTGGTGGTGTTTGACAACCGGTGCGGTCAACCAACTAAAAAATTAAAATTGCTGTTAGAAAAAACTAAAAAAATTAAAAGAAAGGAAATCTCACCTCAAATAGGGGACATATTTTCATCATTTATTTCTCATATAAATATCAACATATTCGGTCAAAAAAATGGTAACCATGAATGAGCGTGGCTTTAAAATAATGGAATTGAATTAAAAACCAAAAGTACAACTAGTAGTACATCAAATTATATGAATAAAATAATATTAGTAATATAGGGTAAGAAATACTAAGATCAATATCCTTGCTCTCGTCTAATTTTTATCTTATACTCTGATTTTCTATTGGATCGAGTCGTGTTGCAACTGGTCCTACCTTGATTTTTAAAATTATACGTCGCATTCAAATATTCAATGGCAACATGTTGGGTTGCACTGGCATGGCACAAATTCTTTGTTCTCATTTGACTTGTATCTTGACTACAAAATTAACGCATCAAATCACATCACATATACTTCTAAAACTCTTTTCCTTAATGAAAAATTTATCATTTAATTTGAGAAGCAGCCATATATAATTAGTGATATATTTAAGATGAATATATAAGTTGAAATATAAGTATGATTTTGTAATTGAAATGAAAAAAAAAATAGAAAGTGAAGTGATAATAAGATTATCAATTCGATCCTAACTCTTAACAAAATTTAGTATATGTTTAGTTTGATTTTTAAAAGAGTCAAAAACAATTTTAGAAGTGTAGAATATAATTGATTCTGCATTGATTTTAAAGTGTTTGATTTTTTTAAAGTAGAATTGATTCTGCTTTCAGAATTGATTTTGATAGAAGATAAGATTTGTAGCTTCTGACTTTAAATATAATTTTTATATTAAAATTTATTGTTCAACTCATCTTTACATAATTGTATCTAAACCTAAATCAATTATATCAAAATCAATTCGTTTAAAGTCAAACCAAAAATACGCTTAATGATATAGTAATATTTACCGTTTAATTTGTGGAATGAACATATAAGTTGTTTAATCTTATTTTTATATGTAATAATGAAGAAAAAAAATCTTTGAAAGATCTAATTCAAAGAATGTTGTGAATTACATGTTAACTCTCTCATTTGGTGTTTAGTTCATCTAAGATTCAAACTCATATTTTACCAAACAAATCCTACTATAGTCAAACTAATTAATCATTTAAATATTATCACTTGGTTAGTAGAACGGTGTGAAATCTCAAGTGGAGCATTAATGTTTTAGGTGAAAATGTTTGAAATTATTAAACATATGATTGACAAATGACAATGAATCAAGGTTGAATCAAAGTGTCTTATCAACTATACACACGCACATAAAACATAGAAAAAAAAAGGTTTACAAGAATTTCTGTTTGTGATTCATGATTTGTACAAAGAGCATTGTAGTAGGTAAATACAGATAACTAGTTTTTCAATATTTGTCTATGTCAAAGTACTCGTGTGCACGTGTGTACCTTAGGAGTACGAGATACTAATTGTAATTGAGACATTTTCAATCAATCAATGGTACTAAAATGTAATGTACTCCACATAAGCTCAAATATGCAATTCAAATATTACCAGAAAATCAATGTCACAGTCTCAGCATTAGCTGAGCTATAATATACTCATACTATACTATATAGTTTATTATTTATACTTTATACAATACAATACAAATCCAGAAAAGCATGATCAACATATTACAATACTTAAAATGATTTTTTTTTTCAATCCAAGCTGACAAAAATTAATACTAGTAATAATAATGCTTATGCTATATGCACAAGCCTATAGTAATAGCTTAATTTCACAATATTTCATACACTTCCATGTCTACATAATATAACATATGCTTCACTATAACATTTTTTCAGACAAAATCTTAAATCTATATACAAAATAGACACAACACAATACCATGAATTAATTATTGTAGACAACATAATATGCTTCTTAATTTCTTCTCAAAAGTTCCTCAATTTGAATTTAGTAATTCCATAAAGTACCATCAAAATCAACAGCTGCAACAGAAGCAGGTGGTGGACGATTCTGATTATTCTCATAAGTCCTTCTACCAATATCAAAATTTGAAACAACAGAACATCTTTCACCATTCATATTAGTAGTTAAATCCATTTCCTGTGAAACACTCACAATTTGTTGCTCTCTCTCAGTCTTAAAACCATTGTTTTCATACAAAGCTCTTAGAATTGCTTGATCTTGCATACCACAAACAGAACCAGGAAATTGCAAATTAACCGCGGATTGGTTATTAGAGTATAGCGAACCATTAGACGATGAAATTCTTGAAAAAACATCGAGTTGATTATTTGAAGAAACACCGTAAATTGAGTTGTTGAATGAATCAAAGATCCCTCCTTGGTTTCTTTGAACATCAATTGAATTGGAGAAGCAGGGCACGTAAGCCGAATCATTCAATTGTTTGATTTTCCCAATGGATTGCGAAGTATCAGTAAGGGGTGGCAAAACGGAACAGCCCAATTGATTACCGAGCGAATCCAATCTCATTATCCCAGAAATATGTGTTTTTTTACCAGCTGAACTCTTCTGAAACACTCTACATATAACCCACTCGTTCTACAAAACGCGATCAAATCAAAATTCAAATTCAAATTCAATCGATAAAAGAAAAAAAAAGTACAATTATAAAACAGAGGAATTAATTAATCAATTAAAGAATGAATAATACCTTTGCAGCTTTGGGAAGATTATGAACAGAAAATTTACCCTCGAGTCGATATTCATGCATAACCCAATTACTTTTTTCTCCTTTAGGTGCTCTTCCTTTGTAGAAAACAAGAGTTTTCTTCATTCCAACCAAAGATTTTCCTTTGAAAATTTCTTTATCTTTACCAGTAGCTTTCCAATAGCCTTGTTCTGTAGCTCTATTAGTCCTCAAACCAGTTGGGTATTTTCTGTCTCTCACACAGAAAAAGTACCATTCTTTTTCTCCCATTTTCGCTTTCCCTAAACCCAAAATTTCAAGTTAGATCATTTTTCAATCAAATTCAAAGGTGAAAAAAAGGTAAAAAAAAAAGAAGAAAAAAAAGTGGGTATGAAAATTTGATTGGTTTAACTTACATGGTAAATCCCAAGGTTCAGATTTGTTAAGGTCTACATCTCCAATAGCTCTTGCAGAAAAATTCGAATCAAGAACTTTTTTGTAAAGATAATGACTTATAAGCTCTTCATCAGTCGGATGAAATCGAAATCCAGGAGGTAAATCCATCTTCTCGTCTTCCTTACACGAAAGAACCGATACGTTTTCCATTTCTATAGATCAAAGTAATCAAAAGGATCAACTTCTAAAACCTTAAAAACCTGAAATCAAAGGTTTTAGTGATGAAGAGAGAAAAAATAAAGATGTTATTAGTTAGTGAGGATGTATTAAAGAGAAGGATATGATGATAGAGATGAAGAAGAGAGAAAGTGAAGGTGGTGGTTGTGAAAGAATTGTGATGAGAAAGATGAAAGAAAGGAAAAGAAGAGCATAAATACTGGAGTTTGGGGGAGGAAGAAACGTGGAATGTAAGGTAACTTGGTTTGTTTGTTGTTTATAGCCTAAAGCCCACTTTTCTTCAACTTTTTTCTCACATTATAAATTTTATCATCTTTACCTTAAATTGTTATACTTTTTATCTGACTCATCATACCATACCACAATTCCCATGCATGTAATTTTATTATATTATCATCAAATCTTTTATCCTAAGGTTTACTTTTACTATCTACTACTATTCAAGGTCATGTTCTAAAGTTTACTTTTACTATCTACTATAGGTCATCTAAAGATTTGGATTGCATACATTTGAATTTGAATTGTATGCAATCCTACAATCAAAGAAGATTAGTCGTTCGAATAGGATCGGATTTTCTAAAAAAAAAAGAATAAGATCGGACGGTTCACATTTTAATTTATACTATTTTAAATTTAAATTGTTTGATTTTAATTGAATAGTGATATTTTTTCTTACCGTAGAACTGTATCCAAATTGGATATGTCTTCTAATGTCTCGGATAATATGCTCACAAAATAATAAAGTTTAATAGTGAAAAAATGTGTTAATTTTTATGGTAGAAATGAATCCAAACTCATTTTGTTTTGTTTATAAATAAAAATTTAGTTGAGTTTGATAATAAAGGTGTGTCTAAATTGAGGATTTTGGAGAAAATAAAAGTGATATATATATATATATATATATATATATATATATATATTGTTATATATTTTTTCTTGTAACAATAATATAGGTATGAAGTTTTCACTATCATTAGTAATGATTAATTTCCATCGAGAAATATGTATAACAGACAAAATGAGTTCTCCCCTCCTAACCGATAAAGGGTGAGCCCATGGTATATAAAATATTGGCCCGAATCATGCACAAAGATATAAATATTATCATAAAAATTATTTCGTGAACTTAACTCAGTTGATAGTGACAGACACCGTATAATTCAAACCCCCGTACACTCGCTTATCCATCTTAAAAACATAAAATTCTAACTATTAGACTATCTGACAAAATAAACCTAAAAATCACGCAAAAAACTACCATACATGATCTCCGATAACTCCACCAAAACCACCATGCCTAGGAGCACACTACCATCCGTATTAAAGGCCACAATATCCTCTCATTAGGCCGAGACCAAACCAATAAAACCAAGAAAAAAGTGATAGTTGTGACGAGAAAAAACTGTTCACAACAATATCATTAGCTAGCCACATAATTGAAAATGTTACATCTTACATACATAAGTTACGACTTTATCTTGTTTTTTGGCCTAGAACTAATTTCATCAGTTAACTATAAATTCATGAGTTATCGTCATAAAAAAAAAAACTATAATTGAACGAACCTCAAAGATCATAAAACCCACTTGTATTTGCACATTGTGTACTAACAATATTTCTTACACAAACAAATGAGCAATCTATTTGAACTTGTTGTGAAAAAAAAATTGAACGAACTCAGATTCTTATGAAATACGAGCCACATCATTACCGACCTAATCAAACGAAAGTGAATCCAAACTAGTATTTATTTAGCTGGCAGGGATTTCTACAAATATTATTTTTGTTTTAAATAGCAATCACAATTTCATGAATTTTTTTATTTTGGAAGCACTTAAATAATTACATGAATATTTGGTAGGGACAAGTGTTTTGTTTGCAAATTTGTGCCTTGCAACCCAGCTTATATATATATCCAATATTATAATCAGCTTTTAAACAAAAAGAAAATTAAAGGATTAAAATCAGCTGGTGATGATAATGTGTGCAGTACTACTTTTTTTTCTAGAGAAAAAGACTTGAAATAAAATATATCTTCCTTTAAAAAATGATATATCATTATATTATAATTAGAAAATAAATAGTACTATTCGGGAAGCTAATATAATAGTAGTATTCTTTTTTCTCAAATAAGCTATCCCAGCTGTATGATTACATTCCGCTTACGATCAATAATTGACACATTGGCTCGTTTATACTTTATAATCTTCTTTCGAAAATTAGTTATGTCACTTTATTGGATATGAAATTTACCAATATGGCCCTCAAGATTTATTAAAGACAATATATAAAAAATTAATAAATCATTAAATTTTTGTCAAAAAAAAAATTAATAAATAAAAATTGTGTCCACGAAACGTATGTATGTACTACTACTAGTACTGATTTGTCAAAAAAAATTATTTCTTTGAAACTTTTAATCAAAACCAATTTCATGTATTGGACAAATTATTTCAATGAACTATTTTCTATTACATATATTTTTTATAACAAAATACCAGAAGTTACAAACTTAAGTACTCTAATTTATATGTATATTTTTTTCATATAAATACTTATCTTTATTTTATAATAAAAAATCAAAAAATTTAGTGTGACTTATATATATTGGCACTTGAACCGGCTTAATAAATAGGCCGAGGCAGTTAGTTAGTTAGTACATTCACACAATTTGAAAGTTTGTCCATGACTACACCAATCATTACATAAGCCGTGTATGAACAACTTTATAAACAGCCGAAATGTTCTAATTCAACTAGTAGAAATTTCAAAATTATTAAGCTGGATATCTATGATCAGAGACCCTGATCAATCTATTTTGTGAGTGCGAGTTTATAATAACTTTGTTATTTCATCTATGTAAAAAAAAACAAACAGAACAATTTTATAAACGACTATGTTGGTCTCTAAATTAAGATGTAAGATATTGCTATATATTATAATCTAAATGTATTAAAGTTTTTCTATAAAAAATTTAGTTCAACCGGTAGAAAATACCAAAATCGTCGGCGTTTATTAATGTGATTCGAACTCATGATCCTCCATTTTGTATGTGAGTTTTTTTTATAATTTTTCATTTCATTTACGTACCATTTTTTTTATATAAATATGAGAGTCTAAGCCCGAGACAAAGAGAATTACAACGAATTTATATTGGGGGTAGCATTACCCAAAATAATAAATAGTACTCCATCCGTACCAAAATATATGTCATTTTAAGAAGAAAAAAAATTGTACCACAATATATGTCGTTTTACATTACCAATGAAACATTTAATGCTCTTTTTCCTCTTATACTCTTAATTAATTATTTCTCTTTCTTCTTTCAATTCTATAAATTATCTTTCACAAACCATTAATAAAGGATAATTTTGTAAACTAACCCATAATTTATCTTTTCCATACAACAATGATTACATTTCTTAATTTATGTGATATCGTCAAAACGACATATATTTTAGTCATATAAAGTTTTATAATTATTTTGGTCATAACAAGTTATCAAAAAAAGTTTTACAATTATTTTGGTCATATAATAATATGTTATTTCACCAAATATGTTTTTAGTTAGACAACTTAGTTTTAAAAATTACAAATGATGAGATAGACATATTTGGAGATCTATTTATGCAATTTTGATACATTGAGAGAATATATAATGAAAATGTCTCATACATTCAAGAACTACAATAACTGTTTATTCAAAGAACGTCACTTTTAATAAAAGAGTGAAAAAAATATAATTTATGGTGTTTTCCAACCTTGTTAATGAAAACTATTTTGGCATTCATAATTTTTCAACTAGAATGATTATTTATTTTAATTTTTTTGATAAAAATTTGAATGATTTTTTTTTTGGTGCAAAAACTTTGAATGATTTTACAACCATAGTTTATAATTTTCTTAAATTTTTATTAAAAACTCTCCATAAAAATTTATATTAAAATCAAATTTAATCTATATCAAATAGGGACAAGTACTATATCTATGGTTAGTGTTCAAAGTAGCTAAAATTTTGAGTTGGAATTGTTTTTGTTTTATTTGTTCAAATCTTAGTTGGATTCTATTATTAAGTTCTTAAATTGTATGTCATTGTAGACATAAGACCACCAAAAGATAGTTAAGCTAGAACTCAAATTAAGTTATGTCATTGAGGATATTCTAGCAATGAAAACTATTCCACCGTCAATAATTTTACATTTTTTATTGTTAATAACTACTAAAAAATCATAATTGTAGAATAAGTTTGAACAACTTTGTAAAAGTAGTAAATATTTTATGGACAATAATAACTACGTAGAACGGATCAAAACACAATTAGTCAAATAACATCTGATATGATGTACCACCATTGATATTGGGATATTAATATTCACTGAGGTGGTTGTAAAATGATGGGCCAAATTCGTTGCTCTTTCATAAGCTAATTTGTCTAGTCTACTCCACTAAGTGAATATGTGTAACAACTTTTTTTTTCTCTCTTTATAAATGAAGAAACAAAATTGTGTCCAACAACTTGACCAACCTTACTAATGGATGATAGTATTGTGTGGGGAACAACTGCAAAATTCAATTTATATGATAATTATTTGGAGCATTTCGCAAAGAAAAAACTAAATTTTGTTTTGACAAAAAAAAAACTAAAATTTGTTAGAAAACTTGTGTGAATTATTTCCCAACATTGTGGTGGCTCGAGCTAAAGAATTAGAGTGGACATTAACTTATGTCTAATTAAAGAAAACTCGTGAATAGTTGAAACATCCTTAATTTGAGATTTTGAGTCAATTTTTATAAATCTTGAGAGTTGTACTAAAGCTTGTACAATAGTTTGATTTTATTTGAGAGAGAATTCTGTAAAATATATATAAGTGTTCTATTCCACACTATCAAATACTCGCTCCGTTCTTTTTTAATAGTCGTTTGAGTTACGTTCGGATAATTTATATAATCTATTTTGACCATATATTTTTATTAATATATAAAAAATAAATATTAGTATATAATAAGATGTTGTTCAATTTACCTCGATGAATATTTTCAAAATATAAATTTTTTAATTTTTTTTATAATACTTCCTCCGTCCCGAAATATAAGGGGAAAAAATCTTTTTTTTTCTCCTAAAATATAAGAGAAAAACTATTTTCAAGAAAGGAACGGAGGGAGTGCGTCACACCATATTTAAATATATTAGTGGTCAAATATGTACATTGACATACGTGAGGTGATTAATTATGACAGTAAAAAGGAACAGAGAGAGTACGCCACACTATATTTTGATGTATTGTCCGTTTTTTATATGAGCCTTTACAGTTTTCATGTCCTTTGTAAAAGGCGTTTTGTTGGATTGAAGTGAGTGTTGTATATAATTTATTTTTAGCCTCAATTTCCAAGCAATGTAAGACTCTTAGGGCCTTTTTGGTGCGCAGGTTAGTGAAACAAGATATGTTAAAGTTTTCCAATCTTGTTTTAATCTGTTGTTTGGTGCACCGATAGAAAAGGATAAATTTAACTTACCATTAAACCTATCCAATTACTCTTTGTTATTTTAATCCTTATTTTCGGCTGGGTTATCCAATTACTCTTTTTTATTTTTCTTATCATGTGTG
Source organism: Trifolium dubium (assembly GCA_951804385.1). NCBI lineage: Eukaryota > Viridiplantae > Streptophyta > Magnoliopsida > Fabales > Fabaceae > Trifolium > Trifolium dubium. The sequence continues at coordinate 51,804,316 of OX638063.1, read as the reverse complement.
CACCAAACACATGACATGATATATGCTAATCTTGTCACCATCATATCATATCGTATTATTATTTAACTTCTTATCATATTTTGTCTCTATCTATCCGGCGCACCAAACGGGCCCTTACGGATATTATGAGATATTGTCTATTTTGGACCACAAATAAACTCTTACGGTTTTGTCTTATGCAAAAAAATCACTTATTAGATTAAAGAGTGTGAATCTTGTATATAAATTACCTTTAACCTCAATTCTCAAATAAAATTAATGAAATATCGTATGAAATAGTATAAGAAGTAAAAAATTTGAGTCTCTTATTAATCAATAGATAGTGAATATATTCACTTGAATTGAAAGAATGATATGTCTCACAAATTCTAACAACAGAAATTTGTTTATACTATCATTAGAGTAAATCTAGACAAAAAATCTAAACAACTAAACCTTGGTCCCTGTTTAAAACTTGGTTTTGCGGCTAGCCTTGACCTTTGCACAAGAAGAACTCGGTTCATATATCTGCCACCTATACTTGAGACTAAAACGGGATATTATCTCATGCATGTATGTTAATGTTTTCCCGTTACAAACCGACATTAATGTAGATTATGTGATGTTTATTTAGATTATTCAATGCAAATCCATTGTTTGACAAATTGATTATGAAACAAATGGATTTTGAGTTTGAGGTGAGACACTGGTGCCAAAGTGGGCCCTGTTTCTCCTGTTCCGACATGACGAAACGAGAGACACAACCATGTGGAACAAATGCAAGGGGACTAGTAATAGTAGTACTGTGTGCGCTTTAAACTTTAAAAAATGTTAATACGTGTCCCAAAGATACGGAGTATATGATACAGAGATAAATAAAAAAATGTTTATATCAATATTTGTGTATTTAGTGTAATTTAAAAAAAAAAAATATGTTTTTAATGCATAAATTTTAAGAAAATAATTCTACTTTTAAATTCTTAACATGTAATTCTAAAATTGAAACCCGTTATTATATGATTGTATAATTTCTATTTATATATTCTTGAGTTAGGCAAATGTCATTGAGATTTGATAGATGAGTAATATATGCTATGTTGGTTATCTTTTATTGGCTGCTTCATCATTGAACTATCATTTGACCATTTTGTTGAACTGCCTAACTCTAGGAGGCAATATTCTAAAGGAAATGTATTGTAAATAATGCATGATTCATGAATATTATTATTAAGTGTATAAAATACAGTACAGGTTTAAATGTGATCAAAATTTTATTTTATTAAAATATTCATTTGTGGGCTAATGACACATTCTTATCTTTTCAACAATTTGTTTATTTTATTTTTTGGAGCTAGTTGACTTTTCTATGAGAATGTTCTAGTCATATTTTTAAACTTTTCTAGTTAGTTTTTGGAAAAACAAAGCCAACATAGTATAGCACCTAATGACTAATGAGCCACCCAAATATAATGTCTGCCGCCACTGCAATAATACGGAAAAATTATAAATTTTTATGTTGGAGATACAATATATTGAATATAATATAGGTTCTCCTCTTTCAATTGATTTTTTTTATATGTAAAAATTGTATATCTATTTAAAGAGTTCAAATTATTCACCATTTATACGAAATTATTGTTAATTAAATAGTAAAATTATATAATATCTAATGATGTGAAAAATTGGTTAGAGTTTGAAGACATATGTTCAAAAAAATTGTTAGGCGAATGTCCAAAAGTCTTAGCAAAATTGAAATTATTATGAAGTAGATATATTTGGTAAAAACTTTTAATTCAACAGATATAAAAAATTTCAATATTTAAAATAAATCATTAAACAGAATAACTACGTAGTAACTATGTTCAAAATTACTCCTGAAATAACTTGATTTCTACCCACTTTTTATTTGTAAAAAAATATCCAATTGAGCAATATAATGACGAAATAACGAGTATTAGGTGTTGGAAACATGCATGAGTCAAAAGTGAATCTTGGAAGAATATAATGATTTAACAAAACAAAACAAATAAATTGATTGGTTAATAGATTTGGGTTAGGCACATTTATTTGTATGCATTTACTTTTAAACTAGTGGCACATGCACCTCTTCTTGTTTACATGCAGAAGATGCCAAAAATTTTGTTTAGTGTTCGTCATTCACTATTACTAATCCAGTTATCTTATATGCTAATGCACCGAAATTATTGGAGGATTCATGTCGCGTCCTATGGATTAAACTAAGTGTAGTATATAATATATTTATTTAGAATAATAAAGGTAAAGATACTCTAGTAATTGATATGTTTTGAGTTGCAGACACATTAGACAATAATACATTCTGTTTAAAACTCATAACAATGAAGGTTGTGGACCAGCACATGTATTAGTTTATGCATGGATCGCTTTCTAGCAGATAAATCTATTGTTTATAGATTTGGCTCTTATTTGAAGAAGAAGAAAAAAAGCTTTTGCCCCTTCCTTCAAAAATTGGGGGCAAAGAGATAAGTAATCAAAACCGAATCGGGGATAAACTAAGTCCAATTTTAAATTACATTAAATTTGATTTATGAAGTTCTAAAATAATTTTTTTGTTGAAAATACAATAGTTATTTCAAAATCACTACTTATATGGTAAGAGCTTAGGGACATATAAATTGGGTAGAGGGAGTTTAAGATTCAAATTTTGATAGAAGTAATTTATCTTTCTGATATATAAAAAAAATTCACCACTTACATAAGCAAGACTTAAGATTAAACCCGTTTAAATCACACTCAATCATTAGTTTGTGATTGAAGTTGAATTTTGAAAGCAATTAAATATGGTGTATGATTTGCATGTCCGATCCTCTAATCTATTCGATTGTAAAAATATATAACTAAAGTATAAGCAAAATCTAACTAATTCTATCATATAGTCAACTCAATCAACACAACGATTGAATCAAATCCAAAACATTTAATTTGTTTTTTTCATGGTTTGAGTAAAATTCAAACCAACTAAATCAAATGTGAAATGATTTATTTTAGATGATACGTAAATTATTTTATTTTATTGTTTTTGAAGTTAAATTAGTTCAGTTAAATTGACACTTTTAAAACAATTGAATATGAGCCTTTGAAGAGGAGCACGCCAAAGTCCCAAGCCAATACCAAGTTACCATCAGATAAATCCAAATGAAATTTATGTTTATTGGGGTGACACATCTAGAGTTAGACAATTAGCTTTTTTTTTATTCAGTTGATATAGAATTAGAATTATAAAGGTCATCCATGATCCATTGATAGTACTACTATCACTTGCACTCTTTGTAATTGTCAAAAAAAGAAAAGAAAACATACAATTGTTATTGCTAAAAAAGTACTATAGTTTACACGTGATACAAGTGAACTTATGCTAAACAAACTTCAATAAATATGTAGTTAAAAGTCTCTTTTGGCTTAATTATTCTTTTGATCTCTTAATTTATTTTTTTATTTTGTTTTTTGGTCTTTTATTTTATTTTTTTATTTCGTTTTGGTCTTTTAATTTATTTTTTAGTTTCGTTTTGGTTTCTTAATTTATTTTTTAGTTTTGTTTTGGTCTCTTAATTTATTTTTTGGTCTTGTTTTGTCCCTTAACTTGTTTTTTTTTATTTTACTTTGGTCTCTTAACTCTTCTTCACCCGACCCCTTTGGTCTTTCCTATCTAAGGGATCAAAACAAAATCAAAAAAATAGTTAAGGGATCAAAATAAAACTGAAATATAAAAGTTAAGATACCAAAATAAAACTGAAAAATAAGTTAAAGGACAAAAACAAAACTTTTAATAATTAAGGGATCAAATCTAAACCTAAAAATAAGTTAAAGGACCTAAAGAGTAATTAAGCCTTAAAATTGAGACTAAAAATATGTGAAAGAGAAAAGTTTGAATAAAATTTTATGAGAAGTATATATAATTTTAGATGCCAAAAATATATTTTTATAAGTAAAATTTATAACTTTTTTGAAAGTGGTAATGTCATTTTTGAAGGCCCAATAACAGAAGGGAACAGCTTAAAAGGGAAGCCCACAACAGCCAACCAAGCGCCCAGAAAAGAAAACATTAATGGCAGTTTATCTACAAAATAAAAAATAAAACGAAAAAATTGGCCCATGCAGGTCTCGAACCTGCGACCTTCGCGTTATTAGCACGACGCTCTAACCAACTGAGCTAATGGGCCACTTGCTTTACTCTCTTATATATGCATATTTACCTCTTTGGTTGCACAGCTATAACGAACTGACAGATTTCGTTTATATTAACTCTCCAAAGTGGCAATGAATACGAATTTGGAATTGATTTTTATAGTAAAGTATCAAATACAAACATAAATTTAACATTAATCTATACATATAATAAAAGAAATACTTTGTTTTTGGTGTAGCTCTTTTTGATAATACCCAAAATGCCCCTAACGGCTATTTTTTTAAAATTTTAACTTCTATGATTTTTTTTAATATTATTAATAACTTCTATAATTTCAATCTTTTTAACTTTTATCTTTGTGAATTAATTTGTTGTTTTCTAAAATATAAATTCACACAAACGGGCACGGACGTGCCCGTTTGGCCCGCTAGTAAAAAAGAAATAGGATGAATCTTCGAACAACCCACAACATTTCAAAAATTTGTTTTTTGTTGTTATATTCTTTTATTTCAATTTTATACTCCAATTAAATTTGTTGTGTAACATTCTATGTTATGTAGTATGTTATGTCTTTTTTTGTACATCGAAAAGATAAACAACTCCTAAAAATTGATTCATGTACTTCGTGATATCAAACACGCACTTAAATATCACTCCCTCTCAACTTCATCCCAATAGTCAAGCTTTCATCCGGTCTTTCGAATTGTTATGCGATTAATTAAATGTGTACTAGAGATGATTTTAGTAGTTTTGCTCTTGCCAAAACATTAGTAGTTTATCACCAATTGGTCCTTTATCATCACCAATGTGTTGAGTCGACAAAGGTGAAACAAGTGGTATTTTGTCTGCTATTCAATGGTTCTTCAATTGAAAATTTAGATTTTAAACTGGATTGTGCGTTGGAGTTCTTCAGACAACTATTCCTCAGTCTCAAAAGACAAATATAATCAAATAGACTACTCTTTATGAGTGAACAAAGTTAATAGAAAAAAATTTCCATCAAGATTTGTAGACTACTTGTCCTTGTGATACTCTCCTCCTAAACAAATCATTTCGTCTTTATATCTTTCCTCTCTCTTGAGTATTGCATATCCAGTCCATCTATTATTTTGTATTCATGCTTTGCTCTATAGATCTACTCATGATTCAGTAGTTTCTTAAAATTTAGTCGCACGGTTGTCGTGCAAATATATCTTTACTTATTTATCACTATTGCTTCTCTATGAATATGCTTGTTGTGAAAATGCAAATATATCTTGGCTTATTTATCACTAGTTTCTTACTAGATTTGCTATGTAATTCTTTTTCTCTAGTTTTACAGATTGGTTTATTCTTGAATGTAATTCTTTTTCTCTACTTTCTTCAATACAAAAGTTTCTTTGAGGATTATAACAGTATTTTATTCACTACAATTGTGCTCAACGAAGACATTACAATAACTCAGCTACAACATCAGGCAATAATTCATTGAAGCAGATCAATTTGTCAAACAATGATTGAAGTAAAAGCTGCATAATGGAGCTTGTATCCAAGCACAGTTATACAAAGTTTTAATGGGACAAAATTTGTACTAATAAGCAAAAGATAATCCAAACATCCAAAACCAAGCCTTCATTAATACCAACATAGAACAATTTATTTCATAAGATGCATTTGGAGCCCAGAGATAATCAGAGGCTTCAACAAATGCAACTATCAAATCTCCGTTCTTTATGACAATCATCAGGCTTGTACATTCTAATATTGTGATATCTAACTAGATATACTCAAACAGCACCAACCATATAGTAATACTTTGATTAACAATGTGGCAGCTACCAATAATACAAAGACTAAGAGATGTAATCTACGGATAAAGAAACTGATTGCATGAACGAAAAAGCAAAACCAAAAGAATTCACCCAAAAATTTAATGAAAGTTATACAAGAAAAGCCAATTATAAAATTTGATTCAAGTGCTTAGTGTATGAAATGGCCTCAGCGGTAGTGACAATGAGAGTATATCATCAAGTAACAGTTCTGGTAATACGTGCAATAAATACATCATTGGCCAAATCATTACTGAATTTTCTGAAAAAATTCGATATACAGGTAAACCAAGATTTCGAAATGACAAATCAAAGCTGCAAAAAAGGTTTGATAAATTTATCAACATCACGTTAAACCCAACATAAGGGCTTGAACCAAAATACTAATACAATAAACACAATCCAAAAACTTTTAGGCAATAAATTTTGTAAGCAATATGCATCAGAGAGATTCCCACGACAAATCATCATTTTCTCTAATTAGGAGATCGGATGTCCCTGTCTAGCTTATCATCACTTGCACATTGCACAATCATAAGTTCAAAACAAAAAATTCCAAAAAGGAAATAGAAAAAACGCATCAGAGATTTTTCCCATTAGACAAATCAACATTCTCCTTACGGAGTGCTGAGTCCCTGTCTAGCTTATCATCATCTGCGTATAAATAGTTTCATTTCTCAAAAAATGAATACAAATTAATAAAGATTCAAAAATTAATACAAATTAACAAACAAATTCTTAATACATTATTATGCATCAGAGAGATTCCCATAGACGAGTCATCATTTTCGCTAATTAGGAGATCTGATGTCCCTGTCTGTTTTATCATCACTTGCAAATTGTATTATCCTAGTAAAACCACTATTACTATTAGAATATTAAACATTCATATTACACTCAATTTTAAACATTAATTAAACATAATCCAAATTTTCTTAGACAGTGAATTTTGTAAAACAATATGCATCACAGAGATTCCTACGACAAATCATCATTCCCTCTAATCATGGTACAAAACAAAAAAAGATAAACAACAAAGAGTCATTGGATTTCAATTAAGATTAAACAAAACATGCATGCAACTAACAATCATTAAAAAACAATAATTAAAAAATTGAATTTCAGAAGCTTAATTTCAGTTATAAAATCGGTGCCTCAGAGTTAGATTGAATTCATAGAAATAAATCTCAAAGTATATTTAACACCATCATAGGCACACGATAAAACAAAACATAATTAAGATTAAAAAAAACCAACATATATACGCTATAATAGAAAAGAACAACCTATTTGTAACAGATTTAGGGTTCGAAGATGGAACAAGACACACGAAGGCTTTGGAAGCTGCTGAAGATTTAGGGTTTATGATTGTGGTCAATATATATAGAGAAATGGGGATCGAAGAAATTAGGGTATTAGAGAATCAACGGCTGCGATCGATATAAAGAAATTTCAGATTATCATTGATGGCCCGAACAGAAAGTAATATAAAACGGGCTTTTTCAGGAATAAGCCCAAACTATGTCCACTATTGATAAGAGTTTCTTTTTGCATTCTCTCACTTTTCTTATACGCCCTCCTTTTGAAACCTAAGGGTGTTTTTGGAAAAATATTTTTTTTAAATAACCGAATTATCACCCTCTTTAATTTAATTTCTAATATTATTAAATGAAAATAATAATTAATACTTAATCCATACATCTGGACGACACAAATACGTACTAAAAAAATACTTCTAGACGACACAAATACTTTTTATTAACTCAAAAATTTATATTTAGATTGGCACAAAAATAATCATCTTCCTACAATAAGTACATTCAAAGTGATTTGAGATGTGAAAAAATTTCTCAAGAAAAAAAATTTATATTATGAGTTTCAGTATATCTCTCTTTACTTTTTGTCAAACGTTATATGAGTAGTTAAATTTTCTATTGTTTTTTTTTTGTTGGTCAAGTAGCGGCTTGAAAATCACCTTTTAAAGGTGAATAAGTGGGTATAGCGGGTTCGAACCCCGGTCCCTGCACAAATGTGCACAATGTCCAATCAATTAAACTAAACTCATGGGACAAATTTTCTATTGTTAACGATGAGTAGATATCGATTAGTGAAAAATCACACCACCGACAATAACAAATCACAAAATGGGATATCAAGCAAGCAGCCAAGTATGGAAGCCAAGTGTACTAAACACACACTTACGATCAATTACATACGTATTGAGTTTAACTTACACATAGACAAAAAGATAATCAAACAATAAATTGTGCGGATATCACCTTTTTAAATTGGAAAAATATTAAATAAGCCCATTTGTGAACCATAAAACTAATAAACCGTCATAATTAAATCAAGTTTGCCCTCAAAATAATAAATAAATCAATTTAAAAAAAATGTAATATAATTATATTTTCAACTTCTAAGACATTAGTGATTTCTACTTTTATATTTTCTACCTTTTACTTTTAAAAAAGACTTACCATCGCATCACTTTATTTTAAATTTTTTAATCATTACTTTTTTATACAAATTATTTTTAAAGTGAAGATCAATAAATGTATATACACAACTAAAATTGAATTCAATGTGATATAAAGAAAGGACATGAAAATGTTGACTTATTATCAAAAAAAGTTGACTTGACCAAAACAAACTTTGACTTTACCAAAAAATAAATTTTGACCAAAAAAAACAATAAATTTTGTTTAAATATTATTACATCAATATTGTTTTTTTGACCGAACAAAATTCATTATATCTCATTTTATTTAACAATAAAAAACGAACTTATGTACAATGTAAGATGAATCTCATTTATGAACCATAAAAGTTGCCAAGACAAAATAAAGAGTTAAAAATGAGAAGAGAAAAAAACAAAATAAAGAGTTAAAAATGAGAAAACTTGTATTACACCGTGTAACAAGTTCACAACACGTGCAGATAATGAGGTAATATCAACTATGTTTGAGTGCACACACAAGTTTGCAATCTCAAACTTAACGAATCTTCATGGTAGGTACAATAAGCCTGAGTGCATACATATTTCAATTAATTAGAAACACTTTTTTTACTGTAACAATAAATAAATAATTATTTATTTATTTATTTATTATTTTTTGTACTATAAAACATGTACACTAGCATAATATTTACAACAGAGAATCTTCATTCGTACGAAGTGGAGAAGTTCTAGATATATAGAGTGTCAAATAGAATCAAAAGCATTCACACATTAAAAAGTGTTTGATTTAACATCTCAATTCTTTGTTTATAATTCGTGAGTATTTCTTATCTATATCTTCCTTTGTATTTTTTCTTCTTTAGTTTATTTTCCACTATTTTAAGGCATATAAAATGACATAGAAAAAAGGCATGTAGGATTCATAACAATGAAAAGTATATGTGTCTTTTTATGCAATGTTTTAGTCTTTGAATTTGGATATGCATGTTGTCATAGATTAATCGAATTTGTTCATTTGGTTGAGTCTTACAAGAGATGTTTTTTATTTAAATTCTTTGGGGTTTCGTGTGAGTATTTAATTTTAAAAATATCCTTTTATAAGATAGTCTTCTTCTTCATCTTCTTGTTGTTGTTATTATTATTATTATTATTATTATAATAGGATTTTGTATTGGACACTCGCCAATATCTATGATTTATGTGTGAATTGTGTTATATCTTAGAAGAACGCGTGTCTGATTTTACATACAATATTTAATTAATGGAGTTTTTTCAGCTATTTTTGTTGATTGTGATTTTTTTTATTGACTTCTATAATATTATGATATGAAGGAAGTAGAAGAATAGAGGGATATGTCGAGAAAGTCGATTGAAGTTTTATACGATCCCAAGGAAGGGGGCAAACAAAAGAATGATGAAAATAATATTGGTGACTCAAGTTTGCTTATTCCCCAGCTCGGTCATGATACATCAATTCAATGCCTTCTCCGATTGTCAAGGTTTGACTATGGCTCAATTGCTGCATTGAATCGAAGTTTCCGATCACTCATTAAGAGTGGAGAATTGTATCAACTTAGGCGAAATATGGGAATAATTGAACATTGGGTTTACTTTTCTTGTGATGTCCTTAAATGGGAGGCCTTTGATCCAAATCGGGATCGGCTGATGCAATTGCCTAAAATGAGTTCAAATATATGTTTTATGCTTTCGGACAAGGAATCATTAGCTGTTGGTACAGAGCTTCTTGTTTTCGGAAGGGAAATAACAGGTCCTGCCATTTATAAATATAGCATTCTAACAAACTCATGGTTAAAGGGAATGAAAATGCACACTCCTAGATGCTTGTTTGGTTCTGCTAGCCTCAACGAAATTGCAATATTAGCTGGTGGTTGTGATCAACATGGCAACATCTTAAGCTCTTCTGAGCTTTATAATTCAGATACTGGCACTTGGGAGATTCTTCCGGACATGAATACTGCAAGGAGAATGAGTTCTGCTGTGTTTATGGATGGAAAATTTTATGTTCTTGGTGGGGTTGGAATTGATAAAACAACACAGCTAACATGTGGTGAGGAATTTGATCTGAAGACGAGAAAGTGGCGCAAAATACCTAACATGTGCCCTCCTCGAAATGGAGCAGATGGTGTGAATGAGTCACAGGCCAATGGAGAGGCACCTCCTTTAATTGCAGTTGTAAATAATATATTGTATGCTGCTGATTATGCACAACAAGTGGTGAAAAGATATGTTAAAGACCAAAACTCGTGGATCACCATTGGAAGTCTTCCTGATCGAGTAACCTCATTAAATGGATGGGGAATGGCCTTTAGATCATGCGGAGATAAGCTTGTTGTCATCGGAGGTCCTAGTCTTCATGGTGGAATGGTAACAGAAGTCAATGCTTGGGTAGCGGACGAAGGGACGCCAAAGTGGAATTTGCTCGCCAAAATTCAATCAGGGAGCTTCGTGTATAATTGTGCTGTGATGGGATGTTGATGTGATTGTTTATGATTTCTCAACATTATTAACAATCTTAATTTTTAGTGTGATAAATTTTAACAATTGGGGTAATTGTCCTTTCTTTTGGGAAAATCACTGATCCTTTGAAAATCATAGATATAATAATCTTTAGAGTTTCAAAGTTCATCGATATCGTCTTCTTTTTATTTTGTTCATGGGATTGAGTCTTTTGAATGTTATACTCCTATATCCATAGGAAAATAATTTGAGCTCATGTTATATATTTGGTTGCAATGTTCACATCCATAAGTTTAATTGAAGTAATGCGGTAATTGATCTCAATTTTATTTTCTTACTTTCAATTATCCTTTTACAATTCTCATTTATCAAGGATTAACTGGAAGCTAGCTTAAGATATTGATTATTGAATAATTTGACTATATCTTTAAAGTGCCCCACTTCTTCAAGTAAATATTATTTGAAATTGAATCACATACAATGCACAATATATTTTTAGGCTTATTACAGAAGCGGCACTACCACTAGGTCATTCCAAAAAATTGTGTCATTCATTATGATATTAAACCATTCATAAAGGTTTTGTTGTACTTAATGTCTCTTATATTGTATTGTTTTTGTTTGCTGACATAAACAAGTATGCATATGATCTTAACAAATAAATGATAACAAACAAATTTTCAAGTCTTGACATGCGTTTGATAGTGAAAACATCATTAAATAAGTTAACTTCATTTGGTCAAGTGAATAAGCATCATTTATATCAATGGTATTGTCTCTACAACAAAGGATAAAGTTGAGTTGAACATGCAAACTAGCTTATCAATGGTAGCAGTACTAGTTAGAGTATTGTAATCTTATAGATATTCACCTGAAAGTCTTTTTTTTCATCTTTGTTTAGAAGTTTAGACATTAATTGATTATTAGAGCAATCAAGGAGCATCTTGATTGTTCATGAATTATAGTGATTGCTAGCTTTTTCATACGCTTTAATTAGTTTTCTGTATATCTCGTGACATCGCTTTAAGAGCTTTTCTTTTAAGGTTACTACCACATACAAACACACCTCGACTTCTTACAATGTTATTCATGATAATTATTCTCGATCTAAAAATATATATAATACTATAAAAAAGAAGGTATAATTTTTTGTATATCTCGTGACATTGGTCTAAGAGCCAAACAAATGATCTCAACACCATAATTCAACATCTCAATACATTAAATATACGAGTCTTTGATTTATATCTTGCTCAACATCTACATTTTCCTTTAATGTAAGATTACTTATTCACACTTAATACTCTAACAATATCATATTTAAAGATTTTGTTTCACTTTTAAAAATAAAAATCTTGAAATATCAAATAGATATGTCATACTTTTTGTACCAAAAAATATGTTATACTTCTACATACTTCTACGTTCGAGATATAAAAAGGTGTTAGAAATTTTATCCACCTTTTGGGCCTATATATATTAATATGATTACACTTCATTTTCTACAAAAATTCAAATTTACAACTTGGATCACTAACCCAACTAAAAAATCTAATAGTAAACAAGTCAGTCAAAGAAACAAATTATTTGTATATGGACAAACTATATCCTATAAGTCATACAATATATACAACTAACACAGACAATCCTCTATAAGAAGCACCATTGATCTCATAAGTGAAGAAACAACATAATATGGTTCTTGCAGACATAGTTTGCAAACAATTGCCACATAAATTAAGTCAACACATCCTTCTCAATTGAAGAGTTATAGCATGGACCAATCAATTACTGCAAAATGAAGAAAATAGTAAATAAACCAAAGCAAACTTGTTCACTATATAACTATAAGCCAAAAAAGAAAAAGACCAATTGCTTACCCTATGGTAACCACTCTCATTATACATAGCAATCCCACAAGAGCCATTAGTAGAATTCCATAATTGATGTCCATTATCAAATAATGATCTTGGAAGTTCATAGTTGTTGTTAACTTGGTAATCCATAGTATTCGATTTACTATTCATTGTTTGGTGATGTTTCATTTCCTCATTATCTTGAGGAGGAGGAGGAGGAGGGTATGCAAATTGATCACAATGTTGTACATTTAAGTAAGGATTTTGATTTCCATTTAACTCATTCAAAGAACTACCTCCCTGACCCAAAGTAGTGACATGAGGAGAGCTTCCAACTTCAAGTTTGCCATTCCCAATATAACCAGAATAGCCCGGGAGAGAAATATCGGTGGAGCACTCAACATCTCTATTGCCGTTATCACTATCCATGATTAAATTAAACAAATGATTAAATTGTAAGATGAACTATTTTAAAATGTGCAATATTCATAGAACAAATGCATCCAACTTTTGTAACAATGACATTGTTACAAATATCTGTATAACTACAAACACAAGATTCATATGGCAGTTTACTCACCTAAATGGCATAAATTTTGGTTCACTAGGTAACATAAATTGGTGATTATCACCACTTAGAAGCCAGGACAAAGGCTGAGATTCTTGTAGACCAGTCATCATCAAAGGTAAAGTCATCCCTTCCTGTAACTATGATGCAATTAATGTTATCCCAAATAAGATTATCTCAAAAGAAAATAACAAGAGATGTAAAAAGAAAGATTGTGCAACAATATCTACCTGGTTAGCACAATCAAGTGACATTAGTTGACGTTTTCTTAAATTTTCCTGCAAGAAAAATAATATCAATACTCATAACTTAGAGAATGTTGGAGTACACACCTAATATTTAAGTTTCTATTCATCATAGCTACTTGAAAATGACAGAATAATATCACTAATCATCGTGGAATTAGATATTACCTTTTGTATACATAGTCGATTGATTGATTCCCTAAGTGAGTCTTCCATTTGTCTAAGATGTTCCAAGTTATTGATCTTCTCCAGATTACTCCAATAGCTGAGATATTGCAAATTCAAAGAAAATAAATTAATGGTATTTTTATCAATAAAGGTCTTATAGAAAATATTTGGTTCCTACAAACACATTGTTTTGGTGTTTTTTGTTGTGTTAAAGTTTTGGGAGGAGATAAAGTAACAATGTATAATTAGTTTTATATAGTCTCTTTGTTGGAAAAAACTCAAACATCAAATAGATTGCAAAAGTGTCTGTAATGTTTGTATCAAACATATAAAACAAATATAGAATAAACATATATTTATTATAACCTTGTTTTATAAGCCTAAGAAGTATCAAATGGTATCATATGATGTTTTTAGGATGTGTAATTGAGAATATGTAGTTTAAATGACAACAGGAAAGAAACATGTCATAATTCAAATAAACAAGAAAAAATAAATGCACATGCATGTCTTGTAGAGGTATATAAATAATTCTGCAATTGCATAGCACAATCAAAACTAGTAAAATATAGGCTAAATGAATAATACTTCAACAAGAGAGTAATAAAATAACACCAAAAAAGAAAAAGAAATACTTTAACAACCAAAAGCTCCAAAGTTGCACCTCAGTCTCTGTTGTGTTTCTGCAAGTTGAGCTTGTAAAACTCTCACTTGATGACTTAATTCCTGCAAATGTCAATTCACCTTGTAACGTTTTCGTCGGTCGATTGTTTAACTACCAATTTAAGATTTTGACTAAATTATTAACCAAGATGTTTATGAATAAATTGTACCTCCACTGTTTGACTGCTGCAGAGTAAAAATTAGAAAAAGTCAGAATCTTCAAACACACTTACAAAGAAGACATTAACAATATAATAGTTAAAATCACTTACCTTGAGCCCAAGAAATCTTGTATTTTTACATCATGATCCAATTTTTTGAAGGTCTTTTTGAGTGCCTATATTTAAAACAAAAATAGATTTTTAAGTATTAAAAAGAAATTTAAAAGACTGCATAAATACACATTTGATATAACACAAATAGTAAATGCAATATGAAAATAGTAGATTGATCTTACCTCAAGACTTTCCATTTTCCTGCTCAATTAGAACAAGAAAATAAGTTAGTTCATCATTGTGAATAAATAAAAATAAAAGTTTACTAAAAAAATATTCTCTAACCTTTTAGCCCTTTCTTGTGGGCTAAGTTGGGCAAACTTTGAAATGATATCCTCAATATTGCTAGAAATAAACCAACATTAAAAATTGTTAAAAACCTCACATAGATTTCATATGTACCCTTGAGATTTAAACACTATGAAGATGAATTTTATATTGGTATCATACACACATATGAACTATGTCTATGTTTGATATCACGTTGGATATACCAGAATCACTGCGACTTACCATGATTTTGCAGAAGCTACACTCTATAGCTTTTAGAGAATCACGGTGAATCATTATCGTGATTCTTGTATATCCACCATGATGCCAAACATATACTACAAATATATGTTGTTACCTGCGCTCTCCCTGTAACAAGGTAGGTTTTTCTGTTGGAGAAAACATGAGAAGAAGAATATCAATATCACATAGAATTGATAATTCCTTTGCTTTCTTTAATATTCCACTTTTTCTCTTGGAATAAGTCACATGTCGGTTGCTTGTGCTCTCCAATTTCTTTATCTTGAGTTTAACTCTCCCCATCCTACAAATTTATGATGAACACATTTTAAGGTTCAATGATTTAATTAAACAAAAAAAATACTAAAAGGAAAATTCAAATAACAATTAAGCAAAAAATTAACAAACCTTAAGTGGAAGCAAATAAGAAGCAATGCTGATTTGTTTTGAAGGAAAAGATGGAAAATAGAAAGAGAGAAATGATATGTATCTAAGAGGAAATAAAATTGTTGAAGGATGATGGGTGTAGCTATGATTTCGGTGGATAGAATTTGGGGAACCAGACAAGGTGAAAGTTTGAAAATGAACGGTGAGATTTTGCAACAAACACATTTATTTTCTTTCTTTCTTTCTTTCCCTACCAACAAACAAACACACATCTCTGTTTATTTTGCTTCCTTACGTTAAGCCAGCGTTTTAGCTTTTGCATGCCACGTCCAAAATATACTTCACATTTATTTTGTTCTTTATTTTATTTAGACTTTTTTGTCTGTTCTTTTATGAATCGGTGGAAATATTAATATTTATGTTTAACTTCTTCAACTTATATTATTTAACTAAATCTCAAAAATTAATTCGTTTGATAATATAAATATTAACTGATTCATCTGGATTATTTACTATTTCACATGCTATTTAATTAAATTCTATTAAACAAAGGTCGAGTGTTCAATTCTCAGCTATCATACTCTTTGAGATACTTTAAATCTAACGAATGATTAGACAAGGGTTGAGGCAGAGCCGGCCTAAACATTTAAGTGGCCTTGTTCGTATATTAAAAATAGACCTTTTATAAAAAAATGATTTTTAAAAATAAAATAAAATATCTTATAATTTAAATTATAAATAACATGTAAAAAAATAATTATCATCGTCCAAAAGAAACATATCCTAAGAATGATTAAATTTATTGCAAAGATTTTAAATGATATAATGATTTAGTCTAAAAAATTAAAAAATTAAAATTATGCATTAAAACATGTAATAGCTAAGTTTTGAACCTATGACCTTTAAAGTAACTTTATCTATTGTATTTTTCAACTTGTCCGCCTGGTGGAGTTGTGTGAATGTGAAGAAATAATTCAATTTCACTGAGCAAAATCTTTTCACAATAATGTTTGCCAAGGTGGAGTAACGTTACTTTGTGAAGTAATGGTTACTTTGTGGGCCCCATATTATTTTTAAGTTGTAATAAGGTTAAGGCAAATGTTAACACGTGCCCTTGAGACATATGTTAATGAATTATAAATAGAAATATTCGAGTCAAAAACTATGCGTGTGAATTTTCAAAGTCAAAATATTATGTTTTCAATGTAGAAATTTCTATTTTTGGTTTCGTTAACAAGACTCTAAGGTTAAATATGAATAAAATATTACTATAAAATATAAATTTGTGGGACCCAATACGAATTCTTTGAAGTTGTACTGATAGAATAAAATATGAGTGAGTGAGTTATTTCAATATAATATGGCTTTAATGGGACCCACAAAATACCATTGGTGGTGTTCACCAATGAAGATGCTCTTACACCCACGATGAATATCATTAACCACTAGTTGTTGCATATGTGATATTATATGAACATTTAAAGTATATAACTATTATTATAAGAATTTACGATTTTGATACCCTAAAAATTTATCGATGTTTCGAGGCTTTGTGCCGTCGCACACCTTGTACACCCATTGGGGCTGCCCCTGGGTTGAGAGTTCAATTCTTAGCGAACCATACAAAAAGTGATTTAAAAATAGAGGAATTAATTTACTTAGTTAAACCGACAGAAAATACTAAAATTGTTTAATTAGACATCAATGATTGTGGTTTAAACTTCGGTCACATTAATCCATTTTTTTATAACAAAATTATTTTTTTTTGACAAATTATAACAAAATTATTATAAACTCATACATAAAAAAGTGGAGTGCAAGATCAAATCGACTGACTAATAATTTCGACATTTTTCTGTTAATTTAGTTTAGGGCAAATGCTAAACAGTACCCCTAGAACACTTTTTAAGCACTCTTAGAAAGTTTTTATAAAAATATGTAAAATCAACGCATTAGAAATCGTGTTGTTTAATTTTTTTAAATATAAAACTACTTTAAATAGAATGTTTAAAGAGTGCACAGATGCACCCGCAAGACCCTTAGTTTAGTTATTACTTCCGGACTCTCTAGTCCACTTTGTTAGGATTAGGATTAGGATTAGGATTAGGATTAGGATCTATCTATATCGGATAAGTGGCGGAGGCGCTGCAAATGAGGGGTGGTTCAGGGAGGAGGAGAAAAAACTCAACCTCACCGTTAAAGGATCGAACCGAAACTACTTCATCTAAGTTATCTTCTTCTCCACGTCATTCTTCATCTAAACTAACCTCTTCACCTTCTTCTTCTTCTTCTTCCACTCTCCTCGACGATAACACAAACACTGTTCTCTTCGATGAGTACACTAACCCTAACCCTCGAAGCTTCCCTCACAGTGTTAAACTGAAATGTTGGGAAAAGGCTGATAAGGTCAAAGGACGTGACCCTGATCGATGGCGAAGGGATCCCCTTGGTAACCTTATCTTTCGTAAGCTTGTAGGTTGCCCTGGTTGTCTCTGTCATGACTATGATCACATTGTTCCTTATTCTAAGGTTTTTCCTTTTTCTCTGTTTTTTTGTTTGTTTTGTTTATCTTCTATCAATATATGCGTGTTTGTTTTATGGAGTCTTTTTTATAGTGGATAGCTGATAAACTAGCTTATAGCGGATGAACTTATAGTGGATAAGATAAGTAGTTGAATTTGTAGTCTAAGGTAAAATTAATGATTGAACTAGCTTATAAATATGAAATGACATAAGAAATATATGTTTTATTAATATAGATATTTAGAAGTAAGATGATGGGGGTAAGATTGAGAGATACAATGATAAGCTTTAAGGTTTAAACTAATTGAATTAGCTTATCTAAATAAGCTATAAGCTTGTGAGAAAAAATGTTACCAAATGGATCTTTTTTTTATCATATGAGCTTATAAGCTACTACTATAAACTAAAAATTTGGCATTGCCAAGCAAAGCCTGTCTCTTGTTATCGGAATAAATTATACATAAGCACTTATATGTTGTAAACTCTTGATTAAGCTGAATTGTTTTTCTTTGCATCATTTGTATACCATTATTATTACTATCCCTGTATTAATGGAGAGTGTCATGAATATGGGTCCTAAAGATATATTAGGCCCAATAGAAGGTTCTAGATACATTGTAGGGTTTTTAGCTTATAAATAGAAGAATGATGAATGTAATAATTATCAATCAAATGAATGGAAATGTTAGTTTTAGTATTTTAGTGTAGCTTTTAGTTTATTTTAGCAATATTGTTCTCAATTTATGAACAAGTTAATTCTCATTCATAACAGAGAGTCAATACAATACTAGTATAAACTTTTGTGTCATGAAATAAGACATAAGTATAACCCTAAAGTGTTTTGTTCTGTAAATGGAAATTCATTTTGTCCTGCGTTGTATCTGTGTCTAGCTGTTATTCAATGAAGGGAGAAAGTTAGAGAACAAAAGAGCAGGAAAGGTTTTGGGCTTTTGGTTCATCCATCTTCCTATGTGGAAGTTTGTTAAAAAGGAGAAGAAAGTGGGAAATTTTCATGTTAATATCTGAAATCCATGTCTTAGTAATTTAAAATTACTAATTTTAATGAAAATTTTAAAGTTCCGTCAGCAATGTGACATTGTTTCCCAGTCGCCAAACATGTGAACATCCTCCCAAGAGACCATCATGGCATCATTAAGTTGCCAAATCATTTTGATTTTGATCTCTTTTTTACTTATTCATTTGGGTGTTTTGTGAAATTCAGGGGGGCCAGAGCACGCTGGAAAACTGTCAAGTATTACAGGTAAGGTTTCCCAGATTCTTTCAATTTATCTGTTTCTATTTGGAGAAAGAACCAGCAGATTATAGTCATAGGATTTCATCACCGTATTTCTGGATAGTGAACTATTGAGCTATATAGAAGTATGGTGAAACTGGCTTGTTGGTATGGCTATCAAAAATGAAATTTTTGATATTGGAAACAAGATTTTGAAGTTATAGGGTTAGGTATAAAGGGAGGGAAAATAACACTGAGATCACATTATATTGACATTGATGTGAATGATATGTTAGACATACAAAAGACGAAGTACCAACCCTTATTTATGTTAATACTAGAATCTTAATCCTAACTAAGTAAGGAAATATTGAAGATGAGTATAAAAGTTAATTCTATGCTCGAACATATTTTGTGATAGAATTATGTGATGAGATGAATTTTTAGATATTTAACACAAGCATGTGGATAACTCAAGTCATTGGATGTCACTCTGATTTTTATCACACTATTCTGTGGCTGTCAAACTTTTTATGGATGAGTTTCCAATATTTAATATTAATGTCATTAGACGCTGGCATGATTTCCTTCTTCTAGTTCACTTGTTCATGTCAGTTTTCACAGTTATGTTTTGCTACAAAAGTTCACTCCTTGTTGCAGCATGGTACAGATTCTATAGATGCAAGTGATAATATTATGTTACCAGCACTAGCTCATTTCCAACCATTAATCATGTCATTTAATCTGTTTCTGTATTCGGTTTTCCTTGCATTCATTTAATAAAAGTTCTATCCATAATTTTCCAGGCAAGAGTTAATCGGTCAAAAGGCAACCGAACAGATATCTCCAAATCTGATCTTATTCAGAAGAGTTCTTATTGCAGGGTTTCAGGTATGTATGACTATAATGATCATATTTAGCTGTAGTAATTGGAAACTTACTGATTGAAATACTGGATGAATTACAGGCCGTGATATGGATCTTCTGGAATTGTCTGCTTTTGGCAATGTTCGACGTGGACAAGATACCGGAGGATGTAGAATTCAATAAAGAGGATGAATGAGCATTTAATTAATATGCATTAATTTATTGTGTGGTTGATTCCCATATAGGGTTCGAACGATAACATTTTTTGGAGCTCCATCTGTGCGACTACAAAGAAAGCGATGACATTGTCATCTCTATTGTTGATGTATTTGTTAGTATTAGGTCTCCTATCACTATAACTTATGTTAGAAAGAAGCATGGAAATCTAATTAGTGTTGGGACAGAAGTTATGTAATATTAGTAGACATATTGTTTTGTTATTATTAAATGTTGTGTGTGCAGTAACTGCTATGTAGGAATTCAGAAACTTGCTATAGGAAGTTATTAGATAAATATAGCCAGAAAGGGAAAAAATATTAGACTCTAATTCCTAGAGTTTGGGTTATTGTATTTCTTTTTATTCTTGTAACCAACTCTACACTCTACAGCATGTTATTCTTATACAATGTTGTTAATTGATTATATTCAGTATATACTATCCCTTTGGTCTGTCTTGATGAATCAAGAGCTCCATATTAAGCCACATGTACCCTTTTTTTAATTTTCTTTTATTTTAATTAAAACTTTAAACAACCTGGTGTAATTTTGAATGGTGTGCAGAGAGCAAAGCTACCACTATTCAGATTACTAATTTAGTGGAGAAAATTTGTGTTCCCACTAGCAATAGCACAATACATGGCTGTTGACAACTTTTGAGCTTTTTTTAATTCCTTGTTCAATATCATGACTTCCACCGCCTACAGTGAAGTGCATGCACATATTCACAGGAAAATATATATTGTACTATAGCAAAATACACAGACAGGAACATAAGTCAATAAAAATCACAGGACCAAGAAATTAAATGCCTCACATTTAGAAAATTTGGACTTATACAAAAAGTAATAGATCTTGCTGAACATGGATAATCATCTAGCTGTTATCCTTATGCTAGTGCTTTTGCCTTTTTGTGAGTTGAGGCACAGATGTGAAGCGTTGAGAGCCTTCTTGTGAGTTTCTTGGATGTGTACCTACCTTCACTCTTCTTGCACTATTCACACATATCCTATAATATATCCTTAAGATTTAATGGCCATTTCCCACTATAGATTGACTTTGGTTATATACCACTTTAGTTCATTGCTTCACGAATATTTCCTTGTCATCTTTCCACTTACATAGAGCACTCCACATTGACTTAAAATATAACATAATTGCATGTCCACCCTAGTTCCAAGAAGTTTAATTTAGACCTCTTAAACATGCATCTTATTAAACATAAAATAATTAGAATTCAGTTGAATAAAAGGTAGACGGACAACAAGCTGCACTGCAAAACCTTAAATATGTTCCAATTCATAAACAAATGAGCGTATGTTTGAATTTGCGGCGAGTTTGATGAAATCATAGCGACACTGCGATTTTGTTGAAGTTATAAAATGTAATTTTTATTTTTACTAAAACTGCAGTTAATCAACATTATTTTATCAAATTCACCGTCAATCTAAACACGCGCTTAATTATAAGTCTTAGTTTTAATTTAAGTTTTCACACTGATGAAAGTTTACCAAAGTGTGGAAACATGTTGGTCTTCCAAGAAATGATGGGTTGCTATCACCTTTATGACTTTGGCATTATGATATTGCTGCTCCATTTCCATGTTAAAAAAACATTCACAAAGATCTTATTGGTGTATAAATTGAGAACTAGCATATTTGAATCAATACAACCTAGAGCTTATTGCTGAGAAGGTCTATTTCAGTTCAGGGATGGCAGGAACTTTCTTTCGTTTATTTGTGATTCTTCTTGGCCTTTCTCATCTTTTATGCTTGACAGCAGTCCCAGTTACAAGTAAATTCTTCTATACTATCTTTTCTTATTTTTTATTCTTCAAAAGTTATACATATCGTAGCTTCAGCTAAATCACAGTGTTACCACGATTTCATAAATTTCATAGCTAATCCAAACTAGTTTTTCCTTAATCTAGTGTTAGTCTTCTTATGTATGACATGTTTGTATTAAGCAGGAACTGAAAACCTTATGCAAGATGTACAAGGTCACCTAATTTATCTGGAAAATACCCCTAAGGTACAATTTCACACTCTCTAAGACTATTCTTAAGTTGCTTAAGATCTATGAAACACAAACACTCTTTGAATTAGGCGTGTTTTGGTGCTGAACATGTGTTAATGTCATATTTTCAAAAAAATTGTTGTCGACATGTTAGTGTCCGTTTCTGTTTCATGTGTGGTATTTATGTTTCTTTCTGAATTTCATAACTTAAGACATATCCAATTGCATTTTCTTAAAACTATAAACATCAAATTCAACAGGCTTATATATTTACAGGTTATTACTGAGAGAAACTTGCACTTGGAAGAGCCAAAGCCAAGCAATACTGAGAGGATGGTTTTGGAACTCAATGATTATGCACCATCTGGGCCAAATGGTCGTCACACTCCAAGAGCACCATAATGTTGTGCTTGCTGATTAAATGTAATGTTAGTACTTAGTTCCTCTAGCTAGTAACACTCTGGTAACTGTGATAATCAAAAAAATTACTTTTTAAATTCATTGAATAACTAATGTATTTGACCTATATTATTGATTAAATAGATCATTTATTCAATGAATTTATAAAATATTTTTTTTGCTTATAAAAGTGACCAGAGAGTGTATTATATATATGCGTCCTCTATGTAACACAATATTAATTAAGTGAACATGTGAGAATGTATGAAAAGACTAATTAGAGTTAAATCAAATCCCCATATATTGTTTAGGTATGGGATCTTAGGAACTATTGTACGTTAATTAACTTCTGCTTAACTATGTATCCATGTAATGGTCATTTGTTCTCTGTCACAGAAATGATATTTGATCAGTTCTACACTATCAGTTCTCACAACCTTAGATTTTATCTTATTATATTCCTGCAAGTAACATAAAGAAAAATGGGTCATATTCATATTGGTGCAAAAAAATCCTCCACCATCCACCTATATATTAATTAAGTCTTTGAATAAATAAATGTTACTATGTCTTGTTGTGTACTGTATCAGTATATGTATGTAGTTGCTTTCTTGATGAGGATACATTTGGAATTTAACCGACAAATCCTTTTCTTTTTGGCCCTGCTTTTGTCCAAAAAGATATTTCAAAATGAAGAACCATTTGTCCACCCACAGAAAAATTGATAAAGGTTGTATAAACCATATGTTCCTGGAAAGTGAATTTAGAACTAAACCAAAATGTTTGTTTAATTTATGTAATCATGTTATTGGCCACTTACTAGACATCAAAAGTATCTCATCTCATATCATATATTTAATATTAATATTGCTTTGTCTACCACTCCACCTATTATACTTATAAGTGATCAATATTAATAATATTATTCGATTCATGTGATGCAGAACAAAAGGAAATATCAGAAGTTTCTTTCTTATTGAAGTAGTATATATTATGTAGTATATATTAGTCATAAAGACATGTTCAAAGCTTCAAAATAAATTATATGTAACTGACTGGTACACATGGAACAAAACATAAAGAAAATATAGTTTTACAAAATGACATGCAAATCCAATATTGAGTGATTAGTCTTGTGGAGATGGAGCAATAGCAGGTGCTGGTGAAGGAGCAGCATTTTGATTATCACGTGAAAATCCAAATTTCTTAATAAGTTCATTTGCAATAAGCTCATTTGCACTGTCTGAGGGATGGTACTCATCCCAAAACACATATTTGCTTCTGTCTGAGCATAGTGTTGATGCAGGTACACATGTAAGTGCAGGTCTAATTCTCCCAAAGGAACAACATGGTGAATCTGAGTTTTGGAATCCTACAAACCAAACGTGATTGATTAAATTAAAATGTGTTTCGGACAGCCAGACCCAATTCAAAATGGACTCTAATGCGAGCGTGCATGCAAGACATCCCTCGACAATCAATCGCCATGTGATGAAGATTAGAGGGTGATCAATCGATATATAAAACTTTGTCCGATTATAGATATAACAGAAGCGCACTGAATTCAAATTAGTTGAGTCTTTCTTAATTTTATTAAGTTTCTTCACAAACTCTCTCTCTCACGCGTGTGACAAACGAAAGAGAGTTCAATCATCCTTTAATGATTACATTGAAGAATTTCTTGCTAAGAAAAACGCGCCAAAGTTGAGAAAATGCTTGAGCAGAGATAAGAGAAATAATAAATTCAACAACGCAGACTTCACACTAGTGTGTAGGTCAAGTGGAAATTTTTTTCCCTGGTAATTCAAACAGTAGCTAATTCTTGGTCGTATTCAATAAAAAATAAATAAAAAACTATTTAAGACAAATAACCTATATCATGTTGTATTGAATACAACCAAGAATCAGCTACAATTGAATTAGATTATCCACTTGTGCAATCATCTAACCCAACACTAGTGTTGAACTCTGCAGCTTCTTGTTGAATCCATTGTTTCTATTATCTTTGCTCATGTATTTTCTTAACTTTGGCGTATTTTTTTCAGTAAAGAATTCTTCAATATAATAATTATAGAATTATTGAACTCTCTTTCGTTTGTCACACCCTATTGCATGTGATATATAGAATTTGAAGAGTGTGTGAAGAAAATTAATAAAATGAACAAAGGCTTAGCTAATTTGAATTCATAATTAAAGTGTTAAATATCCTTCGCTACGCAATTTAAAATTGTGGGTGTGTCACTATGTACTCACCAACAACAAAAAATATGTACTTACCGTACTTAAGTGGATTGCTAATCAAATCAGAGACAACATCATATGCATCTCCAAATCTATAGTTTGAGTTAGGAAGTTCCTTCACCAAGTCATCTATTAGTTCACTTGAAGCTTTATTAAAGCTAAGGGCCAACTTGTTTACTTTTTCTCGACAATTTCCAGTTGTAGTAAGTACCCTTTGAAGTGGAATGCAGCCCATTGGACCCAACCCAAAAACCATCAATTGCCTTGCTCCTAAACTATGAAGTACCTAATTAAAAAACAAAAACAAAGCATAAGTGAAATTTTTCTCATTATTAGTATTACACGAATTAGACAATTAATTATGATTACTTAGTTTTAGAGTGTTTGCTCAATAAACCTTTAATTGTCTTCTTAGTGTTCCTATCAAGTAACCCATGAAAGTTTCATCATTGTATGTCCATGAATCAGTGTAAACAGGCATCAAGTAGTTGTTGATAAAGTCATTGCTACCTAAAGCAACAACATATTGAGCCTCTCTAAAAAATTTGTCTGCAGCCCTTTTTCCAATTTTGCTTCTAATTAGTTCTTGTGTCCCTTGAAACAGCTCAATTTGTTTGTCTAGTGATAATTTTTCAATCTGCAAGAGAAATAGTTTTATCATCCAAATTATTGTTTAAAATCTTAAATGCCATAAGTCATATAGAGTATAAAAGTTGACACTTGAAACTTACAAAATATGTGCCAGTTTCATTCAAGATTCCACCACCTCCAGAAGCATAGTTCAATCCATTTATTAGTATATCTTTCTCAGTTAATGATGTGTCTAATACTGGAGGGGGCCTTGGTAGGCCTAAACTATCACCTGAAATTTGAAAATGTATAACATCATTATTATTATTATATGTCAATATGTCATGTCAAACTCTAATTTCATACTTGTTCACGGGTTGAATTAACACGTCGAAATTCAAGCTAATTATTTGTGGCATCAACATATAATCAAAAACCTTAAATTTATTTTTCATCTAACTTTCACGTGAACTCATCCAAACATAAATCATTTCGCCTTAATTTTTTTTTATAAGCAACATTTCACCTTAAAATTAATTTTCGCTACGTAGAATGAGACGCGCCCAGTTAGTTTCTAGTATTTGCATATCAAGAAGTAAAAAGATTAGTACCTATAATATCAGCAACAGTGCGACCATTAGAGAACCTTCCATTAGGTAAACCATTACCCATGTCAATACCATACCAGGGCAAGTTTGCCTGAGCAAGGCTTCTAGTGAGATGCCTATTATTTCCAACATCTGAAAGAGAGTCTCCAAATATGAATTGCACAACCTTACAATCACATCCTTCAAGCCCAATACCCAAAATAATAGCTACTATAATAACTATCATCTTATTAAACTCCATTTTAAGTTGTCTTGTAATAAAATAGAGAAAACTTGTATTGTTTTGTTAAACATGTGTGTTGGTTTTTATAGTAGCTAGCTAATTGAAATTTTTAGACCATTACAATAAGTCAATAACACAAAGAAAATGTCATGGAAAATGCAATAGATTGTTTGATATACCAACTTTTATTACTCATTCAAAACTACTGCAACTACCAAAATATTTTGTTCCAACTTAGTGAGTAAAATCATAAATGGATGCTAAAAGTCCTGCATTTTTTGCATGTTGCAGTTTTTGAAACTTAAATTCTAGTACAAAGAATGTGAATTAAAAATTGAATATGTTGTGGTGACCCTCAAAATTGAATTCTCAACAAATACGTTGGATGTCCTTAGGGTAGTTTGTCACGTTAAGTTCACCGAATTACTAGAAAATAAAACTATGTCCAAAATTTTGTCCCAAACTAAAACAACGCTACTTTCTTAGTTGGGACATGGTTGACTGCTTGAGTAGAAAAAAAGAAAAACTGAAGGATATTTATTAATGTTACTATGTTAAGTTGTTAACGAGAATTCATAATTTTCAGGTGATTTTTTAGTTGTATTACAAATTTACAATTTTAATAGAACTAATGATGTGAGGAAAATATCGAAAATCATTTGATATGTTATTGAAATATATCAAATTAGCAGTTTGTTTGTTTTTTTAAACGCCGTTAATCTTTATGTATCTCAATTATCAATCAAATAATTTTAGATTTGTCCGAAATAACAATTGAATAACAATGAATACAAATGATCCTATTCGTTCGAGTCCAAATGAAAAAGAAATAAGGAAGAAAATAGGAAGGATGTAATATTACCAAATGTAATGTAACATATAAAATGCAACAATTGTGCCAATTGATCTAGGTTCACCGAGATTACATGCACCTCTAGTAATTCATCTCTTCTCTACCTATGATTGATTTTTATATTTTAGTTCAATATATCTTCATCTTGTAAGTAAATATACAAAAAAATTCTAGTCTATGTGAGTTTAAAGTCAGCTGGTAGAAACATCGCATATTATACATAGGGACTGACATTCGAATTACGGATACCTAATTTATTCAAGTTTAATATGAAATCCAAAAAATATTTAAGCAAAAAAACAAATCCATGTTTAATTATGCTGAATTCAAATGCTAAGTTGCTAACAAAAACAACCTATGAGCATCTGTTAACAAAATGTACAATTGCAGAAAATTCACATTAATTCCCAGCATGAGAAATGTACTCCATTAACAGTAACATAGTAGTAGCAGCAAGATCTGAAACCAAAACGCAGGGAATCCTACTTGTACCGTACCAGGTGATTCTCGAAATTACATTAAATGCATGAAAAGATGAATTAAAGATACACCACTTTAAGCCCCAAAACGTGGCAAAACATAAACCACTAAAAAAAACACAAAACAAAACAAACAACACCACAACTCCAAACTCTCCAAGTACAGACATTTCCTTGCAAAAAACCATAACCCATGATCCTAAAATCTATCCACATGAAATCTCCACTCTCAATCCCATCCATCCAACGGTCACAAACACCCCAAAATCACAAACCATATCCACCATTATTACAATAAAAAACACACCCAAAAATTTTCAAACCTCTCATTACACACACTCCCAACTCAACCACCATGAGCTCCATTGCTCTCAAATCCTTCCTCACCCTCCGTCAAACCTCACCGGAAACAACCCATTTCTCCTTCCGACCAAAACCCACCACTCACCGCCGCAAATTCACCATAGTAGCTGCAACAAACAGCCCAAAACTCGATGGCAGAAACCTCCGTGTCGCCGTCATCGGCGGTGGTCCAGCAGGCGGTGCAGCAGCAGAAACACTAGCAAAAGGCGGCGTAGAAACCTTCCTCATCGAAAGAAAAATGGACAACTGCAAACCATGCGGGGGAGCCATACCACTTTGCATGGTTGGTGAATTTGACCTTCCATTAGACATCATAGACCGTCGTGTCACAAAAATGAAGATGATTTCTCCGTCGAATGTCGCAGTCGATATTGGTAGGACATTAAAGCCTCATGAGTATATTGGTATGGTGAGACGTGAAGTGCTTGATGATTATCTTAGGAATAGAGCTAAGGAAAATGGAGCGAATATTATAAATGGGTTGTTTTTGAAAATGGATATTCCTAAAGAGAAGAATGCTCCTTATGTTCTTCATTATTCTGCTTATGATGGGAAAGCTGGTGGGGTTGGTGAAAAAAGTACTTTGGAAGTTGATGCTGTTATTGGTGCTGATGGAGCTAATTCTAGAGTTGCTAAGTCTATTGATGCTGGTGATTATGAATATGCTATTGCTTTTCAGGTATGATCTGTATTTTTTTCTTCTGGGGTGTTGGAAATTTCTTCAAAGTTAGTAGCTTTTGGTGTTCATTGTTAATTGAGTATTAACTGTGCTTCTAAGACATTTTAAGTTAATTGCCATTTTAATCTTGTAAATTGTAGGGTAGAACAACTTGTTCTTATAATTAAGGAAATTCTAATGTTGGATGCAAGTGAATATGAATATGCTATTACATTTTAGGTGTCCTCTTCATCATTTGTCTTAAAGACTAATGTGAATGAAACTATTTATGATTTTAGGGCCTAGTTGTCTAATCCTATATTTTCAAGATTAGTTGGTGATTCACTCTTAGTTAGATACTTTGATGTAGCTTACTTGTGATGTTTTATGTGTTATGTATGTGGTTACTATTTTTGAAAGGAAACACTTTGGAATTAACATGTTTGATTTTGATGGTATGGTTAATTTTCTCAGGAGAGGATAAAAATCCCGGACAATAAAATGGCTTATTATGAGGATCTTGCGGAGATGTACGTAGGGGATGATGTTTCTCCTGATTTCTATGGTTGGGTATTTCCGAAATGTGACCACGTTGCTGTCGGCACTGGCACCGTGACACACAAGGGAGACATCAAGAAGTTCCAACTAGCAACAAGGAAAAGAGCTGAGGACAAGATCTTAGGAGGAAAGATCATCCGTGTTGAGGCTCACCCTATACCAGAACATCCAAGGCCACGTAGATTGTCAGGAAGGGTTGCACTTGTTGGCGACGCAGCTGGCTACGTGACCAAATGTTCCGGAGAAGGAATCTATTTTGCAGCCAAGAGTGGGAGGATGTGCGCAGAGGCAATTGTGCAGGGTTCGGCTAATGGGAAGAGGATGGTGGACGAAAGTGATTTGAGGAAGTATTTGGAGAAATGGGACAAGGCTTATTGGCCTACTTACAAGGTTTTGGATATTCTTCAGAAGGTGTTTTATAGGTCCAACCCTGCTAGGGAAGCATTTGTCGAAATGTGTGCTGATGAGTATGTGCAGAAGATGACATTTGACAGCTATTTGTACAAGACTGTTGTACCTGGGAATCCATTGGAGGATCTTAAGCTAGCTATCAACACCATTGGAAGCTTGGTTAGGGCTAATGCTCTAAGGAGGGAGATGGACAAACTTAACGTATGACGACATTAGTCATTCATCACTGTTTGTCTGACTTATATACATATTAATTTATCATTCATTTTTGCTTTTGTAGTAGTAAACATGATATCTTATAAGTGTGAATTATCTGTGTAAGCAAACGGATTAAATTTTCATACAATCCCGATATAGATTGGTGATTGGAGAAAAGCAATGGATGATTGAAATTTGAAAGCTGTTGTAAAAGTTTAGAGCTTAGACATCTTTGCATGTAGTAAGTAATATCAACTGGAATTAAGAGATTTGGTTTGTGCTGTAGATGGTTCATTTAGTGGTTTAACTATTCCTAAATTGTTTTTTCTTTATTAGATAGATACGGTGCTCTACGTATATTAACTAACTTATCTTTGGAGTATTAGTTATATTTAACTTGTGAGAGTTCCGAGAGTATAGCTCAATTGGTAGGACATCAACATTTTATATGTAGGAGTCAGAGTTCGATCTTTGGACAGTCCACTTATTCACTTATGGGTACTAGGCTATATGACCAAAAAAAAAACTTGTAAGAGAATAAGAGCATTGAATATGCAAATGTAAGTTGATCTAATTGATAAGAGTTCAACTTAGATTTTACAAAGATTTGAGTTTGAATCTCATTGATGATGTGAAAATTGCTTTGATGGATAATATGAAAGTATTTTTGTAAGCGTTCTCTCTGATACCATTATTCTAAAAGTTTAAGTTGTTGTGAAAGATCTCATTAATGGTTTTATATTATTTCTAACACCTTGGACAGTAATAAGAAGTTAAGAACAGTGCAATTCAACTTGATGATCTTTCTGATTTTCAAGGTTTAGGTGATGGGAGGATGATTTCTCACGTCTTTTTGTTTGAGAAAGGGATTGAAAGAAACTGAAAGGAGGAAAATGAATTGAGATTAATTTTCAATTGAAAAAGTAAAAGAATTGAGATTAAGGCTAATGACATGCATGCCAATGATGTAATGACAGTTACATTTGCGCTCAAAGTCTGTTTCTGCATTAAAAAAATTTAATCAAGAATTGGCTGCCTTTTCTCTTGGTTGTATTCAAGGGCCAAAGCCCATAGTTAATTACTACTAGATTATAGTATTTTCAGCTAGCTTATCAAAAAAAAAAAAATAGTATTTTCAGCTAAATTTATCATTAATAATATTATATCTGATTAAGAAAATGTTATTCAATTAAACAGATAGTATTCTTGTGTTTTGATGACTGTGTTTGGTTTCACTATAGGAAGAGTTAAAAGTGGTTTGAGACACATAAAATTGATTTTAATATATTTGAATCAAATGTTGTTTGAAATTGATTATGGCTCTAGTTTATTCTAACATGAAGGCACCATTGATAGTTTTGACTCCAAATATGATTTTTCAGCTCAATTTTATTTTATATCCAAACATATTGCTTTACATGAAACTTTATTTACAAAATAAATTTAATCATGTAAAATCCTCTAAAAGACATATAGGGGAAACTCACAATAAGGATGACTTATTATATTGTATTTTTACTACTTTTTTTAATCATGATATAGATACAAAGTGTACTCCTTAAGTAATGAGTGATTAACTTTCTATAAAAAAAAAAGTAATAAGTGATTAGCCATGTTTTGATCTCCCCCTTCCGACCTATGTTTTTCATACATAAGAGTTAAGAATTAAATATTTGTCCAATTATTTAAGGAGATCAAAACATTTATCACTTGAACAAATTCATTGTAAGAAAAAAACATTTGAATATCAAACTGTTTATTCAAAATTGTGAAACGTCAATCAAAATACTGTTTTTGTCAAGAGAACTCTGTTAAAGATGGTAATGTATTACATTAAATGATATTGTAAGTTGTTCACATTGATGTCACGTGAAACAAAACCTTAAATACAACGTATCCTATTAAAAATTGAAATTTTTGTGTGTAGACTAAGACTCCTCACAATGTTATAATTTCAAATAACCCTATTCAAACAATTTTATGACCAAAATGTGAATTCCTCAATTTTTAGCTTACTGCTATAATACTACTATAGTAGTACTTTAAAGTTAGCATATCATGTGATTCACTTTAAAGCTGTTGAGATATTTGTAACAAAAAAAGTAAAATGAAAAGCATAGTGGTAACTAAATGAACGGTGGAGATGTAAGAAGATAGTGAGTGTACGTACAATTTTGGAGTAGATTGTGTTTGATTTATTCCACTCTTCTCACTCATGTGTTTTTTATTTCGGCGGTTCTTAAGAGAAAAAATTTAGTAGTTTAAAATTCGGTACAAATTTTAATATAAAATAATTTTAATCTTTTTTCAAAGATATTTGCGGGGGATGAACTGTACCTACTGAATATATTCACTAACATATTGTAACTAATATATTCACTATTTAGTGCCCGTTTGGTCGGACTTATTTTCTACTCTTTTTTTCTTCTCCTTAAAAATAGTAAAATAGGAAAAAAATGTGTTTGATTCTACTTGTTTTTATTTTTTAATTCTTTAGTTTACTTCTCTAATACTTTTAAAGAGAAATATGGCTAAATTCAATTTTATACTTCTCTATTTTATTTAAACTAAATAGAAAAGTAGAAAATAAGTCTGACCAAACGGGCACTTAGTCTATTTAAATACACTACTTATTCAATATTCAATGTATATAAAATATGACTATTTATTAATAATAAATTAGATATATTAGTTATTGGATGTATTTTAAAAAATGGATATTTTCCTCAAAGAGTAATTTGTTTACTAGTTCATTGTTAGTGGCGGTGACTCACTTAGCATTGGTGTGTATATTTATGTATGCATAGTTCGTTCGGTTCGGTAGTATCATCACATCAGTATCTACAAACCAAACACCATTCGTCCTCAACCCGTAGGCGGAGTTTTCAAACCAAACCCCATTTTTCCTTCTTAAATCTCAATTTCTCCTCCCAATTCCCATTACCATTCCCAGGTACGTTTCTTTCTTTCTTTCTAGATCTCACCTCCATTTCTATTTTATTTTCATCTTTCAATATGTCAATTTAATTTATCTTTTCTTGTTTATTCCAGATCTATTATTTCAATATATTCTTTCTTCATTCCATTATAAACGTTACATTTTTCACTCAAATTATGCTCACACATCTATGAATATCATAATAATGATTACACCAAATGATGTAGTTTTCAATGTATTTAGGCCATGTTTGGATAAATAATTTAATCAAGTGTTTATAGCATAAGTGCTTATCATATACTAGTGCTTATGTATAAGCTAAATAATACGAAGTGAAATTGTTTTCATAAACTATTCTGGAGAGCTTATGGAAATAAGCTAAAAACAACTCATGGACGTAAGCTGTTTTCATAAGTGCTTATGTCAGTAGATAAGTTCAAATAAGTTAATGTAATCCGGCTCTAATCCGTTTGATTAAGTAGCAAAGCCAATATTACATTTTATGGATTTTTTGTTATGTGTGTGTTAATGAAATGGGTTTTGATGTGTTTTGTGTATTCATAGGTTGAGATGGCAGCATCAGCAGCAGCTACTTTTACTATTGGAACCGCCACCCAGACAGGGAGGTCACTTCCTCAATCAAACCCTTTTGGTTTGAAATTCAATTCCCAGGTTAATTTTAAGACCTTCTCTGGTCTTAAGGCCATGTCGTCTCTCAGATGTGACTCTGAATCATCGTTCTCTGGTAGCGAAACTTGTGCCGCTCTTCGTGCAACTTTTGCTCCAAAAGCTCAAAAAGAAAACGGAAACCTCAGCCATAACTTGCAGCCTCAGGCAGCCTACAAAGTAGCGGTTCTCGGTGCTGCAGGAGGAATTGGTCAGCCACTGGCACTTCTTATCAAGATGTCGCCTTTGGTTTCCGACCTGCATCTCTATGATATTGCGAATGTTAAGGGAGTTGCTGCTGATATCAGTCATTGCAACACTCCTTCAAAAGTTTTGGATTTCACAGGTGCTGCCGAGTTAGCAAATTGTTTGAAAGGTGTGGATGTGGTTGTTATTCCTGCTGGTGTTCCTAGGAAACCTGGCATGACTCGCGATGACCTTTTCAACATCAATGCTGGTATTGTCAGGGACTTGGTCACCGCTGTTGCAGATAATAGCCCCGGTGCTTTTATTCATATTATCAGTAACCCTGTGAACTCTACTGTTCCTATTGCTGCTGAAATTCTGAAACAAAAGGGTGTTTATGATCCTAAGAAGCTTTTTGGTGTTACTACACTTGATGTTGTGAGAGCAAACACATTTGTTGCTCAGAAAAAGAATCTGAGGCTGATTGATGTAGATGTTCCTGTTGTTGGCGGCCATGCCGGAATTACCATTCTTCCTCTCTTGTCAAAGACAAGACCCTCAGCGAATTTCACTGATGAAGAAATTGAGGCTCTAACTGTTAGGATTCAAAATGCTGGAACTGAAGTTGTTGAGGCAAAGGCTGGTGCAGGGTCTGCTACTTTGTCAATGGCTTATGCAGCAGCTAGATTTGTTGAATCATCTCTTCGTGCACTTGATGGAGACGCTGATGTGTATGAGTGCTCGTTTGTACAGTCGGATCTGACCGACCTTCCATTTTTCGCTTCAAGGGTTAAGATTGGTAGGAAAGGAGTCGAGGCTTTGATTCCATCCGATCTCCAAGGGTTGAGTGAGTATGAGCAGAAGGCTTTGGAAGCACTTAAACCAGAACTTAAGGCAAGCATTGAAAAGGGGATTGCTTTTGCTCAAAAGCAAACTGTTTCTGCTTAACTTATTTCTCGAAAGCATATATTCTATAATCTCTATCGTCATTGTGAGAGAATGTCAATGGATGATTTCTTGGGTTATGGATTTATTTGAGCATGAATACTTAGCGGACTTAGATTTCAGATTTATTGTAGCATTATTTGCTGCTTCCAGAACTTATGATTTAAATTTTCCGTAGTATCATTTCTACTTACAGATTTGTTAGTAGAACGGGAGGGGGCCTCCATATCTGTTCTCAATATTGAGCTTTAGTTTTGATCAGAAATCTCAATAGATTGTTACTATCATGTACTACTACTAGAATTGGAAAAATGTAAACGTTGCATTTTCAATAATACGGTCATTGGACCAGTTTGTGTTTTTAATTTTTTAGAATCTGCATTCCGTCTTGTATGCATGCATACACACATTTTATGAACTGTTGACTTGATTGAACATAAAATGACCTATTCACTGATCAACGCCATGGATTCAGAAGATATGCTGACCCAAAGTTGCTACATTATAAAATTTTCAATCACTGCTTTTCCAGAAAAAAAAAGTTGTAATCGCTACAGTTAACAAATTAGTAGAGTTTTAAAAAAAATGTTCAATAGATTATTCGAATGCCGTCTTCAGCAAATTAGATTCAAAACACGAAATTTGCCTCTGTTTGATTTTCTTTGAAACTACAGCAACACCGCACGTCTACCAAAAGCTACAAATGATAGCTTCTCAATATCGCGGCAAATCCTTATATTGGGACGTGAGAATAGTGCTTTCACCACACATGTAAACAAGCCATTAGAATGTTAGTCATGAGTTTTTTTTCTTCTTTTACTCATGACTGCATGATGGTACTATAATTTTACTTTAATTTGTGGATCGGTCTGCACTAGATATATTAAATCTCTTAATACTTTTCATGGTGTGTGTGTGGTGTAAGGAAGAGAGAAAGACAAGGGAGCAAAAGGATGCATAATGTGATAGAAAAAGAAGAGTAAAATAGACGGAGAAAGGTAGGAGTAAAAGTGATACAAAATCAAGATTGGACTGCACTAATGGTAGAAATTTCATTTTGCATAAAACCAATCAGAAGTTGTGAAATAATACTATGTGATTAACCAATCAAGATTTGTCTTCTAATTGTGATTAACCACATAGTTAGATTCTGTTAATCAAACAAATAATTATTGTCAAAGTTAATTTTTAAATTTGTGCGTGAAATATCATTTTTAGTGCTCTGATATAAATAAAGTGTACATCATCATTTGACACTGAAATTTGAAGTAATATAAGGACATCTCAAAAATTAAACACCACTAAGAGAAATTGATGCGACCAAATAAGCATGTGATGAACAAAATCCTCTTGGGTACCACATGACAAACCTTCCTTGTCTTTTGTCAAATGACACTGCTGTGTTTTTGTACTAACCCAAAAATAGACCTCCCTCAGTAGAAACAAAATTTCTCAAAAAAATATCACCACCAAATTTCTCAGCTAAACCATACTGTAGAAGATATAATTGACCCCCTCTTCATGTCGGTCATTTAGGCCCTCGGTATTTGGCGGATATTCAGTCTCATGTACCCCACGGACGAAGTTACTTGATCAATCTACCAGCTTCACTGAGAGTAAGTTACGGTCCTCTGTCACAGGCTAACTGCAGCAGGGTGCTATGAAGTATAAGACTTGAATACAGTCAATAGTGAGCTAGTCTTCGCCGATTTTTCGTGGCTACTCACGATCAATTACTAACTCTTCATCTCTCTACCAATAGTCATTACAGGAGCAATGCCCTCGCCGGAAGTGGTGAAACCGCTTATGGTCTCTGAGGATTACATCACGATTGTAAGTCGCGGAAAAAAGTTTCAGAAAATTGTGGCAATCAACACATATCCGGAGATTAGAGGCCATTCTCAATGTTGTGCCTGGTGGGGTAACAAGAACCCCAAAAGCAATAGCCAGCTTTTCACTATGATAAGAGAGAGCATACCCTTTTTCTTTGTCATCTATCTTATGCAGTTCAGATGAAAGTTCAACAACATAACCAGCTATCTTCAGCTGCTTATTAATCTCATCCAGTGTGTTATAAATTTCAAGTTTTCTTGAATGTGAATTATCATCCACAACAAACTCGTGTACAACTCCTTTCAATTCAATTGTGCAACAACCAGGTGTAGTTTGGATTGATTTTTCTCTCATTAGTTTTCTCACTTCTGCTACTTTTTCCCAGTGACCAGCTGATGAATAAAGATTCAGCAGCAACACATAATCTCCAGCTTCTTGAGCTTTCAATTCAATCAAATGTTCAATTACTTGCTCACCGAGTGTAACATGACCATGAATTCTGCAAGCTCCGAGCAGGGTTCTCCACACTGTGGAATCTGGCTTAACCTCCATGGACATGATAAGCTGGTAGGCCTTATCAAGTAAGCCAGCACGGCCCAAGAGATCAACCATGCAGCCATAATGGTGGATGGCTGGAGTTATCCCAAAATCTGATATCATTCGGTCAAAAAACGAAATTCCTTCATCTAACAATCCAGAATGGCTACAAGCAGAAAGGACACTCGTGAATGTATGATCATCGGGCTGAATACCATTTCTCTGCATCTCTTCAAATGCTTCAATAGCTTCTTTCCCATATCCATTCACCGCCAAACCAGATATCATTGCACTCCATGAAACCACATTCTTGTTCTTTATTCCCATAAACACCTCATAAGCCTTATCTAAAGAACCACATCGTGAATACATTGATATGAGAGAATTGGACAAATTGAGAGCACCTCCATAACCATGTTCCATAATATAACTATGAATCCGTTCACCGAACTCCAACGCATTCAAACGAGCACATGCTTGAAGCAGAAGTAAACAAGTAACACCATCAGGCTCACATCCATACCTTTCAGTCTGCATAACATCAAACAAGCTCAAAGCATCCCGGGTCCGATTATTTCTAATACAACAAGAGATCATAACATTCCAAGCAACAGTATCCTTCTGAGACATCTCATCAAACACCTTACAAGCATCATCAAATAACCCACATTGTGAATACAAGTCCATGACAGCAGTTAGCAAAAGCGCATCTGATTGATGCCCATCTTTGAATATATTACAATGAACCTGAACACCTCCAACAAGATACAGAAACTTGATACACGACTTCACAACAAACGAAGACGATAAAGGGTTAGCAGCAACGGATTTTCTCCTCATATCTCGGTATAAAAAAAGCGCCTTTTGAGGTGAGTCACTGAATGAATAAGCTCTAATCATGGTGTTGTAATGTGAAACAAAGGGATTACTCATTTGCTCAAAGAAACGCTGAGAATATGCGAGGTTTTGCAACGGGCCAGAGAGTGCTACCCGGCATAAGAAGTGATGAGAAACTGCAGAGTCTTGAATGAGGGTTGTTCTGAGAATGTGAGAATGGATTTGAAGCAAATGGGTGTTATGAGAAATAGATTTAATGAGAGAAATTATGGATTCTTTGGGTGAAGGGTTTTCTGGGTTCTGTTGATATGGTTGGGGAGTGATGGTGTTATAGTGATGATGGAGATGAATGGCAATGGCGGCGGCAGTGAAATAAGAGGGAAATTGGAGATTGATTGCAGCGAGAAGACAACGGTTTGAACATGAGGACCAAACTGGTGCCATTTTGTGTGTAACAAACAAAACAAAAACAACCTTTGAGGTTTATGAAAACATAAATAAATTGGAATCTATGTCTCACAATTTTGCCTTCAAACTTTCTCTTTGAAAATGTCCAAATTGCTTTCTTCCACGGAGGTGCATGCAAGTGTGCAACTCTGTCATTGCATTTTAACTTCATGCATGAAATGTGAAACTAACTCATTATATTTAAGCTATGTTTAGGAAAAATAGCTTATAGTCCATTATTAATAATTGAAGTGTTTGATAAACTTAGCCGTTTGACATGAAATCATGTAAAAAATATATGTTAAAGTCTCTATCATATGGGGAAGTAGTATGTAATATTATCTTTGCTAAATTACTCTATTTCTGCACTTAGTTTTGTATTTTATTTTAGTCCTCTTACTATTTTTTGTTAGATTTTAGTCACCTAATTAGAGGTTTCTGGCCATGTTAGTCCCTTTTTATGAAAAACATTGTTAACTCATGTACACATCTCCCTAATTTGAGTCTCGGTGAAAATTAAAAATCCCATTGTTCTTCTCTAAAATTAGAGTTCTTTAATAATACAATAATTTAAACATTAAATATGCGGGAGGATCAGAAATAGTACAAAAGGATTTGATTTTTTAACTGGCAGATTTACAAAAGGATTGAACTGCCATTACATTTAAACATGCCATATAGGAGAATTATATGAAGCAGTTCAATCTGGACATGTACACCAAACAAAAAATAAAACAAAGATGTTGTCCACAAAAGCACCCCACATCCTCAAAACAAAATCTAAAAACTATCCAAATATTTGTCTCAAAACACCTGCTCCATAAGCTTGGACATGGCCCATAAGATGTTGATTAATTTTGTTGGATTAATTAAAAGTTAAAACTATCCATGAGATTTTGTTGCTCCATATGCCTTCTCTTCTTGTAATTGGCCTTAAAACATGCTTGTCTAAGCCTTTTTGTACGATGTCCCAATTCTATATCTGGCATCGCTTCCACTAGTTTCTTTTCCTGTTCCAAAAGTTCAATTTCATTTCTCAACTCTTCTTCACTCAATGGCCACTTCTCTTTCCCTATCTCCTGCACCCAAATCCAACAAAATTAAAACATATTCACCATAACAAAATAAGAATATTTTCTTATGCAATGTTCCATCCGACCACTATTATAAACAAAATTATAGATCAGATACATCGGTAACATAACAGTAAGAATGTACCTGAACATTGTTGATCAAGGTTTGAAGGCTCATGAGTTTCCGATGAGGCCACCTCCGAATACCCAATTCCCTACACCTTTTCTTCAAATGTGTGAGGCCCACATTAAGTTCTTTAGCAGCTTGTGAAATAGGCATATAATAATACTGAGATATGACCATCCTTGATAAATTATTTGTATCACTACTTCTAGTACTAATTCTCTCTTCTCCTTCTTCCTCAAACTCCACAACCTCCTTCTTAATTTCATCATTGCAACATAAATATGCCATTTCTGAACCAAACCCGGCATCCATTTCGCTCCAGCCAGAAAAACCATTTATGTCATCATCACAAAGTTCAATGTCTGCAGTAAAATTCAGAACAAAAATGACATAAATAAATATCCACAGTTATATGTAGTGTGGTAGAAATAGTCTAAGTTGATAATATAACAATTTTAGACCTCTTTGCAACGACATTATACACTCACATTTACCAATATTCACAGAGTAACCACAATTTAAAATTTATAAAGAAAATTGAAGAAGCTTGATGATATAAACCTTGCAGGCTTGGTAATGCAGGTTTAGTTGCTTCAACGGTACTGAGAGATTCGCAAACAGGTTGATCAAATTCATGGATAGTATTACTGTAGTTCGCCACGACATAATCTACATAGTTGAAATCTACATGGCTGAAAATGTCCTCCTTTGGGGAATCCATTAGGAAACTGAATCCACCATTGTTTTCACTGTGAAAATTAAATAAATTCCAATCAAAACTTAAAAACATAGTAACAAAATTACAGTAACATAATGTGAAAAATATATATAAAAAGAGGTTTCATTAGTTACTTGTTTGAAAATTGGCACGTAGATGAAAATGGATTTTCATCTATGCCATGGTTACTAGAGCTCCAAAGGTAGTTAGTGTCCATTATAGAAAAAAGTAACACAGAACTTTTTTGGAGGAATAAACAAAGTGTTTACAATGCTAAGTTGTGGGAGATACGTGAAAATGGAAGCAATGTAGTATTTATATGCAATGGAGTGTGAAGAAGATGTGATGGTGATGGTATTGATGATGATAAGAGTGAATTAATGATGAAGATTATTGTGACTAAAGGAAGCAATTACTACTTGGAGAATGTGCGCGCCGGCTTGTATAATGCGTTTTAAATAGCGTGTGAGAGTTACAAGATTAATATTGCTAATTACTACCACAAAATTTATTAACTCGCCGTTTTTTTCTGGTGATTTTTTCACATGTTATTTTTTGTTATACTCCAGGTTTTTTCTATAATCGATAACATATAGAGGATAAATTTATACGAATACTTGGTTTTTTTTTTTTGCAAGAAACACTTCATTTTTTAGATTTATTGAATAATTGATGTATATAGTTTATATTATATGTAAGGGGTCTTGCTAACTAGTGCCCCAAGAACACTAGTTAAGCTTACCAAAAAAGGTAAAAATTGTATTGGGAATTGTGTTTATTGTTTTAGAAAAGTAAAAAACACAAGTTTCAAAAGAATATTTACTATTTTTATTTTCTTAACCATTGCCCTAAGGGCAATGTTTATCATTTTTCATATAGTTTATATTATACTATGCAAGATACATCAATTATTCAATGAATTTAAAAAGTAAAATGTTTCTTATAAAAAAAAAAGAGGGAGTAATAATTATAATAATTTTGTACCAAAATAAAATAATAATTATAATAAATTTTCAAATGAAAAAAAGAGAAATGTAATGTGTACTTTTGTTTCACTATCTGATTTATAGGAAAATGGGCCCCTGATAGTTCGTAATTCTCCATATAAAGTTCAGCGTCAATCATTATTGAACTAACTAATGTTTGATAATATTAATGTGTATCTTTAATGTACATGATTGTTTAGATTCAATGAAAAAGTGATGAATTTGATCTATATTGTGGATTGGATTTATTACTTTTTCAATGAAATTAAAAAGTAAATTTTATCTTATGATAAGGACTATAGGGAGTATAAATTTTGAAAGTGATGTATGTCTCTTATTTATAAAGAGCAAAAATAGTACTTTGTCTCAAATTATAAGGAAAAAAAATAACACTTATTAAGAAAACTAAAAAACGATAATTTAAAATGGTTTTGTGGGTTTTTATTTCCTAAATATGTTGCATGGAAATATATAATAGGAAAAATAACATTAAATGTTTCATTGATAATAATGTATAAAGTGAGATATATTTTGATACAATTTTTTTCTTAAAACGAGATTTTGGTACGGAGGGAGTATGATTTATGAGATGAGATGGATGTGTCATCTTTTTATTTGATCCATGTTAGCGTTAGAAGCAAAATGCATGATTCGATCTACTAATATATAGAACTTCTACCGAAAATAAAATTACTAATGAAACAGCACTAATGAAACAGTGCTGGCGCTATGCTTTGCTCTAGCGTTTAGACCAATTAATAATCATGATTTCTACTGTTTGATTGAACAAATGGCAAGGAACCATTTTCCATGATTGCATAAATTTTCATTTCTTATGTTGTTGTTTTGTTTTAGTGGCTATGCATGCGTCACTAAGTGTTCTAAGCTTCTGCAGAGCATACTGCGCTCAGAAGAACTG
This sequence comes from Trifolium dubium, assembly GCA_951804385.1. Classification (NCBI taxonomy): domain Eukaryota; kingdom Viridiplantae; phylum Streptophyta; class Magnoliopsida; order Fabales; family Fabaceae; genus Trifolium; species Trifolium dubium. Next base: position 51,762,124 of record OX638063.1, on the reverse strand, counting down.
ATACTACATTACTTAGTCCGTTCAGTTCAACTAAGTTTTTCACTAAGTTTTTAGAACACTATGCATGTTTTAGTGGCTATGCATTCAGTTTTTGATATAAATAATAGACTTAGTCCGATCCCAAATCAACTGAAAATCATAAAATCTGTAAATTATGCGTTTACATATGAACCGTCAAATTTTAAATCAACGATCAAGATTAGATACTACCAAATACAGAGAATTTGTGTAAAAAATTGATAAGGCTAGATAAAAACGAGGATCATTAACTTATATCATCATGATAATTAAGTTTGGGAAACGCAAATATCTATTGGTAGAATAAAAGTAATTCATTTATTTTTTTGTAACCAAAAAAAAAGAGAGAGTAAGCTAATTCAAATTTTAGTTGTGAAATGATTGATACTACTACTCTCTCTCTACGAAATGTGTATGTAAGGATAAATCAATCCTTCAAAAATCAAAAGATGAGGTTTCATGACATGTATGCATATGCACGTTTACTGTTTTGTTTTGTGTGATAACCTCATCAAAAGTTTAGTTTAACACATTTGGGCAAGATCGTGAGACTCAAACTAGTAGTAATTACAGTGCGATTAATCATAATCAGGTGCTAATCTTGCCTAAAAAAATTATCCTAGAATCTACTAATAGCATAGTGCAGTAATTACTACTACTAGTATAGTAGTAGTTGATTATTATTGGACACATACATGGACAAGGATTTTGTTTTTGAGGCAAATAGACAAGGATATTTAATCCTTCTTTTTTTTGTCCCTTGCACGATTATTATTGATTAATTTCTGCGTTTAACTTTTAGTAATTGAAAGCAAAAGAAATGAACTGATCACAAGTATGAAAGTATGATGATTATGATATCCAGTTATCCACGGATTTTATGAAACGGACTCATAAAAAGCATTAATTATTTTTCACTAGTGTTATGATTATGAAGTGAACATGGTGATTGGTGATGGACGGTGACTATTAAAAAATGGGGCCGTTAAAAATTCAATTGTGAATTTACCCCATAAGGGTTTTTCTATCATTTCATTAACAAGAACTTAAAGAAAAAATTAAATTAAACTAAACTAAACATTCCATGATCAATTTCCTCCAATTTGCTGGAAATCTCATACTACCATTCTTCTCAATCATGTTTTTATTCATTTATTTAAATCTACTTTGAATAATATATGCTATTTAACATAATAGCTTGGTGCAAACCAGGGGCTGGTAAGGTTAAATGCAACATTGACGCCTCCTTTCCGCCTCAATCTAATAGAGTAGATATTGGTATATGTATTCGAGATGATCAAGGTGCATTTATTCTAGCTAAGATTAAATGATTTACTCCAAGATGTGAGGTACGTATTGTTGGTGAAGCACTCGGACTCTTGTCCGCTCTCAACTAGGTTCATGAGCTTAATTTAAGACCGGTGGAATTCGAGTTGGATTCAAAGAGGGTGGTTGACAACTTTATTCTTTTGATTTCTAATCCTCATTCCTTTTTCCTTTTTATACATAATTGACACCAAAGATCAATATCTTGCAAATGTGAATAATTCATGTAGGCCATCTGAATTTATTTATACTAAACGGCCGAAAACAAAACCAGGGTGAAATTTGAAGACAATTTTAGCAAAAGATCGATGCTTAAATAATAATCACATGAAATAAAAAGTCAAATAAATCTGAATTATAATTTATACATAATACATCTACTAGCAGTTCACCAGTAACAGAAAACATGAAACAAGTTTAGTCAAGTACTACAGAAAAACACTATAATCTAGAGACATGCGAAATGATCAAATGAACCGCTCACTGTACCGTGAACTTAATCTTTGGACTTTTTATTTTTCCCACCGCCGCGATGCTTTCCTCCACCAGGACAAACTAATGCTCTGTTTGCATCATGTTTCACTTGCATCGCTTCTGGCAAGGGAAGAATATTATTTACACATTTACGGAAGCTAAAATCATGAGCTGATTCATCCTCCTTAATGAGAAAGAAACACTTGCTTTTCCATATAGGATGCTTACGGACTTGGAAAGCGCAGATTTCTCCATCAATCTTTTGATCAGGATTTGGATGACCTTTCATAACCAATTCCAGTAACATTGTATGTTCATACTGCCACACAAAACAACCCAAAGTCAATCTACTTAGTAAATTACAGTTGGTAGCAACTAATTTGCAAGCAAGCCGTTCAATCTTGACATGTCGGTATATAAGTGAAACTTTAAATCATCGCATAATAGCATATATAAGTATAACCATTTCAAAAATCGGCGTGTAAGACCGGCTTGAATTCTACGCAGCCCTGCAGGTCATTCTAGGCCTATTTGGATAAACAACTTAAGTCATAACTTCATAAGCACTTATCAATCATATAAGTGCTACAATTCAATCCAATTATACTAAATCCATTCCTTTAATCCTATGCACACATTTGCAACCGCTAATACTACTAATCAATCAAATCAATCATGAAGATTAAGATGTGATAATTAGATAGATTAAATGATTACCTTGTTAACATCAAGATTAAGACGCCAAGCGTGAAGAAAACCGTTGAAGTAATCGAACAATTCCAAAGAAGAGGAGAAAGTTTTGTGACCTAATTTCACAGGACCTGTTGGTTTCTTCTCTTCCGCGTTCACCTTCTGCTTCTTCGAAACACCTTCTTTTTCGTTTTCCTCTCTGGTACGTTTCTGATTGGTCGCCTCGTTCATTTCTGAATCGACGGCGGAAACCTCCGCTGGTTCGGTGTTTCCGGTAACTTCCGGTGCCGGTGCAGTGGTTTCAGTCATTTTGTCCGAATGCGGGGGTTTTTGCTCGGTTGTTCTAAACCCTATTACGGAGGGAGTCGTATTTATAGTTTCGTACTTTTTTTTCTTTCTATCTTTTCGTACTTTTTTTTGTTTCTAACTATTTTCGTACTAATTAATTGGGGAAGTGGCAATTCTACTAACTCCATGGGCCTAAATGATTTACATCGCGGGCTTTAGAATATTAGTTAAGCCCAATGCAGGAGATAAAATCTTTGATGATTATTATTTTAAAATAGTTAGTAACTAGTTATTGATAAACAACAAACACAATTTTTTTTTCTTCAATTAAAAATATTTTTCTAAGAAATTTTACAAAATTTAACATAAAAAATTGATGTGAAATATTTTAAGTTGAAGTGACACTCTCATATATTATATTGTGTGTGTGTGGATGTTGTATGATGGGCCCTTTCTTATTATAGAAAAATGAAATTATAAATACTAGTATACTACTATAATTTTTTTTCATCATTATGCAATCTCTTGAATCACATTTGAAATTATCTCGTCAAAGATTGATCTAATTTTATATTCATCATATTTTCAAGAGTATAAATCTTGTGTAGACGATCTTGTTAATATGAGAAATAATAGTTTAAATTAACTTTTTACGTTTGATGAATCATCATTATACTTTAAACTTAAGGGGTGTGGTTGAGCGGTTGGGGTTCATCCTCCCTTAACCAAGGGTCGAGAGTTTGATCCTCACTTTAGGTATGGAGCAGTTTTAAATTCTTGAGTCAGCTATCCCATCCAAGGTTCCTCCAATCTAGCGAGAGAATAGTCACTGCGTTCGGCGGTGGATATCCCGTCTCGACCAAAAAAAATCATCATTATGCTTTTATCATCTATAGTAGTATTTTATAAGGCGATACTTTTGAAGACTTGATTTTTTTTATATACCTAAATGATGTCTAGAACAAAATGGGGGTGCAAAAATCGAATTCTACATTCATTAATATATTTTTGTTAAAAAAGTAGATAAAGGCATAAAATTTAATGGAAAGAAAAAATTATCGTACTGATTTTGGTGCTATGTTAGCAGTGTGTAATGATTCTTTACGTTTATTGTCAAGCTTTAGGATAAGCTTTATTAGGAGACAAGCCAACAATGTTGCTCACTCGTTAGCAAGAGCGGCGTTGTCTTTTGCTAGTCGCCAAGATTTTGATTATATACCATCCTGTATTGAAACTATTGTGATGAATGAAATGAGTTAAGATTGTTACAGTCAAAAAAAAAAAAAAAAATATCACATAATTCTTTTTGTTTTGGTTACCTAAACTCAGTAATATTTAAGAAAACTGTAACCGAAAAAATATTATCTTAATTGTGTGTGTTGTATTGACAAGTGTTAATATATATTTTACTCATTAATATATTTTTTTTCTCTTATACTTTAAAATATAGTAATATTAACCATGTTATAATTTGATTTTTTTTTTTTTGTATATATTGGTCAATGATGTCATTTGATGATGTCGTGTGTGTATTTACATATTTGTAGTCCCACAAGTCTATTTGTATTTATCTATAGAAACACATACATGTGGTAATGATATAATGTGTCTTTTTATATGTTGACATGATATTTGCTTAACTCCATCACTCTTTTTTATTAGAGATTATTTATTTTAATAAAACAATTTAGTGACTAAAAATAAACTTATTAATTATATTGTTAAAAAAAATTAACTTATTAAAATGAATAAGTGAAAATTTTAATTCATCAAACTCTACAAATTCACTATATTTTATAATATCACACAATGCTTTTTTTATAAACTAAACTATATTTACGATACTAATTAAAAACTTGTTTTTTAACTTCTTTAATTTACACATACTTCTAAAACACTGACTAAAGTCTAAAACCAAAGACACCTTATTTGACACAATCATTTTCTATAACCAAAGTCTACTAAGAAAAATGACAAAGGAGTCTAATTGGCTTAGCCAATAAACGATATATTTATTTTAGAACCAAAATACAAAAACAAAACTCCTTAAAGTCGCTTTGTATCATCCAATCTGTTCTATAGCCTGGCTTATCTTCCAGCACTAAATATTCTCTATAATTTGGTGTGCTAGCTATTATTTTTTCCCTTGTTTTTTCTTTTGTGGCTTTCACTTTTATAAGCTTTATATGAATGGTGATCTATCTTTTTTTTTCTTCCGCTCGATTTTGAGGCTTATCGATATATTTTGCTGATTAAAAAAAAATCTACAAAGGAAAAATTGACATGACTTTTAAAAAAATTAGTAAAAGGAGAAACAATTGGATTTGGATACTGGATATACATATATATAGTATTCAAGGAACAAACATTCCAAAGTTTATTTTTCTTTTTACACACAAGAATCAATATTGATAATCAACACTTACAAGCACACACCAAAAGAAAGAAAAAATATGAGAAGAAAAGTACATGAATCGATCAAATGAATTGTATAAAAAAATGAAGAATAAATTAAAATTTACTATTATAAATTAATAATAACGATCACCTTTGAATCAGGTCCATATATCAAATGCTCTCATGAACGAATTAATTAAATAAACATGTGAAAAATCAATGTAATACTCAACTCAATCAACACTTTGCACTTTTCTTTTGTGAAAGTTCCTATGACACCCACAAGCAGCACATGTAAGGGCTCCTTCCCCTGTTGAGGTAATTGCCATGAATTCCGTACATCCATCAACAGCATAGCCTCCACTATAAGCTGCATGATTCTTTTGACACTCTCCATATCTAATAATATTTCTTGATGATGAAGTGTTGCTTTTCACCACCACCACCACTTGCCTTTTTTTCATCTTTTCCCAAAGCCCTATCTTTTTGATGAATTCCCTATAGATTTGAATCCGGGTTGGATCCGGTTACTTCTTCAAATCTTTTCTTCCGGAAAAAAATGTACGGTCCAGCTAGATACCGTTAATTTTTTTTTTTTTGAATCAGCTAAATTTTTATTGATAGTGAAGCGAATCCTTGTACAAGCCGTACCGAAAGAATGTGAGAAGAAAAATATATGGCTAATAGCTTGATGAACACTGTAACACGTTAATATATAGACATAGGTAGGTAATGTTTGGTGACTAACCCTAACCCTAACATGTGTAGAGGGTGAGGAAGTAGCTAAGAAGAAGAGAAGGAAAAGAAGATCATAATAATAACGTAATTATGAAGAATGAACCACACTTTATTATTGGTGCTCATATATAGTAGTTTTGAATAGTAGACAGCGCAATGTGGTGCCCTCAATTTCAAAAACGGACAAAACTAAAAATTGAAACTCAAGGAAGGAATGCTTGTCCTTACACTAGCTAGCCATACAAATAAGCCTCGAATTGTCTTTGAGAATTGATAGCTCACCTATTTCAAATGGCCCCATATATATAAAATGAAAATTATAATATAAAATTTAGCTATTTCAGCCTGGAATTTATACGCATATAGCACATTTTGTGTCAAACTCATAGTCATTCAAGTCCCACCTTGAATAGTGGGAGAAGGAAAAAATAACCATAAAGACAAAATATACATTTCTTTACGCGTTTATTTTAAGTTATAAATCATAGGTAAAAGAAAAACATAAAAATTGTGTGTTTAATACACCCGCCTCTTTCTAGGTAAAAAGAAAAACATAAGTTTCTTTTTGAATCTCTGATGGTGTTCAAATCTGTTGAGATTTGCAGATTTTTTTGTAACTAGTAGATATCTACTAAACCAGTGTTGATTGTTTTGGAGGATGTTTGAGAGTTGAGACTTATATACCTATATTCTCTTTTTACCATTGTCTCTTCAACTTTTGATTCAAGATGTTATTATTTGGATTCTGATGGGCTGATCACTTTTGATTTGAGATCGGAGCTAGTGTCTAGTGACATTTTTTTGGGTGGGGTTCAAGTCTCTTTGGTAGTTAGGAAGCTGAGGAATGTCTTCTAAATATGGGATTAGAAGTATTTCTCTATTAGATAGTGTAGGTTTTAGTTTTTTCCATTGGTGTTCCGTTTATATTCGGCACATTTGTTTTGTAATATCTTCTTTTATCAATCTATGCTCGTCTTGAGCAGAGATCTAATTTTATAAATAATATGTTTATTGTTTAAAAAAAAAATACACCCGCTTTTAATATATACTTAGAACAAATTTGAATTTTACTATGCTGAATAATGCTTCTGTGTTAACAAATTAAAATTATGATCGAAAGCAAGTTTTGGTCACATTCATATTAATTCAAGCCAAATTTTAAAATAATTTTTTTGATTATTGTTAAAATAATTAAGACTAAAAAAATAAAATTAATATTTTGCGAGTATGACTAAAAAATTTGTATTTAGTGTTTTTTTGTCGAGACCGGATATATACCGCCGAACGCAGTGACTATTCTTTCGCTAGATTGGAGGCATCGATGGGTGGGATAGTTGGCCCAAAAATTTAAAGCTGCTTCATATCCATGGTGAAGATCGAATCCTCGACCATTAATTAAAGGAGGATGAGTCCCGACCCCTCAACCACACCCTTGAATTCTTTGTATTTAGTGTTGTGACCATACAAGAATAATGCTAATTTTACAGATACAAATAGTGGGCCAATTTTATACTTAAAAGGCAGAATGATGTAGCCCTTGTAACTGTATGACAATAACTCCCTGTGAGAATCTAATAATTTATATATATAAGACTAATATATAAATAAAACATGGATCCCTTATCTTCAGTATCTTTTTGATCAAATCATGGACAACAATCATAACAAATCCAAAAATTTAATATCTTATCGTCTACACTCTACTCTTCGATGTCTAAGGCTATATGACATCATCAAAATAATTAACTAATTAAAACGACATTAATAATTTAAAAAATCTTTCCACTCACCGCTGGTGTCTCACCCCATTGACACCCACCCACGGTTGTAGGAATTTTTTACATATGCACATATGCAATTAGGGGCAAATGCTACCAAGGACAAGTGTATATATATATATATATATATATATATATATAAATTTTGTAAAATTTATTGTTGGATTAAAAGTTTTTATCATATATAAGTTATCTATGCAAAATTAAATTTTAAAAAAATTGAAAATTATTTGTTATGTTATTGAGACTCATCAAAATTAACGGTTTATACGTTTTTATTAAATATTGTTAATCTTGACGTAATAACATATCAAATTATTTTATTTTATTTTTAAAATTTATATGGATGATTTATATGATACAAACTTTTAATCTAACGGTAGATTTCAAAAAATTCATATTCATTATAATAAAATCAACCAACTTGTGCACCGTGTAGAATTTTCCTACAATTAATTATGGGTTAAATACAATATATTTTTTTTTATATGTGTCACTTTCTCTGTTCTAAAATTTTAGTCATTTTAGAGTTTTGCACATGGATTAAAAAATAATAAAAATTGATAAGTTAAATTTTTTTTTTACTTTACTTTATTAAAGAGAAACATTATTTAATGAAATACTTTAGTATTGTACTTTAGTTTTTTAAAAAACTAATGTTATGGGACAAAATTAAAAAATTAAAAAGACCAAAAATTTAAAACGAATAGAGTAGTAAGTTTTTGGTCAACTTATTCATAAAACAAATAGGAGATATCTTTGAGCCGAAGTATCTTAATTAGAAGATTAGAAGATAGACAAATATAATTGGTTCTAATGATGAATAAATGGAAATTATTAAGGATATTGAGTGTCACTCAAATACACCAGGATTTATCTACTTGTGGGTAGATCCAAACAACAAGCTAAGTTTTCAATTATGGAGGTTTTGATTAAAGTTGTGGTTCGAACTATATCTATTTATGTTATGAGTTGCTTTTTTAAGTTACAAATTAAACTATGTACGTGAATATATTGTGAGCAAGATTAGTAAAAATTTCCTTATAAAATGTTGTACTTGTATGACCAAATATAGCAAACTAGTAAATATGCGCTGTTTTTTTTTTTTTTACTTTTTTGTATTCTTTGTTATCCCATTTCAACAGCATGTGCATTGTACTACAAGAAATGATTGCCTCCATTGTTGTGGAAACTGGAAAGCACCATCAAGCTCCAACAAAAGATATATATAACCATCACATGTTAATTACTATATGAAAAAACAGACATGAAAATAAATAAATATAATTGCCATATTCAATATAACCAAAACAGAACACATGGAATTCTTATTTTGAATGTTCTCTATATATACAGCTTTTATTTTATTTAAAATTTTGGATAGAAATTGTATGATTTAGATTATTTTAATATTTGTACACATTTATAAATATTTTGGGCCAAATTATATTGCACCACAACTATAAAAAGGCCCGCCATAGAGACATGTTTTGATATTGAAAGGTTTGGATTCTTCTATTATGTCAAGTGAATACATGCTTAAGCATGCATGAGGAGCCTCCACCAATAATAATAATAGGAGTATATCAAAAGCAAAGAACTAGAAATTACGGCAACTACATGTGCACATTTAAGCAAGGGAATAAAGGACAAGGACACGTGCTTTTCAATAAGATAATGACACATACAACTTATAGATAGATTAAGGAAAAAGTTAGATTAACCAAAATAAAACTTCTTCTTAATTCGGTTAATCTCCATAGCCAATGATTACATTACTATTGAGATGATTTTAACATCGTCTATTTAGATTAGAAAGACTAAATTCTTACCACTATCACGTTGACAATTTGGAAACGATGGTTCAATTAATGCCTTTTTTAGTTAGAGTCTTTTAACATGTGCTTTTGGGGTTAATATTGCTATTTTTATTTCATTAAGATATATCTTTGGAACACATGTGCTTAAATATATTTTAACCAATTTGAGTGTGCATTAACCAACGTACAAAAATAAAAATCATATTTATTAAGAAAAGTAAAATATAATGATTGGTAGTATGTTTTTTTTTTAAAAAAAGTTGTATGAAAAAATGTAAAAACAATTTTTATTGGTTGTTGGTTATAGAAAAAGTAAGAGATAAAAATTTAATTTTTCTTGAAAAGATAAATGTTTAGATTTTTTCTCTAATATTTTGGGACAAAAAATTAAACTTTTTTCTCTTATATTATAAGACGGAGGGAGTAGTTCAATAAAACGACAGTGACAAATGAATAAAAATAAGTAACATTTTGACAAAATCAAAAGGCTATGTGTAGTCATTTAAGTGGTGCACGGTGCATGACTTATGAATAAGACTATAATAACAAATACAAATTTTATAAAATTTAATGTTTATTGAAAAAAAATGTTTCATATAGATTATCTATATATATTTTTAGAAAAAATTTAAAACTTATTTGATATGTTATTGAAATTTAATGGGTTTCTTTTTTTTATATATCGAGAAATATAAATTGCTTCTGCCATGAATTGATCCATGGACCTACCCCTACCCAACTCATATGTTCTCCAGCTCGGCACAAGTTACGGTGCATAAGTCATCCTTATGCACCGTGCATAAATACTTTATATTACTTAGTGCACCCCTCAAATTTCTAGCACACCCCCACCCAAATTGCTTAATGCACCCCCAAATTTCTATCACACCCCCCAAAATTTTTAGCATACTCCCCAAATTGGGGGGTGCACTAGAAATTTCGAGGGTGCAATAAACAATTTTTATTACTTATGCACCGTGCATAAGGAAAAAGCTTATGCACCATAACCACTCCCCTCCAGCTCATACTCAATGAGTTTTAATAACATATCAAGATTAAAAAATTATGAATTTTTATTGAAAATCGTTAAACTTGATGAATTTCAATAACATATCAAATAATTTTCAATTTTTTTAAACTTGTATACACAATTTATATGATATAGATTTTCAATCCAACTTAAGATTTTATAAAATTCGTATTCGTTATAAAGTTATTCACAAGTGGTACACTTGATTTGTGTATTTTAGACAGAGCCTTTATAAAATTGTGAGGAATTTAATTATTTACTCAATACTATTCTTATTAAAAAGAGACGCCACAACTACTATTGATGGGAGACTGAAAGTCTAAAACTATTTAATAACAGAATTTACTCCAAATCAGAGTAAATTAGTAGTGAAAACAGAAAATGCTAATTAAAAATAGACACGTGGGAGTTTGCAAGACAATAGCACAGGTTTGCCAGCGTAGAAAGGTAAATTATGTAATGCCAAGCTAGCTGTATAGGAATATGTCATTTAGGCTAAGGTTAAGTGCTTGTGTCTATTTTGTTGTATTGAAGCTATAGGACCAAAGGTGTAGGGGTCACTCACTAATCACTATACTTCCACATGTTCCTAATTATCAGTATGAATGAACTACTTGCATTCCTTATGTCGTGCTGCTGCATAAGCCAAAATTTCCTTATCCTATGTATCTGGCACTTGAATCCTTTAAATGATTCCGAATCTTCCTTTACATATACTAATATGTTAATTAAAGAAAGATCCTTCATCACCGACGTCAATTGAGACCCAAACGATTGCTGGCAATTGGCATGGTTGTGATGTGAAGAATAAGAATGTCTAATCAAAATTATTCTGATACTACTACATTATAAAAATAAATAAATAATTCTGATACTGTATAGAGAAAATAAATATTAAAATTTATTCATGCAATTGAGTACGGTTTTAAATCTATTTTAATACGAGCAGTTTTTTTGAACAATGAGAAATCAAAAAACACTTAATTCTCTGAATGAATACGACTCTCTCAATTTAGCAAATCAATCATCATTGGTATTCGCTTATCAAAAAAATAAAAAATCATCATTAGTATTCTCTTCGTGTAAGGTGTGAACAAGAACAAATTATCACTCTTTATAAATAACAGATTGAATATAATCCACTAAAGAGACATACCTGATGTCTCTGAAGGGACACCAAATACACATATATACAGATGAGTAATAATACGAGCAATTTTACAAAAAGAGGTTTAAAACACACAAGAATTTCATTTTTGTTTAAAAATAATAAACGGGAGATTTAGTAATATTGTATCATATTTAAATTTTATTACAAAAAAATAATTTTTTAATTATTATTTTCTTTTAACATTAGATTAAAAAAAGTTAATATTAATTTTATATTTTTGAAAGATTATGATATAACATGTCATAATATGATACAAAATTATACATAAGGTAAAATAATAAAATAAAATTGAGAATTCAAATATGATATACAGAGATAAAAATTTATATAAGAAAAATACATAACGTTAAAAGTGTCAAACCATTATATAAGAAATGAATATGTGGGCCGTAAGCCGTAAAGAATTACCCGGTGGGTTATCACACTGACGGCCATATACAAAGCCCAACAAAATCGCTAATACTCCGTATCATTTTTAATTAAAATAACTTAGTTGCATGAATTATTAAGAATTTAAGATTAGTAGATGTTCATCTTTTAAATTAGTGGATGTTAATCCTATCTCTTCTATTTCCTGAGTGAATCTTAATTGCTTTATTGTTTCACTTCATTATTTGTATCATTATATACATAATAAGACTCTTGTTATGATGTAAAGATACATAAGTGAAAAGTTCAATACAAAGTTCTCTTATCATTTCTGTCTCTATTATCTAGTTACAGAAATTTATTTCAAACATTAGTTTAATTTTTATCTCTTTTATAGTGTCAACTTTATTTTTTTCTTCATTTTTCGGTTTCTTGATATTTATCCCTAACGTAAAATAACATGATTTTTCTATAAAAAAAATTGAACAAGTTGTTAGCAATCCTACAACTAAATCAAGAGTGAGCCAATGAGACAATACAAAATAGTTTAATTTTTATGAGGTCTAAGGAATTTCACGACAAGGGTCATGGAAATGGAGTGTGAAAATTGATCAAACTCCCATGAATACGACAATTTGGGCTTAAAGACTCGTGTTTCATGAATTTTGTTCATGACATAACACGAATTTTGTTCAAAGCCGATTCAAAGGTCAAACGACTCAACCAAAAGCTTTAGGTCCCAAAATTTTGGGCATAAAAAAAACCTCACAAAATCTTCAATTGATTTTTTTTGACAAAAAAAAAAACAAGTTCAACCCTTAACCTTAATAATATTAACATGCCTCCCTTCTACAAATCCTAACACTTAGAAAAATGAAGGTCAAATTTAAAAGACAATAAACATAATTTTGTCAATGGTATATTTAAGTAAAAATCTTACGGGAATGGATGGTATTTATATTTATCACCTTCTAAGACACTATTATACAAACGTACTGTAACTTTTATGTTGTTATATTTGTAGATATTTTTATGATGTTGATGTATGCTATTAATCTAAGTGTTATAAAATTGTTTGCAGGTTCACCTTTTTTAATTTTTAATAGTTTTGAATTCATAATAATCTATATATTTTTAATTTGAATGAATAAATTTATTTTTAGTAAAAAAAAAAAAGACACTAACGTAACTCGTTCTTAAATATCTTTAACTTATTATGGTAAACGAAATATTTATATAGTGTTAAATTAAATTTTACATGTCTAGGTCCACAAACAAGTTATAAAAAATTAATGAGAAGTGCTATTTAACAATACTCTTTTTCAATAAGATACTATTAAAATAGAAGCTCTACTAACACTCTACTTTTAATTGGTTGAAATTTATGTAAAAAAAAGAAGTGTAAATTGTGATGGATATAATAGGCCTCTTCTTGCCGGATCATGCTGGAAATTTAAAATATCTACGGTTCTAATTAAAAGTTCATTCAAAATGGGTCGATATTTGTATTACTTTTGTGAACCAAAATGGTACCATCTAGGGTCCAAAAGAATCCTTATAGTTATTGCTTTTTTTTCCCTCCATTTTTTTTTATTAATGAGATAATGACAATAGTTATTGTCTTTCATTACGAATCAAGTCAGAATGTAATATAGACCACTACTATTTATCTTTGTGCATATTATATGACATTGGTTGCCAAATATTGTGGTCGTAACGCAAGGAAGACTTTAAAGTAAATATATTAATTATGGTCCCCTACCTTATATAGTTAATATGAACAGAAGAAGCCGAAATATGTTATAAGTGCTTGACCCCTATCGACAAGGCAACCATTATAATGCACGTCCTTGCTCCACATGATTTACTTAATCTAATGTCTAGTTGGACAACAAGGGGAGTCATGACAAGTGGCCTTCTCTCCCATTAATAATTGACTAATGTTTCAATCAGATGCCATACGAGTTCTCTAATCTTACATTAAAGGATGAGTTAGATGTGATTTTTAGAGATTAATTCACAATCATACTTGAATATTGATATACTCCCACCATTCTTATTAGGAGTATAACAAAAGAAAAACTTTTATTTTAGAGTTTCTGATAAAAATAAAATTCACATTAATCTAAGGAACTAATGCAACATCACAAGTTAAACTTGTAACATATATTTTAGTAAGCTAATGCTAATGCTTGAAAGTCCATAGTTGAACAAGTCTAGCTCAAGATGTGATATGTCATTTGAGCATCATTCAACGTATTGTGGTATCGACTTTTGCATATATAGGACAAAAATATAAACTATATGAATTTGATTTTATTTCCGGTTGTTTTTCCCCTTGTTCATTGCTCTGAACTTTTGGGCTGGAGACCAAACCTAATGTGACGCCCATCAGCTCAATATCACGTTTTGCTTTTTTTTTATGAAATTCAACATCATGTTTATTGGCCTATAAAATGAACTTATCAGAGTCTCACAAAGTATGCATTATAGTAACCTCTACTTCTACTTCAAGTTTATACTGACTTGAGTGTCAAAATATCTTTTGCAAGTACATTCTCTCTTTTGCATCGTCGGTCTTCTCCACGCTCAGATGCCCACTTCCATCTCGGATCATTTCTTCCACCGGTATATCATTGTGAGTTGTCTATCCTCTCATTTATCCCTCACGGATAAATTTGAGTTATGTTCAGAGTAAGGGTGCCGACTATGGGGAACGAACCCGCACATGCTCATGGGTCGACACCCTCTAGCCCCTCAGTCTCGACTGTTTGCATCAGTTATGACACACCTATATCTAAGAATGACTGAATGAGATTAGAAGTGACCCTCCGTGGTGTCTGTTTTGATATTTTCATTGGTTTTCCGCTTATATACGGTGTCTTCGTATTGTTCTTCCTTTTTTACCGGTCTCTGTTCGTCTTGTGCACAAACTTGGTCTTATTAAATAATATATTTTCCGTTTAAAAATATCACCTATAAGTCCCACATCGCTTGAAAATTAAGGTTAAAAGTAGTTTATATACAACACTCACACTTCTCAATCCAACCAAGGTGCCTTTTCTACAAAAGATAAAAATGTGATGGGTTAACCAAAAACGGACAATCTCTTGAAGATATTGACTTGGTGACAACTTTATGTGCGCTTCCCTTTATGTATTTTATTCTTCTTTTTATTAATATACTGTTTGATTTAGAAAGTAAATTTCTTTATAAAAATATTGTCGGAATAGAAACTTTTGTTTGTAATTATAAATTTTAGTATTTGGTGACAACTTGTGTAACACTTCAAAATTTAATAACATCAAATTGCAACTTTGTTTTTTTTTTTTGGTAAGGAACTTTGTGTTTATTAAAACTTAAATTTTGTATTCAATACAATTTTGCATACAATTTTATGTGGCCCACTATCCATTCAATTTTTTTTGCTAATTCCATCACTATGAGTGCTTCTCTCTCTACATATTTTTATTATTAGAAAGATAAATTACTTCTTTCAAGTATCAATCTCCGACATCCTCTATCTAACAACTCTTACGACTTGAACTATTTTACGGAGATTTCTTTACATCATTTGAAAATAAAATAGAAGTTTTCTCAATACTAACGTTTTGTCCAAATAGAGAACAAAATAAATACTCTTTGGAAGAGACTCTCAATAATAAATCATCAGCTAAATATATTTTGAGAAATTAGAGGTTCAATTTTTTCGGTCCTCAGAGTCTTTCCATTCACCACTTTCCACGTCTTTTTGAGAATGAGAATAGACTAAACCTCTGTTAATTAATGCATGTTTTGATATTTATTGGTCTTCTATTTATATTCGGCGCCTTTATTTTATAATTTCTTTTTTACCAGTCTTTATTTGTCTTATGCAAAAATCTGATTAATAATAATAATAATAATAATAATAATAATCATAATAATATATTTGCCATTTAAAAAATATTTCCACGTCATCAAAGTTAGATAAAAAAATTAAGTTTGTATATACAAAAAAAAATATAAAGAAATATTATATCTATTTACTAATTTACTGAATAGTCCTTGTATGATAGATCAAGTGGTAAGAGTTTAGGGATATGTGTTCGATAGAAAAATATTCAAAGATCAAATATTGATGGGAACAATTTTTCTTTCCGATATACTAATTTTTTTTACACTTGACATTTCTTTAAACGTTAACTTCATAATTTATTTATAATTATAATAAAATTTCAGTCCAACATATCATATATGAGCTTTGCTCAAATCCACTTTAATTATATTGCAATATAGTCCAATTTCCCTTTCATCGTATTCATATCTTTCACTTTACCCATATCTTAAATGGCCTACTACATGCCACGTGACTCTGGCTTGGTGCATGGCTTCATGTGAATTACCATGGTCCATGGATCGTGTTCTAAACTCCTAAGGAATAACATGGCGTCTAATCTGGTCAAAAAAAAAAAAATGGCGTCTAATACGAATATAGTCTAAATTCTAAAACTTATAATTTTTTTATAAACATTTAATAGATTTTCATTTTGCTATTATAAATTTACGTTGTGTTAAAAATAAATTATGATAAATTAATTTTTAGATCATTTTTAAGAGGTGGACGAGACCTTAGAAACAATAGTGTTTCGTACGTGCACAAAAATACAAAAGAGGGTGTGTGTGGTCCTACGAGATATATATCTCAATTACTATCAAGAGGTACTATGCGGTTCCTTTGATCGAGGTTGATGCGTTTGTTTAGTTAATTTAAGCCAACTTGTAAATTGGTGATGTGGGTTCGGGGATGTTGGCAATGGCTCAAAGTTTTAATTTTTTAGCATATACGCCAAATGATAATCTATTAAAAATTAACATCCATAGTATAATATGGAAGGATCAAAATACAAATTTCATTTTAATAATTTCGACATTTTTAATGCGTTGAGTTTTTTTGATACAGTTATATATATATATATTTTTTTGGTACGAATGTGTTGAGTTTGAATTTGTGGACAACTCAACGCATTCGGTATTTGTGGACAACTCAACGCATTCGTACCGAAAAATTATAATTACCAATCAAACAATCACACCACCAAATTATTATATCTCTCCCATGCACCGTCAGTACGTATATTTGTGATCACAATCACAAACCACTCTCATCGTCGTGATATCCAAGGCATATTTTTTGTTTGTTGGGGGTTGGGGTTAATTTGGTAGCGTTTGGAAGATTGATATATTTCCATGCATGTAATGTAAGGTTATACATATGGATGCTACTATTTTATATTTTTGTTATGATCAAGCGTGTGGTGGAAGGAGTAGATACAGCCAAATAGGAAGATGTTATTAGGCAATTTGTTTTAACTTTTGACTCAATTTTAAACACTTTAAGTAATAAAATAACTAATTTAAATAAACTTAATTCTTCCTTGGGAGATACATATATTAAATTGACCCAATTAAAAATAAGGTGTCAATTCTTTTTTCTTTTTTTTAAAGAAGGGAAACAGATATTATTTTTTATCATAAAAATATAGACTAAACTCAAGAAATAGTATATATTTTAATTAAGACTATAAAAAAAAACTTTGATATGAGACCTTGCTTAGATACATCATATAGAAACCAGAAGATAGTAAAAATGCTGATGAATAATAGCACAAATTGAGTTTTATACGGCTACAATATAATAGTTATGGTGTATTGCGTTGTAGCTAGGGACGTATTAAAATAAATTTAGAGATAAACATTTTATTTCTCTAAAGTCTAAAATTAACAGTAACTATACAACTGCAACATTGTACTATATGCAGCTGTAGAGGAATCAAAGTTCATAATAGCTAGCATAGACAAGACAAGTCAAGAGCTATTTCTGAGATTTTGGTGGCTTAGGGCAAATTTGGAATTTAGGCCTGAATTATGAATAGTATAAAAAAATTGAATTTTCAAAGAATATTGAAATTTGTATTTAATATTTAAATACATATACATAACAATTTTACGAGTATTTCTATATACAAAATCATTATGTATGTGACGATATGCCTCAAGATAGTGATGGAAAGAATAAAAGTGTATGTGTGCAACGATGAGGGAGTAGTAGAGGAGGTAATTAGACAAATGAGTTGATATTTGATACGAGGGAGAGATACATATGCAGTGATAAAATAAGAAGTGACAACAAGAAATAGAGTTTTAGTTTTTTTTTTTAAAAGTTTAACGAACCATTAATATATAAGAGAGAGATGCATATGCAGAGAGAAAATAAGAAGTAACAACGAGAAATAGAATCATTTTTAAGCTTAATAAACCCCGACAAAAATTTATGGCCCCAATTTTAAATTTATACGTATTTGGAATCTAAGACGGTCGCCATATACAAGAAAATGTTATTCGTTAATTTTTTGGTAGCCTAAACTGCCAATAAATGAAAAATTGTTTTTCGACCACTTCTTGGCAGTCAAAACCGCCAACAAGTAACTGACATGTGCGTCACATTTTATAGTTGTTGTCACTTATCGACAATTTCAAACATTAAAAAGTAGTCGAAAAACAAATTTAGCAAGAGACATTTTCTTAAGAGCTTTTAACCCTAAAAACAATAATTTTCTTGTAAGGTATATTCGATTTACCTTATACGACTGAAGTGATTTATTTTAGATGTTTTTTACTATTTCCTTTCTCTCAAATCTTTAGTGGCTAGCTACATCTTTCTTCAAGTTTTTTCTCCTTGATTTTTTAAAGGCAAAATATATTTGAGATTATATAAAGGGGTACATAGTCTAACACAAATACAACAAAACCTACCGGTGGTTTGGTGTGTTAGTATGTCCTTGCCGGAGTCAATTTTCTCTTTATTTGAGAGTTTCTTAATTCCGATGAACGTGGAAGAGGGGTTGAAAGGTGATTCTTATAATTTGGCATGCGGTCATGTAAGTGTTGTGGCGGTTAAGAAATGACCGAATTTTTAGTGACAAAGTTCTTACGGTATTTTTGAATTGATAAGGTATACTTTGTGGAAATGGTTGTTGGGTACGTAAAAAGAAGAATTTGTTGTGTTTATTTTACGAATGATGTGTAGAACTATTGGATTGTATACTTAAATAGTCCTCTTGTGTGGGTATAGTGTCGTTCCTTTTTTTAATTTTTTAGGTAGAGTACTACATATTTATCCTGCATATGTAAATAGAGTACCTCTTATATTATTTTCATCCTATTTTATATTCCTTCCGTCCCAAAATGTAAGAGAAAAAAATTCAAATCTTTTGTCCCAAAATATAAGAGAAAAAGTTCAAACATTTATCTTTTCAAGAAAAGTTTACTCTCTCTCTTACTTTTTCTATAACCAACAACCAATAAAAATTGTTTTTACATTTTTTCCATACAACCTTTTTCAAAAAAACATACTTCCAATCATTATATTTTACTTTTTCTTAATAAGTGTGATTTTTATTTTTTATCTTATATTTTGGGACGGAGAGAGTATATAATATTATTATTTGCTGTTCAGAAAAAAAAAATACAACAAAATTGTAGGTAATACAATCTCCCTGATATGATTAATATACACTACACCAATCAAAAACATTAAAAAGAATAATGAGATTAACAAGAAACCACTTCCAAGACTGGGAGTTCTTTGTTCTTTTTTCTTTTGCTTTCTTTTTTCTTGGTTTTGTTTCTCTTGATATCTTGTCTTATTGTTTGTAATTTCTTTTTTTTCTTCTAATTAAAAAACAAGGAAAAAAAACCACCACCAAGAAAATACCTTTACCCTTTTATACATATTTATCTCCTCCTTGTTTGAGACTTTTCTAGCTTCTCATAGAAAGGGGTAAGCGGGGTTGGAAATGAATTGTGATGGTGTGGCATGCGGTTATTTGGATGCTTTGGAACGCTAGGAATGAGGCTATTTTCCGGGCAAAGACCTTAGATGTGGATAGTATTTTCGAAAGTATTAAATATGTTGCGTGGAAGTGTTTATTGGCTATCAAGGGTAATGCTCCTTGTCTATTCTATGAATGGAGCACTTGTCCGATAGATTGTATTCTTAGATAGTTTTTTGGTGGTGGGCGTAGGTTTTTTCTTTTTCCGGTAGCATTGGTGGTTGGTTTTTCATTGGGTAGAGTACCCTCTGTAATTTTCTCCCCTGTGGACGGAGTACCTCTTGTACTTTATTCCAGTTATA
The DNA here is from genome assembly GCA_951804385.1 of Trifolium dubium. NCBI lineage: Eukaryota > Viridiplantae > Streptophyta > Magnoliopsida > Fabales > Fabaceae > Trifolium > Trifolium dubium. The sequence continues at coordinate 51,741,849 of OX638063.1, read as the reverse complement.
TATATATATATATATACATCATTTTGCCGATTCAAAAAAAAAATATTTATGACAACTGACAAGGTTATTCTTGAACTTTACTCCCTCTGTCTTAAAATATAAGCAAAAGTTGATCAACAAAAGTGAATGTATTTGGTCCAAATTTTGAACTAAATACATCACGTTTCTTTGACTCACTTTTGCTTATATTTTAGGACGGAGAGAGTACTTTAAAATAAGGAACATGGAAGATAAGAATATTGACCTAAAAACTATTTTCAAAAGGAGCATTTAACCCTATCCACAGATATCCTAATTTCTATTATAAAATTAAGTTCATTAACTAGAATAATATTATCAATATATTTAGTAAAAAAAAAAGCATTATCATTATAATATTATAGACTGTGCAGTAATTAAACACAAAAGGGTAAAATAATTAATATCCAAAACACACCCACATTGAACTCTTAATTATTAATAGTACTACATAGCATGAGTAGTTAATATATAGGGTATACATGGCGTACTTATAATGTACAATTCTTTCCTTCCTTGTAGAGTAATCAAGATCTCACTTGCAGGTAGTCCTAGACTTCATATATAGTAGCCATAACAATGAACATGAAATTAAGAACTAGAGGTTGATCGATGAGTTGTACTCCCTTTTGTCGTCACTGCTATAAGTAAATTAAATTTTTTGATACATTAAAAATTTGATATTATTATGGACGAGAAATATCAATTTTTTAATATATCAAAAAAGTCAAATGTACTTATAATAGTGACCGGAGGGAGTAATACCGCTACAATATCTAAAACAAATCTGAAGTACTTTGATCTCCCAATGACATGTTTATAAGATCTTCATGGCATTCATGAGTTGCCCCTCCATCTTCAAAAAGCCATTTTTCCAATAAAGTTAAAGGAACATTTGTTTCCATTTTTCCTTTAATATTAATCATTTCATCATGGAAGAGACCCTCTTTGGTACTCATCAAGTTGTTGATTCCTTCATGACTTGACCTAAATTTAGATGCATAATATTCAGATTTGGAAGTGAAAAAGTTAGAGTCAAAACCATGATGATCTTGTGTTGTGCTTTGTGCTCCTTCACTACAACTTGATCCAGCTGTAGTTACCTGAATGTTGCTACTAAATATTGATGAAGAATTTGTTTCAGCTGATGAGTTAGGTGATTTCATCCAAGTTTCCATCAGTTTAGCAATGTTTTCATAGCTTGATGCATATGGAGATTGAATATGAAGATTTGGTGGATTTTCATGAGAATGTTCATGAGAAGAACTTGATGAGGGTTTCATCTCAGATTTGGTTGGGCTTTGTTGAAGAGACAAAGCCTCAGATAAAGCTTGTTTGGCCATATGAATATCTGTTTGTAATCTTCTCTCCCATTGTCCCTTATTCGGCGGCTGCGAACGAGACTCTTGATCAACACCACCAGCTTCATCAGAACTTTGATCTTTGTTCAGCTTCCTCTTTAAATGAGTATTCCAATAATTTTTTATATCGTTGTCCGTCCTTTGAGGAAGATACGAAGCTATAGCAGCCCATCTGAGTATATACTAGTATTTAAAATCCGTGCAATACACCAACAAATTATTGTTCGTTTTATCTTGTACAAAATTTTTGCCATTCAAAAAAACAAAATGAACGAACGAACAAATAAATAAATAAATATTATTTGTTGCTTATTATTTCACAATCGACTATTGCGATTTGAAAATGTTAATTATAATTTGCTAGATCATATGAATAGACTACATATGATTATGTCAAAATTTGGTAAAGGAAATTATAAGATGTGGAGGAAGATGTGAGAGGAATGAATTAGGTATAACCTGTTGCCTAAAAGAGCTTGAAGATGAACAATCATTTTCTCTTCATGATCTGTGAAGTTACCTCGTTTGATGCCGGGTCGAAGATAGTTTGTCCATCTAAGTCTGCAACTCTTACTACATCTCATCAAACCTAGTACAAAAACAAATTAAATCAAACAAATTAACTAGCTAGGTTTACATATACACAAGATTATAGATCTTGAACAAAAAAAAGCACATAAATGAAAACTATATAGTATATATAATATACCTGTATTAGTGGGAACTGATCTCCAATTTCCAGGACCATGTTGTTGAATGTAAGAAACTAAAATGATATCTTCCTCAGGAGTCCAAGGTCCTTTCTTAATCCCTAATTTCTCACAACATGGTGGTCTAACCATCTTCTTCAATTATCTATTAACTTTTCTAAATTTTTGTGTGTTGAGAATGGTGTGAGAAAAGAGGTTATATGAGTTTGATTTATAGATTATATATAGAAGAAGGAGAAGACTCCATAGACTATATGTATTATTTCTTCTCTATGCCTCTTGTTCTCATTTCCTTCTCTTAAATGCTGAGACAACTGGAATGAATATTGCCTTGTTGTGTTATGTACTTTATACATACATATATAAAGAGATTGATAGACAAGTTTAATTAAATTTTAATAATTGAAAAAAAAATTCTTGTGGTAAAAAGAGTATGCCCTAGGAATCATATTAATGTTTAAAATGTGCAAAAATGTCTTTCCTCACTTGGTGTATATATTTTTCTTATATGTAAGGTTACAAATTTTTTTTTAATATTTTTTTTAACCTCTTAATTACCACTAAACTACCACATCAACGTAGTGTTAATATATTTATCCTCATGAAGCACAAGTTATAGTGCATAAGCCATATGTTTATGCACCGTGCATAAATACGCTAGATTGCTTAGTGCACCCCCTCAAATTTCTAGCGCACCTCTCAAATTTCTAGCGCACCCCCAAATTGTTTAGCGCACCACTCAAATTTTTAGAGGGTGAGCTAGAAATTTGAGGGGTGCGCTAAGTAATCTGAGAGGTGTACTAAGAAATTTAGAGATACATTAAGCAATTTTTATTACCTATGCACGGTGCATAAGAAAAAAATTTATGCACCATAACCGTTCCCTCCTCATGATTACATGCGCATATATGCAGCTTTTACCGTTTCACAAATTTTCAAGAAAATGCCCAAAATATAAATTCTTTATTAATTTCCTAATATATATAATGAGGCTTCTAACTCTTTTCCCGTCAAAAAAGAAGTTTCTCTAATTTATAATTTAAGTTCAGATTTTCATGACCAAATTCGTTATTGACTTAACTCATTAATCACTTGAATTAAATCATTTAATTCTAACAAAAACTATTATGGTCACATGACACATTTTTGCTCTCAGTTCACCGTTATATGCAGTATAAATGTTGTTTTTATATTTATCCTGTGAATTTTTACTGAGCCAAAACTCCCAACAATTTGTTCATTATAATAAAAAAACATTATATTTTCATCTTTTGTTTTGGGTAGAAATTGTTGTTTATATCTTCGATGAAAATTAATCATCGTTATTAATGGTGAAAATTTTGTAGTAATCTGAAAGGAAAAAAAAAACGTTTTTCCCATCCATTTATTTTCCCATTCTTTTAATAAAATGAATCTTTAATGAAAAAGATTAAAATGTTTTATGATAAAGTAATATATTTACGATTAGAAAATAAAAAAAGTGAATAAAACAGGTGAATTGAATAGCTAGCTAGCCATTTTCTTAACTAACAAAAGCTAGTTGTACGTATGTCTCTCAATCTCTCTACCTCTCTCGACAATTATAAACTACAAATACTACTAATAACAATTTCCCCATAGCATTTAATATGGCAAAAATATGGAAGCTCTCAATCATAGGCAAACTAAGGCAAGGTGAAAAGCATTTTTTTTCTTCTTTTGTTTAGTGAATCAGTAACCATGTTTTCGGTGACAGCTATTGTACCCACCACATTCTGCTCACAAGTGTTAGATTAGATGTTACAATCCAATTGTGTGTATGGCATGGCATATACAGAGATTATTCAATTATTAATAAATTTTGTATTTATATTTTATAATATAAAGAATTTCAATTTTTTAAAATAAAAACATGTTTTGTGTCTTGTAAATTTTTTTGTTTTTTTTGTTTTATCTTTTAATAGACATAATTTTGATTTTTTTAGTATATTGCTTGAACATAATACGAATAAGTAGTAGTTTGACATGATATTATAAATCATTTTTTTGATAAAATATAAATACATCTTGAATATATATATATATATATATATATATATTAAAGAGACATGATTTTTACATGACCTAAAAATATAAATTTAATGAATATAAATTTTGGAGGACATAAATTTCTTTTTTTATTTATTTTGTACAAAAGAGGGCCGAAGTCCAAAGAAAAAAAATTACTACAGAATATTATCAAACACACATTTGTAGACATGTAAATCCCAGAAATATCATCAAAGAGCAATGAAGCTCACTAGGCGGAGTCTCCACATTATAACAAATTAAACAAGAGAGTCTAAAGATATATATGTTATAGTTAGCAAGCCAATCAACACATCAGTTGTCTTTCCCTCCAAGTATTACGAACTTGGACATGTCAATTTAAATTCATAAGGCTGCGAATCCGCCGCACCAAAGTAGGAACAACGCGCACTAAACTTGCAATTATATGTAATCATATTAATCAGAATTTTAAAGTCACTTTCTACGATAAAATGCAAAATACAATTCCTTCAAGCCATGATTAAGCCTATATATATCAGCCCCAAATCTTAACAAGAAGGACGTCACACACTTCAATCTTCTTAACATAGCCTTTGATCCATCTCCCTTCAGAAATACAAAAGAGTCCGCCACATCCTGCAAGCACCATCAAAATTGAGCTTTATCCTAGGGGTGATCGCGGTGCGGTTTGGTTCGGTTTTGATCAAAAAAGCCATCCGAACCGTGAGATAAAAATACATGCGGTTCGGTTTGGTTCGGTTGAATTTTAAAAGGTCATCCAAACCAAACCAAACCAAACCAATGCGGTTTGGTGCGGTTCGGTCGCCGCGGTTTATCGAGATATAAAAAACACGAGAATATTATCAACTTATAACAAAATAAACGTAAAAATATTAGTATTTTATTGTTTACTTTTACATTAAATAATATGTATATACAGAAATTGCATATATCCTAAAACTTTTGTATATCGTATAAAAAGAGTTTATTTTTAATAATAATATTATAGTTCTTAATCGTGTAAAATGACATATTTTAACAACCTACTATTTTATAGACTCAATTTTGATTGAGTTTATTAAGTTGAACTGTGTAATAGGTTTATTGTTTATAGTTGATATAGTTAAGTTAAGTATTGCGGTTTGGTTCGGTTTTATGAAATGAAAACCGCGAACCAAACCAAACCGTGCGGTTTAGTAGAAAAATGATCCGTGCGGTTTTAACTAAATGCGGTTTTTTGCGGTTTCGGTTTGGATTGGTTTAGTTTGCGGTTTTACTTTTGGATTGGTTCGGATATGATGACCCCTACTTTATCCATCCATCAGGAGCCTTATTACAGACCAGAAACTGAATTTCTTCACAATCAGAACCAAAAAAAATACCAGCATAACATACATTACTTACTATAAGTTATTTTTGGGCACATTAATTGCTAAGTTGACTAAACGTCAACTCAACTCAGGAGTGGCTTAGAATTATTAGACAATTTGTGTTTGTTTTATGTCCTTTAAATAGAGTTTCTTTTTTTGTCAAAGAAAAAATAGAGTTTTCTTTTAGCATATTATAATTATTGATTTTTTTTGGTACAATTGTTTGTTGTCGAAATAATTAAACTACTGACCTCTTGATGTATGATTGATCATAGATGTGGTCCGCAACAACATTAAGACCGTTAGTTATTTAAGTTAAACAGATCCTTTTGATTAAGGATTTAGGAAAGGATTGATGTGTTTATTCCAGCAAACTTCTAAAGATAACTTTTTTTGATAGGACCTTTTGATTAAAGATTTATGCCATTTTCTTTAGAGATTTTTTTTTTGTTAGAAAATTCCACTCCAATTTAACTCACAAATTTATGACAAAGTGGCATTATTTATAGACATGGCTCATAAGTCATATCCATATCCATGTATAATTTTTTTCTTTAAAGTTAAAAACTAAAAATAGCAAAAAAATATGAAACTCTAATTAGGGGGTTTCATTTGCTTTCAAATGTACAGACAAATTTTTTGTGTTAAAAACTGGACCAGACCGGAGGCCGTAAGAGAATAGTTATAATGCACATCAAGTACATTTTGCACTTACTCAAAAAAAAAATAAGTACATTTTGCACTGTCAACCAATCACTAACTATTATTTGAATGCTTTTATGTTAAATGGATCTATAATTTGTGGTAAAATTTGTCTTTCACAGGGAAGTTATGTTAAAGTCATCAGTCCAGTGGGAAATGAATTATTATTTTTTTGACACACAGTGGGAAATGATTTTGGTTGGCATGTGTATAAAACTCATAATATCACCAAGGTTTCTATGAAACTCAAATAAATCACACACTACATAAATATGTATACCCTATAGGACATATTTCTTTCTTCCTTCCTTTACTTTTATGCTGGTGAAACCAACACACACAACTGTCATCAGTCACGTGCCAACTTTAAGCGACAGAGCCGAAATACTGTTGCAAGAATTGATAAAGCTCTTCCGCGACTAAAGCAGGATACTCCTCTTGTGGAAGAAGTGCACCAGACACTTCAGCAAACTTAGTCACCCCTTTAGCTCCCTTAAGAGCTTCCATCTCAGCCTTAGACCTTTTAGGAGCTCCTTTGGCTGATACAACAAATACTGGTATCTTTCCCTCCAAATCTGCAAAGAGTTGAAGAAACTCCTCGCGAGATGTTACCGGGTCTAGTAGCCCAGTCAAGAAAGCCGCGGGTAAGTAACGTGCTCCTTTTCGTTTTGTCAAAGCGTATCTGCTTTCAACAATTGCTGGTGTCACATTATCAGGGTTGGCGTATACATGTGATTTATACTGTGATTGGATTGCACTCTCGTTGCTCACAAGCATGTTATACATCATCCATCCAACTGCAGGGGCCTTTAAGGTGCCTCTTAGAAGACCATATCTGTCATGTGTATAGGGAAGAGGGAACAAATAGAAACAAGTTATTGAGTTGTTTGTGATATAGACATGACTCTTTCGAAGAGATTTCTAATCAGAATCAAAAGACACCGAGCATTTTAATATCAACAAGAATAAGTTCATTAAGAAAGTTCATTCCCTTTTTTTGAATTACCTTTTATATAGAAACTAGAAATCAATGGTACAGTAATCAATCAGCAAAGAAAAAGAATGCTCATTGAAAATAGGAGCATTATAATACCTTGTTTCCATGCTGGAATCTCGACCAAATACGATGGGAAGGGGACCGGCCCAAGTCGGTGCAACAGCAGCTATAGCTTTGGGCTTCACCAGACCTTTTTTTGCGGCACGAACAACTATTGAAGCAGCATGCCCTCCTCCAAAAATTACCAACTCATTGTCTAGTTTAACACCAACAATGTTAATCACAAACACTAATCAATGAGGCGTGACATACTTTGCCTACGCAACTCACAGGAGACGTCATGATAGATGCAATGCATATTCAATAAGATAACAGAACTACGGAAGAAACGTGGTACAATAAAGTATATCTACTTGTCAAAATTTAAGCAGTGTTTGAAAACAAGACTAGTCATTTAATCGGTGAAAACAACGTTTCATTGATTACTGATTGAAATGTGGTTGAACCAACAATAATTAACTGTACATCTTATTTTTTCTAGTGCCAGCAAGAATGAAACAATTACTCAGTAGTTCAGATTTCTTATACTCACCAACCCTTAAGAAAAAAAACCAAAAGCCTTAATTAAAAGCCCTGCCATGCATTAAGGAAATATCTTCCAACAGTTACATAAAAGACTTCGCAAAATTTACCAAATACATTATCCAATTTAGCGAGTTAATGAATTTTTAGTCCATTAACTTCTTAACTAAAAAACACACACAAACATATATACCAATCAAAACTACTAAAAACAAGTAAAATGAGGAACAAATTCTAAGTAAATGTTCTTAAAAGACATGAATCATATTTGCAACCGAACCATGATGATCTAAAAACGATGCTGCGAAAATATAACTCAGCACAACACTATCAGTACCTGGCTGTTTTACAGGACCATCAGGTGAATTAACAAAATCAACCAGAAACTTTTCCAAAACATCAGCATTGTAATCAATCTTCGGCCGATCAGAATAACCTAAACCAGGCCAATCAACAATAGTCGCGCGATAATTAACACTTCCATTACGTTGAGCAATGTCTTCAGCAACTAATCTCCATTCCTCAACAGTACTAACATCAGAAATAGTTGGCATCATCAAAATATTTTGAGATGGCCCTGAATTCTCCTTCACATGTTCCTCATAATAAACATTTACCAAATTGTCCTTGAATTTCCATTGCCAGTTACTAGTCTAATGTAATAGTAATATGCAACAAAAAAAAAAAAAACTTTTTTAACAAAATTGAAATGAAATCAATAACAAATAGCATATAGAGAGGGTGGTGATTCTCTTTCTCACCTTGAATGGTGAAGATTTGTCACTGGAAGAGACGTTGGAATAATCTAGGGTAGTTGAAGCTTGGATCTTTAAGGGCTTAATAATAAGATAGGGAGAGTGAGAGAAAAAGGGTTTGTGAATTTTGGCATAAAGATTAGAGCTTGAAGGTGAAGGAGTGATGAATGTTGCAGAAAGCGCCATTAGAGGATGAAGAATGAAAAATTGAACAGTTCAGTGGTATAAGAACAAGGTTTTAAGGTTAATAAAAAACCACGGAATTGAAGTATAGCAGAAAATGGTGACCGTGGACTTAGCTTAGATTTTATGTTAGTGATGCTAAAACGACAATTTAGCTCAATGGGTGTCCCAAACAACACTGATTTCTTTTTTCTTACACTGTTTTTTTTATTTTCTTAATTTTTTTTTCCCTTTTCACATCACTCGTTATATTTTCACACTATCGGATCATAAATTTAAACTCAAATAATTTATAAATGTCTAATTAAACAATATCGATGATATTAATATTTTTAACTTAATCCTTATTTATTATATTTTGAAAAATGCAATATTTTGACTTTAAAAAGTTAAATGCACGGATTTCGAGGCGAATATTTCTTCATTTAATTCTTTAACATGTGCCAACATTTGCCTTATTATAATACTCTCTCCGTTCCATTATATAAGCACCTTTATTACAAAAGTCTAGTCTCAAAATATAAGCTCATTTACAATTTTTGTATTCCAATTCAACTTAGTAGTAATAATTAAGGGTATATGTATGCAAAAAAGTAATAAATGTACCTAGTAAATTGTAAAAGGGCTTATATTTTGGGACTAGACTGTTGTAGTAAAAGTGCTTATATAATGGGACGGAGGGAGTAATCTTTAGAATGAGATATGTCAAAAGTATATAAAAATTCGTTAATTTAGTTTTTAATATTTTAATAATAAAAAATAAATTGATAAATTTTATATATATTTTATTTTTTGACACTGAATTTTATATATGTTATTGACTAGTACTAATTATTAAAGGTCCGTAGTTTATGTACCAAAAAAAAAGTCCATAGTTTAAAAACTAAATAAAAAAATGGTGATATTTTAGACACCATGGATAATCTTTGTTCTTTAAGAAAATGGTGATATTTTAGAAGCTGGATTTTATGTCTTCGTCTAGCTGCCAAAATATATCTACCTTCTTACATTTATATTTTAACACTATGGGTGATCTTTGTTATTTTTGAAAGATCACTTTGCAGCAAGAGAGGCTTAGTACAATGTAAGTTTTATAATAATTAGATTAGATTAGATTAGATTATACAGTAGTATTAGATTTACATAAGTGAAAGTAAATGTCATAATCGCAATTAATCCAACAATAAGTTTTACAAAATTCGTATTGTTATATTATAATGATCGACAACTTGTACACCCTAAACCATATGTAAAAGCATGAGCGACCTCATTTGTCAAGTATCATAGTGACTAGAATTTCGCCCTCTAAAAATAAATAAGTGGTCATATCAAGATTTGAACCCCGATCCCTACATATTATGTGTAAATATTCTATCAACTAAACTAAGATCACGGACGAAAAACTATACTTTCATTTTTATTTTATTAAAGGACAGCTTAGGGGTTTCAAGTATGTGAAGGGAAGAAATTGGATTTTAATGGACGTGGGGGGACATATTTAAAATATTCGGGTACCTTGGATTTAATGAGATATCCTGTATGGTTGATGTCAAGCTATAAATAAAGCAACATGGGAAGATGTCCATTGTAGGCCATTTTTCTATTTTCTGCCTTGAAAAGTCAAAGCTGCTTGTTCTTTGTTAGCAACATTGCAAGAAAACTATGTGTGCTGGTGTGTTTATTGCTGTAAGATCTATAATCTTAGCAAATACCAAAAATAATTAGTAGTCACACTTTATAGTTTATCTAATTAATGGCAGAGAAAGGATGCCTTAGCTACCTTACATCGTTCATTCTTATTAGTATCTTTTTATGGGCAAATGTTTAGGCACTAAATAAAAGTATTAAGTGGGTATGTCGTAGTCACACAAATCACATTATTTGAAATATGTAATCTCATGACCCAGTTGATTGAAAGTTTTTTCGCAGCACATGTAGTATTAAATGATGGATATGATTAGAAGAGTGTAAGTAAATAACTATAACTATATTAACATATAAACCAAATTTAGTCAATACACCAGCAAATATTGGAGTATTAAACCAAATGTTAACCAACCAAATTCAGTCATAAAATAATCTATTATACTGTGAATAACATCAACAAAGACAGCACTGAAACACCAAAATGGATATTAGTCTTTCTTCTCGAGCACTAGAAACAAAAAAGCAAGAAACAGATGTGATTTAGGGACATGGATCAGCTCTTCCGGTTTCTTGCATATGCTCATGTCTCCTATTCTTCAAATGTGTGCTGAAGCTGTGACCTTATAAGTTACTAACACAGGGTTCACTCTACACATGTAAGCTCCAATCATCCCTAATTTAGGCCTCACAACTCCACATTTCAAAGGAAATAAACCTAACATCCCCTCTTGTCAAAGAAAAACAAAAAACTAACATCCCCTCCCATGAGCAATCCTGTCGTGGTTGCTGCAGTTACTTGATGGAAGCAAGCATGTGCAGATGCTACTTGGGAGGTTGTTTGACTTGATATTTACAGTTGATGTTGCAATTGATGTATTTGCATCACATGCATCAGCATCTGGTCTGTCACTCCCATTAACAGAACATTCCTCTACCTCTCAATCCATTAGCATATCGTCTCCCTGTAGTTGTGGGTGGTGAGTAAGTTGGAGAAATAGTGATGTAACCTCAATGATGCATTGTTCCTCCACTTGTATGGCTTTGCCTGTCATCCTTTTCACTTCTTTTTTATTTAAAACTACCAATAAGTGTCTTGTAATCTGAAGGAATGATATCAGAAGTATTTTCCTTACATTTCAACTCAATTAAACATTCACTTCTATCACCAGTAATCTCTGCAGGAACAAACCCCACCTTTGAACGAGTGAAAGCGACTTCTATCTCTCAAGATGATTTCTACCCGATAGACTTTAGAAATCAGTTTCATCACAGTATGACAGTCCCCACAAACCCTCAGGTTCTTCAATATTCTTAAAATCCTTCCTTTAGGTAGTTTCGCTATTCCGAAAGCTGCAGCAAGCTTCTCACTGTGCTTGGACACTGAATCTTCTTTTTCTTCCTCTTCAATATCATGCAAGACACTCTTTACCTGGGGCGCATAACCTTCTTCTGCTCTGAGCCTCAACATTATTTCCCTAAGTTTATCATGGGCCTCTTCTGTAACCTTGTTAGGCTTTTCACCTGCCCCAAAACTATAAATGACCTTGTCAATTTCAATCACACTCCATCCAGGAGTTTTTTTCATGCTCTGTTCAATCATTGTTCTTCTTATGCTAGCAACATCCTTCCACTTCCCCGCAACCGCATAAACATTTGAGAGCAGCACATGGTCACCAGAGTTGTTTGGATCCATTTCAGCAAGCCTTGATTTCACAAGCTCTGCCAATTCTATATTACCATGAATGCTACAAGCCCCAAGGAGCGTCCTCCAAATGATTGCATTAGGAGAAATTGGCATCTGACATATAAACTCATAGGCCTTCTGCAACATAGCAGCTCGACCATACAGATCAACCATACACCCATAATGCTCAATGTCAGGTTCAATTCCATAGAAATTCTTCATCTTAGAAAACAAAGCACGACCTTGCTCAACTAAACCACTATGGCTGCAAGCATAGAGGAGAGATATGAACGTGACACCATCTGGTCTAACTCCAGACTCTTCCATCTCTTGAAAAAGCTTGATCGCCTCATCTCCACAACCGTGCATTGCAAGTGCCGCTATCATAGATGTCCAAGACACAATACACCTTGCCACCGGCATATTTTGAAAGACCTTCTTAGCCATAGCAACATTTCCGCACTTAGAGTAGGTATCAATAAGAGCATTATTAACCGAAACAATACAAAGAAACCCAGATTTCTCCATAAACCCATGCAAAACCTTACCAAACTCAAACGCCCCAGCTTGTGCACAAGCAGATAACACCCCAGTGAGACTGATCTCATTCGGCCTGATACCCTCCTTCAACAAATCCCTAAAAAACCCAAAAGCATCATCAAAAAAACCACCTTGAGCAAACCCAACAATCATAGTACTCCAAGAAACATCATCTCTCATCGGAATTTCATAAAAAACTCTTCTTGCCAACCCAAATTCACCCGCTTTAACATAACCAGCAAGCATCACATTCCAAGAAGTCAAATTCCTAATAGGCATCCGTCTAAACAAACCCAAAGCATCTTCCACATCCCCACACCTAAAACAAGCAGTTATCACAGCATTCCACGCAACAACATTCGGTTGAGACATTTCATCAAACACCTTTCTTGCAGACTCATAACACCCACATTCAGCATACATACTAATCAAAGTCGTTCCAACAAATATATGATCATCAAACCCATGACGAAAAGCCAGAGAATGTATCTGAATTCCACCTCTCTTCCATTTCCCTTCATTCGCAATCCCTTTGAGCGCGAACGCGAAAGAGAAGCTATCGGGAAAAAGAGTTGGGTGGCGAAGTAATTGAATAAAGGGTTGGAGGGAAGTGAGAGGAGCGGAGGAATGAGAAAGTGAACGAATGAGGGTGTTGTAGATGAAGGTGTCGGGGTTGGGGAAGTGATTGAAGAGACGGAGAGCGTAGTTGAGAGCATGGTCGGAGATGGAGATGGTGAAATGGAGAAGAAGCTTGCCGAAGAAGAAAGGGTGAGTGTGAAGACCTGTAACGTAGAGATGAGAGTGGATTTGTTTGGTGGTTTTGAGGTTTGTGCTGCATTTGTTTAACAATGAAACCAATCTTTCTTCCAAACTCTTGTTACTGTTCTGTCTGTTCATGTTCATGTTCACACTTCACAGTACATTCGTTCTTTGTAGCTTCTTCCTTGCCTCTCTTTGTAGCTTCTTTCTTTCAAATAGGTTTAAATATGATTTTATCTTTGTCCATAGAGATCGTTAAGAAGTCTCACATCCGAGATATGAGATGATCTGAGTTTATAAGTAAAGACAATTCTCACTTTATAAGCTGATTTTGTGGGGTTAAATTAGACCTAACTCAATTTCTAACGTGATATCAGAGGCTCTTCGAGATTTGTTAGGCCGCCTGTTATCAGATCACCCACCATTTGCTAATATTGACATATTGTCGGTTGAGTTTGAATTTTAATATGTGCAACTATAACTTCTTTTGGTGAAGATCTATTATGGTCCATGAGAAAATTTGAGAGACCTAATATTGTCTCTTAGAAACATAAAGAATTTTTTGAATCCTCAAAGAAATAATTCTAGACAACTTAATTCTTATGTGAATCGACATTAAAAAGGGTTTTTTTTACTTCTTGTATGCAACAATTTTAGACGACACTTTAGAATTTATTTTTGTTCTTAAATGAAATGATAATCCACTGAAATTAAACTCACATACAATTGTGAAGTCTCAGGTCACGACGTCCGGCCTAACAATTACAACATTTTGCCATCTAAAACATTTCAATTCCTATTTTCTTTCCTGATATAGGATTTTATAAAATTATAAATGTAAAAAAATCTAAAATCCTTCTTGCTAACATCCATGTTTTATACTTCGGTTATAACTGTAATGTAGATGAAATACAAGGAGAGGAAGAAGTTCCTGCTAATTTGTCATGCCCTAAGATAAGTTGCTTTTGTCTATCCCTTTCATGGTTATCCATTACTCTAGTGGTAAAGAAAATGAGATGATCAACTAAATCAAAAATAGTGTAGACAAGAACTGCTTTAAATAACTAAAATACATATCATCATAAGAAAATACACGAGCTCTACCAGTTTCAACTAAACAGAAAGTGGCACGATTTCAGAGCTTTGTGATGCCAACTCTTTCTGAATCTTCAGAACCTTAACAATTTGAAAGAAGTAGCATGTTTTGACATCTAGATGATGCACATCCAGTTTTGCTTGAAAGTACGCAAAAGCAGTATCATTTTGACATCAAGGTGGTGCATATTTGGTCGGGTATCCCTGAAGTAAAAGCATTTTGGGTTCTGTATGGGAAGAGTAAAAACCTGCCAATAATGAAATGAAAAACTATTATAAGGGAATTGAAGGCTATGAAATAATGGGGAGGGTATTTTTAGTCAGAACAAGAATAATTTTATTAGAAAACCCTTTGATACTATAGCGAAGCAGATATTCTTCCATGTCTAAAACTAAAATTCTATCATCACCATCATAGACTACATACAGGACATCTCATACACTACATACATATAACATCTCATGAAAAGTTGAAAGAAGCTTACCTTAGAAAGCACATATATTTGCAATTTTAATGCTGTATAAGTCAAAATTGAATGCTGTGTAATTAGCACCTATCTTTCTTGTGTGTGAAGGCTTAAGTATGGATGGAGCATTGGAGCGTCGTTCTTCCTCATTCTTCACATGTACCATTTGTGTCTGTCAATTGAAACTTGCGCACTTTTGTCCTGAAATTGATGTTTCTGTGTTACTTACAGAGAAAATGTTTTATCATTATTGACATGAAGGAAAAAAAAAAGCATACTGCAGTTGATAAACTCGACAACTTCAATGTGATCTTGACAACATTATGCTTGAAAGCACCCATCCTCTTGGCAAACCTACACTTGCTGACAAGAAAATTTTCACATGAATGGATATTGGATACACAACCAACCCCGAAAATCAGGTAGTATTCTTTCATGAAATGTGAAAATCAATACAACAAAATGAACAAACTGTTAACGATTTATGAAGCAATAGTATAGATAGGAGAAATACCTCTACCAAATTTTTTTAGCGTGGCATCTAGCAGTAAGGTTAGACATCAAATAAAGAACTGCTCAAGAAATTCTTCATGTTCAAAAGCCGTAGAACTCGCCATTATAAAAGGTGTTTACTGAAAGCGACAAACATCCTTGGAAGTTGGAAACGAGCATAGGATCAGGAATCCTCATTATCTTCTAATCAACAGCTGATGACCTGGCCTCCCGGCGAAGAGAATTCCAGGTTTGATGTTTTTTCTTAAGTATGCTTTTATCTCTAACACCATCATATAGTAGTTCATAGGCATGATAAGTTATATGCCCCTTTTTCAACAATTTTTCTACGACAATCTTAGGTGCTGCTACCACCTTTTTATCAGCTTCAAAAATTGTATTTACAGTATCTGGGACGATGTCCTTTTGCACCATAAGGTGTATGACACCAACTGCTTCTTTAACCTTGTGTTCCACGGAAAGACAATTTAAAACCCGTCCAAATGTTGTGAGTGATGGAATAAATCCCTTTTCAATATTTTCCAATAGAAAATTGTATCCACGAGTAACATGTCCTGTTTTGCAAAAGCCATCAATTATGACCCGGTAAGTATAGTTGTCTGGGTCACAGCCATTTTTCTTCATCTCAGAAAAGAGTCTTATTGCCATATTCATATTGAGCTGTTCAGAAAATGCACTAACTATGATATTATAGGTTGCTGTTGTATGACAAACATCGTATTGTTTTTCCATCCCTCTAAATAACCGGTAAGCACCACCAAGATCTCCAATCTTGCAGAACCCGGTGATCAGCGTGCCAAAACTAACAACATCAGGTGTCAAGCCCTTGCTTTTCATTTCCTCAAGCAAATCAACAGCTTCATTTACTTTATTAGATTTGCAAAGACTTTCTATGATAATGTTATAAGTAATTATGTTTGGATCACATCCCTTCTCTGCCATTGCCTTGAAAATCTCCATTACTTCTTCGGACTTTGAAGCCTTGCAAAGCCCATTCAACAAAGTGTTATATGTGATAACATCAGGAGTCATACCTTGACTCCACATTCTATTTACCAACTCAATTGCACTGTCTAACTTCAACTGTTTGCAATAGCCATCAACCAAAGTATTGTAGGTAAATATATCTGGGATGCACCCTTTGGCTATAGCATCATCTATAAGATGATTAGCATCAGATAAACAACCCATCTTACACAAGCCATTTATAACTAAATTATAAGTCCATATATCAGGTTGACAACCATTTTCTGCCATCTCATTCATCAATTGCAAAGCCGGCAAAATCAGACCTTGCTGACATAACCCTTTAAGCAAGGTATTGTAAACAATAACGCTTGGCCTTAAACCTTTTGCTATCCCATCCTTAAAGACGGCCACAGCTTGATCAGGGTCGCCATCCTGACAAAAACCATTAATTAATGAACAATAGGTAAACTCATCAGGCTTAAAACCCTTAAAAATCGCATCTTTTAGAATCCTATTTGCATCCACTACCATCCCCTTCTTGCAGTATCCATCAATAATACTATTATAAGTAAAATCATTCGGCTCAAATCCACCATTAACCATTTTATGCAAGTATTCCTCAGCTTCAACAACCCGCGAATTCCTACACAACCCACATATAACTGTATTATACGTAACAATATCAGGCCTCAATCCTTCCCTTGACACACAACCCAACAACCTAACAGCTCTATCAACAGAACCTTCCTTACAAAGCCCTTGTATAAAGATATTAATAGTAAACAAATTCGGACAAACCCCTCTCTTCAAAACCTTATCAAGAAGCTTCTCACTTTCCAAAACAAAACCCTTCTTACACAAACTATGAACAAGCTTATTAAACGTAGCAACATCCGGACACAAACCACACTCAAGCATTTCATCAAACAACTCACGTGCAACAACTTTATCATCAAATTCATAAAACCCTGCAACAACAGTACAATAAGCAACAGCATTTGAAAAACAACCCAACAAAGGCATATTCCTAAGAAGCCTAAGCGCGGCATAAGGCCTACGCGTTCTACAAAACGACTTAATCCTTATGGTATAAGTATAAACATCTGATTCAACTCTTTTATCAATCATCCTCATATAAACCTTATGAGCCTGATTAAAATAACCAAACTCAACAAGAATATTCATAATTGCATTATAAGAATGAACCGATGGTTCGCAATTATATAAATCCATTCGTTCGAATGTATCAACGGCTTCTTGAACTTTCCCTTTTCTTCCATAGAATCTCATTGCTTCAACGTAAACTCCTTCTAACAATGTGTTGTCTAAATTTGATCTCATTTCTGAGAGAAGATTCTCCATCTCGTTGAATTTACAATGAAGACCAAGCTTTTGAAGCATGCATTTGTAGGTGAATAGATTGTGTTTGAATCCTTCTTCGTTTTTCGCTGAATTGAACATTTCTAAAGCTTTTAGAGGGTCTTTTTGTACTTTCACTACAGCTGCAACATGTTTGGGAAGCAACGCACGACTCATTCCAAGATTTTATGAAGAAGAAGAAGAAGAAGGTTTCAGCTTTCGAGTTCTTGTGCGGCTTTTTGCAATTTGAAAGATGAAAACGAAATGATGCGTTTTTTTTACACGCAGGTTCGAGGGTCAATTATGTGTATCTTTCCCGAATTATGAGATAAAATATATACAGACAGTTCAGTTTAGTTAAGTTAGTTTTTCAAAAGTGAAACTAATCTAAACAAAATCAAATCAATATGATTTTTATTTGTTCGGTTTGTGTTTTTTATCGCGATATAAAAAATATAATAATATTACCAATTTATTGTAAAATAAAAAAATATATATTAATATAATGTTTACATAATTGTTAACTTCGATTGTTTTCTATTCAAAAGAAGCGGATTTAACTACTTATATTTTTACTAGATTCCGCCACTAGTAAGAAAACAAAAAAGTCGAGTTTGAATGTCTCCTATTACTATTTTTTTTATACATTGGAAAAAATGTCTCTAATTACTATTACTCCCTCCTTTCCTCTTTTTTTTTTTTTAAAAAAAAATCAAATTAAAAAAAATATATTTTTGCAACTTATCTTTTTAATAGTAGTTTTCTTTTTATTATACATCCTAATGTTAATCCAACAATAAATTTTTATTTTTTACACATACTTTAAATCTATTTTCTTTTACTAACAATTTAAATCTTTCTAAAAAATAGAAATAAGATAAAAACAATAAAAAAAAATATACGAATAAGTTGTGTAAAAACAAAATAGATAAAAAGATTATATAAAATTTCTAATAAAAAAAATTATATAAAATTTAATCATTAAAAAAAAATTAGAAAAAAGTGTATATAAACAAAACATAAACTTAAAATTTGAAAAATATTATTTTCTAAAAAAAAAAAAGGGAAGAGAGAACCTAGAGAAAATAAAACAGAGCCGCGTTATCAGAAAACCGGGAAAACACGGTGATGGATTCCGGCACCGATTCCGACTCTGATCGGAGAAACAAGTCTTCCGACTCAAAGGTTAGCAGAAGCTATCCTCCACTATCGCTGTACATGAATTCCTCCGCCGTAAAAAAAAAGCATATTCCACTATCGCGCTACAACACCACCCTCGTCTACCACCATGCTCCGGGTGAATCAAACATGGATATATTCGTAACAGAAGAAAAAAAGGTAGTAAGAAGAAACAATCATCATCATCATCCAGATCCACGAGTTATGAAAAAAAGAAAGTATCTAGATCCACTTTGGTTCTTCATGGATCGCACCGTCTCCCACCCTGGTCTTCGTATAAACTATATTCCACTATCCTCTTCCATGGTTGCTTCCACCACCGCCGTCTCGAAGTTCTCTGAATCAAAATCTGAATCAAAGGTCAGCCTTCCTTTCCAGTCCTCTGGAGGATTAAAGATCATCTTTGGTAGCTTTGAATCATCAAAGGTTAGCAAAAAATCTTCTATTATTCCTGATAAAGTTGCTTTCTCTATTCTTTCAAAATTGTCCATTAAGTCATTGAGGCGCTTTGGATGTGTATGCAAATCATGGTCCAATTTATTTGAAAACACTGATTTCATGACCATCTACAGCAAACATTTCATATCTCGTCACGGTTCTGATGACGATGGTTATCATACGTTTCTTCTTGGAAATCGTTACCAAAATGACGATGATTATTATTACCTCCCTGAATTCTATTTTATTGGGAACAAACTCACACCAGAGTTGCCATCTCCAATCCTACATTTTGACGGTAAGACTTGTATTTTGGGCTCCACAAGTGTTAATGGCATTTTTTGTTTTGGTCTTAGCAATATTACTCCACGTTTTATTGAGGTCCAATATGTATTGTGGAATCCCTGTACCGAGGAATTCATGGTCATTCCTTCTAGCCCCTCTCAACTTACTCAACATTTCCCTAAAACCAACATCCATCACTATATGAGATATGTTTTACACGGGTTTGGTTATGACCAACTAAGAGATGACTTAAAGCTCATTCAGTATGCGTACTTTGATTATATAGATGGTGACCATTCTTGCCGTTTTGAGCCAACAAAAAGTTTTTTAGAGATATATAGTTTAAAAAGTAATTCTTGGACAATGATCCACATGGGGTATGGTCAGGGTCCTTGGGGTTATCTTCTAACTAAACCATTTGGTGGTCACGAAGTTTATTTGGATGGTGCGTGTCATTGGTTGGCTGTGGAGGATGTCAACCTTCCTGCTGTGACTCTCTTGTCATTTGACTTGAGTGATGAGGTGTTCCTTACAACACCCATCGGGGAAGAACCTTGTTATTCTCCATACTCATATCATATGTGTTTAACGGTGTTAAATGGATCAATTGCTTTAATCTCAAATCATCACGATGATGTTGTTTTTAACATATTTATTCTTGGTGAACTCGGTGTGAGTGAATCATGGATCAAACTATATACTTATGGTCCATTACCTTCCATCCAATGGCCCCCAATTGGATTTGGGAAGATGGGATATATTTTCGTTGCAAAAAAAGATTATGAAGTCGCTTATGTTGATTTGAGCACCCAAGTAATTGAGGAGGTTGGTATTACTAGTGGATGTGGAACTTATTTTATTGGTGGTCTTTACAAGGAAAGCCTTCTTTCGATTAGAGGATCAGATAACTAATTTTTCTTCTTATTCTTCTTGTTTTCACCCGTAGGTAGATAGCCTATGGTGATATGATCTTATTTCATCAATTTAATTGTAAAGGTGTAGGCTTTTGCCATTTGGTAACTGATTATGTTTTCTTTAATGAATGTGCTCCTATTTTACAATTATATATCTTTTTTTGAGTTTCGATATATTCTGCTTGAAAAATATATGTGTGTGTGTGTGTGTGTGTGTCCGTTCGCTCTCACCTTAAACTTCACCACTCTGCCGAGTCCATGGCATCAAGCCAACCACCAAGATACCAAGTATATAAAACAAAAACCATCAATCTGTATATAACAAAGCACCAGAGTTCTTCTAATTTCGCACTGTGCCTTCACTAAAACCTCCAAATACAGTAGCTATGATACTCAAAAGGATAATTTTCAATCCACCCAAAACCCCTTAAATATGTCTTAATTTTCACTACCAAATCAGCATAAATTTATACAAATAGCATGACCAGACAGCCATATAGAAAGAGGGCATATAAACTGTTTCCAGGTAGGCTGTCATACAAATTCCTTTATCCTACTCAGCTGCACCTCTTCTGATCAGATTTTGTATAGATGCAACTTTATACCACTGCTATTCTCCATTGTAAGTTAGATCATATACTTTTAGGCAAAGTCTAATGTGGATTACAGATTACAATTGTAAACCATCATGTTTGCGAGCGAATCGATCAGAGTAGTGGAAATTTTATGTAGGAAAAGCCTGATAACAGAGGCATTATTTTCAAAGCGAAAGGCTTGAAGTGTGTTTAATTAGGGCTATTGCGATTCCTTTGGCTATAGCATCGTCTATAAGATGATTAGTATCAGATAAACAACCCATCTTACACAAGCCGTTTATAACTAAATTATAAGTCCATATATCAGGTTGACAACCATTTTCTGCCATCTCATTCATCAATTGCAAAGCCGGGAAAATCAGACCTTGCTGACATAACCCTTTAATCAAAGTATTGTAAACAATAATGCTCGGCCTTAAACCTTTTGCTATCCCATCCTTAAAGACGGCCACAGCTTGATCAGGGCCGCCATCCTGACAAAAACCATTAATTAATGAACAATAGGTAAACTAATCAGGCTTAAAACCCTTAAAAACTGCATTATAAGAATGAACCGATGGATCGCAATTGTATAAATCCATTCGTTCGAATGTATCAACAGCTTCTTGAACTTTCCCTTTTCTTCATAGAATCTCATCGCTTCAACGTAAACTCCTTCCAACATTGTGTTGTCTAAATTTGATCTCATTTCTGAGAGAAGATTCTTCATCTCGTTGAATTTACTATGGAGACCAAGCTTTTGAAGCATGCATTTGTAGGTGAATAGATTGTGCTTGAATCCTTCGTTGTTTTTCGCTGAATTGAACATTTCTAAAGCTTTTAGAGGGTCTTTTTGTACTTTTACTACAGCTGCAACATGTTTGGGAAGCAATGCACGATTCATTCCAAAAAAACAAGAACATAAACAACGTTAACAAGGTTTCGCTTCAGGTTTGTGTGATCTATGGCGGTGGCTCTGTGCGGGTTTTTTTGCAATTTGAAAAAATGAAAAGGAAACGATGCAGTTTTTTTTCCTTTCTCTTTTTATGGCAACGGGGTGGGTCGGGTGCGAGGGGTTGCAAAACAGGCTGAGCCCGGCGGGCCTGCCCATTTACCCTGCTATTTTTGGTGGGGTGGCCCAAAGTTTTTGGACCGATGCCTAAAGTTGGCCCGCCCTGTTCAACCCGCTAAATAAATGGGCGGGGGCAGCTGCCCATGGGCTTTCTAGTATTTTTTTTCTTAATAAAATTGGGCAATGCAATTTTTTTTCTCTTTATTAGTAAAAACCTGAACGGCTGAACAGTTCTATCTTTCAAAAATTAGGATAAGCTTCAACTCAACCTTTAGTCCAATATTTTTTTATCCGAACAAGAGCTATTCTTTTCATGATTGTTGACTTTACTAAT
Organism: Trifolium dubium; assembly: GCA_951804385.1. NCBI lineage: Eukaryota > Viridiplantae > Streptophyta > Magnoliopsida > Fabales > Fabaceae > Trifolium > Trifolium dubium. The sequence goes on along the minus strand of OX638063.1, from coordinate 51,719,313 downwards.
AATGTAATAGTAAATAATTCCTTTACTTGTTTTTCTCCATGACTGACAGTGCTGCTCATGTTGCTCACGTTAATCACTTCATTTGATTTAAGTTCTTGTATTGTTTTTTGTGTAGTGTAGCTTGTATCATATTTATTTTGAATGGATTACTTTGTTTCATAATGCAAATGGGTTTGTTGATTAAGTTACCCGAAAAAGCATCGGACCATTTACTAATTTCCAATAATTAGTTTATCTATGTTAAAATGTGAATTTCTATTTCCACTTTTAATATTTTCTCTATGGAAGTTTAATTTTTTCTTGTTTCCATTCTTTTTAATCTTCTTTTCAAAGGTGAATGCTTCAAATGGATTCACAAAGAGTTGAAGGTGGAGCTGCTGATTTGGTAGATTTGGAGCGTGATAATGAAAATGTTGAAGGTGATGATGAAACACCTGACAACAAGAGGTTTAGAACGACTGCTGTTGATTGTTGGAAATATTTCACTAAACTTGGCCCTGGTGCTGATGGAGTTGACACAGCAAAGTGTGATGGTTGTGGACAGGTGTTTAGGGCAGGCGGTAAGAATGGGACCACGACACTAAATCGTCATAAGTGTAAATGCCCAAAAAACAAATTTGCTGATATTGGTCAAGTCATGATGGACATGCAAGGTAATCTTAAGAATCTTCCTATAGATAAAAAAGTGTCTAGAGATATGTGTGCTATGGCCATTATTGTGCATGATTTGCCTTATAAGTTTGTTGAATTCCAATATATTAGGAATTGGCTTAAGTATTTGAACCCTGACTTTGCTCCCATTACTCGAAATACTGCTGAGGCAGATGTAGTGAGTATCTATAAGAATGAGAAGGAAAAACTTAAGCAAGAATTGGCTAATATTCCTTCAAGAGTTTCATTAACCTCCGATTTATGGACAGCTTGTACTACAGAGGGTTATATTTGCTTAACAGCTCATTATGTTGATTCTGATTGAAATTTAAAGAGTAGGATTCTAAACTTTTCTCACATGCCTCCCCCTCATAGTGGATCAGAGTTGTCAAAGAAGATTCTTGAATTTTTAAGTGATTGGGGAATAGAAAAGAAAATATTTTCCCTCACATTGGATAATGCGTCAGCTAATGATGTAATGCAAGCTCATTTGAAAAAGACAACTTGGCTTGCAAAAATTGTTGTTATGTGATGGAGAATACTTTCATGTGCGTTGTTCGGCGCATGTTTGAAATCTCATTGTGCAGGAGGGGCTGAAAGTTGTGGGAGATGCAATTGAAAAGATTAGAGATAGTGTCAAGTATCTGAAGAGTGCGGACGGCAGAAAGAAAAAATTGAAGGAATGCATTGAAAAAAGTGGTGGTGTTGACACTTCAGCTGGTTTGTCTTTCAATGTTCCAACAAGATGGTACTCAACTTATTTGATGCTAGAAAGTGCTTTGAAGTATCAGCGTGTATTTTCAAGTCTTAGCTTTTATGATGAAAATTTTATGGTTTGCCCCTCAGAAGAAGACCGGATAAGAGGAGAGAAAATATGTGCATTCTTGTTGCCATTTTATGAGACCACAAACTTGATTTCTGGAACATCTTATCCTACTTCCAATTTGTATTTTTTGCAAATTTGGAAATTCAGAGTGTTTTGATTGCAAGTATGAATGATGAAGTCGATGTTATTAAAACAATGGCTACTAATAGGATGTCGAAATTTGAGAAGTATTGGCATGATTATAGTGAGGTGCTTGCTCTAGGAGCGGTTCTAGACCCAAGGATAAAACTTTCTACTTTGGAATTTTGTCACACAAAGGTTGATCCACTCACTTCTAAGCTTAAAGTGGAAAAAGTTAAGAAGAAGTTGCGCAATCTCTTTAAGAATTATTCTTCAACTCCTAATTCATCTACCACAACTTCTACAAGCACTGTATCTTCAGCTAATTCTTTCTTCTACCCACAAATTGACTGCCAACTTGTTCAATGTAAGTAGCTTAACTATAGTATACTTTATTTGGATGGCATGATACATAATTATGTGAATCAAATGTTAATATTAATGTTACTGTTGCTTATTTGGATGTCATGATACATGAATATGTAACTTGTTTATTAGAAACAATTAATTACTATTCTTTATTAGATGAATTTTGTTAATCTATGATAGTTTGTATGTCACTGTTCTGTGTTGGTCTATTTTCTGTTTGGTGTGAGCTTAAATTTTAACTTTGAATAATATAATAGGCATTAAAAGAACACAATAAGCAACTTCAAACTTCAACAGGAAAGTCTCAACTTGATGTTTATTTGGAGGAACTTGGCTTGGATTCTACTTATCAAAACTATGATGACTTGAATGTTCTTCAATGGTGGAAAGAGAATAGGTATCTGTTCAAAGATTTATCTTTTAATGGCTCGTGATTTGTTAGGTATTCATATCACTACTATTGCGTCTGAATCGGCGTTTAGCATCGGATCTATCTTCTTAACAAGTATAGAAGTTATTTATTGTCGGAAAATGTGGAGGCTTTGATTTGCACTCGCAATTGGCTTCCCGGTTTTAATAGTTCAGGTACATAATCATATTTAATCATGTTTTTCAATTGATTTAATTCATTTATATACGGTTTCAAAACACTATCCTAATTAGATAAAGTATAAAAAAATGTATAAGTTCATGTTACAACACCATCATGTTAGTACTGGTGGTTTGTTTTGCTACATAAAATATGGGGTTGTGACTTTTTTTGCATTTTATTTTATGTAGATGTGGTGGGTGACGATGATGAGGGGGATGGTGGTCGTGGAAGGTTCCATGTCCAACTAATTTCTTTGACATCAACCGAAGCTTCACATGTTCACAACATAGATGATGATTGATGAATTGTTTGTCATGGAGCTTTTTTAGGATTATTTTTTGCTACTGTTTTATTAGTTGTCTGTGTTTAACTTTTATTAGTTTGTTTTGCTAATTAGTTTTTTGAACACTTGAACAAAGTGGATTATTTTGATGTTTAAGTGCGTTTGTTTTTAGTTGTTGGTGTTGTTAGTTAAGTTGTTGTGTTTATGTCGAAAAATATGACATTGACATTTTTTATTGAAGTTCTATTATACGTTGTTAAAAAGTATCTTTTGTCGGCCTCTTTAGTAATGTTAATGATTAATAATTTTACTAAATCAAATTGTAAAAAAAAAAAAAAAAATTGACGGGCCAGCCCGTTAACCCGCCAACTCACCTATGAATGGGGCGGGCTTGAATTTTGAGCCCGGACATTTATGAGCTGGCACCGCCTCAACCCATTTATGAGCGGCTTGGCCCTAAATAGGGCGGCCTGCCCGTTTTGCCACCCTTTGCGGGAGTTTCGCAGTGTCCAAACCTGCATCTGAAATCACCATCTGCACCTGAATCCTGAAATCTATTTGGTTGGTAAAATAACACTTGCATCTGCACTTGGTGGATTTGCGTTTTTCAATCCGAACCTGTAGTAAAAAACTATATAACAAGTTTAAAGAAATTAAAGTCTACAACATTAAAATTAAAGTCTTCAAATAACATTGAAACATAGTCTTCAACATAAACTTTTAAGATATATACGGATAATTACGTATAAGTATGAGCAATTACGTAGTTTAACATATAAACGATTGTAGTTTCGGGTACGGATTTTCAAAATATCAAGTGTCACCCGAACTCAGTCAACTCGGGTTTCCACCGTTGACTCGGTTCGGATAGGGCCCTGTGGATTTGGATTTTCTTGTTATCCCTGCTTTTTAGTTTTCACTCTCTATTTTAGTGGAAGACGGAAGTGCCCTAATAGTATGGAGTTCGGGTAAGTATTGACATCAGTCTGCTCCTAAATACTACAATTGGAAAGATTAAATCGTGATTTTTTATACTAAGTCCAACACCAATCACTGCGTTTTGTTTCTTTAGTAATTGCCACGTCATTAAAATAGGATCCACGTGGCAAGATCTGAGTATGATTGAAATTTACTCGAATGTTATTTGGGGTTGCGGTGGAGAGAGAAAGAGAGAAGGATAGAGAGAGAAATGGAAACGGCGGGGCAATGGCTGGAGAAAGCGTTGGTGGAGTTGTGCTCGAAGATCGAGACTGGTTTAGGTTTAGGGTTAGATGAAGAGATTATAAAGGGGCTTGTTTCTTACTGTGATTTTGCTGAACCACGAGATGCTAAAGAGTACCTTGATGTAACCCTCGTTTCCCTTTACTTTCTATTTCTCGTTTTTTTTATGCTTTTTTAGTGAATTGTTGAGTTTGTTATGAAATTGTAATATTGGTATGATATTGACGATGATAATGGATTTTATTTTGTCGAGTTTGATCGATTTTTCGTTATGGTTGGTTTTATTCTTAATCTGGATTCTACTTGATACATTGATATTTGATATAAGGTTTCTGACTAGAGAAGTCTCATACATTAGTTCTTTTTCATTTGATGTTAGTTTTTGTGTTGTCAAAGTATGGTCTGTTTCACTGCCTTATTCTTGTTTAGCTATTGTTTTGATCATAACTTTGATTATCACAAATCAAAATCATGAATATTTTGGCTTGTTGAAAACTGTTCCTGAATGGAAACATGGAGCTGATCATGTTGCTGGTGATGGACCATTCATCCTCAGGTGTGTTCATGATGTTGCTCCTCCAATGCGAGGGGTTCATGCAAAGACACTTTGATGTCAATGTAAGGCGGTGTTTAAGACAACGTTTTGGTAGAGTTGATGAAGAGATGATACTTATAGTAGTTATGTGATCCGAGGGATGCTGCAATTAGTGTGTTCTGACTTCTGATTGGTTGGAGTGATGTCTTCATACTGAGTTTAAATTTGTTATAATCCATATCTTGATAAGTGTGTCTCCTTAATTGATAAGGGTTTGAACGGTAGTCGTTGATATGTCTATCAGTATCAAGATATAATCTTGTGCTTATCTCAGTTATTTTAATTCTTCTTCTAGACCAGGAGTATTTAGGCCTGATTTGTGTGTTTCCCTTTGTTGGGCTTATTTCAAAGGACGCAGGGTGACCTGTTTTGGGTTCTTAGGTCCATGCCAGTAAACAAACCTTAAAATTTAGGCATTCTTGTACCTCATAATTAATTTAATAATTGTGTTTTAGAAGGACATAAATTGATGTTTGAGGATGGACTTTGAATGTCTTTTCTATGCATTCGTGTTTGAATTTTTATGATGGGTCTTGTTGCAACATATTACTTGTTGTACTGATGAGTGGAATCGTGCTGTTCCCTCTAAACAGAACATTTAACTTGAAAATCTTTATCTTTGTATTCCTTTGCAGAATATTATTGGTCAGGAAGTAGGGAAATCTGTGATTGAAGAATACTTAAAACGGAGAGGTCACAGAGAACTCAACACCAAATCAGATGTTCCAACTACCACTTTACATGCCTATGTCAAACCACCTTCAGTTGAGACATCTACTAGTGGATCTAAAAAATCGACTAGAACACCAAAAACAGTAGCTGTCCGCGGTGACGCACAACCTAACAAGAATGCTGTTGGCAGTAATCAGGGAAACGGGATTCCAGCTACAGGTAGTAGTGAATCAGGAACATCACAAAAAGGAAATCAAGTGAGTTCCAGAAAGAAGAAGGCTGGGAAAACTATTTCACTCGCTGAGGCAGCCAAAGGGTCAATTGTGTTCCAACAAGGAAGACCATGTGCATGTCAAGCGCGTCGTCACAATCTAGTCAGCAATTGCTTATCTTGTGGTAAAATTGTTTGTGAGCAAGAAGGAGAGGGACCTTGCAATTTTTGTGGTGCACTTGTGTTGAAAGAGGGAAGTTCGTATGCTGGTCTGGAAGAAAGTTTGCCTCCCTTGTCAGATACTGAGGCTGCTGCTGAAGCTTATGCAAAGAGGCTTGTTGAATATGACCGAAATGCTGCAGCTCGTACAACAGTTATTGATGACCAAAGTGACTACTATGAGCTTGATTCAAATACTTGGTTGTCAAAAGAGGTATTCTATTTTATTTGCAAATTGTCATTATGTATTCTTATTAGGACATAATTGAAAAAAAATTCAATTTTTTTTTCTTTCCTTAGGAGAAAGAACTGTTGAAGAAGAAACAAGAGGAGATGGAGGAAGCTGAAAAAGCCAAACGAAATAGAGTTGTCGTGACTTTTGATCTAGTTGGCCGCAAGGTTTCTATTTTAGCCATTTGGTCTTGCCTAAAATTACTAGTTTGATTTGCTACAGCATCAGTTTTCTAGTAGGATTGGAAACAAATGTCTTTTTTTATGTGAACTTTCCTGGGATCTGCAGATGTATATAATGCTATTGTGGTTATCAAATCGAGATTCATATTGTGCATCATGAATTGAAACTTATTATGAATTGTACCATGCATTACTAAACAAATGACATTTGTAAGTAAAACAAGTGATATTCTAGCTTAATAGAAACTGTTATATCATATATAAACCTCAAAATAATTCAATATTCAAGTCATAAATCAAATAACAAAAGAAAAATGACTAGATAGACTAAGTTTAGATATTGGTGTATTAGAATGAATCAGGATCAAGATGAGATTCATGATGAAAATAGATAGACACTGGATTCTATCATATGGTTTAATTATTATCTTAAGAGACTGATAACCAGCTTTACATATTATTGGTTGTGATTTTTACTGAATGAAAGTCTTGTGTGTAATATGCAATAAGTCCTTTTAGGAACATATGCTATTAATCATAGTGAATCAGTGCATAGTTTTAGAGTGGTAACCTAACTAGGAAGTTTTAGATACATTATACATCTCTACTTTTTCCCATTGTAGCTTGTTATTTGTTTGTGTGCTTGTTTACTGCAAACCAAGTATTATGCAGAGTATCTATTTCCTCATTTTGGATTTAATTTATTTCTTTCAGGTTCTTTTGAATCAAGATGAAGTTTCAGAATCACAGTCCGACAATAGAATATTACGTGCACCAGATGAAAGGGAAATGAACCGCATTAAACCAAATCCATCTCTTAAGATTCAACCAGTTTTTGTGGACCTGGGCTTCAGTAAGAAGTCTGCTAACAATAAGCAATCAAACAAAGGGCTAAACAAGGGGCTATGCTTGGAGATTACTGGGAGGGTGCAGCATGATAGCACTGAGTTGAAGTACCTTCAGCAAAACCAATTCGGCACAGCTTCAAATGAACAAAATTGGCAAGTACCTTCAGGAAATGGAGGGCTGCATGTAGAAGATAATAATGGCGAATGTTTACTAGACCTATGATAATGAATAACAGGTTTCCACACTATTTTGTCTAAGCCATGAAATGTTTGGTTTTGCTTATCTTTTTGAGAGAAAGGAAACAATGAAGTTAAGAATTTTGGCAGTGTATTTTTTTCTGGGATGCTTGTGCAGATATAGTGTCAGTATATTATCTCTTCCTATACAGATTCTTAAGTGATTGTTTTGCTTGATGTAATTAGATTTCACCTCACATCATTTACACGACGAGTTAATAGTTAAGTGTCTACCAACCCGAAAGGCGTTAGTAGAAAGGCTTTCATACATGAGAAATCAAATATAGTGGTTTCAATTCTCTAGGAGAATAAGCCTCCAAATCCATTGTCAAAATGGTGTGACTTGTAGAATCAAAAATATTTATAGATAGCTAATGATAACCATATTTGACATAGTAAATACTTGAAGAAAACTGAGCTCAAATTTTGGTATATGAATTGTTGTCGATAAAGAAGCTTTGAATATAAGGAAGATAAAGAAGCTTTGAATTTAAGGAAGAGATTTGAATTGCACGATGAGAAGAATTCATTATAGATATCTTTTAGCATAAGATGAGATTCACTTATGCCGATTCTAAAGAGAAATTGTTATACAATCTTTCATTGAGTCATCTGTATCCTTAATAACCTTCCAAACGCAAAAAAAAAAAACTAAGAGACTCAAAGACCTCCAAGATAGAAGTCCATACTTGAGAGATAAAAAGAACTATGAGAGTACCTTAAGACATTTACTTTTTTTTTTAGGGCAAAGGCAAATCAACTCATTGGATCATAAATAATAGTATCAATTCAACAAGGATAATAAAAAAAATACTGAAATTAGACTGAAATATATATCCTCTAACAAATTATGAAAGACTTTATTAGCTTGTCTTACAATGAATGTTGCTTACACTATAGACCTTTAGCTAATTGTTACTCCCTCCGTCCCATTATATAAGCACCCTTTTAAAAAAAGTTTAGTCTCATTTTATAAGCACTTTTTCAAATTTCTATACAAATTTAAGTATACAAATTTAAGATTGCTTTTCAAATATACCCCTAAGTATAACTTTTTTTTTTTTTGACGAACCCCTAAGTATAACTTGTTAAAAGAAATCCCAATTAGGGTTACAAGAGATAGTCTTCAAACTTAACTCTATCCTAATCTCAAGTTTTTTCCCGTGACCAAAAAACTTAAATATAGTGTTTCCCAAGAATTAAGAATAAACCACAACCCTAGTAATATTACCAAGAGCAAAGAAAAACTTTTTAATCACTAGCTTGATTGTTGGCTTCAAAACCCCTTGAATTCTTGTTTACTCTCTTTCTTGGTTGTTCTCCTTGTTTCTAAACATCCCTTCATATAGAATAAAATATACCTTTAAAATAGGAACAAATCTATTTTAATCTGGAACAAATCTGACCAAAAACTGTCAAACAAAAAATCTGGTCTCGCGCCCGCAGTCAGTTTTTTTTTTTGTGTGGTGTTATTGGATTCTTTTTTCACAATAATTATGTTGAAGCTTTTAAAAATTACAAAGGGCAATTTAGTAATCTTTATACATAAAATATTCACTTTAATTACACTCCTAATATTTCTTAATAAGCGTGATTTTGGTCAGAGGGGCTTATATAATGGGACGGAGGGAGTACTTGGTTTCATCCAAGAGATACTCTAAGGAGGGATTATTCAATTGAGATTTCGATGGATTTTAAAAGATTTTTTATGATAAAAAAGTCTTTGTTATTCAATTAAGACTTTTATAAAAAGTAAGCAAATTTTGTGTTATTCAATCAAGATTTTTATAAAAAGTAAGCAAAAGTCTTTTAAACAAGTCTCTCAAAATCTCAAAGAATCAATATAATCCCACAAAGTCTTTTAAAATCTTCAAGACTTTTTTTATCATAAAAAAGTCTTTTAAAATCCATTGAAATCTCAATTGAATAACCCCTTATAAGTCGAAACAAGTTAACGACATCAAAAAACTTGTAATTTTTAGTCAAATTCTTTTGTTTTGTAATTTTACGAAAAAAAATATCAAGACTATTATGAGTCAATAATACAGTGGATTGTAAAAAACATAAAAATACATTGGTAATAAAAATTATAAAACCAGGAGGAGATATTTACCCAAAAAAATAGAGTTAAAACAATAAAAGAGAGCATGTTATGTTACCTTAACAACTAGAGTTACAGTTGGTGGACACGTGTCCTGTAATTGCTGATCTGTAATAATCAACGATCAGAATTAAACAACATAAACCCCAAAAACCCTAACACCCCTTTGCTTTTGGTTTTCATTTTCAACCCTTTTCTCTTCTCATCAGCAAACCTCACACACAGAGGCGAAGATGGCTAGAGACAAGGCAAAAAAGCTGAAAGTAACCGAAAATCCCGAAGAGGTTGATGGTGAACTCATCCTCTCCATCGAGAAATTGCAAGAGATCCAAGACGACCTCGAAAAGGTATCATCGCTATTTCATTTTCATATTATGCAAATGTTTTGATTCCCAAATTGCGTTAACCTAGTTTGATTTCAATTGTGTTTTGTTAATTAGGACTAATTTGATTATTATTTTGATGATGAATAATTGATTATTGACTGTGTTTGTAGATCAATGATGAAGCAAGTGATAAGGTTCTGGAAATTGAGCAGAAATATAATGAGATAAGGAAGCCGGTTTACGATAAGCGAAATGAGATTATTAAATCTATTCCTGATTTCTGGTTGAATGCTGTGAGTTTTTTTTTTTTTTCTCTTTGCTTTGAATTCATTTTGTAAATTTTGTTAGTTAGTTTTATAGTTAAAATTGTTTTGTTTGTTTGTTTGTTTGCTTATCTTTGTAATTGTTGTGCAGTTTTTGAGTCATCCTGCGCTTAGTGAACTTCTGAACGAGGAAGATCAAAAGGTATACCTTTTTCCCCCGAGAAATGATAAACACTGCGAGAGAATTGATCACGAATCTATCACGAAAAATTATGATTGGTTGATTAAACACCACTAACGGTGTGTTTTCCGCTAAATGAGAAACTTGAGCAGTTTTCCTTTCTTAATAATAGGCTTAGTGAATTTTCGCGAATAAAAATTTGGGATGTATAGCAATTCTCTTTTCCCCCACCCATTAAAATTTCACATGTAGTCATATATGTTAAGTTTCTTGTTTTGTTACATTCGGTTTCTTTATATACTTCTGAAAATTACTTAGGGTGTTCTGTAGAAGCACTTTCTATTTTCGAAGGTAGTGTTTGACATGTATGGTCAAAATGAAACGAAATGGTTTTGGTTTCATTCTTTTATATGGAATCAAAATGATAGCACTTTTATCTTCTTTTGTTGTGTTATGTTTTGCTTTTAGTATATGCACTAAACATAAAACGAATCCCACTTATCTTGTTCTTTCATATTTTTAGTTGCCTTATGAACAATTCCTAAGGTTTGTTTCTTTGATTACTGGTCCTGTTGGGAAATTGTAATTGATTGCTTGCTGACCCTTTATTTGATAGATATTCAAGTATTTGAGTTCGCTTGAGGTCGAAGACAACAAAGATGTCAAATCTGGATACACAATCACCCTTGTAAGTTGCCCTTCTTCTCGGCCACCTCTTCCTAAAGTATTTGAAAATCACTTTAATGCCATGAAAAATTATGTTTTTTGTGAATTCTTGAACTTATTCATTGAAGATCGAAAATTGACCAGTAATTATTTCATGTTCAGAATTTCAATCCCAATCCCTTTTTCGAGGATTCAAAACTTTCAAAGACTTTTACTTTCCTTGAAGAAGGAACAACAAAAATCACTGCTACCCCCATAAGATGGAAAGAGGGCAAGGTAATGCAATGAATTTCACTTTTTCTATTCTATCAGCATTTATAAGTTTTTATTTGCATACTCTACTTATCTGACAGCCAATGTAAAACTTTGCCGAATCTACATGACATGGATCAGTTTAAACTTGCTAAAAGTAGAGAAAGAGAACAACAAACTCAAACCAAATAAGATGTATTAAGGACGAGGAGGGAAAATGTCGGGCATAAAATAAATATAGATCATAGGTTCCAAGTAGGGTTGATGAAATAAAAAGCTGTTTTGGGTGTGATCTGCAATAGAAAAGTATACTCTAGCTTACAGCATAATTTACCACACATTTATAAGGCCTATAATGTTGTATGAAACTGAATTTTGGGTGGTTAGGTTACAGAAGGCATGATATGATTAGAAATGCAATCATTAGGCATTTGTGAAAAAGACCTGTAGAAGAACAACTGGGGGAGTTGATCATATCAGATGTATGATAGTTTAAGGAATATTATTGGCCAAAAATTATTGAGTGAGATTTACTGATAAATGGTCTAGCTTTACACCTTATTGTGCTAATGTTTGTGTCGTTGATTAATCCATGTAGTGGTCTTAACTTCATGTGAAAAAAACCCTGTTGTATTTTGCTAACACAATCCTTAAATGTGTAGGGAATACCCAATGGTGTCAATCATGGGAAGAACGGAAACAAGCGGCTTGCTTGTGATGACAGGTTGGTGTCTTCAGTTTTCTTTTTCTTTGTACAGAAATATTATAAACAAAGAAAGCTTTTCTTTTTCTTTCTTTTTGTACAGAAATATTATAAACAAAGAAAACCATGTTCATGATGCATATTAGTTTCAAATGAGGTTACTTGTTATTGTCTGATATTTATATATTTAAACAAAATGAACTTCTGGAAATCGCTACCTCTCCAAGTTTGTCAATATGATCACAACCTCATGAGTTATATTCCTGCTGATCAATCAGCACGTCAAGCAAAGGCCCCTTGATTAGTGACACTTGTTTTGGTTACTAAACCTAATTCTCCTTTATTTTATTTTTTCAGTTTAGTAGAGTATTTTCCACTATGACCAAGTCTAAGGTAAGGAAATATTCTGGGAGAAAAGATTCATAACCCATTGCAAATTATGCTAATCCCATAGCTTGATGATTACGGATGCCTTGTTAGTTGCACACCTCAACCGTGACAATTTGAACATTACTCTTCTTCCATATATAACCTTCCCCAATATAATAATAATTCTCGTTGTCAGATAGGAGGCATATCCTTCAACTTATACTGAATTCTCAGTATTCTAATTCGTTCTTCTGGTTCTTCCAAGACTGGATCATCTAACACTCCACTTTCTCTTTTCCCTTTTTGGATGAAGAACCACTAGCCAAACTCTTTGTTTAAGATGCAATTCTAGCAACAATAGGGCCTGGGGCTTCCTTTTCATTTTTTAGTTGACGTATTAGGTTGTGATTACCAGAATCAATCCTCACCAACTCTTCACTTTAAAGGTGATCGATCGTGGGCACCTCACACGCTGCCGCTATTTCGTTAAAAATACCTTAAAATCCTTTTCCCCCACCATTTTTATGGGAATGGCGGCTGCTATTTCAATGATAGTGAGACAGTCATAGCTTACCGGTTTTTGTACCGTTTTGTCCAAATCGCGCTATGCTATGGCCGCTATTTAACAACATTACAGTAATTTTATCTGAAAAATTTGACTGGTAAGTAAAGCCTTTGAAGAATTATCTTTGTCAATTATTTGACAGATGGAATCAAAAGAAACATCCAAGAGAGATCGGGAGTAATAGTATACTTGATTTGGAGGTTAGGTTAGGAGCAAGGGTATGCTGCATGTTTAAGAGAGTCTGATGCCAATTTTGTATTACTTTTCCTTCAAGTAAAACTTGTGTACATTGTGAAGCAAACATTTCTGTATTGTCCAGAAGAGCAATCTCTATTAGAGAATACTATTTGAACGATTATAACGTGAAAAGTATTGACGTTTCAGGAGTTGATAGAAAAATATCTTTATGAAAAAAAATCAATTTCTAACCACACGAATGAGGTGACTTTAACCAAGAAAAAGAGTAAAGCAGGCAAAGCCAATATCACGATTTTCAATAGAACTTCCTTTATATTTGAGAATAGTGTTGCTTTTAGTGTTCTTTAACGTTTAATTTGAGGGAATTATGTTGTTAAAGCTCCTTTTGGAAACACTTCATGGAACAAATGATTAACATCTTAAATTTCTTGTGCAGTTGTAGTGATGAATGCAGTTTCCTTAGTTGGTTTTGTGACTGTGAGCAGAAAGATGATATGCTTGACATTCATGATGAGGTATAACTTTTTTCCTCGTCTTAAGTTATTTCTAGATATGTGCATCCCTGCCATAAGTTTCCTCCTGTCTCTACTTGACTAATTTGAGTTTATTTATTTTTTACCTTTTTATTCTTCAAAATAGTCTTTTAGTATAATATTCACTCTAAATTGCAGGTTGCAGAATTAATCAAGGATGATTTATGGTCAAATCCGCTCATTTATTTTAACAACGTAAGTCAACTTTTAGTTTTTATCTCTTTTTTATTATGAATACCAAATACTCTTTTCAAATTTCACTTTATTTTTCATTTTACTGTGCCATTTTTTCTTTCCATTGTGTTTCTAAAGGCAGTTGCTTGTAATGAAACAGGAGGAGCCTGGTGAAGAGGATGCTGATGATGAAGCTGATGATGAGGTAATTGAAGTTCCACTTTTCTTGGAAAAAATAGAGGTGATTAACAAAAGTTTTTGGGTTATTGCTTTTAATAATCGTGGGGAATCTGATAATCACTAGATCCCTACTTAATTTATAATTTTAAGTTAAAGGAGTTTGGTGCAGTGAAACTGCATACTGGATCCATGCTGAATTCATAATTTTTTAACACAAACATGTGCTTCTAGCAGCGATATTGTGAACTGAGATTTAATTTTCATTCGCGATCTATCTAGTATTTTATATAAATGTTAATATAACGAATATGGAATGAAACTATAATTTGGAATAATACTCAAGAGATAGTAAATGGAGAGTTAAGACACAATGTAAAGCTATAAGTTTGAATTTATCCATGATCCAAAAACAATAAATGAGAACACTGAATACATGTTAATATCTTGGGGCAAATTATCTAACTGATTGCTATTAATCCTAAGTAAACATTCTTAAAGGATCTAAGTAGTGCATATTGAATATCTTACAATAATGACACTACAACTTTTGAAATACTAGATACTAATAATATTTTGTTTGCAGGAAAAAGATGAGGAAGACTCTGAAGAAGAGGATGAGGAAGAAGGTGAGGGTGACGATGAGGAAGGCAATTGAAAATCCATTATGGTGGTGCGGCCTGTTTTTTTTCTTTTCTTTTTTCTGGTTTGAGTATGTATTAGGCTTTTGGTCTCGCAGACCATGGCCTTTCTTTCAGGGCATTAACTCCAGCTATGGAAGTACACAGGCCAGTTAGTGGTTCTATGACCAAAATTTATTAATTACCCTCTGAAGTTATTTATGCTAGTTTCATCCATCGCGCACAATACACATGGTATATTAGGTTTCTCTCTTGGGTTTTTGTTGTGAACTACATAAGAAAATTGCTGCAGTTATTGTATAGCTGTTTGGGTATCTTAGCATAAAAAGGCTTATATGCTATCTCAGCTATTGTCCTCATGCTAGATTACTATTGTCGGAAAGAATCTTTCTTTTGTTCAATCTTTACATGCATAACTTTACTAGCAACTGATACATAAATGCATGATCATTTGAACCTTTCAATGCTAAAATTTAGACATTCATATTTGCCATGGGGGTCAGCTAGCTATTAGCCTATGGCTTCTTTTTTCCTATAGCATTATTATTTTGATACATGTTAAGTGCATTATCATCATGAACATATTGGAGTGCTTCATTGGCACAAGATCAAGCATACCTTGAACATAAGCAGACATATGTTGCTGATATTTGTGATTTCGTTCCCGGCACTATAAATCACATTTTATAATGTAGCTTAGGTTACTCGAACTTTTTCTTCTAACCAGACCGATGTTCAGTACAAAAGTTATAGAATAACACTGTATGGTGATTCGGACGATTTGTACTAGCCTTGAGGTAGAAAATTTGTGTTTTTACCCGAAACTGAACTGGTGGGGTTTTTAAGAATTATAGTCATAAAAAAGCTCCTTGCCAATCAAATGGATCTATACCACATAATTGGGCCAGAACATGCAATGTCCTTCCAATTTTGTAACTCTAACACTGACCAAAAATGAGAATTAATCTTGAAGGAAGAATTTGAATATGTTTGTGACGTTGATGTTGTGCTTGATATTTCATCAATTTATTTCAGTTGAGTTTACCACAAAACTATCTATGGCAACCCCAGGAGATTGACATGTGAGTCCTTAGTCCTTAGTCCTACGTACAAATAATCAAAGTATTTGTAACCTTTTATGTTGGTCGGTTCTTTAGGAATATGTTTGCTAGTGTGATGCATCTCGCTGTAGATTCAAAATACACCCAGTGCAACAAGTTATTATAATTATTCTTGGCTCTCTTTATGTTTGATTGATTAGAGTAAAATTGTTTCACTTAGATTTTAGACATTTTCCTTAAGACACGTAGACATAATTCAAAGGAACAGAACATGAAAGACCCACGTGTTTCATGCAGAGATGATTAACATGGACCACAAGCTTATGTACACATCAAAAATCAAATGGTGGTAGCATCCTGAATTGACCATGATATAGTATACTCTAGTTAAAAGCATGTAATACGTTAAATTTTAAGTCCACATCAATGTTCCCAACTTGGCCATAAGCTTGCTACTTTTTTCCTTTGTTTTGGTTAATTTTTGTTTCTAAAGTAGTCTTCGGTTGCCATCTTTATTTATTGTTAAAGAAAGATTTGCTTAACAAAAAAATATAATTTGTCTAACTTGTAATACCATGACAGCTATAAAAAATACTAATTGATAAACATTGTCTTAACTTTATTGACATTCAAAAATATCTTAGTAACATATTTTTCATTACCTTACTCAATGATGGCAATGGATAGTAATGTTCTATTCCACATCAATTATTAGACTGAAAATATCAGTCAGTTTTATCAGCGTCCAAAAGTAATTCAACTTATTTTGATATATTTATTTGACTAATTTTCATTAAATATTCAGTAGTTATCATCAATTCTTCAAGGTAATTACTAAAAAACCTTAGTTTATAAGGTTAGTGCTTATGAAAATCCAATTTTGTGAAATATTAACCTTCATAAATAAATCTTTTCATCAAGTTACCAATAAATTAGTCTAAAAAAGAACATAGTGATTAAGAGATCATAAGTTCAACCCTCCATTTTAACAAAACTAGTAACTAACATTTATCATTTCAAAAATATATATATCACTTCTAACTTTAAATACAAGATTTTTTTATTAAAATTCTTCTGTCCCTATTTATTCTACATCAATCATCAACAATATATACAATAAGGAGAACATAAATTAATTCTCCATCTTAGAAGGAGAAATATGTAAAAAAATATCAACTATCTATAAATTTAACACTGTTGTTTACTTTCTTAATTCTGTAATTTGATGCATGATTATGAATATTGAATAACCGTGACCGAAATTTTGATGTCATATTGAGTTTAATATCTAACTATATCCTTTCATAACCAACTCATTTATAAATTTATTTCAAATCTTATCTTATTTTTAGATTACTGTGTTATAGGTATGGCGTTTCTTAAATTTTTGTTTTTTTTTTGACGATTTTAAATTTTTGTTAGAGACCATGTTTTCAATATTTAATCTAACTCAACCCTTTTAAAACTAACTGATTTTTAGGCTACATATGGACCTAGTTTCGTAAATTTCCACTAGAAAATCGTTGGACACACAATATGAGTTCTTCTATTCCCACTAAATTTTGTTCATATACATAAAAATTAGATATGGAACTACTTATCACTTACTTAAAAAGTCCAAATCTCTTACCACTTAAATTAATTTATTGTTACGTTTCAAATGTTATCTCTATTATTATATTTGAAACTTGTGACTCTTACATTTTGTGCTAGCTAGAGAAATATCTCGTGTTGATGCATATGTCCAATGTGATTAAAACTGTCGGGGAACATAAAAACTGAAAAATGTGATGTGAGTGATGATGTTAAAACTTTCCTTGCACACAACTTAAATAGATAAAAATCAGCTACGTACAACTGTCATAAAATATTCGAATCTCCCATATATTATGACTCTATAATTTACCAAACATTTAGAAAAATAATATACACATTAACATTGTGTCACACAACAGACAATCTCTCAAAATAAAATCTTAGCCAAGACAACAAAATCCAGTTCAGCAAGAGAAACAAAGTTGTGGCTGCTATTCATTCATTAATTTCTCGGTTTTAATATCTACAAGACAAGTCAACAATGTTTGTAGCATATGTTGGAATTCAGCTAAAGTACTTATGCAGTTCAATTTTTACAAGGTTTAATACAGTAATACTAGTAAATTTCAACAGTTGATTTAAAATTAAACGGTCTAGATTATATAAGTTATTTACACAATAAAATAATTTCTACTCAACTATTAATTTAAATTAGATAATTGAGAGTTATATACTTATAACTGTGTGACGTAGGTTTTTTTACTGGTATATCCCCCTTTGAAACCAAATATACCAAACTGTCCTACTTTGAAAAAAAATTCTCTGTCTGCCCCAGTTTTGAATTTTTGTACCCATGTAGCCATGGGGGGTGGCGAAATGTAAGAAGTGTTGCAGAACCGGGGCCCACGCATTTAGCCACATAGTGTGGCGAAATTGTTAACTATTTTTTTTTTCGTTTTACATTTTTTTTTGTTCATACTATATATATATATATGATTCAAATTCTTTTTTCTTTTTTTTTGACGCAAACAAACTTATGGCATTTCATTTATAATAATATTTGTAATACAACTTGGAATAACATCAAAAATAGTGCGAGAAGCATGGGAGAGAGCTGCTCGTGCAAGAACATGAGCGCTTCCGTTTGCTTGACGCCTAGTAAAAGCAACTATAAAATCGCTATGATTCGAGAGTAAAGTTCTACAATCATCAATAAGTGAACCATACTCAGAGATGTTTTGTCTTTTATTTTGCACATCATCCACCACCATCTTGCAATCCATTTCAAAAATCACTTTTTGATATCCTAGCCTCTCCATCCACATCAATCCTTGTTGGAGTCCCCAAGCTTCTCCTTCGGCCGGTGACATTATAGCCTCAATAAAGTTTGTTGTTGCTGCTACAAATTGCCCATTTTCATCTCGAATACAAGCTCCCATGCCGACTTGATTGCTTGTATTAAATAAGGCTGCATTTATGTTGCACTTCAAGTACTCTGCTGGTGGAGGATTCCATCTAATTTAGTGTTTATTTTATTATTTTTAGTGTTTATTTTATTATTTTTCTTTGTCATATTAATTTATTAATATTATAAAAAAAATTGATAATTTTTAAAAAAAGAATTTGAATCATATATATATATATATATATATATATATATATAGTATGAACAAAAAAAAATGTAAAACGGAAAAAAAAAAAATAGTTAACAATTTCGCCACACTATGTGGCTAAACGCGTGGGCCCCGGTTCTGCAACCCTTCTTACATTTCGCCACCTCCCATGGCTGCATGGGTACAAAAATTCAAAACTGGGACAAACAGGGAATTTTTTTTCAAAGTAGGGCAGTTTGGTATATTTGGTTTCAAAGGGGGATATACCAGTAAAAAAACCGTGTGACGTAGTTATAGAGAATTCAATTGTATTGTAAAAAAAAAGAGAAAATTTTAAAGTAGTGCTTTTAATTTTGGGTTTTTGAGGATTTAAGAAACTAAGTCAGCTTTTTCAGATGGCACAAACAAAATTGTAAGAGAGGGACAGAGCAAGGATTTAATTTGGGTGGCAGTGTGTGGCACACCATGTATTTGTACTGCAAATTAATTTAGGAGACAGCAAAGATACCAGAATGTGTAAAACAGACATAATTTTTTTTCTACCACTTTACGTATTTGATGTTTAAAATTAAAAAAAAAAAATTAAAGAAACTATGTCTGTGATGTGTGTACTGAAAAAATTCTGTAACATGAATACATTGAATAGAAAAAAGGTCAATTCGGAATTCATCTTTTGAAGAATAAAGTGACAAACTGTGGAAATCTAATCCTATCTTTAAGCACTAAAAAAGTGGCACGTAAAAAAAGCACAGATTTTAATGAATCATTTTTCACCTAATGGATCGAAAAGATACTACTATAAATAATGTTACACTTCTTACCGTACAACTGTATAAAACCTACAATAGTACAGTCTGCTCTTCTACAATGTCTATTTAATTTGAAGTTTGACATTAGGTTGCATTTTACTTCGTCCGTCTTATATTAAAAAAAAATTGCAAATGTTATTTGATTCAGTAATGGACGCTGAATTTAGAGAAGACTAAAACTATTTATATCAGAACTCATTTTAAACTGGATTAATCACTCAGTAGGCCGGACATGTAAAAATATGATTAACCAATAATTAATTAGTGTATCTTGCTTAATGCTTAGTCATACTACAAATATGGATATGCATTATTGAATAGTAGTAAGATAGTGAAGGTTGTTGTGCGCACTGATAAGCACCATGAACGAACGTACACCAAGATTCCGACTGTCTAAACTAAAGAAGCACTTAGCCAATCCCAGCAAAGACCCTTCTTCAGATAGATAGATAGATGTTCACCAAATTAATTAGTTGTCAAACTCAAACGTCATTGCCAACTAAGATAGATTTTATATCATTTTTCTGTGTCTCCATATCAGCAGCTAGCATTATCTTGGCAGGTATATATATACTTGACGTTAATAATTGGAACCTGGCTACATCCATATGTAGATAGAATGTGTCTAATTATATAATTATTAATTAATTGGCACATATATTTTTTATAATGCAGTTGTGAGATTGAATTGTGATCCTTACTAGTATTAAATTTGACGTCAATCACCACTGATATCTCTATTTCGTTTTATAATAGACGATTTATGTTTTAAGTTCGTTGAATGACCATATACATTACTTATTCAATGAATCAAAATAATAAATTTTCTCTTATCCGAAAATGTGGGTATGTGTATATATTCATGTATTTTATGTATTATATTTTCACATAATATATGTATAAATTTTGTATAAATGTGTTGTTTATTGTTGTCAGAATTTTTTTTATTTTTATAGTCTAAAATTAAAATTTATTATTTGGAGTACTACTAATATTATATTCCCTCTTTTTTGGTATGAAAGACTGTTTCTTATTGTTTTCGTTTTCTTTTTTAGTCTTTATAAAAATAAAATTTCCTTTTCTACCGGTCCACTAAATATTGGTCCTTGTTCATATGAGAGAACACCTCATCTCTGTAATGTAATCAGTCAGGTCACAAAGGTACGCACCATATTTTAATTTGGATAGGAAGTACAATACATGTTAATTTTAGTTACACATATCAATTTTGAATTTTTGACTTATTCAACTTCAACTTTTTCATGCATAACCATTTATTGAAAATTCTAAGCGCATATTAAGTTGTTGAAGGATAAATTAAAAGTCGTGAATTCATATATAATTAACTTATGGTAAGTCTCATTAAGCAACTCAAACACATTAAAGAACTGCTACTAATTAAACATTTGAACTCTAACTCTTATGATCAACAAATTTTCAATCAAATTGAAACAATAATGGATATATTTTGTATTTGTAACATAATCATATAAAAACAAAAACTATAAAGATAAACGACATGTTGTTGTAGCAATTATTTTATTATGCATCATTAATTCAGGCAAAGATCAGTGAATATTGGCGTTACTAATTAAATATTGGAGAGAAGAGTAAAGATATTTTAGATGGAATTTGTGGTGACATGAAAAAAAGAAAGGAACTACATAGTGGAATCCGCGTCCACTTTGAAATGTGAATGACAACAACCACCAAACACATAAATACCAATTGATTTCTTTATAGCTAGCGTCACTATCCAATATCCTCCCCATGAATTCTTGTTAATATATCTTCTCTTTTACATATATATTAAAAATTATTGTACCAAAAAAAAAATTAGAAAAAAACTAAGATATTAAGTTCAAATGATTACTAAATTTCATCGCAAAAATAGATTTTAGAAGAATTCAAATTTGATTTTTAGATTGATGAAAATATTTTAGTCAAACTTTACTTATCGTAATGAACTCTAAATTACTAGAATGTTATTATCAATTTTATTTTAGTCAAAGTTTTTTAAAAACTAGAATGTTATTATCAAAAATAATTATAAAAATATTTAATAGGATTGAATTTGGGTTAAATAATTTCAAACATAGATAGCGGTTGCAATCTACTAACTTGAACTTATAAAGTGGGACCAAACATGCATTGACTAAGCAGAAGCTAGCTAGTTCTAAGATTGATACAATGTTGGTTGGGTTGCTAGATACTTTGTCCAATTAATTAGGAAATTAATTTACAGTTATGTTATGTGGCACTATATATATCCACATGTACATAATACACTTTTACCTAATAAATGAAAAATATAAAAATAGTGTATATACATAAGTAGCTAGGCATGTATGTGGTATTAGAAAAAATGCAGCAGCAAGCAGTTAATATTTATCTGGTCCACTTCTCTGCAGAGCAACGCACCTCTGCCATGCCCTCGTGGACAGGACAGACAAAACACGAATTTTTGTGTCCGTCGTTTATTTTTTACGTCATATGTATCAACTTATAGTGCCTCTACATAATTTCACAAATAGAGGTTGTAACCAAAACAAATAGAGGTGTGAATAAATCATGAAAATTTTCCAACTCAATCTTCAATCTTAATAAAAATGAAATAGGGATGTATATCCTAAATCAATGTTAGTCAGATTTGTTGTTCTTGGTGATAGGTGATTCATATTGATTTATTTTCAACTTTATTTAATTTTCAGTTACATTTTCATGGAGATGTTTATGATATTTAGAGATAATTTTCTGTCAAAAATAACCTCGGTCTAGTGGTTGGAAATTTGTAAACATAGAAGTAGAGGGGATTTCGGCGTCTAAGATTTGTGTCTTGTTGATCTATCACGCTTAGATAAGTGGTATTAAAGAATAATTTCTGAGAATGTTGGGGGTGTCATCATAGGGGTTTATGTCCACTGACGTGGTGGATAAAGAAACCTCGCTGTTTGAGTCTTATATGGATTCGTCTATAAGTTGGTTCTCTAGGTGTGTGGCCAAGGTGACCGGCAACGGACTTTCAACTTCCTTTTAGTTTGACATTTGGGCGGGATCGGTACCTTTGATGACTTTTTTCACCTCTTAGTTTCTAAACAACAAGATTTTTTAGTTGGTATTATATGGGCTAATGAGAAGAGAATGTGAGTGCATTTGGACTTTAGGTAGAGAAGATCCTTCTTTGTTTGGAATCAGAATTTGTTGACCAATATATGAATCATTCTGAATGATTCCACTCTTTTTTCATGGGGATGATCTTTGGGTTTGAAAAACATAACCCTGATGGGGTTTATTCTGTTAGTTCTATGTATAGTGCACTCTTCGTCTCTGACTCACTTCTAAAGTGAGAGGAAAGTGTTCTGAGAATGAAGTTCATCTTCACATTAAAGTTTGAAAAAGTTAGACTCCTTCTAAAGCTATTGTTTTCTCTTAGTAGTTACTCAGAGATATGATTTCTATCCGTCATAATCTTCTAAAAAGAAGTGTTACATTGTTGTATATACTAATGGTGCCTCATTGTTTTGTAATGTAGTTTAAGAATCGACTAGTTATTTGTTTGTCGTATGTGATTTCTCCTCTTCGGTATGGGAACTCGAAATGATTATGTGTACTATGGGAACATGGTAAAAAGAACCAACATAGTTATGAGATTGTTTATGGACTATATTCAACGCCAAAATCACATCTAAAGCATTTGGATCCGTTATAAAATTTAGAAATGACAAATCTTTTGTAAATTTGAAAGTTTTCGAAATTGCTAAAGTTCATGCTCCCTCTAAATCTAGTAATAAAAAGACTTGTCAACAACTAACATCAATCATGACCCCATCAGCATCTCTCACTACAACACTAATACTCCGCCGGTCTACTCCCTCTATCGAACTTACTACATCAACATTAAGCTTGTAATATCTTTTGCCGATTTAAAAAACATTAAGCTTGTAATAATCATTAAGTGACATTGTCCAATGGACATCACATATAAGCATATTTGGACCTCAGCACTCAACAACACAAACACTCCACTAACATTCTCAAAATTAAAAATAAATATTTGTCCCTTCTAAACAATGATATTCATATCAACATAAATCTTATAAAAACATTTTTTATTTTTAGCACACCATATTTCATAACGCAAAATCAACATCTATCTTAACTATAACATTTTTAATTGCTTCAATAATATTTTCTCCAACCACACTTAAAGGAGAAGAGACATACTTAAAATCATTCATTCTCACTTAGAAATATATGTTAATTAGAGTGTATAGCACACACTTACTATCATTTTTTGTTTTACCCCATTAAAACAGCTGGTTATTAGTATAAGTTAGATTTTGACTATGATCAAATTTTACTTAAGTTTAAAGTCGTTATCAAAGGATGAAAGAGAGAGCGTTTGAAAATTTGTCAACTTGTCGGTATTGTTAGTCTTTCCCTTTATTGGCATGTAATTTCGCGACAAGAGCTTTTACATATGCGGTGTAAAAGCCTGAAGACTCTCACGTGCCCACTTTCTATTGTGTCCTAAAATTATTTTACTACAAATTACTCCTAAGTTGGATATTTATTTGCATTTACATTATTTTATAAAATAAAATAAAAATTATAGAGTAGGTAGGAGGTCATTTTAAAATATTTTAAAGTAGCCAATAATAAGAAAATGTTTATTATCTTTACGTATAGCCTTGTTGTTGTTGATTACAAAGAGCTGCGGTTAGTAGATCATAATAAAATATTAATAGGGATCTTCAATTATTTTTATACTAATATTTTAATTGTTGGTTGAATAATGTCAAAATTTTGGATTGTATAATGACAAATTACACCCATGAAAAGCAAAATGTATGCATTGGTAATAGAGGTGGACAACGGTCGGTTATGGGTGGGTTCGGGTCCAAAAAATTAAAACTGAACAAACCCACAGATGAGTAAGACTCAATTTCACTCAAGTTAGATTTCGGTTTGTTCGGATTTCGATTTAACGGTTTGATCGGACAAAGCGGTTGGGTTAATTCGGTTTTGAGCCACCATTGAACCATTTATGGTCCATAAAAAATTTACAACTACTTTTTGTAATGAAATAACCAAATTAGGCAAGTAATATTAATTTTTGCCCATAAACTTAAGTTTTAAATACTGAAACAAATCAATAAGACATATATACTTGCCAAAACATATAAGACAATTTACTTAGAAAATCCTAAATTCATGGATCATCTCATAATTCTTCCATGTAATTAAGCTGGCTTAGAAAAGTCTAAACACACTATTTAATCGATACATAGTGACAGTGCAAAAAAATATTAATAATAGGATTTAATGTATAAGTTATAGCTTCGGTCGGTTTTGGATTTCGACGGTTCTAAAAACCAAATCCGAGCCCGTCCACCTAAACCCCTTCAAACCCGCTTTTGTTAACCCGTTTAACCCGCAACCCGATCCATTACCGCCCAACATCCAATTTAAATTTCGGTCTCTTCGGTTTCGGATCGGGTTGGGAAAATCTGTCCACCTCTAATTGGTAAATAGGATTTTGCGTTGAATTTTTCATCCTAGTTTACTTTTACAGCTATATGATCCCAATAAATTATTAGAAGATACTAGTATTAATTATTTGCAATTAATCCATAAAGCAAAATTGACCTATTTTTTTGCTAGGGAAGGTGTTGTACTTTTGTCGTTATCCTTGAATTACACTTGCATGTGATAAAAACAGAAGCAACTTCACTCACTGTATTAATTTAAGAGTAACTAAAAGTACAATTGATAAATTTTGCTCCTACAATTGATAATTCAATGTCTTGTTCAACATACAAGGAAAGCTAGAATTTGTGCTAGACTTATTTGTTTCCATTACATATATATGTCACAAATAATATCACTTGAAGTGTCAATTTAATTATATTATTTTGAGCTAGTTTAGTGGTCAGTGCCAAGTTCTATAAGAATAGACACTAAAAAAATAATTCTATAAAAAGAAACTATATAGGCTATTCTTAAATGCAAAGAAAATGAGATTGGTTTTTGTGAAGTTAATTAATTTGGTCACATGAGTTGAAAAGGAACAGTGTCAGCTTCAACTTGAAGTGAATGAAAAAAACCCAACAGGATTCAAGGGAATCCTAACCAATAAAAATGTTGAAATAGACTTCCCTTATAAACAACACATAGTGACTGCTTGTTCTCTCTGAAACTTTACAAGGATTTAGATCCATTTCCATGTGCTACTTTGTGGTCCTAAGTCTCAATAAGATTACTCCTAATAGCATATGTGTTTAGTGACTCTAAATTTCCTTATATGTATGTATCTTGTCATTATCTCAATTGAAACCCTATTGATATATCTTAAGCACTCAATGATATATTTATTTAGGTCAGGATTGAGTTAAGTCCGACAATCGAAAGAGTTGTCTTCATTTAATCTTAAGATTTAGACCGTCTGATCTTAATTAGATAATGTTTAATCTTAATTGGATGATTACAGATTTTTTGCCTGCAAGACTGCATGCGATTTGAACAGCAGGATTTGCATGTAATTTTACCTACATGCATTGAAAAAGTTGTCTCCGTCCAATCTTAAAAATCTAGAATGTCTGATCTTAATTAGATGATTACAAATATTTTTTATTGTAGAAGTGCATGTGATTTTGATTTCATGCATTGTGCTCAATTTATTTATTTATAATGAATAGAGGCAATATGTATTAATTAAAAAGTGAAAAATGCAATTTGTTAGGTTTGATTTGATTGTTAAATTGAAAAAGGAGAAATTGATTGAGAGATATGGTCGTGTAATATGGATATGTATGAAAAAATGCAACTAATTAAACATTGCATGCCTTGTAATAGGCATTTGATAATTGACAATGAAACATCCTTAGAGTGCAAATTAAAGTGATGAATACAAAGCTAATTTTGGATAATCCAAAGAATACACCAAAATGAGTAGTATCTATATCCTTGTTTAGGGACCAAGATGTTTGTAATTGCATTACAATGATGTGAAATAAACAAAACAAAACAAAATGTAAACGCTCTAATTAGGGCCATATAGTAAAAAGAAGAGGGTGGAAAAAGCAAAAACAAAGGGAAAATAAAAACAGTAGCAAGCAAAAGTAAAGGGAATTAGGGTGGGGATTGAAGAATCCCAAAGTTGAAGGGCAAAGGTGAAGAAGAAAAGGCAAAGAGCAAAGGCAAAATGAAATGATTACATGAATGAAATGGGACCCATTTTTATAATATTTCCTTTCCAGGTCTTTCAATTTTAATTTTTTTGACTTGGGATCGGGTCCCACTTTGGCCACCATTGTCTTTATGGATTGAATGATAAAAAGAGCACCTCACGTGGAGTCTGAACCAAAGACGCTGTCCAACCACAATCAAAAGGGAACAACACAATTCCTCTTCTCTTCCCTTCCATCACACATAATATTACTCATCAAATTACTAATTCAAAAAATTACATTATTATTTTTCACTTCCATAGTTGGTTTAGTAGCAAACATAATGTAATATAAATGGTAGATGTTTGAGTTTTTAATCAATTAGTTCTAGATTCGATCTCTAGCCAATATATATAAAAAATTATTTGTTAGATGATGTCAACTTTTTAAATGAATCTCAGTTATAGATTGGTCTCTGCAATTATGTGCGGAGAATATCTTAAGTTTATCAACAACAAAATTAATTAGTTCAGTAACTACTGACGATAAATAAATTGAAATCATCTATTATCAAAATTCAAACTCTAAACTATTAAAACTCTTTTCTATTTTTATTTTCGATAGAAGACCCTCTTTTCTTAAGAATTATAAATTGAAAAAAAAATGATTAAATTTGAAAATATCTTCATTAAAAATCTAAAGGGAGAATTAATAATTTAAAAAATAGAAATCCACTGATCAGTTATAATTAAAAAGCTCATCAACAACACAACTCAAGAAAGCAATTTCTTTTCTGGAAAAAAATCATGCTTTTTAAAGCTCACCCATATAATTCCCACTCATTATCTTTGTTGCTTAAAGCTCTTCTCCTCCACCTCCTCTCCTTATCTCATCTTTCATTCTCTCTCTCTCTCTATACAAACTAAACCACATACAAATTCCTTCATTTACACAAACAAAGTAACAAATATAACTACACACCCATATTTCTTCCTCAAAATAAGAACAAAGACCCACCATATACATATTATACTATAACCTCACTTATCAAAAACAGTACTCTCTCTTATAATAACAAACTCAATTTTTTTATTTTCATTTTTTCTTCCTCTCCATGCGATCATGGAGGGAGGAGATGATCTCCACCACCATCATCACCACCACCAACACCTCCACCACCACCAACAGCAGCAACAACAACAGAGACAAAACTTCCCATTTCAACTTCTTGAGAAATTAGAAGATAACCAAGAAGCAGCATCATGTTCAACTTCTTCACCACACCCATCCTTAGCAATCTCACCAACAGAACCAAGTAGTTCAAATTCAAACCGTTCCAACCAACTAGTATCAGTATCACCAGCAGCACCAACAACCTCAGACCCCGGTAATAAAAAACCGCCACCAAAAAGAACCTCAACCAAAGACCGTCACACCAAAGTAGAAGGCCGTGGCCGCCGTATTAGAATGCCGGCTCTCTGCGCCGCTCGAGTTTTTCAATTAACACGCGAACTAGGCCATAAATCGGACGGTGAAACCATCGAATGGCTTCTTCAACAAGCTGAACCGGCTGTTATAGCCGCTACTGGTACCGGAACTATTCCTGCTAACTTCACTTCCCTCAACATCTCGCTTCGTAGCTCAGGCTCTTCCATGTCTGTTCCTTCTCAGCTTAGATCTTCTTACTTCAACCCGAATTTCTCACTTCAACAACGAAGAACACTTTTTCCTGGAATTGGTTTATCATCTTCAGATAACAGCAGCAACAACAACAACACTTCAATGCTTCTAAATTTTCAATCAAATAACTTAAACCTAACAACCAACATGTTGCAGGCAAAACAAGAGCTTCGAGATGGTAACGCGAATCAGCCTTCTTCTTCAACTACGTTGGATTTATCAGAAACAAGTGGAGGAGAAGAATCCATGGGAGGAGGAGGTGGAAGAAAAAGAAGAACTAGCAGTGAGCAAGATTTATCATCAATACAACATCAAATGGGAAGTTATCTGTTGCAATCAAGTGCAGGTTCAATTCCGGCAAGTCATACTCAGATTCCGGCGAATATATGGATGGTGGCGAATTCTAATAACCAAATTATGAGTGGTGGTGATCCTATTTGGACATTTCCGTCGGTGAATAACAGTGCTGCTGCTTTGTATAGAGGAGCAGTTTCAACAAGTGGTTTGCATTTTATGAATTTTCCACAACCTATGGCTTTGTTACCAGGTCAACAATTAGGTAATTCCTCCGGTGGCGGTGGTGGTGGAGGAGGGGGTGGAAATATTAATATGAACATGAACATGAATGAAGGACATTTGAGTATGCTCGCCGGTCTTAGTCCATATCGTCCGGTTTCTGATCATCCTCAATCTCATCATCAGCAGCAACAACATCAACCAAGTGGATCACAGTCGCATCATCGCAGCGGTAGCCATGATGACAG
Organism: Trifolium dubium; assembly: GCA_951804385.1. Classification (NCBI taxonomy): domain Eukaryota; kingdom Viridiplantae; phylum Streptophyta; class Magnoliopsida; order Fabales; family Fabaceae; genus Trifolium; species Trifolium dubium. The sequence continues at coordinate 51,690,274 of OX638063.1, read as the reverse complement.
ACATGATAATTAATTAAGGACACAAGTTATCATGACGACTGGTAGAAGATCATTATCATTTTTATCATCTTTCTTCTTCTGGTTCTGCTGCTTCTTCTTACATTACAGCTTGTCTAGTAGTTTGATTTGATGATGTGTTTAATTTTAACACACGTGAGGTTTGTTTGATCTTATTCTAAATTGAGTTTTATTGTTTATTATTATAATATAATTCCCAAAATTAATTTTTTGGTGTGATTAAGATTTTGCAAGAGAGAATGATATATCCACAGATGAACTGAAGAAAAAGTGAAGACAGTTTTTTAGGGTTTGGAAGATAAGATGAGAGATGAATGTCACTATTTAATTAACAATTGGGGCACTATTTGGCAGCATGCTTTTCTTTGTTTTTTGTTTCTTTTTCCTCTGGTAAAAAAAAATGTGTTCTTTGAATTATTTCATTACTACAGGATATCTTATCATGATCATTGTTTGTGCAATTCTCACTTTTTCTTTTTTATCATGTAACTATTTTATTTTTCCATGCGGTATAATATTCATCACACACACAACTCAACTGCGAAGTTTGAAATTCGAACATACATGTGAATGTGTTCAGTTTTTGATTAATTGATTTGTAATTTTATGTTGAAGAAATTGAAGAATGAAAAGGACTTAGTACTATTTGATTTGATTCCATTACACGGCTAGCTGAGTTTCCTACCTAACAGGCATATTGGTTATCCTTTCTCTCTTTCTGGGCCACATAGCTCGTGCGGTAAAAGGGATGAAACAGTGTTACCTTACTTACTTACTTACTCACTTACCCCAAGAAGACTATAGTACTGATAATAAATTTACATTATAGTAATAATTTAGTTATGACACTAAATGTGTGACATGAATCTACTAGAGGTGAGGTTTACTACTACTACTACATGATCAATGATTAAAATTAAAAAGAAAGATGGGATGGGGGGTAGTGAGTGAGTGAGAGAGAGTAATATAGGAATAGGACGTAGTGGGGTCTAAGACCTTATCGGTTTCCAGGTGTTGGCTCAGGTGGTAGGGTAGAGGTGCTGGTTATTGCCCAAACCAATGTACAATGTCACTGACAAACAGGTGGATCATTCCCCATCTTCTGTTTTCTTTTTTTAAAATTTAAAAAATGAGTAATTAATTAAATGGAGCAGTTGCTGGCATCACAGAAAGATCCATGGTGAGTCTTAATGACCCTACTCAGATACGGCCCACCATTCCATCAATCAGGACCGTTCTTTTATTGGGCCTACTTTTTCATGGTCTTATTGAATGATTGATTGGGTTAACAAAGTTAAAATGTGGATGTGGAAATGGAATCTATAGACTAGTACTACTACTACTACTAGTATATTTCATGCATCCCTTCTTTGTTAATTACTGTCTCCCTCCAATATGTTTTCGAAACTTTTTTTTTCCTTTGGCCAACATCTCCTAATTATATTAGTGATTTTGACCTTCAATAGACGTTTCAGTCTATTTTCGGTATCAAGGTAATATATCAGAATTATGGTGATTCAATGTAATTTTTTCAAAAATTACAATCTATATAAGTCATGTGATTCTGATATATGAGGTTGAGTTGTCTTCCTAATATATAACTCAAGAAATCAAATTCGAATTTTATACTTGTGGGCGAGTCATATTATTGTATCTTTAGCAAATCATGGAATTGGGAGCTTTGAGTATTTGCTAACTATGGTTATTGGTTTGAGTTTTAATGTGTTGTTAGTAAATTAGCAAAAGTTTGCAAGACAGACATGCACATTGACGTGGCTATAGAATTGGTAAAGAGTTGATTTGCTCAAAAACATCAAACTAGTGTAGAAATAAATGAGGAGATCAAACGTTAGTTAGTTCAGTGGCAATTGACAACTATCTTATATTTTTTTACATCGTTGGTCATTAAATGGAAGTGAAATATTGACTAACGGTGCAAACCTTAGTAAAGATAAAAGACCAATTTGTTACAAATGAAAAAGATAAAAGACCAATTTGTTACAAAAAAAAATAAAGGACCAATTTGTTACAAATGAAAAAGATAAAAGACCAGTTTATTATAAATGAAAGATAAATGACCAATTTGTTACAAATGAAAAAGATAAAAGACCAGTTTGTTACAAATGAAAGATAAATGACCAATGTATTACAAATGAAAAAAATAAAAGACCAATAATGTAATTTTGCCCACTTAATACTAGAACTGACCCTGAATCTGAATTAATCGGTTCAGTATACAAGATATAGGTGGTGAAAACAAGAATAACATAAAAACCCTTAAATAAAGAGTCTTTCAGAGATTTTAAAACTAAGCAACAAGTTCGTAAATCGTACGATGCATCCAAAATTTAATGGACGTTCTTTTATAGTTGTTTCAACATTATTTTTATTTGATAAAAAATAGTTTAGATGAACTTGATCACTCACTAAAATAATCAAGAAAAATCTCATCTCATGGATCTAAGATCATTTAGTATTTACATTTGTCTACTAGCAAGGTATTTATATTGAAAGAAGAATTGGAACTATTGCTATATTTAGACCTTTGGTATATTGGGTTTTCAAAAGTATTTTGATTACTTTTCTCTTAAGATTATTTATTAATGTTTTGATTATGTTTTAGAATCTAATAATAACATCTCCTTACTAAAATAATAAGGAACATACGTGTTGATGGAATTGAAAATTGGTAGAGAAGGGGAAAGCAAGATTAGGATATTCCTTTCGACTATAATTAATATATATTGTTGTGCACAATATGATTAATTCGAAGGCAACTTTATTTATGAAGATCATACATGAATTGCATGAGTATAAAGCAGCCAGCTATTATGCTTCTTAAATCATAATCAAAGGCCACACCTGATTAATATGATTAGTTATTACTTGATGATCTAAGATGGTCAATAATAGAATAAAGAACCTTGGTGAGGTTCCAGTTATGGTTTAAAAGAGTAAGGTGATAATGACATTGCTCAAGATGATGGTTCCCACATCTAGTGCTATATATGATATATATTGAGATGGAAAAAAGTGTTTACAAGTAGGAGATATCTATTACGGTACTCGAAAAGTTTATTGACAAAAATAAATATTTACTGGAAAAGTTTTGCATCCTTTTTTTTTTTATGCAAAGTATTGGTTTTGTAGACTGAATGAGACACGGCCTAATAGATACGTCAAACATTTAATCTAAAAAATAAAATTTCTCTTATAATAATGATCAGAGGGTGTAGTTCACAACTCATCTGAACACTCGTTTCAATTCAATAGTTTTGAGTTTGTTCCAACTCAATCACACAATTTATTTATTTTGATAAAAAATAAATCGTCCAAATAATAGAAAAAGATAGGAAAAAATATTTAGGAATAAATAAAAACCGAAAAGCCTTGCGAAAGATATTAATGAGGTGTGAAGAAATTATAGTTGTAATTGAAATGTCTCTTCTGCAGTACCTGTCTTTAAAAAATTTTTTGACAGAATACCTGTCTTTAAATTTAAGAATTATTACTACTAAGATTCAATCTGAATGATTGTTGTTTGTTTCAGTTGTTAAATCTAAAAAGAAATGAAACAAATCATGAACTTACAGCGCAACATTCCGTTGCTAAATTCCAATCATCATATAAAATAAAATTCAATGAGGGTTGGTCATGCTAGCAAAGTGCATTATATATAATATAAGTGACAGAGTCCTTTTTCAGGGTCTTTTTTTTTGGTAGATTTTCCAGGGTCAATTGTTACTAATTTAAAAAATGGCATGAAAATGCTTTCAAACTTAACGTTATGATGTATCTTATTAGTTATTATCACATCAATACAGGTACAATACTAATAGTGCATTTCGATTTAAATGAGCATTGACATTGAAAAATTACGATGAATTATTGTGATTTTGTCAAAAGCTACATTGGGGCGAATCACTGTAATTTTTTCAATCTTACCGCACATTCAAACAAGTGCTAATTATAGAAGTGTTTTTACTTTTTAGGGCGATCTTCTGAAAAGTTGGTCGAGCTATCTTTGTGGAACTTGATACTCGATTTTACCATTGTTAATATGATTCGTTCTCGAGAAGTTGGTGGTAACATTTATCTTTTTGTGTTTCTTTTTTATGAAGCTTTATTTCTTGTTGATCGATAGGAATAGAATAATTGTGAGTTCAACTATGTCTACCGTGAGACTGAAGGCTTTATTTGAAGAAAGACATTGTCAAATTTCTTATATTTTCAAAAGATAAAAATTGATGATTTTTTAAAAATTAAATCTGGAAAACTTTATATCATTTTCCATAAATGTTGAAACATTACAAATTCCAAACACCACCAAAATACGTTATGAACAATTGCTGCCTTACCTTCACAATGAAGAAGAAAATAAAGATTGGGTCGTACCCATTGTTCACACTTCACATGGACCTAAATATTGAATGTGATTAATGATATAGTACACACTACACAACCACAAGAATGGTCCCCCCAAAGTAAATCTAATACACCAAAATTATATGGAATGATAAATGATTAGACAATATATGCCACCAATTTCTTTAAGTACTGCATATTGAACAACTTGGCTATATTTGTGCACAAAAGTGGCTACGAACTTACTTGCTAAGATGCAACAGATTCTATATATTTGGCCCATAATATCCTTATTTGGGCCCTAAAGGAATCTCTTAATCTTGCTATGGTTTCTCCCAAGGAAATATGATTGATGTAGAGTCACAACCATGTGCCTCCTTAGTGGCGTTTAGGACAATAGTAATTGGAGGTATAGACCCACATCACTACATCCACTTAAATCATTTGTGTGCTGGCATGCTATGTTTGCACTTTGTATGTACACAATCAATTTTCTCGTTGCCATTTATTGTTTTGGATGCATATGTTAGACTTCAGTTTTAGAGGTAAAAAACATTATGATTAAGTTGGAAGAGACCACGGTTTCATTGTTATAAGTTACAACTCACGGCTTTTGACCAAGCAACTTCTTATTGAGGAGGTAGAAATACCTGTAAAAGACAAAAAAAAAAAAATAGTTTGCCTATTCAACATTATTATGAGTTAGTCTTATAAATATAGTTCAGCTGATAACCCTAATAACATTGATGTATAGATGTCTGAGTTTGAATGTAAATTTTTTTATTTCTCCACATTTAAAATGTATAAGTCTTACAATTAGACTATTTAACAAATAAAAATTATTACAGACTAATTTGTAATATGAATATAGTTCACAAGTTACAAACACATTTAAATGTCATATTTTGTCAAAGGTTGTGACCTTATTACACACCATCGGGTACTAAGACATCTCAAGCATGTCTTGAGTAGTTGATAATTAAATTGACAGCGGTTGGTTAATATATTTCGAATAGACTTTGATATTATCTTCAAGTTTAAACTTGGTAACTCAATTTTTACAAAAAATAACTTCTAAAATGATGATTGTTCATCACTTATAAATACTTTTAAAATCATATATTATCGGATGTAAGACTCTTAATAGATATCGATTTTGTTGAATTTTTAACGCATGGTCAATTGATTTGAGGTTTATAATCCAAAAGTTTTAATCAAGGAACACTTCCTTTTGCTTATAAACACCTTACCTTCTCTATTTTATGTGATGTTAATTAGATGTGAGACTCATTTCTTCAACATTTTCCTTCAAGTTCAATTCAACTCAATGTGGTCCAATTAATTGTGACTTACATACATATCTATTTCCAACCTTCCATCTTTTTTCATTTTTTGGGTGCCACAAGCCAATAAAATTAAATGTGCATTATTTGTATTGCAAGCAACTGTATAGTCTTAGTCTTCATATTAGCATTAAGGAGGAAACTACAAAATTAAGTAAGCAGCTAGTATAGCTAAATCTAGTAAACCTTCAATTCCAATCTAGTTATATATATATAACCTCTCTGAGTCTGAGCCTGCATCTATAGATCTTCTTCACTCACTTTATTTACATACAGTGACAATTGATAGTGTGGGGGGTACAAGTACAATAATGCAAAAAATTGCAGTTTCTCAAATATTTATATGGTGGCCACAAATCCCTCACATCACATGTAATGTCAATGACCTGACTTGGTCGAGGATTTGTCCTTGTTGTTGGCCATGGCCTGCTGCAGATAGCATGTGGACTCTAAATTGGTGAAACAAACTAAACCAGAGGAGTTCATTTGGTTCTGGTGTTATAATTTGTTTGTTTTTTACTTAATTGCACTTCTAGTCTTCTATTTTATCACATTTATGAGAGTATCTCCATTTTAAAATTGAACTTTTTATTATCTCAATTATAATATTTATTGCAATTTTAATCTCAATCTAGATTTTTGATTCATAAAAAATGATGATTAATTACACAATTGTAAAATTAAAGAGAAAATAACAATTTTAGTGTTGTTCTGAAATAGGCCTAAGGTCCAATTCGGTCTAGTAAACAGGGTAGTCCAAATCAAAGCGGTCCTTCCAACGGTCACATAATTCAAACATTCGTAATGGTCGACATCATAATGTTTGGTCATTAATGTCAATCATGGCAGATGCGCTGTAATTCCGACAGACTTTAACGTCGAGGCCGCCACATTCGCCCGTGCATTAGGTTACGACTCTGCACTAGGGCTATATATATCCCTTTCAATCAAAGGGACAAATATATTATTTTTACTTTTATCTCTCACATGCAAACACTAACTCGAGTGTCTGAATGTTTTTAAATATCAGCATATATATATATGCTAATATTTAAAAATTTCTAAATAAATAAAATAATGTAATAAGGCTTGGTTGTTATGATCTCTTATGGTTATGGGGTGGTAGGGGAACGAGGCTTGATGTGTAATTAGCAAGTAAGGCATTGTATTCAGCTTTCATAGCAGTTGTTTATGCAGAAATTAAATAACAAGTGCTTGTTTCACATAAGTTGACTCAACTTGAGTGAAAAACTGAAAATACATTGGGACGTTTTAGGTGACCATGGGATAGTAGTTATGATTTGAGATAACAATGAACGTTAGAATTGTGATGCTTAGAAATCTTACATTTGATGAAGACCTCAAAATGTGGACAATATTGATGTATGATAATCACTCGATATTCATACAATTTTATCTAAAAGTTCGTTGGATCTATTGGTTTGCAAATTAGACAAGTCAACTTCTGAATTTGTGGTCCTAGCACGCTCGCACGGACTCTAAAAATTTTAACCAATAAAATAGTAAAATTTGTCCACATTAGCATTATATATTAGTATATGTTGACCAAGTTAATTATACCGGTACATTTTTTTTATAAAATCCAACTCTAATAAATAACTATTTCAATATTTAATCGAATCTTATATTGGGTTTTTTTTTTCTCACTATTTCAAATTTCAATTCTTTTATATCTTTATATTAGTAATACTTTGAAATAGTGAAAAAAACCCAATATAGAAATTTGAAAATTTAAATATATGGGTCTAAATGAAATTTCACAATGCAGCATAGATGAAACTTGTTGCTGCAAGAATCTGTGATGTTCCCTTCATATAATACTCTTTAATGTCCTAATATTCCTGACTAATTTAAATCACGAAGCCGTGCAGGGCACTTTGTTAAGAGTTGGACATGGACAACTACCATTAGAAATCAATCTAAAATATGAATTTATTTTCAACATTCTACTTAGTTAGTACGTAGTATAATTACTTGACATCATCTTCCAATTTTAAAATTGTGTTCGCTAATTACACTGACGTAAGAATGATATGTTATATGTAGTCAAGACAATAATAACTGTTAATTAATAGCATTTGAATAAGTTTATTTTTTATATTTGCTTTCACTCTCTGAGTCTTAGGAGAAAAAGACCTTAATAGTTCAGAGTTCAGAGCGAATTCTTACATCAAATAATTTTAATCTTTTCTAAAATGTAGTTGTAGAGAATCAAATCATGATCCTTCTTAACAAGTCCAGCGTCTATCAACAATGAACAAACTATGTTTAGTTCATTTGAACAAGTTTAATAATATGATGTTTATGGAGTAATTAATTGAGTGACATCAATTTCTTTAAATAGAGAAAACACAAGAGGAATTTAATTATGTTGATGTGGTGATCCCGTATTCCTTACCGTGGTTGCCACACGCATAGCAAAAACTGTATGGATATGATATGATGCATAGCTGAGGAGTACACACGCATTTCTGTTTCGTACATATAGGTTCAGTCCAAGTACATTCTAATTGTGCAAATGCTAATAAGTATTTCGGGACACTCTTTAAAATTTTAAATAGTAAGGGTGCGTTTGAATTGTTAAAAAATAACGAATTGAACATGACAATTTTTGTTGTACTGTGTTTGATTTTAAAACTGTTATTAAGATTGGACAAACTGGGAGTTAGGAGACTGGACAAATCAGATATTTTTGTCCCCTACAAAACTATGAGACAATTTTTTGTCCTCGACACAACTTGTCTAAATCAGCGAAATAACATTTTCTCCATCAAGTATCATACGAGACAAAAAAAATTCAATATCGTAAATTTTTATCTTGTGCTGTTCTGTTCAACATTTTCATTTTGTAGATCAAACAAACTCTAAGTTTTATATAATTTTTTTATAAGAATTTATAAAATCAACGCATTAAAAATTGTAGTGCTTTATTTTTATAAATAAAAAATTTCTTTAAATAAAATACTTAAGAGTGTCTCGATGAAATCATTAGCAAAGACCCATAAAAAATACTACTGAATATTGACCTTGTTAGGGACATGACATTATATTGTAGAGATGAAAGTTTCAATTTGTGCTTATCCACTTATTTATCTCAACGAATGAATTTGTAGTCGATAAACTACTAATCAAATAACCTTCGGACATACTAGTTAGAATAAAAATAAATATATCTTTAGTTTTTAAACAAATAAAATAAATTTTTGATCCTCTGATTCTTAAAAAAATTGAGTCTTAATACTTTAGAGTTTAGGATAATTTCTGTCATTAAATAATTCTAATTCTCTCTCAAATATTGTTACTAGATCGAATTGTGATTCTCGTAAAATACATCTTTTTTAACATGATATCTTTTATATTTATTTTCTTAATCAATTTTTTAAAAGGTACTCCCTCCGTTCCAAAATATAAGAGAAAAATGGTCAAAGAAAGTTGATGTATCTGGACCAAATTTTTAATTAGATACATCAATTTTCTTTGACTCATGTTCTCTTATATTTTGAGACGGAATAGTATTTTCCTAATCAATATATCTTTATTAACCCAAAACAACATTTTTCTAAACTTTGTAGATAGCATCACCTAGTGATGTTAACCAATAAAAAATCAACTAGCAGTATTATTTATTTACTTATTGCAAAAAAAATTGATCCAATAGTATTTCAATGAAATGTAAGAAAAAAAAATGAAAAGACAAAAAAATCACGTGGGAAACTCATTAGAGATAGATGATTGAATATAACAAGCACGATCACGCCACGCGCCTTCTTGTGACAGGTATCCTCCCGCCACACTCCTTTCACACAAACCAATCCCTTTTTCTTTATCTTCTTCTTCTGCCCTAATTTTACAAATTAAAATCTCTTTCATTTTCATTTCTCAATTTTTTCAATTCAATCTCTCAAATCTCAAAATTAAGCTTCATTCTTCTAATTTCCACCGTTATTCACAGTTCAAATATTCTGATTCGTCTTCCACCAACGAGGTTTGTCACCAAAAATCACTTTTCTGAGTTTTTTTTTTCTTTTTTGGTGATTAGATTGTTTTCTGTTTGATTGATCTATGAATTTGATTACCCTTTTTGGTTTATATGATTTTTTGAAAATAAAGTTGGGTACTTGGATTAGTTTATTCACAAATTGATTGAATCTGGAAGTATGGGTTTTGTTTACTTTGTGTAATTAGTAGTGAAAAATCAAAATGAAAATATTCAGATTTTTTTATTGGTATTATTAAGGGTGAAAAATTGAAGTAGTTTTGTTTTTGTAATTTAGGAAATTGTGGACAAGGATTGCTTGTTTTGTTGATATGGGGTCAGATAGTATTGCTCCAATGGACGAGACATCAAAAAACAGGTTAGAGATTCGTCGATTGTTTTTGTTAATAGACAATATTGAATTTAATTTCTGAAATGATTTAACAAGTTTGATGTATTGAATTGGTGTAAATATGAATATATAATTATCTATTGTTCTCTTTGTTTGAACTTTGAAGCTGTTAGTTATTTCATTTTGCAATAGTTGTTACTAGTTATCACAAATTTTAGTTTATTCGTTAATACTGATAAGTAGCAAAGGTAGTGTTGGTGGTGGTGAAAACAATAGTAGTAGTCATGATGTTAATAGCATAGTATTTGTGGAACAACGAATTCCTTGTCTAGACTCAATGTTTGTGTACTTGATTGGTTTCAGTTCTTCGCCTGGTATAACGAACCAAGGGAAAGTCCCTAAGAGAATTCACAAGGCTGAAAGGGAGAAAATGAAGCGTGAACACTTGAACGAACTCTTTCTTGATCTTGCCAATGTTCTTGGTAAACCTTATGTCTCTATTGCTTATCTTGACTAGGTTCAAATTTTAATGTGTACCTGTTTGCTCCATTCAACGTGACAGTTATGTTTCTATCGTAATTTGTATGCCATACCACATTTGACATGATGCTTGAATTTGACTTTGTGTTTTTTTTTCCTCTTTTTTGTTTTCTGGTGGTGATGGGGATAGATCTCCATGAGCCGAACAATGGAAAGGCTTCTATATTGTGCGAAGCTTCTAGGCTGCTAAAGGACTTGCTCTGTCAGATTCAGTCCCTCAAGAAGGAGAATGTCTCTTTGTTGTCTGAATCTCATTATGTAAGATTGACACTCTTTTTCCTTCTTTGATCCCATCATTTTACCCTGTCAAGAGTACTGCATGTTGAATTTTGATGTGTTTGGGGAAAAGCTTTTTATTTTGTAGTCTGTTCTGTTTTTGTTATATTTTGGCCTGTTACTTACTTGAGCTGATTAGCATTTTGTCACACTTTTGATATCGATACTTTGATGCCACAAATTAACACATTCTTCTACTTGCGTGTATTTAATATGAGTTTCTTAATTGAACAGGTAACTATGGAGAAAAATGAGCTGAAGGATGAGAATTGTAGTCTAGAAACTCAAATTGAGAAGCTTCAAGGCGAGATACAGGAAAAAATGGCTCAATCTAAACCTGACCTGAATGTACCTCCTCAATTGGAGCTTGAGCTACCAGAGCTGACAAAATTTCCTGGACATGGTTTCCAAATGCCTACGATAGAACCTACATTGCAGCAAGGACCTGTTTTGGTTGTCCCTTTTCGTCCCGATCTTCAAGCTGCTTTTCCACTTCCTAATGTTACTGAGCTCACACCAAAATCTACACCTGTTATCAGTAAACCACATGCCAGGTATCCCACACCTGCAGATTCATGGCCATCTCAATTGCTTGGAGAGCAACCAACTTCTAGCTAAACATGTTAATATGTAGAGTTTTAGTTTCAGTATTAGTATAATCACCCAACAACCTTTCCTGATTCCAATGCTGCTTTCGAGCTGTGTATAAATTATATATATTCAATGATCTTAGAATATTTTACTCAATTCTGTTGTGCCTTAGTTGCGAGTTGAGTTAGTTCAAGTGTTCAACTTTTTTTCTTCCATGGGCTGAACTGAAAGATGTGTCAACAGTTACTGTAGTCAACTTTTTATTATTGAGAAATTGAGATTTCAAGTTTCCTATTTGCCATAATTAGGATGTGAGTCGTTTGATCTCTATCCGGCTGTCTAGTTTAACTGATTGAAGGATAGTTTTAAAGGGTTGAGAATTACTATATACTGCAATGATTCTAGATCCCTGGTTGAGAATTATTCACCGAAGAAAACCACGTCGCAGAAGTTAGGTTTTGTGGTTTCTATGAATTGTGGTGGAAGTGCTATTAGACGCATTTTTGACATAATAACGTCAAACCAAACACATTCTGTATTGTTGTGCTTTTTCTTGGGACCAATTAAGCCACATAAATGAGTGGATTTGTCTATTCTAGTTCTAGGATGAAATATTTTCTTGGCATCCTTTTTTGGCAGGATTTTGAAGGGATGTGACTGAACATGGAAAAAAAAGTCACCTTTAATTCTGTTTTTTGAAATTAAAAAAGGTATAGAAGAAACTGGCCTCCACTTTTTTATCTCTACTTTGGTGGGATGGATTGTGATTATGATTGATTGGGGCCACTTGAATGCAATGAAGTGAAATCAATGCTGGTAGGTTTATATCCGAAAAGACAACTTTTTAGTTCTATTTTTACTTATTAAACCACTTCTTAATCGTTAATAGTAGAAAATTAGGCCTTGGTCAAAATAAAACAAAACAAAAAAGGCCTAATACAAGGTAATACCAATAAGTTTGATTTGTCCAAATTAAGGTGAATGTAAGTGAGCTCTCTCTTGATCATAATCACTCTAATTACGAATCTCTATCTAGATGATGCCTATATCAAAAGGCTTTGGTGAAGTTGCCATTGTATGTGGATATGGAGGAATAGGGAGCTCCATGAAGAGGAATATAGTCTGATCCAACCAGTGGTGTGCATCATGCAACGTTTGAATGATTACCATATGCAGTCAGTTATGCTGATAAGACTGTAGCTAGAGTGCAAAAGAGAGTTGGTTGGATTGGTTGGCAGTTTCCGCGGAAGATGGGTGAAGGTCAATATGGGTGGAGCAAATAAGGGAAAAAGATTGGTGAGTTGTGGTGGTCTCATTAGAGATCATAGAGGTTAATGATTTGGGGGGTTTCCGCCAAATTTGTTGGTGTTCTGGACTGGGCCGAGCATCGACCCATTTCATTTTGCACGACATATCACTTCACGGCAAACACATTGCTTGGCTAAAGCACCTTGTGACGAGCAAGACCTTCGACGCGTTCAAAGCTTTTGCGCTCGACATAACACACCATGCCGAGCAGGGAACTTAGCACATCCGGCGTTCGCGTGCTCGGCATACACAATTCAAACGCTTCGCACCGTTACACAGAATCGTAACGGACGACACCGGGATAATGAGCATTCACTGCTCATTATGACCGCTAGTCAAAATCCCGACAGCCATTAATGGCAGGGACAGATTCTTTGCCTCCTCATTAATGGTCTTGGCCCAGCGCTGGCTATATATATGTCATTTCTCACAATCGCACATATATTCTATCTTCTATACTTGTACTCGTTGTTCCTACTCTCACTGACTTGAGCGTCGGAGTCTCTGCGGATACAACTCCCTCCTACTTCAGTACACTTATGACGGAATCAGTGGTGACCATCATTTCTGATCAGTAAGATCAGTTGGTGATGGGAATACTTATGTAGCGGATCTATGAGGCATTTTTGAGCGATTGTGTTAAGCTAGAAGAAAGAAAGGAGTACCGAAAGGTCGAATTGAGCATTGATTCAATGTTAGTAGCTAATGTACTCAAGAATGGTGTAACTAGTAGCTCTTTGGGGGGTTTTTCTCTAGTCAAGAATATTAGAAAGTTGTTGGATGAGGAATGAGAAGTGTCGATATTACATTGCTACCGTGAAATTAACAAATGTGCAAATGTTTTGGCCAATATGGGATGTATGTTAGAATGTGCTATAATCTATTTTGAGTCTTGCCCATCTATGTTTTGGACCGAAATAACCCTCCCTTATGTAAGCAATATTGTACACATACATAAATAAATGAGATGTGATCTACCTAACTTGACACATATGGTGCCGTAACTGTAATTAAGCCAACATTTAAAAATGAACATATGGTGCCGTAACTTTAATTATTTATCTTACCAAATTCTCACAACATACATACAAATACAAAATGTTGGATTAATGGAGGTCGGCAGCAGTAATTACGTAAGGTACGTTGTCTGAAATTTTTTTATTTCCTCTGAATTGTAAACCCACTTTTTTACGAGTCCACGAATCTTCATTCGGTGACCGAACCCACTAGAAACACACCTACACAAAAACCTCACTCCACGACGACCACGGTGGTCCATCAATCCAAACCATCCATCAACAAAATCAAAACACCCCTTTCACCAATCAACGGTGTATCTTCAAATCACCACCGTACACAAAAACATCACAACCCACACCCAAACACAACCCTATAATTTTCTCTCTCCGCATTTTCCCACACCTGTCCACTTTATTTCTTTCTTATTCGTTTCAGTGTTTCACACAAACACTCACTCTCTCACTTTATCTTTCTTTCTTTCCCAAAACATTTTATGTTCAGTGTTGGATCGAATTCACAAACAAATTAAGAAACACAAACATAAAAAATGGGAGGATCTGGATCTGGAGCCGGTAGTTTCATTATGGTTCTTATCAGAAATTTTGATGTTCTTGCTGGGTATGTCTTTTTCTTCCTCCTCTATTATTATAATGCTACTTCCTTCTTTTGTTTCCAACACAGTTAATTAACCTAACTCAAACTCAACGCTATGTTAGAATTTTTCAATTGAGATAAATGTGGTTGTTTTTTGTGTTAACTTGTGTTGTTTTGTTTCTCTTGCAGGCCTGTGATTAGTCTTGTTTATCCTTTGTAAGCACAATTTCAATCCCTCTTTTTTTTTTTTTCTTTTTTTTTCTTTCAGTACCCTTTGTGAGCTATTTTTTGAGAATGGATTGATTGTACTATATTGCAGATATGCTTCGGTTCGAGCGATTGAGAGCAAGTCTCCTGTGGATGATCAGCAGTGGCTAACTTATTGGGTTTTGTATTCTTTGATCACTCTTTTTGAACTTACTTTTGCCAAAATTCTTGAATGGTATGCTTGCTATACCCTTTTACTTGGTAAATTTGATGATGCATTTAAGAGTTGAAATATTTTTAGGTTTTCTTGGTTGCAACATGTTGTGGATGTTATTGACATATCTTAAGAAAAAGTAGTATGTTATAGTTCAGATCATATAGTAATATGTTATAGTCTTAAGTATAAGAAAAGCTTAACTTACTCTGCCATATTTGATGTTATTATCCCTAAAATTTCCTTTAAATAATTTAGATTTTAATTTTAATAACTCTTTAGTTATGGAAAAAGTTCCCATGATGGAAAATTTAGAGAATACAATTACCTTTTTTTATAACATTGAGATAATTAAATGAGATGAACTGCTTTTTCTTAAGGAATGTAACTATGTAAGTTGGTTTTGGCTTATATATGAAACCGGATGAAGTATTTGTTTTAAGGACTTTTTTGGGCTTTGTGGTATCATGACTAAGCATTAGCTGACTTTGGTCACCTGCTAATCTTTGGGGCTATTCTAGTTGACAGTTGCTCTTTGCCCCTTTAAATTGATCAGAATCCCCCATATCCTCCAATCTACAGGAAGATATCTCCTGGTGGTGCCTTTTTAGCAATGTGGGTGTTGGGGGTGGGGGCTGAAGAGCAGCTTTCATTCTAGGTTCCAATCATGTCTGGATATTCATCAATAGCTTTTCCGATTCTACATTGAATCACAAAGAGGTCTTTGTACATTTGCATTCACCCTTTGGTTGCGCTAATTAGTATTAACATTTTAATGAGTAATGACACTAATGAACCCGACTGCAAGTTTTATTTAGGTTTTCTTTCTATTTCAGTTACAGGATTAATGCTGTCCTTTCTATTGTGATTGTAGAATAGTCGTATAAGCTTCGATACAAAATATACTTTATAATTGAATGGGATGTAATGCATTTTTTGTATTGCATCAAGCTCTGTATAAGTTCCTTTATATGAGTATACTTGGAAGGACATGGAAAGTATTAAACTTTCGCTTCAATTTTCACCATGTATATTTCAGGATTCCTATATGGCCATATGCAAAGCTGATTCTAACCTGCTGGTTGGTCCTTCCTTATTTTACCGGCGCTGCTTACGTTTATGAGCATTATGTAAGAGCCTTCTTGGCCAATCCTCAGACCATTAACATCTGGTATGTTCCAAGGAAAAAGGATGTCTTCACTAAGCCAGATGACATTATAACTGCTGCAGAGAAGTACATCAAAGAGAATGGAACAGAAGCATTTGAGAATCTGATTCATAGGGTATTATTTTTATCTGTAACACTTTGTTATTGTAGAATTATTATGCTTTGACTCTGTTGTACTAACGGTGCCATTACTTTGCAGGCTGATAAATCAAAATGGGGCGGTAGTCATCATACAATGTATGATGATGATACTTATTGAATCCAATCTTGTAGCTTCTGCCTCTTGTGGATAACGGGGTGCGTGTACATGTTAGCCTGTTACTGACTTTGTTTCTGTTTCCCGAGGAGATATTTAAGGTTTTCGTCACCTTTTATTTGTTGTCGTGTAACTATTATAGGATTAGTCATCTATGTTATGTTTTAATGGTTATGACGCAAATGGTATATAAGATAATGTTGGTACAACAGTGGAAACTTGTTGATTTTCTCTTGTTTTACTGTAACAAAGCCATCGTTATTAGAGTATGTATGGGCGTGTTTAGAATAATTCATTTGAAAGAGTTTATCGGAACATATGACATAAGTTCATAAACACTTGTGTAAGTGTTTGAAAGAGTTTTAAAGAATACTTATGACAGTAGTGTCTTTTGCAACAACAATAAGCATACAAGTGTATCAAAGTTTTAAAAGATATTAGTGAGCTATAATTTTCAATATAATTTTTATATATATATATTTTTGATGAACTAACAAGTTTTTTATATTTAGTACACTAACAAGTGCCCCAAGGGTATGCTAGTATTTTCCAAATTTATAATATCCGCCTAATGATTTCTTATAAAAAGTTGATAATACTCATTTTTACACTTATTAGTGAATTATTCACTTTAAAGGAATAAGATTTAATTTTCAAATGTTTTAATTGATCCTTATCCTGCAATGAATATCATTTATAAACAAATCGCCAAGCTTATGGACATACATAATTGTACGAAACCTTTGAGAACTTGTTGAAGAACATCTTGTTGCATCGTTTGAAATAGAAAAGTAACAAAATAGTCAGCATTTTTCAAATATAGAAATTTGAGGTTTTTGGGTGCAGCTAAATCTTTACCTCTGATGCCATCCTAATTGTGTGTGAAGTGTGATGGCGCAAAGGAATTGAGCACATCAGAGAAATTAAAAGTTGTGAATTGTGATCAATTGATTTAGTATCAACAATAGCTGAATACAGTTTCACATTGAATGATTACAAAAGAATAGCCATCGGATAACAAACTCGAGTGTTAACTTAACCGGGTCATTTAAACCTAAAGTCATTTTATACAAGTCATCATAGTTGGAGAACAGAAAAAATTCAACCTCCTAGGCAAACTATGCATTACGGCGACATTGCTAGATGTTAATAGTCGTCATATTAGTAATAGACTTTGATGACGAGTATGGCCATTCATCTCATAATCAACAACTAGCACGAGTGCACGACTAAAAATGGTTATGAAGTTTAGTTTGATCACAAAGGTATGTTTCTTCATAGGCAACTAGCAGAAGGAAGCGACACCCGACATCAATGGAACAGCAGGCGTAGAAATAGAGATGGCGCAGCGGATGTGGATATGGACAAAATGCTTGTCAGATGAACTAAATAATTTGCATAAAATCGAAATCAGACACATAAAGCACCTGAGTCGTTTTGAATGACTATTTGATATCAAATATTCAGAAAGCTTGGCAGCTATTTTCAAAATACAGACAAACATAACAGTGAATAAATTGCGGCTAGCAAACTTCCATTTCTTGAGCAATGTTTCATTAGAGAACTTTTATATAGTGACGATGAAAAGGATGATCAGATGAAATCTATGATTGGAAAGATCAGTCATTCATCATGCCGCGATTATCCGTCCAGGCTTACTACAAGGAAACAAACACAGTACAATTTTCATTACATGGTGTTCTATGCTCATAGGACAGTGCATCTCACCACCAGACTTGTAACATAGAATTGAATTTGTTGAAAAGAAGGCTTGCACATGTCAGTCTTGGCATACCAGCCAGGAGTTAGTTTTGGGAATCAACTTCAGTTTCAGATTCTGCTTCTGCTTCAGCTTCAACAACATTCAAAGTTTCTTGATCGTCTACAGCATGTATAGTTTGATTGAGATAATCTTGAGCTTCATCCAGTGCTGATTCGTTTGCATCATTGGCATATAAAATCTTCTTAATTGCTACACTAACCTGCATAGAGAACATGCAACGATTGATTAAATTTATTCTTGTTACTGTTATTGTTAGGAAAAAAGTTCAGTTGACTTCTCAAACACGAATGAGTTTATTTGTAAATTTAATACTGTAGTATGCAATTTCAAACACGAATACATTTAGATACAGTTTGAGAAATAGCAAAAGTTACAATTCTTGTGATGCTTAAAGAAGCAGAATAAACAAGTTGGCCCAGATGATAAAATTCACCAAAGCCTTTTTGCACTAATTGCAACTATATAGATCCATTGACATTATTATGATTTGTCAAAAACAATTTCTTCAAAGAGACTATAAATTATATCTAAATAATGTGTAATGGGTTTACATCACACTGAACAACAGTCAAATTAGGCATGCCTTTATTAGATTTCTTACAGGGATATTCTCCATTTCTGGAATCTGACATATAACTTCTACATCCCGTAGTTTTGCGAAGTAAAAGTCTCTCTCTTTTTCAAGGCGATCCACTGCAAATTTGAGATCAGTAATCTGCGAAACAGAAAACACAAGAGTAAAGAAGGGAATAACTGACAAAAATGAGGTAAAATTGTTCCCTGATAAAACTACTAAGTGGTACACTTTAGAGACAATAGCCATACAAGAACAAGCAATTTGTCAGGTGACTGAGAATGCGAGAACACAGACATATTGAATACCATAGGAGAGCATAAAAGAAATCAACATTTAAATACATGAAAAAATAACTTGGTATAAAATTGTATACAAATAAATGGAAACAGAATTTGCACCGTCTGGTAACACCTCATGGATTTCTTAGGTTATATATGCAGTTCCAAAATTGTTATAAGCATTTGGAACCTAATGTTTATACCTCTTTGGACAAAGCCTGAATCTCTGCTGAAGAATTAGCCCCACCTTCCCCTCCACTTGACCTGAATGGCTTGGCCACTATACTCAAAAGAAAACAGCCAAAAAAGGGATGAAATAAAGAGGAGATGAGAAAAGGAAACAATTAACATTGTAAAACACTAAAACCATTAGGAAAAATGCTGAATATCTTGGAATCGAAACCACCAAGAAATAGAAGCTAACCAGAGGTTCTATTAGGACCCAGTGTGTTGCCTCCTGAGCCTGATGTTTTCAAAGAACATTTCAGATTTCGGTCCTTTCCAACCTTAATTCTTCGCTCAACAGGATTATAGTTTCTACAAAAAAACAAAAAAAGTAAAAATAAAATGAAGATATTTGGCAGCATAAACTACACAGTACAGTGAGAAATATGAATGCATGCATGGCATAATGTCGCATTTCTAATTATTGGAAAAGATATGAACTAATACTACAATAACATATTCCTAAAATTTATGCAGACACATCAATATTTGGAGCTGCTAAATGATGTAAAAGATACTCAAAGGCAAGTAGCATACTCATTCATAATGCCACCATTAATAGAATCGCAGTAACGTTTGAGCCATTGGAGGAATTCCAAGTTGTCCAAAGGTCTTCCTTTAACAAGCCTGCTAACTTCAATATGCTGTCAAATGAATAATCATGTTAATCCAAGACCCACTATATATAAACATAAACTATTAGTTGCAAATTCTTCTGCCAGTAGTTAATCTCAAGTTATCTAAAATACATCTACCCTTAATTAAAAAAAGTCACACTAAAACAATACAAAAAACTCTCAACTAAGTTCAAACATTCTACTTAGCATAATCATGAAAAGAAACAGTTACCTTTTCAATTTTCAGCTTGTTGAACACATCCTGCAGAACTTTGTAATTCTGGATCTTATCATACTCAGTCTTTGCATCAAAGTTAACCTATAATAAAACCCACATTTAAAAATTTACCCTTCATAGAAAAAAAAAAAAAAAAGAACACCAAAGAAAGTTCAACTTCAAGCATAGTAATGTTCCAACCTTGTGCATTGGAACAACCCCTTGATGCGTCACATCCATCATTTGGCATTGTACAGCACCAGATGCAGCCTAACCAATAACCCAATATCATAAACAAGATCAGAATAAAAAAAAACACACTTTCATTCTATAAAAAAAAAAAAAAAAAAAGATCTTCATTCAAATTATCAACATCAATACAACAGTATACATAATAAGTTCACTAGAAGCTATGAGTTTAGCAAAATCATGCAAAAAAATGGTTTGGATTAGGGTTTGATTACCTCTTCAATGCGTGAGAGATTGAGTTGAAGTCTGTTGTTGATCCAATTCAGAATCTCATTCCTGCCGACAAAGTATGCACTATCCATTATGCCAATATTTGTTGCCATTTCCACCAACAGAGAAAATTGAGATTGAAGAGAAAAGAAAAGAAGAAGAAGAAAATGAGAGTGTTTTGAAGAAATGGGAAGAAAATTGAATTGAATTGAATTGAAGAATGAAAAAAGAAAATGAGAGTGTTTTTGTAGCTACTCACTCTTCAGCTCTGTAATGCACAATAACGCGTAACGCTTCTTGGTAAGTGTTGCCAAAAACCAATTTTTTTAATAATTAGTTGAATTTAAAATTCTAGTTTTTAGTTGTGAAAATAGTTTTTCTTTTGATATTGATAACATCATGCTAATGTTTGATGCCATTTGGCAATTGAATGAATAATAGTGTTATGAAAATTTGGTACCAAAAATGTATATAAAATCTAAAGTTAATGGATGTCTTATTGTCAATTAGGTCAACTTTTGTTGGTTTTCTTTCCGTTTAGGAGAAAGAATATTTTTGTGGTCCATTTCTACTTTAATTTGCCACCTACTTTTGTTTTAAGTGATTAATGGAATTTCTTTAGTTTGTGTACTTTTCTCTCTTTTGCTATTATTCATTATTTGATTCAAAATATAATTATAAGTTAAATGTTCTCATAAACAAAAATGTATAAGTTAAATGTTGTAACCAAACATAATATATTATAATGTGGATAATTTTTATAAGGAAAAAATTAACATGTACTCTAAAGAACACACAATAAGAAATTTAATATAAAAATTTTATTTTAAAAGTTGAACCTTCAACTTTTTACAAATTAACATATTATTTTTTTCTTCCTCAAAAAAATATATTATTTTTTCAATACAAAATTATTACTTTGAGTTCTTTAACGTGTACATTAAAAATACGCATATTAACTAGACTTTTTATATAAGTATAGGTGATTTTATCGTATAATCTTCTGTATTAGTTAAAGCTTTGATATCCTCAAAGTTTGATTGAATATATCATCAAATCATTTAATTTATATTTTATATTATTTTTTGAAACATATTTTTATAGTATATTCACATATATTTTCATATTACTTTTAACATACAATACTACACTAGTGTCCAACTAAACTATTTTTATATTATTTGTTTAGATAGTATTGCGAGACAGTTGCATAATAAAGCTATTCATCATGAGTAAAATTTAAATATTTTCATGAAATTTTAAAATTCATCAAGTACTCTTTAGAAATTTGAAAATAAGCAAATATTTATTTGAAATTGTAAAATATAAATCAAATTGTCTCAAGTTCTGTTTACTTTGTCTATTTTGATGACATGACTATTAACTACATATGTAACACTTACTAACGTAGTGCCACATCACTTGCGGGAGAGATGATTGTTAAGGATACATGTCATGGGAGGGACAGTTGACTAAAATTTACAACTTCATGAGCTAAACTTAATAGTATCCTGGTTAGTTAGCCCCATAATTTTACAAATTTTAGTAAATTACCCTTCTCTCAAGTGACACGGTGTCATGTTGACATGTTCCACATATGCAGTTAACGACTATGTCATCAAAATAGACGGAGTAAACGGAACATGGAACAATTTAATTGACGTTTTACAATTTAAAAAGTTATTTATCTATTTCCAAATTTCAAAAAAAATATTTGACAAATTTTTAAATTTCATAGAGAAAATTGATATTTTACTCTATTTATTATCTATCATTTTTTCTTTAGCTATGCAATGAAAAATTGGAGAGTAGTGAGGACGGATCCAAGTTGGTGACATTGTGGCCAAATGCCTCACTATTGAATGGTTCCAGTATAATTTAGTCCTTGAATGGTTCTAAACAAAAAGGAATACATAATAAGTTATAAAAAAAAGTGGCAAAAAATAGTTTGACTTAATTACGTTGGTGTGGTTGTTCTCTTATAAATAATTCATTTGATAGAAGTTCGAGTCAGTAAGTCGATGATTATTGACTATGCATAAAAAGACACCAACAGCGTAATAATTTTTTACAGGTGCATTCAAATAAATTATGTTACGTAGATATTTTAGAAATTTATTTATAAAAGTGATATTATTATGTGATTTGATTGGATGCACATGTAAAAAGTTTCACACGTCGGTGCATAGTAATTAAACATAATCCAAAATAAACTTATGATTCTCTAATACTTAGCTTCAATTAAACTTATGGATGCGAGCATTGTAACCCAAAATGAAACTTAATCTCAAATAATTCACTAACGCATATATAATATTTCAAATTATTCAATCCAATTAAGAAAAGAAAAAAAGAAGATTACATCACGAAATTTAAAACTCAGAAATCAGAAATAAGCACCTCAACATCCCATTACAGCGCAGTTGTACACAAAACTCCCTGATTGAATTATGGCAAGTAAATTCCATTGTGGCGCGCCTTCATCTGCTACCCAAGCATTAACTTCGGTTACTGTTGCACCATGACGACTAAGGCCTCCAATGACAACGAGCTTATCTCCGCATGATCTAAATGTCATTCCCCACCCATTTAATGAGGCTATCCGATCAGGAAGGCTTCCAACGGTGATCCACGAGTTTGCTTCTTTAACATATCTTTTTACCACTTGTTGTGCATAGTCAGCAGCATACAATACACCATTCACAACTGCAATTAAAGGAGGCGCCTCACCACTTACTGAGTTCTCATTCACAGCATATGCTTCATTTCGAGGAGGACACATGTTAGGTATTATGCGCCACTTTCTTGTTTTCAGATCAAACTCCTCACCACAAGATAGCTGTGTTGTTTTGTCTACTCCAACCCCACCAAGAACATAAAACTTTTCATTCATAAACACAGCAGAACACATTCTCCTTGCTATGTTCATGTCTGGAAGAATCTCCCAAGTGTCAGTATCTGAATTATAAAGCTCAGAAGAGCTCAAAATGTTACCATATTGATCAGATCCGCCAGCTAGTATTGCAATTTCTCTAAGGTTGGCAGAACCAAACAAACATCTAGGAGTATTCATTTGCCTTCCTTTCAACCATGAGTTTGTCGTAATGCTATACTTATATATGGTAGGACATGTTACTTCTCTTCCAAAAACAAGAAGCTCTGTACCAACCGCTACTGATTCCTTGTCTGAAAGCGTAAAACAGATATCAGAACTCATTCTTGGCAATTTGATCAACCGATTACGATTTAGATCATATGCCTCCCACTTAAAGACATTACAAGAAAAGTAAACCCAATGTTCAACTATGTCCATTTTCCTTCTAAGTTGATACAATTCCCCCGTCTTAATGATGGATTGAAAATTTTTGTTCAATGCAGCAATTGAACCATAGTCAGACCTTGACAACCGAACTAGACATTGAATTGATGCATCACGACCGAGTGGAGGAATAAGTAAACTTGGGTTACCTTCACAGTTTTTGTCATTCTTCTGCTTTTCCTCTTCCTTTTGATCGACTAGCATGCAACTTGAATTTTTCGACATAACTTTGTATTCTTCTACTTCCTGTAAATCCTATTATTTTGGAAGACGCTTAGAAAACTACGATCAACAAAACTGTTGCAAAAAATTCATTAATTAAATATTTTTAAAAAATATAGCACATTCTTCCAAGATCTAACACAATCGCACATAGATCATATAAATTGATGAACATCCAACATGTGATACCACAAATTCCGATAAACAATCGAATCAAAGCAATAATATGAAACGAGATACATTGTCCTAAAAATGAATATTTTTCAAAATTAAATACTCGCATGCGACCCAGAAAATAAGAGTTCACATAAGAAATTAAGAATTTTTTTAAGAATCAAACAAATGAACAAAATTCGACTAAATTACATATGGCAACATGCATACCCAAATTCAAAGACCGAAACATTACACAAAAAAAAATAAAAGAAGAGAGATCTGATAAATCCTAAACTTGTCATACTCCTTGATTTTATAAACCCTAAACTTATAGAAAATAAACAAAAAACAAGAAAATTAAAGGAGATCATATTAGAAAAAAAGCTTACGAATTCTGAACAAAGAACAAACAACCTAATCGATGTGTATGTCAATTTGGATGTACTGTATGTTTGGTTATATTTCACACTCTTTGTATATAACTGAAGATTCTCCGCCGTTAGTTAATATTAGGTGTTGAAAAAGTGTATTTGACTAAAAAAATTGTTTTATAAATTAATACTTTTTACGGTATTATTTTTTTTTTGACTAAAACTTTCTAATATAATAATTTTATTTTTGACTAAAACTTTCTACGGTATTAATTTCTTTTTGACCAAAACTTTCTAAGGTATTATATATAAAAAAACAATTTATTTTTTCAGACTCATCATATGGGGAGTGGTTATGGTACATTTTTTTTTTCCTTATGCATTATGTATAAATAATGAAAATTGCTTAGCGTCCCCCTAGGTTACTTAACGCCCCCCATATGTTTAGCGTGCCCCACATTTTTTTTCCTCCCCTAGATTTCTAGCGCCCACCCCCATTTTTTATTAACATAAAAACTACTAAGTGTATCTAATGATTTTGAATTACAATCCTCTAAAACCATTCTACAACAAAATGATTTTGGCATGATTAAGTACATCTAATAATTTTGGAGTACATATCTCTGACACTATTTTACAGCAAAATGGTTTTGGAGTACAATCCTCTAAAACCATTCCACAACAAAATAGTTTTGGCATGATTAAATACATCTAATTGACATTTTACAATTTTAAAGGTTATTTGTCTATTTTCAAATTTCAAAAAAATATTTAACAAATTTTTAAATTTCAGAGGAAAATTTGATATTTTACTCTATTCATTATCTATCTTTTTTCTTTAGCTACGATGGAGAATTGGAGAGTAGTACCAATTTGGTGACATTGTGGCCTAATGCCTCACTATTGAATGGTTCTAATATATTTTAGTCCTTGAATGGTTCTAAACAAAAGGATTACATAATAAGTTATAAAAAAAAAGTGGCAAAAACAGTTTTACTTAATTAAGTTGGTGTAGTTATTCTCTTATAAATAATTCATTTGATAGGAGTTCGAGTCAGTAAGTCGTGACTATTGACTATACACCAAAAGACACCAACAACGTAATAATTTTTTACACATACTTTCAAATAAATCATGTTATGTAGATATTTTAGGAACATATTTATAAAAGTGATATTATGATGTGATTTGATTGGATGCACACGTAAAAAAAATTTACACCGTTAGTGCACAATAATTAAAGAAACGTGGGAGGTGTCAATAGTATCTCATAAT
Source organism: Trifolium dubium (assembly GCA_951804385.1). Lineage (NCBI taxonomy): Eukaryota > Viridiplantae > Streptophyta > Magnoliopsida > Fabales > Fabaceae > Trifolium > Trifolium dubium. The sequence goes on along the minus strand of OX638063.1, from coordinate 51,664,526 downwards.
CCATTGAAAAAAGTAGCAATTCACTAATTGGGCCTTTGAAATGTAAAAACCCGGTCCTTTATAGATTAGGGTTTAGAAATCTTTAAAAACATGAAACATAGCATTTCAGCATTTCCGAAAACCTACTAGAGCACCGGCGCTGAAGAACCAGAGAGAGCTGCAGCATGGTGCACGTTTCATACTATCGAAACTGTTAGTCTTAACATTCTATTAACCCTAACCCGAATTTCTGTTATTCTGATCTGCGATTATTAACTTCATAATCGATTATTCTAATCGCTTAATTTTCGATTATTTTTCACAGATGGGAAAACCTTCAAGAAGCCACGTCGTCCATACGAGAAGGAGCGATTAGATGCTGAGTTGAAACTCGTAGGAGAGTACGGTCTTCGCTGCAAGAGAGAGCTATGGAGAGTTCAATACGCTCTTAGTCGTATCCGTAACAATGCTAGGAATCTGTTGACGTTGGATGAGAAGAATCCACGTCGGATCTTCGAAGGTGAAGCACTCTTGAGAAGAATGTTTAAGCATGGTCTTCTTGATGAGACACAGAATAAGCTTGATTATGTTTTGGCTCTTACTGTTGAGAATTTTCTTGAGCGTCGGCTTCAGACTCTTGTGTTCAAATCTGGAATGGCTAAGTCTATTCATCATGCTAGGGTTCTTATTAGGCAGAGACACATCAGGTAGTTTGATCGATCGAAACTTGGTTAATTTAGGGTTTCATATCATGGATCATGTTTTCATTGCAATTAATTAGTTAGAACTGATAGAATAAGATCTGATTGATGATTACACATTTTGAATTTTATTAATTTGTGTCTAACTAATATTGTTTGATTAATTCCTGTGATAACTATGTTTGTTGATTTGTTGATATGTTAGTTGTTTTTTAATTGAATTTTGTTCATTTCCAATTTGCCATTTAGAATTGATATAAAAATGTTATTTTGTGGATTGCCATTTAGAATTATTTTGTATATGACAATGTTGGGTTTGCTTTGTCATGTTTTCTATGGTTTATTTGTTTATTTTTGTGTCTTGTGCCTATATGTGATAATATCTATTGATTTTTAGTTTGCACCAAGTTTGAGTTGGAAAACTTGAAATTGTCTTTGTAAGAAAGTAGAGAGGCTTAACAACAATATTTACTATTTCTCTTCAATTTTATAGTTATGTCTGTATAAATGCTCTAACAATGTCGTTGATGTTAGAAATGAGTGATTTATATCGTTTATTTGTGTGTCTGAAATTATAGTAATGGAATCCTCTATTTCTTTTGAGATATGGATAGAGTCTCTAATTTTTACATGAACATCATTTCATGTTTCATTTCTTTGTATTCATATCATGGCCTGTAATGTTTTTATTTATTATTATGTAAAGTGTTTGAAAATGGATGAAAATGTCATTTTTGGTTTAACACGGGGTTGGGACTTGGGAGGGGTTTGTTTAATTTTCTGAGATTATGTGCTTTCTGTATTTTGTGACTACTTAATTGTGCTTTTTATTTTCCTTTCATATTTACAAATTTAGTAGTGACCTTTTTGTTTGTATCAACAGAGAGTTGGAACACAGAAAAGTCTTTAGTTGTTCATTTCATTTCCATACATGTTTTGTGGCTATTGCCTTAACTTGGCTTGTAACCTTAACCTTTGATGGACTGATCATAGAGCTAGTGTATTTATGCCTTCTATTTGTTTCATTAAGCTAGTTTATTTATTAATTCTTTATTTTAAATCCTTATGTGGGTGCTTGTGATGTGATTTACTTACTGTTATGATAATGTTGTTTTTGGTTTGACACAGGGTTGGGAGGCAAGTGGTGAACATCCCATCCTTCATGGTGAGGGTTGATTCACAAAAGCACATTGAGTTTTCACTCACGAGTCCCTTTGGTGGTGGTCCTCCTGGTCGCGTTGCGCGAAAGAATGCTAAGGCTGCTGCTAAGAAGGCTTCTGGTGGTGATGGAGATGAGGAGGATGAAGATTAAATTATGATTTTCTTTTGCTTAGATCAAGGGAGGAAGATTAATTATGGTGGCCTTTTCATCTGGCTTAGACTTTTAGATATTATATTATGCATTTTCTATTTTGTTGTGTGAGAAAATCTTTGCTTGACATATGTTGTTTTTGAACTTTTCTTTTTCCAGTATTAAGTTTTGCTCCTATACTACTTTGATGGCTTATTGGCGTTTCTAAGAGAATATTACTTTGCGTTTTGATTCTGGATATTTGATGATAGACTTGCCTATTCAAGCAACCAATGCTTCAATTTAACTATGCATATAAGGTGGTGGTCCATCTAGTGTCTTATGAGAACTTAGAATTGTGAAACTTGAATTGAATTGAAAACCGAAGTAATTTGATTCAGTTTCATTTTTGAAAAACACTGAATCGAACCAAACTGAACTGATGTAAATAGCATCAATTAGAACAATTTTGATTGAAAAGGTGATCCAAACTTAAACTTTATATTAAACCCCTAACAACATCATTGATAGTCCTTTTTTTGGCCAGAGTCTTTTTTTATAAAGCAGTATAAAAAAATTAAATGAAAAAAAGTAAAAGAAGAAGGTGTTATAAACCAAAAAAACAAAACATAAAGAAAAACTCTTCTTTTTTTGGTTGGAAATTCACTCTTAAAGTGAAATAAGTGGGTGTATTCGGATTCCAACCTGGATTCCGACACTATTGTGCAATATGCCTAATTAATTGAGTTAAGTTCATGAGACAAAGAGAAAGAAAAACTCTTCAAATGAAAATCTTTGATTTTCTTATTTTTGTTTAAAACGATCAATTGAAATTGGTTTGAATGTTTCAGTCATGTTAGTATAATAGTCTCTCAGAAATTTTTAGACTATAGTAAGACTAGATGGAACTTAGAGCAACAATTGTTTCTTAAAAGAAATTGAAAGTCTTTATGAATAGGTTAACTCACCCAACATAGCAAATAAGTTACATCATACAATTTTCAATATATTGATTGTACAATTTTCAATATATTGAAGTAGGAACAATAGGGAATAGGTGTACAAGAAATGAATAGAAAATCTAAATTTTTAATATCCAACAAGAGTAATTTAGTATTTTAATAAAAATATGAAGGTAATTTTGTCAATATAATAAATTATATTTTATCTAATTTCTCATCCCTTCCAAATCCCTCCAATTTGGGAAAACAAAAAATGACTTTATTTCCCCTCTCCTCCCCTCCTTAAATACATTTATTTTAAAATATCCCCTTCTCCAAAAACTTTCAACTAAACAGACCTAAAAAGTCAATTCACAAGAGCACTAGCTTAATAATTAGCACTCAGTTGCATACAAATCTTATGGTAAAAGCTTTTAATAAAAATATGCATATATACCTATTAAAAATGAAAATTTTGTGATGGACCGCGGTTCTCCCCAACCCTAAACTAGCTCCGCCCTGCCCCTAATGGGAAAGTATATGGAAGATGAGGTTAATTCTAAAGAGATCTTGTTTGTGTATTGTTTCAAGTAGCTTCTGCTGCTTATTTTGAATTAGTTTTTTGGGACTGTTAGTAGAGAGTTGAATGATATTCAAGTGTGCCTAATAATTTAGATTAAACAGCAGATGCAAATCCAATTTGCCTGCAAGGCTTCATTACAAGAAACTCCTAACATCACACATAATCCACTAATCACAATTCCTTCTTTGTTCACTTTGCAGCCCTATGTAATTTGATTGACAAAGTTAAGAAGTGGATTTGTATAAAGTTGACTCTGTGGCTGAGATGGAAAAGTTAAGAAGTGGAGTAATAGAGATAATTTTGGGTGTGATTCTTATCTTCAGAAAAAGAAACCTAACAAATTAAACTAAGGGTTTGTATAAGTCTTTCATGATGCACTAATTACAAATAACATTATAACGAATACAAAATTTTATAAAATTAACCGTTGAGTTAAAAAAAATTTATGATATATTATTAGATGATTTTCAATTAAAGTAAAATTTTATATTAATGATCTATATCCATTTTATAAAGTTCGTATTCATTATAATGTTATTCGCAATTAGTGTACCGTAAAAAACTTATACAACTCGTTCATCTTATAATCGTTCATCGTTATAAAGGTTAACATATTAACATTGTCCCTTTAGAAAAAAAGAAGAACACAACTAACAACATCTCCTATACTTTGCAGTCCCCATCTCCTCTTGGATCCTACTATTCTGCTCATGCACTCTAGACTCCCCTTCGATCGTTAATATTTCTAAGAATAAATTATCATTTTATTTAACATCTAAACTATATATGAGTCTTTCTTCAATTTATTCTCTACACTATATAAATATAATAACTAATCTCTAAAATATAGTATAAAACTGTAAATTTAGTGCCTAAAGTGATAAAAATCTTCCATATGCATGTTCTCATATACACACAAAATAGATTAATACATAATGTTATATCGTAAGAATTTCATGGAAGATACATAAATCCAATCATATTACATCATGTAAATATTTCTAAAAATTAAGTTATAACCTATTAGGGGGCATACAAATTAATCTCTTATTCAAAGATTGTGCATTGTGTGTGACGGAAGTTCAAAAAATTCTTGCTAAAAGTTGTGGGTCACATTAAAGATATAGTAAATTTTTTATTTTTTTTTGACAATAAGATATAGTAAAATTATTAAAGAGTTATTCCTTGATAAACGCCAATAATAAAATAAATATAAAGTAAATAAATTAAATTGAGATAAATTACGATTCTCTATTACTTCAATTAAACTTATGGATGCGAGCATTATAACCCAAAATGTAACATAATTCAAATAGTTCACCAACACATATCATAATATTTCAAATTATTCAATCCAATTAAAAAAAGAAAAAAGAAGATTACATCAATGAAATTTGAAACTCAGAAATAAAAAACAATCACCTCAACATCCCATCACAGCACAGTTGTACACAAAACTCCCTGATCGAATTATGGCAAGTAAATTCCATTGTGGCGGGCCTTCATCTGCTACCCAAGCATTGACTTCAGTTACCGCTCCACCATGACGACTAAGGCCTCCAATGACAACGAGCTTATCTCCACATGATCTAAATGCCATTCCCCATCCATTTAACGAGGCTATCCGATCAGGAAGGCTTCCAATGGTGATCCATGAGTTTGCTTCTTTAACATATCTTTTTACCACTTGTTGTGCATAATCAGCAGCATACAGTACATCATTCACAACTGCAATTAAAGGAGGCGCCTCACCACTAACCGGGTTCTCATTCACAACATATGCTTCATTTCGAGGAGGGCACATGTTAGGTATTATGCGCCACTTTCTTGTTTTCAGATCAAACTCCTCACCACAAGATAGTTGTGTTGTTTTGTCAACTCCAACCCCACCAAGAACATAAAATTTTCCATCCATAAACACAGCAGAACACATTCTCCTTGCTATGTTCATGTCTGGAAGAATCTCCCAAGAACCAGTATCTGAATTATAAAGCTCAGAAGAGCTCAAGATGTTTCCATGTTGATCAGAACCACCAGCTAATATTGCAATTTCTCTAAGGCTGGCAGAACCAAACAAGCATCTAGGAGTATTCATTTGCCTCCCTTTCAACCATGAGTTTGTGATAATGCTATACTTATAGATGGTAGGACCTGATACTTCTCTTCCAAAAACAAGAAGCTCTGTACCAACCGCTACCGACTCCTTGTCTGAAAGCATAAAACAGATACTGGAACTCATTCTTGGCACTTGCATCAACCGATTACGATTTATATCATATGCCTCCCACTTAAGGACATCACATGAAAAGTAAACCCAATGTTCAACTATGTCCATTTTTCTCCTAACTTGATACAGTTCTCCGGTCTTAATGAGTGATTGAAAATTTTTGTTCAATGCAGCAATTGAACCATACTCAGATCTTGACAACCGAACTAAACAATTAATTGATTCATCACGACCGAGCGGAGGAATAAATAAACTTGGGTTACCTCCACAATTTTCGTCATTCTTTTGCTTTTCCTCTGCCTTTTGATCGACTAGCATGTCACTTGAGTTTTTCGACATAACTTTTTATTCTTCTACTTCTTGTAAATTATATTATTTTGGAGGTCAGTTAGAAAACCACGATCAACAAAAACTGTTGCAAAAAATTTACTAATTAAATATTTTTAATAAATATAGCACATTCTTCCAAGATCTAACACAATCGCACATAGATCATATAAATTGATGAACATCCAACATGTGATACGAAATAATCCAAGATAAACAATCGAATCCAAACAATAATATGAAACAAGATACATTGTCTTAAAAATGAATATTTTTCTAAATTATATACTCGCATGCGACCTAGAAAATAAGAGTTCACATAAGAAATTAGGATTTTTTTTTAAGATTTAACCAAATGAACAAAATTCGACCAAATTACATATGGCGACATGCATACCCAAATTCAAAGACCGAAATATTACACCAAAAAAAAAAAGAGGAGATCAGATGAATCCTAAACTTGTCATGAATCCCACATATCCCATGATTTTAAAAACCCTAAACTTGTAGAAAATAAAACTAATAAAGAAAACTAAGGGAGATCAGATTAGAAAAAAAAGCTTACGAATTCTGAACAAAGTACGAAGAGGTTAATCCAAGTGTATGTAAATTTTGATGTACTGTTTAGTTATATTTTCCGCACTCTTTATATATAACCGAAGATTCTCTGTCGTTAGTCAATATTAGGTGTTGAAAAAGTGTATTTGACTGAAAAAATTGTTTTATTAATTAATACTTTCTACGTTATTAATTTTTTTTTTGACTAAAACTTTCTGCGGTATTAATTTTTTTTTTTTGACTAAAACTTTTTAAGGTATTAATTTCATTTTGACCAAAACTTTCTACGGTATTATATATATAAAACAATTTTTTATATATTCATCATATAACTGATATATCTGATCAATTAATAATTTATTTTTTAGGTTTATTGAATAACTAATATATCTGATCTATAATGTAAATTAGATAATAATTATAGATCAGATAAATTAATTATTTGATGAATCTAAAAAATAATTGTTACTTCCTCTGTTCCTTTTTACTTGTCATTTTAGAAAAAATATTTGTTCATTTTTACTTGTCGTTTTGGCAATTTAGGTTATATTTTGCCTATAATAACCTCCTTCTTATTTAATTTTATTGAATAAATTTTGTATAATTTTTTTTTGTTGAAACAATATAATTTTTATAGTATACACATTTCGTTTGTTTTTAAATAAAGTTTGTTACAATTTTGTTGGAAATAGATAATGTTTGTGAAAAAGTAGGAATTTATTGGTGGATTAAAAATATGATATATATTTTAAAAAAGAGCATAATAGAAAAAAAGGTGCAAAAATACACTCTCGCATTTTAGTCTTTTTTTTTTTAAAACGACAAGTAAAAAAAGAACAAAGAGAATATTATTTATATACAAAACTAGAGAAATAAAAAAATGCACTTGGGCTTATTAGTTGATGCCATGTGAACTTAGTTATTTGGAGATTGGAACTCTGTGTGTACACTCAAACCCAATAACTTACTCGTTACATTGTGAACTGGTTACTTTGTAATACAAGTTTTTCTCCTTTTTATTTTCTTATAAACTCTCACAAATAAAATGGATGGATCGGGAGTCAAATTCTGATCATGAAAATTTTAAAATAGAGAAAACTTAGGTACAATATAATAGATGCTTGTTTGGGTGCGTTTGATATGTTAAAAATAAGGGATTGGACAGGATAACTTCTGTTGTACTGTATTTGATTTTAAAACTGTTATTGGAATTGGACAAACTGGGGGTCAAGGGACTGGACAAAATCAGATATTCTTGTCCCCCATAAAACCATATATGGGATAACTTTTTGTCATCAGCACAACTTGTCTAAATCAGCAAAATAACATTTTCTCCATTAAGTATCATACAAGACAAAATTTGTTCAATACCGTAAATATTTGCTTTGTGTTGTTCTGCCTTGTACTGTCCTATACAAAAGACAACGCCAAAATAGACACCGCTCAATAAGCGCCGTCTAAGGCCAAAATAAGCGCTTCTAAAGCCTTTTTTGGCATAGTACCTATACTGTTCTGTCCAGTACTTTTATTTTACTGATCAAACGGACCCTACAACTATTATAGTGTACAAGTGTAATTATTAAACTACTTGATAAAAAATAAAATCAATGACACCCTGACAGGTGTATTTCCTGAGTTTTGTTTTTGTAATAATTGGGAAATTTATTTAAGATGGAAAAAATGTTTTGGTCAATTTTTTTCTTTTTTTTTTATCGCAATGAATCCTTTTTGAGCAGATATTATCGCATTGAATTCAATTTGACTTGTGACCGAAAAAATAAATTCAATTTGACTCCATTTATTGTGTGATCGTCATTCGTCACTTCAAAAAATAAAATAAATTATATTTGAGAGGGGACAGAAAATTGTTTTATTCTTTTAGAAAAATAGAATACCCAAATTTCAAAAATTTATTTACTAATTTTATTTCCTTAACCATTACCTTAATGGTAATTTTTATATTTTTCAATATTTAAATTAACACTTTAGTGTATATATATATACACACATAATTAGTGGATATATTGAGAAAATTTGCAAGCAATGTTTCACCAAAAAAAAATGTCACGTGAATTTTTTGTACCTTATTAGTTTTTAAGGGAAGACATCCTTAGTAGTTTAGACTTTAGACTGAATTTTGCCATTAGTAACATAGGAAAATTTATCATAGTGTGATGAAATCTTATTTATCACGAGTATTAATTAGTAGGGTTAAATATGTTTTTGGTCTCCATAAATATACAAAATTTTAGTTTTAGTTCCTCTAAAATTTTTCTTCTACTTTTAATCTCTATAAAGTTTTTCATCTTCACTTTTAGTCCCTCCTTCTAAGTAAACTCATATGTAGAACTCATATTTTTGCATAAATTAAATGTTTATAAAATTATAATAATCTCTCTAAAAAAAAAAATAGAATTTTTTAATAAAACAAGAATTAATTATGAATTTTATATTTTTTTGGTTAAAAATTCATGTTTTGTTATAAAATTCCAATATTTTTTTTTGGGAGAGATTTTCACAACATTTAACACATTTTTGCATAATTTTATTAAAAAATACAAAGGTTATATATGAGTTGAATTAAAAATAGAGATTGAAAATTTTATAGGGACTAAAAGTCGAAATTATTTTTTAAAGAGATTAAAAACATATTTAACACTAATTAATAAAAGCTATATAGTAGTTAAGTTCTGGCATAACTTTTGTGTACTGTGATTGATTATACGATTATGGCTTATGTGTATCATCTATCATCTATGGTGTTGTGATACACTTGTTTTCCATGCTTGTTTGTTATCCTTTTGTGATTTATTATTGTCGGTGGTGTGTTCCATGCTTGATTTCTATTCTGATGGGGTTTGACTTGTTAATAATTCATTAGTGTGTAGGAACACTTGGTTTTCATTTCTTGCTTGACAAAGGCTGCACGGGATATTACATAATGCACTGTTATTTTTAGTTTAACTAAATAGCACATAAAATACAACATTTTTTCAATGTTAATTTTATACTACCATATAAATAACATACATTTTTCCTCAAAAAAAATATATAAATAACATACATTTCGCAGTCATTTTTAGACTCAGTGAAAAACATTTTGATTACCGTTACGAATTCTTAAATTAACAACCAGGAAAAGAAAGAAATTGTCAATTAATCATTTAAGAAAAAAACTACTATATAATCATACATCAATCAACATCAAACTCATTGTTAAATTTGAGTATAACGAATGAATATGTTCACATTGTCTATATTCATTCAAAGACCATATAAAAATTTCAGTACACCAAAATACTATAAAAAGATGTTAGAGATTAACTAACTAATACTAATAGTGAGTGAATAATATTAGAGACCGTATGTCGTCGTTTAGCAATACCACTCACCACTAGTCAAATAACGGGTGCAAAGTTTCAAATGCATGTTGCAGATAACTGTGTCAAGTGTTCTACGAAAAGAACATGAACCCATATTTTTTTGAATAATGTTCTTTAGTAAAATTCATTAATTATTTAAGCTTAATATTTTGACTCATATTATATTTATTATTGACAATGAATATTTCTCCTATCAAATACTCATACTAAATGCAAACAATATATGTAAATAAAAATGTATATGTTTAGAGTTTAAAAGATACACGCAATGAGTGTAAAATGTATGTTTGGAGATGGTTCGCACTCTGATCTTTGTATATATATAACATCTAATGTCTCTATTAACTGAGCAACTCTCGTATGTTTAGCTTAAGTGTTTTAAAATATTATTTTATATTTTCCTTGTTTATAAAATTTATAATATGGCAACAAATGTTTATTTTTGTTTTTTTTATGAAAAATGTTAATTGGTTTATTATTAATATTATTATTATGGTTAAAAAACACAAATAGAAGAACACCTTGCGTTCTTCTATGGAAACGTGGGAGAATGACATCGTTGTTGCAAGAGAAGAGAACCAACCACAAGAAGCAATTGTTACGTACGTTGCATGTCGAGAATTAAACAAAATTGGTTCCTTTGATGGGAAATTGCTTTGGAAGTCGTTATAAGGTTGATGATCCTTTCACCTCCCAACCCAATTCTGGTACATTTTTTTATTTTTTGTTATTCATATTCTTATTCAAAATTTATGATTTTTTGTACTGCAATTTATGAGAATGTATGTATATATACAACACAATGCAAAATTGGGAGATTTTGTAATTTCCTTATTTTTAGTTTTCTTTTGTTTCAATGTATATGTTATTATTGTTACCCTTGATAGATAGGTTTATGAAGAAAATGATTGTGGTGTGTGGAAATTAATTAATTTTAAATGAATTGATTCTGTAAACTTGATTTTAGTTTAATGAGAGTTGAATGTGAAATAGTTTATGTTTACATTTATCTGAATGAATTGAACAATAAATTTGAGTGTAAAATCACGTCTAGAGTCAAAAGCTATCAATCATATATAGTTTCAAGTTAGAATCAATTCTAAAAACAAAATTAGTTTCGATTGTTATCATCCAAACATGCGAAAATCAAATTTAAATATGTCTGAATTCACTCTTAACTCTTCCATCCACCGTGAAACCAAAGATATACGTGATAGTGCATCTTCTATTTTAGTGACTTATTGGTCCTAATTTGTTATGCATTGTACTTGGCAAAGTGAAAACATCTATGTTTCTTAAGATGAGTTATTTAATTTGATGTACTAAAATGAAAAATCATTTTGTAGATACAAAAGTTCCTCTTAGAAGCACAAAATTATTAGCTAATTCAAGTGCACCAATACATGGATACAGTAATGGAAGTAAACCAAGGATTCTTCCAACTCCAAGATCTGAAGGGGACATACTTTCTTCTCCACATTTAAAAGCATTCACATTTAAGGATCTTCGAAATGCCACTAAGAATTTCAGTAATGATAGTTTAATTGGACAAGGAGGATTTGGTTATGTCTATAAAGGATGGGTCGATCGGCATTCACTTAGGGCTGCAACGCCTGGAACTGGAACTGTTGTTGCTGTCAAGAAGCTTAAGCCTCAAGGGTTTCAAGGCCATAAAGAGTGGTTGGTAGGTTTCACACTCCATTCTGCTGTTTTTACACCGATAATCAATCACAACTCACAAGTCTTTGAAATATTGTCACATCGCGGTTGACAATTTTTAAATAAAAGCAGTTATGTAATTCTTTGTTGCGTTGGCAAGTTGCGATTGGTTGTCAGTGTATAACAATTTTACGTTTTACACTAACAATGCATGTCTCGTTTTCTCATGAATTATATTATACGTACTCATAGTTTTTTTATTCTTCTTAATTTATAGTCTGAACTCAATTATCTTGGCCAACTTCATCATCCAAATCTTGTCAAACTTATTGGATATTGCCTTGATGGCGATAACAGGCTTCTAGTTTATGAGTACATGCCTAATGGAAGCTTGGAAAATCATCTATTTCGCAGTATGTTGATGCCTTTAATACTTTATATAAGTTTCTGAATTGTGCAGTAATAATAATTATGGTTCTGTTAATTGCAGAGGGAATACAACTACTTTCTTGGGCAACAAGAATCAAAGTTGCCACTGGTGCTGCTCGAGGTCTCACCTTTCTACACGACTCTAAGCAACAAATCATCTACCGTGATTTCAAGGGTTCTAATATTTTATTAGACTCGGTATGTTCGTTAAATATTAGCATTGATGTGTTACTGTGAAGCATTTGGCCAAATTGCTTGCAAAATGTGTGGTACAAAATTGATCACTGGATTTTGAATTTACCCAGTGAAAGTTCATGTTAAATTTAGTATTTTCTAGCATTCTGGCATCTTAATTGTGCTTAAATTCTAATGCAGGAATTTAATGCAAGACTCTCAGACTTTGGATTGGCTAAAGCAGGCCCCACTGGCGATCGTTCTCATGTTTCTACTCAAGTTTTGGGCACTCATGGTTATGCTGCTCCTGAATATATTCTTACAGGTTGGATTTTTTTTTTAACTTATATTTTTAGTGCTTTTTGGTTCATGTAAACTGTCTTTTATCAGCTTCCTCATTTTCAATGCTTTTATATTCTTTTGTTTCGGATTATGAATAGATATTTCAAATCATATTTGACTTCATGAATATCTTGTAAATCAACTAGGCCATGAATGAAATCTTTGAAGCTCAATGTTATTGAATGAAAGTGAAATATAGCATCTACATTTTCCATGTATACATATGCTTTCTGTTCATGCTTATCTAGAGATATGCTTTCTGTGCAAATGTGATGACCAAAAAAATCTTTGATCAGGTCGGCTGACAACAAGGTGCGATGTCTATAGTTTTGGAGTTGTGCTATTAGAACTACTATCAGGGCGCAATGCTGTCGAAAAAACAAAATCTGGAGTGGAACATAACTTGGTAGATTGGGCAAGACCATATTTGGGCGATAGAAGGAAGTTGTTTCGGATTATGGACACAAGATTAGAAGGGCAGTATCCACAAAGGGCAGCTTATACAGCTGCAATTCTTGCGTTACAATGTATTAGTGAGGCCAAGTTTAGACCGCAAATGTCTGAGGTTTTGGCTACTTTGGAACAATTGCCAGGCATCAGACATTCAGCTAGTCCTTCTAGATTAGATGAGAAATCAATCACAAGTCCAATTAGAGGGAGAGTCTGAAGCCTAATTCTGAAAGAAAAAAAAAAATCTAGCAAAATACTCGTGCGTAAAAAAAAATGTAACAGGTTTTACTTTCTCTTCATGTATGTATGTAGTATACCTCTGTGATCCACTTCCTTTTATTTTTCTGAATCTTGATAGGTGGTAGCATTAGCCGTCATGACAAAATCTTTTGAATTCTCGATTTTCCTATATACATATAGAACTTTGGTCATCGAAATATGTTAGCAAATTTTAAAATGCTTTCATTATATTAGGCGTTCTCAATCAGAAGAAATTATTTAGTTTCTGACATCATAACAGCATTCTTGTAACGAGTTGACAGCGATAAAAGTTTAATGACAAAAATTTCAGTTTAGTTGTATATATGCAGATGATTCTGACATGATATCTTGTATAATGTCACCTATTTTTGCATGATGAAACAACAAAAGAGAGTGAAATACATTTTCAGTGAAATACTGCAAGATATTTGTGATAAGCACAAAGTTGGTGTTTCATATTTGTAAGACAAGCGTCGTATAGCTAGTTGTATTGTGAGAATGGACTGATACTTCAAGGCACTTGTTGGTCTATTTTTCAGTACTAGTACGTGAGAGAGTAGTCGAAACATGACGTTTTGGTCACTTGTATTATATGCACTTATTTTTTGCATTACGTACGATACTTAAATTTTATATCGGTTTTAGACATCTCAATATACGGAGACTTGTATTTCAAGAAAGTTTACTCTGTTAAAAATAATGTCTCTCAGCCAGCTAATTCAGATGCTAAGTCTTTAGTTTTTTGGAGACTCATTCAGAATGCTCTTCTCACTAATGATAATCTTAGGAAGAGAGGCTTTATCATGGTTTCTTGTTGTTGTAGTATGTGCAACCATGCTTTTGGGAATGCCAATCACACTTATTTTTCGAGTGTCCTTTTATCCTTCATATTTCTCTGATGCATGGTGGAGATGCCTCTGGACCTTTTATCTCCTATCACCTTTCCAAAGGCACAATACAGAGTTCAAAATGATCAAATCTTTTGGAGCAACCTATCATATATTGGATCAGGGATGATTATACTTGCATTAGAGATGATTTTATTAGGAAATAAATGTGATCAAAAGTATTTTGTCCTTTGTTGAAAATTAAAATCATAACAAAAACTCGCTACTATTTTAAAATGAAGTGAGTTAAACAAAAAATAAAATAAAAATAGAGCAACCATCAAGTATTATATTAATTATAGCAATATAATTGATACTACATAGGAAACAGACTAAAAAGCTTAAATCAAGGTGTACATCAATATGTGTCAAATGTGAGAAATAGATTCAGAAACAAATTTAGCTAGCTGTGAATCTATAAACCATGATATGCCTGTAAGATTTTCCAGGCTGCACAATCTGAGATGGAAAGTTAGGCTTATTCACTGAATCAGGAAAACCTTGTGTCTCCAAAGCAATTCCACCATACTTGTGATATGTAGCTCCACCCTTTCCCTTTGTATCTCCCAACATGCCACTAGTATAATACTGAACTCCTACTTGGTCTGACCACAACTCCATTTTCCTTCCTGAGGCAGGATCTCTCACAACAGCGACCTTACCTAAGTGATTTTGAGTATTCTTGTCAAGCGCATAGTTAATGTCGTATAAACCAGGAAGATCATTAATTCGACTACCGACTGCTTTTGGTGTAAGGAAATCATATGGTGTGTCTTTCACAGGTTGCAGTTTGCCTGTTGGGATGAGTTTATCGTCTACTGGTGTGATATTTGAACCGAAGATTTGAACAGTGTGAGAAAGAATGTCACCGCTGTCGTGGCCTCCTAGGTTCCAATAAGTATGCTGCGCTAAATTTATAGGTGTGGCTTTGTCTATTGGCTTGGCATGCATTCTCACACCCAATATGTTTTTCTCAATTAACATGTATGTTACACTTACCTCGACTTTTCCAGGAAAACCTGTCAAGTTTTATTTCGCAGAAAATTATACAAACTGTTAGTTTAAGGATAGAAACATGGGTCTGCAATAGATTCTGAGTATCACTAAGATACATGAGAATGAATTCCCCGTGGTTGGGATATTCTGCATGTAGTTGGTGTTTTGAGGATCGTTGGATTCAGATTGGAGAGTTCACAAAAACATGCAGATTATGGTATTTTTTAAAATTCAAAAGAGGTTGAAATTTGTATAGTCCAATCTTGATCCAATGGTCAACAATGTGTTGACGGTATGAATTCATCGTATCCTAAGGGAATCTTGATCCATGTTACCAAATAAAATGAACAACCAAGGTTTTCAATTGGGGCGACAAATATGTCGCGATCTTTGATGTTACAAAGAATCATACTCAAATGAAGCTGATGCAGCCTTTATAACAATAACATCAGGCATTAAAAGTCATGATGCCGCATTGTGAATAATCAAGTTATATATGAAGCAGTAGTTAAATTAAAGTACTAACCTTCTTCACCATCAAAACTGTTGTAGACAAATGTTATATGACTCTCTTCGTCGTGAGATTCTACTGTCCATATGTTATCACCAAACCCTTTGGTTCCACCTGCAATTTCATCAATAACATTTAATCAGAAAATGTACACAATGCATCATTTCATTGCATGCATATAGAATACTGTATTATCAGAACTTATATATATTGATATTAACATACCATGGAGTGTGTTTCCATGATCATTGGCTGGCAATTTGTATGTTTTGCCATCTAAAGTGAATTGAGCTCCTCCAATTCTATTTGCCACACGCCCAATAAGAGCACCAAAGTAAACTGTATCAGTCTGCAGCAAATTTCAACATTTGGTATATTAATGACACTGTAACAAATAATCTTTCCACATATAGACACATTTTAGATTTTGAGTGAAGTTTTGTTTCTAGAGTAACAAAATGCAAGCAGGATACTATCTACATTTTTTGACTCAATGGGTACACTCTACATAAACCTCGCAGACCTTTTTATTCTTTGTCGCTAAACAAAGTGACTATCACCACTTAAAATTCACATACACAATTGCAAGGTCTCGCCTAGGTTTGAACTTTGAACCCAGGTGAAACCGTCAAGTCTAACAATATTGACGTTTGTCAGTTGAGCTAGGTCTTCCCGACTTTCTTTTATTATTGCAAATTTTAAAAAAAATTATGACATGCAACTTATTTTAAAAGTAGGTGATCAATCAAAGTCATGAAAACAAGTTTTCATCACAAGTATCATGAATGCATAATTTTCTTTTGTTAAATATCACAACTTGTTAAAACTGCTTTATTGATCAAGTTCTATATATGAACAAATAAATAAATGAATATTGAATAGTAGAAAATCAAAAGGTAGAAACAAAGGCAGAGCAAAGGATAAGGACACAATCATGTTAAATAATGACCCTATACTTTCTAACAATATAGAATGCATTTTCAAAAAGACTCCAAACACATTTTTTAGAACTTTAAAAAGAAATCCAATCTATTTAAATAAATTTTCAAAAACATCCATAATATCTTCTCTAATTATTTTATCAGTAGAAATAAAATGAAATTTAGAAATGTTAGTTAGAGATATTTCTAAAAATAACAAACATTTTTTTGACATTTTCCCTGTCCAAAAAAATGTATAATTAACACAAATTTTTTTAAAAAATAAAATTATAAAATATTTTCAAAAAGTAATTGAAGCTTGTCTTTATTCATTTTCATTTCAAATTTGTAAATTGAACAATAAAAGAATAAATTGATCATACCTGATAAGACTCAATGGAATCATAGCCAAGAGTAACATCAGCTACTTTCCCTGAAAAAATAGATAAAAGAAATTGCATAAACATAATGTGGAAAATGGTAATATACATTTCAGATTCAGAAATGAAATGAAAGAGAAATAAAACAAACCATTTTTATCAGGAACAAAAACAGAAACAATTGTAGCACCATAGTTTGTCAAATTAAGCCTCATACTTCCTTTCTTCAATTCATAAAATTCAATTTTCTTATTTTCACCTGCCTCAGACACAACCAAGAGCCCTAAAAGAGCACAAAACATTAAGGTTAGTTTAGACATGGTTCAACAATGTTGTTTCACTCAATTTCTCTTTCTTAAATTCTTCTATAGAAATGTACATAAACTATGGAAATATGTATGACATTATATGTAGAATTGAAGGAGGAAATGGCCCCCACATCATTCGGATTTAAGTCAAATTTTTGGTTAATTTTAGTATATTTATTGGTCAATTGGATAAGTTTAGGATTTCAAGAAGGAACAGTTTGTAATGGCTTATGTGTCAGTGTAATCAATTCATATGGCCGTTTAAGGATATAATGGATCATTTCAGAATTTATCTAATTTCTTCATAATATTCTTCTTTATTTGAATTCAGAATTTACTTAAACAAAAATTTTCTCCTTTTTCTGTTTTGATAGGTCTTAAAAATTACATTTTTTAATGTACCAAAAAAAAATTACATTTTTTATTGCATAATAATTTCATTTATAAAAAAAAATATAAATCAACATTGAAACTTGGATCAGCATGCGAAGAGACATTAAATGCACAATTATATAAAGTTTGAAAATGCAGCTTCACATATTCAAACACTCGCTTTCGACTTTGTTGTAGACACATTATGGTGTCCCCATAAGTTAAAGTTCTTTGGATCCAACATAAGACTAATCTCAAAATAAATATCTAACATTTGGAGTAAGACCATCTTAAAATAGACGATTGTAAAAGTTTAATTTACAGTATTTTATTTGCATAAAAAAAATATTTTCAATTCTTCAATACCATATAGATTATCATCTACTCTTTTAAATATGCATTAATAGTAAAATTAGTCCCTCTCATATGATTTGTCTTCAATTTCTTGCTACTCAATAAGGTCTTCACAAATAAAAGGGAACAGTCGAGTTTTTTTAAGATCAAATCTGACAGTCAAATATTCTCACAGATTTCAACTAATAATAAAAATATATCGAGTAGCAAGAAGATTGATTGATAAAAATATATAGAATTTAGTCCTGACTGCAACTTTATCATAGTAGTAATTGCTTTGCAACTTTATCATAGTAGTAATTGCTTTGTTTAACTCAAACGGATCTCAGTTTCTGTCTTAATAATAGATGTTTCCTAAACGTTACCAAAATTTGCATTTACTAAAAGATAGTATAAGATAGCCAAAAAAAATCAGGCCATAAAAATATGAAGTTCAAACTGCAAGTGAAACTTCATACTGCCTCCTCATGGAAGGAAAAATTAATTATCAATTAAGATGGATACTTTAAAGCTAGAGACTCAGTCCAGCTGTTTCCTCAAGCAACAATCGCTCCTTTAGGGATTTGAGCTTCTCCTCATCCTTGGATCGAGTTTGTTGCGAAGCCTTCTCTTCGTATCCTGGAGCATTCATACTCTTCTCTAATCTTTCTATTAGCCTGCATATGAAAATCTCAAGTTTATAAGTTCAAGTTGTGTTGAAACACACAAAAAGAAAACCATGAGTATAACCTATAAGAGTATCAATTCTTCAAAATAAAAAGAAAACATAGTGTATTCAAAATGTTTTGCAACAAATTTTAAACTCTGCGTAAAATGTACTAGCTCAGGATAGGCAGTTGAGAGGTAGAACACATTAAGAAATTCAATAAATTTGTTGTTTTTGATGAAATTAATTGCTTTTTTCCTCTTCTACTCTTAACTGCTTACTATCTCATTTCACTTATTTATCTCTGTGATAAATAGAACGGATATTTTTTTACAACAATAGTTAAAGTAGCAATTTTTTCTAAAAATCCGACACAAAAATGGAGGGAGTACCATGTAAGCATACTCAAGTCAAGTTATTATACTGGCTAAAGGTGATTTAAGTCAAAATGCAACCTTTTTGTATTTGACTAGCTATGTTAAAAGGTATTCTCAAAAACTATGCAAGATTAACATACTTTTTCAGCTCATCTATCTTCTTCATCTTTCCAAGCTCAGCTTCTGCAGAATTAATTCCTTGAAGCTCTAAATACACAGAAAGGCTTTCGTTTACGACAGTATCAGCATACCCAGATGGAACAGCATCAATTTTAGTGATTACCTGTGAATTGTATCATTGGCATTAAATTAAAGGTGAAAATTTTGTAAATCAAGTGAAATGGGCATGAGATACATATTAATCACAAAACAAAATACAAAAAAAAAAACACAAGGAATGCACTATAAAAAAAAAAAAACGCACAATGAATGCAAGACTAGAACACAATTGTACGACTTACAGTCAAAGAGGATAGATTAGCTAGTGTGGTAATCTCCAATTGATGATCTTTAATAATCTCTTGAACATCCTGTGTTCGGCACAAAACAAAAGCTGGTCGCCTAGCAATACAGTCATCATCATTGAAATCAGCAAAGCATATTAAATTGAATAACAAATACAAAGTACTAAGCTAAGGTCAAAGCCTCCCACATACCTGTCACGTCTCTCTTTTGCCAGTGACCTGAGAGACTTAACAGTAGACTCAATGAGGTCCATATCATTCTCTACCTTTTCATTATTCCAGCTCTGAAATTAAAAAGATCGTTTAAATACAACAATTAAAAATACAACCGAACAAATAATTTCTATTGAATAGTCGATCAATGCATGCTAAGCAAACAATTTCTATAGCAAAGTTTCTCAATCATGCTTGAGGCATTCAACAGACAAAAAGGAAGGGGATGGGGATACAGAAATTCTATTACAACCATATTCAATAAGAATATCAATGAAGAGTAAATTAATGTGAATGTAATCAAAAGTGTTGACCTGAAAATAGACAACAAAGTAATTCATATTATGAAGAGAAAAATATTAAAACAAACTAACCTCTATAACTGATGGATAATCAGCTATCATGATAGATTCTGCTCTCTTACATTCTCTGGGAGAAGGAAGGCGTTGCCACAATTCTTCCGTGACAAAAGGCATAAAAGGATGAAGCAGTCGCAAGCCATTGTCCAGACAAAACCACAAAGTTTCTCGAGCAAACTGTCTTTCGGAAGCAAACTTGGGATCATTACCAGAAAAGTAAGGCTTGATCACTTCAATGAACACATCACACAATTGATACTGCCACCAAGAATACACAGCAGTGGTAGCTTGTGAGAACTCATATGATTCTAGAGACTTGGATATTTTGGATATGGTTTTATTCAACACAGATAATATCCACTGGCAGCTAAATGGGAGAGCATCTGGAGTCAAATTTGCAGGAGGGATATAATCATCTCCCAGCTTGCTCATAGCAAATCGTACGGCATTCCATAATTTATTACACCATTGGCGATATCCAACCACCCTTTGAATATCTAGGTTAATCTTGTCAGACTGAAATGAATGAAAACAACAATGTTACATCACAAAAGTTAAATTGGTGCAAAAAAATGTAATAATTGGTACGAGATTGACACCTGAGCGGTGTATGAGACCAGGGCAAAACGGAGAGCATCGGCACCGCATTCATCAATACCATTTGGAAAGTCCTTCTTCTGACCCTCTATGGCAACAACTAGTTCTTTAGGGTCAAGGTTACCGCCTTATAACCTTTTATGTAGACCTTCCAGTGATATCCCATTTATCACCTCAATGGGATCAATAACATTTCCCAAAGACTTAGACATCTTGCGCCCATGTGCATCACGAATCATGGGGTGCAAATAAATCTGCATATAATTGTAAGTATTTCTGTTAGAAGGCCATCGACAAAGTTTCTAGGCAAGAATGAGATTTGGTTAGCCTTGCTCAGTTGATGTTTTCTTTGTTCTCTCTTTAGGTTTTCATTACAGAGGATCTCTAATCCACATACCTTTAGAATCTTTGTTTCTGTCTAAATGAATTTATTGTTGTATAAACAGAAAAGAACGAAGAAAAAAAACTTGGGCATAAATGACCAAAAATCGCTGAGTATCACTCATAATTCATTATGCATATATAAGGATAGAGCTCATCCAAAATGATGGGCAAAAGATGATAACAAAACATCACCTTGCTAAAAGGCACATCACCACCCAACTTCATTCCCAACATCACCATGCGAGCAACCCAGAAAAAGAGGATATCATGGCCAGTTTCCAAAACAGAAGTTGGATAGAATGCCTTCAGGTCTTCTGTATCATCAGGCCATCCAAGCACAGTTAACGGGAATAGACCAGAAGAAAACCATGTATCTAGAACATCAGGGTCCCGGCTTAAATGAAACTTCTTTCCATTATACCTTTTATTGGCCTCATCTCGAGCCTCTTCTTCATTTTTTGCCACTACCCAATGGTCGTTGTAAGCACCCAATCCCTGCAGTATATCATCCTCTAAAGTGACATACCAGGCAGGAATTTGGTGACCCCACCATAGCTGCCGTGAAATGCACCAATCACGGATATTTTCTAGCCATCTGTAAAATTGTACAGTTTGATTAGGCATGGTTATATCATACAAAGGGATGTGGGAAATAACTGGAACGAGACCATGCTAAGTTGGCAACCACAAGATTATGCCATAAGTGCAATTTAATATAAATATAATTGACTCCACTCAAAAAACAACATCCTTCAACAATTTGCTTTCTGTGTTGGACAAATATACTTGGTTGAGTGTAAAATTCAGTGATGTTGACATTATGGGAACAGGAAGAAGGAAACGACAGAACATACTTTCGAATTCAATGGTATAAAATGTAATTGATATATTGTAATTAACTTCTGTTTGTGCTAATAATAGACTCCAAACTATAAAGAAACAAAACACCAAATCTAATTAAACATAAACCACTCCTAAGAGATTGTCTAAGACAGTCTAAAACATATCTGATATAATAATATGATGTTTTGAGATATTTTATTTATTTGTTTTTTGACATATAGGAAGCAGTGACAATTAATTGCATTGCTTATATTTATTAAAACACTTCTTCAGCCTCAGTTTCAGTCTTCAGCTCTACCAGTTAAACTCAATCTCAACAATTTCATACTAAAAATTACAAAGGTAATGGTACTATTATTGAACAGAATTTAGATATGCTAAAATATATCTGCGGTTGGAACTCATGTATTATCGTTTAAATGCTAGACCACATTTCGGATGAATGCTCTGAAAAATAAGTCAGGTAACTGTAATATAAGAAATTGCAAAAGACAAACAATGAATATATAAGCACCTCTTCCAATCAGCCACATATTGTTTCGGAATAATCTCTACCCTTTTGTTTTCTTCATCAGTGACAGCAAGAAGAGCTTCCTTTGCGATATCACTGCAACTGACATACCACTGTGGCTTTATCATGGGCTCTATAACATCATTGCTTCTTGAACATACACCAAGACGCATCTCATTGTTTTCCGAACCTCTATAAAGCCCCTGAATGAAAGAAAGCAAATGATATGAAACATTGAATGCCCAATTAGTAGGCACGTCATTACAGAGACAACTTCTAACTTAAGATAGAGATAAATACTAATAAAACAACTAGAATAACCCTCGCCTGTTTTTACTTGCTGCCACATGCAGCTTCTGTTGAGCTCAAATGAGCCCTCAAATCATTTTTTTTTCTATTTCCTTTTTGTGCTTTTTATTGTTTGGGTTTAAGTCCTTTATTATTTTCCATATTTTGGTTTATTACCATTTGAACTAGCCCATTCACATTTTTTCTGTTCTTTTGTATTATAACTGTCTTTAGAGGTTTTGTTAAAAAAAATTGTCTTCAGAGGTAATTATCTTTATCTAAGTTATATTTTATGCACATATAAGTTATAATTTGCAGTTTCAGTCGGATTTTACAATCCATGTTACAATCATTCACCCTCCTCAGTCCCTCCCAATTCTAGTTCAACGTTACATTTTGGACAGCATTGCTAGTTCCTCTAGGCTCTTTATTTATTTATTTTTTTGTAGATGAGTGGCCCAGTGGCAACACACACTGACACACACAGGGAGGGGGTGGAAACCCAAAGTCGAACCCGGGCACCCCATAAAATTTACCTCTAGGCTCTAGCAGAAACATACTTATACATAAATAGGGGCCAAAAGAGGAATATTGGATACATTTTTTTTTTAAATATATTATTAATTAAAATCACAATCCCCCCTCACGTCACCAGAAAAAACAATAATTCAGATTTCACACCCATACTTTCCGTCAAAAGTTTTCCACGTAGCATAGTTGTTGCCTAAGCACCAGAAGTTTCATAAGAAAGATTTTTATAATAATACCTTCTTTTGCAATGCTTCTGTTATTGCTTCCCGGGCTTTAAATCGAGGCATGTTCAAAAATTCAGAGCCACCATCGGAATTTACTTTCCCATCGTCAGTGAAAACATTAATAAATTCAAGGTTGTGACGTTTTCCAACCTCAAAATCATTGGGATCATGGGCAGGTGTAATCTGCAAGCAATTAAGAAAGCATCATCATAACATGTACATACATCACTTGAAAGGGAACTTTGATGGAACTTTTAATCTTAAATAATATAGAGAATACCTTTACAGCACCTGTCCCAAACTTTGGATCAACAAGAATATCATCACAAATTATAGGAATCTTTCTGCTGTTAAATGGGTGAACAGCATATTTTCCATGAAATTTCCTGTATCGGTCATCAGCAGGATGAACGGCAATAGCAGTGTCGCCTAGCATAGTTTCTATCCTAGTTGTCGCAACAACAATTTCACCTAGGTTTCCTTCTAACGTGTATGCAAATTTTTTTAAGACCCCAAATTCAACTGGCTTGTCGTATCCTGGAACCTTTAGTAGGGTTCTTTCTTTTATATCAATATAATCCACCTGCATGCAACAAGCAATTACGTCAATACATTACATATGTAACACATGTTATGAAGCAGCTAAGTACATCCATTACATACCTCAATATCAGATATTGCTGTTCGTAACACACAATCCCAATTTACTAACCGATTGTCCCTGTAACAATGACAAAGTAATACATTGAAAGAAAAGCTACTTTAGAGTTTCTGACAGGCATATAAAATAAAAATATTAAGTACATGTTGTGATATAAGAAATTGAGAAGTTTGAGGGAGCACCCAAAACTAAATACAACAGAATTGAAAAAAATTATAACAAAAAAGTAGTATATCTTTAAAAGAGCAATTTAGAATCTAAAAGTCAAAAAACTTGAGAGAACACTCAGCTCAATAAGCAGAATAAGTGAATCATGTCAGCATGATATTTTAATTGGACTTAACCTACATAAATATATGATTCAACAGGTTTGCAAACCCACTAAATATATTTTAGTCTACACTGGAGATTCAATCATATCATGTTTCCATATTAATTTTTATTGCCCATAGTAAAATAATTATCATGCATCCTATATTGTTTCCAATAATGCATTGACTAAACTTTGTCCTAATACAATCAAGGATCTCTATAGCATCGTGTTTGTGTATAAATTTTAAATTGGAATCAGCATCAGCGGAGAACCTGTACCTCAGAAAAATATGAATAAAAACATTACATAAAGACAATACATATTGCCAATATCCACCTAACCTGTAGACAAGGCCTTGCTTGTAAAGCCTCACAAAAGCCTCTGTCACCGCCTTAGATCTTTTGTCATCCATTGTGAAGCACTGAAAAGAGAGAGTGAAACTTAGAATAGAATGAGGACACCATGCAAATGAAATTGCATGAGAAATATCTATTTTACTCCCATTGGACAGGCTTTGTTTCAGTTATCTTAACTTCATTGCATATATCTGCTCTAGTATTTTATAAGGGTGTAAGACATGCAGCACAATTGATTGTTTTTTACTTCTTTTGAGCTCATTTTTTTTCCATCTTAACAGTTTCCCAACCACCCCCCAACACCTGGTATAAACGCTAAACAGGTTACATATTTACCTCACGAGACCAATCCAGAGATGCTCCTAATCGACGTAATTGTTGCAAAATTGTGCCCCCATACTTGTTTTTCCATTCCCAAACCTACTTTTACAAATATTCACCAAAGTCATAAGAGTTGGAACAAACAAAAAGGAGTATCACAAGAATCAAATTATTAAGAACTTTGACTGCAAAGATTATTAACAAAACATGCCTCTGCAATAAACTTTTCACGCCCCAAATCATGCCTTGTTAGTTGCTTTTCACGCATTATCTTTTTCTCCACAACTACCTGCACATAATAATCGTGGGGGTTAGACTTACATCATAGAATGGGCCAAATTTAAAAATCAGAGCTCATCCAATAAATATTTAATGTTTCTCTAGTTTTATCCAATAAATATTTAATGCTAGGAACCAGAATTAGTTTTCAATTTCATTGCTCCAGAGTCAAGAATCTAGCTCACAAGGTCAAATTCTCATTCTCAATTGTATACAACCCAAAGAAACAATTACTCGCCAAAAGAAAAAGGGCCGCAAGTGATCTAACCACAATTAACAATATGAGACGGCCACATTAATACTAACTTTGTCTTCCTATTTATTTTAATTCTGTTATGCCTAATCTTCAAAACTAACGCCAGCACACAAAAGTGTTTTCCCTACTCTAATATAGTACATGTTTTCCCTTACGATTCTTAGTTTCAACAAAAGAGGATAAATAGCTGAAGCGCTAACAAATAATTTCAGCTACTGACTTCATATATACAAGAGAGGTAAGAAGTAAGAACAACATCATCTTCTCAATTTGGAAATCGAACCTGTGTAGCAATTCCAGCGTGATCCATCCCAGGCACCCACAAAGTATTGTATCCAGACATTCTTCGCCAGCGAATCATTGTATCCTGCAAGCAATATATCACATTGGCATTAACTGTTTTAAACAGCAAAATAGAACTGTGAAAATGGGGAATTTTAGATACCTCTATTGCAGCTGTTAGAGCATGACCAATATGGAGAGCACCTGTCACATTTGGTGGTGGCAAAACCTAAAATTACAGCACAGTCGGATTCTAATATAAATACATAAAAAGGGAGCAAAAACAAACATCACTTCTCCTCATAATTTGAGTTTGTGCAGTAATTTTACATGTAACTAGGAAGCAGAGATAAAAAATAAATAGTATAGCCTAAAATGCAATAAAGATAACCATTGATCAATAGCACATATAATTTGAAAATCTATTTGCGCCATTTCATCTGATGTCATCTGATTTCTGAAATGTCTTACCTAAAGAGTAAAACACTTAAGCAATGGACCAGCACATTTTCATTTTTCATTACAAGGATCACTTCCACTATAGACTATAAAACAAAAGATCACCTCACATTTCATAAGTCACGTTTGAATTGTTAATCTCCAATCAAACAAGTGTATCATTAGTGCGAATGCAAAAATTGACATTCTCTTTTACTCTCAAGTATCAAAATTGAAACAACATTTACTTCACATGTAATCAAAATATTAATAACCTCAACAAGACACTCACAATTACAAAAGGTGGCTTGGAGCTGTTAGCATCCGCAACAAAATACTTTGATTTCTCCCACCATTCATACCACCTAAATCATCGAAAACATAAAAGATAAGCATATCATATAATCAAAGGATAGTAAAGTAACAACTAACTAACAAACACAATGACTGAATTATTATGACTCACGATTTCTCCACGGCAGTTGGATTATACTTTTTCGCCAACAGCGGAGACATTTGTTTCTTATCACCTAATGTCGTCTCAGGATCAACGTAATCAGCAGGATTCTCATCCTCAGCACCGCGTTTCACATTTTTCTTTTCACTCTTTTTAGAACCATTATTAACTGATTGTTGAGCTTGTTGTTGCTAAAATAAAACCATAAAAACCTAAAATCAACAAACAATGGCGCACACATAACAATGAAATAAAAAATTCGAACTAACTCACTTGAGCTTGTTTCTGAAGAAATTTCTCTAACTTCAATTGCTTTTCTCTTGCCTAATGAAAATCGATAAAATTACGCAAATTGAGATTCGGTTAGGAGAATAATGAGAATGAAAAGCTAATAATAAAGGGAGAAGGTGACGATTGAGGGAAAACCTTTTCTTGTTTTTTCTTCTTCTTCTCGGGGTCTTCGATTTCGGGTGGAGCTTGGTTTTTGTTGATTTCGGGGGAATCCATTGGTGAAGAGTGAGGAATTTCGGGTGTGTGGAGTGTGCCAAGTAGTGAAAGCAAATAACGGCTCTAGCGATATGGAAAATATAGAAAATATATAGAAAATAAAGGTTTAATGGCACATTTTGTTGTCGTTTACTTCTAATAAAACTTTAACGGTGCTGCGGTGCAGTTTGTTGTCGTTTATTTTTTATTCATGTGTAATTATATATATAAAAAATAAGAAAAATAGTTAGATTTTGTTTGGCCCGGTTTATTTTTTACTTTTTTATCTTCTTCTTAAAACTAGTAAAAAAAGAAAAAAAAATTGTGTTTGACTCTACTTATCTTTATTTATTACTTCTTAATCATTTCTCTAATACTTTTAAGAAAAAATATAGAAGCATAAAAACCAAAGAAACTGCTTGCATACCTTACCTAGGTTAAACCTCCGTAGTAAAAATTGGTCGGGTATCTTCATTTCTCTCTGGAGTTTACTTAACATAGAAAATTAATTTACTATTTAGTTTTTTACATCATTAAGTAATTTAGTTTTTTACATCATTAAATAATTTCAAATTTACTATATGGACTTCTAATCCCTAATCCCTATTTAGTTTTTTACATCATTAAGTAATTTCAAATGAACGTATAATAAATATTTAAAAAACAAAGTAAATGTCAATAAGCGGATGACATAGCTACGAATTTCAAATTTATATAAAAATGTGTACACTTGATCATTGAAATATAATGATGATAATCAACGGTTGGATTGGTGCAATTCATCATGAATAATGAGATATTAATCGGAGTAACTCATCTCAGAGTTACTCCTGGAGTCAACGGATTTCTCCTCATATATATATATATATATATATATATAGTCTTCAGCTGGACTAAGGTTCTTGATGGGAGGGTGCACGTCGTGTTCTCGCAGTTAATGGTTGTTGAAAACTTGAAATCTTGGCTAGTTAAACCATGATGTCGGCCATTACAGAATGCGTGATTATGTTGGATACCAAACAAAGAGGCGAGGTGGGCCTCTTATGTTGGGCCTGCACGACACGCTTACTAGGACTAGTCCATAACACAACTTTTACAAAGTCAAAATTTTGTTCTTCTCAAAACAATTTTCATTCTAATGTACATGTTAACAAGACCGGTTTTTCTTTTTTTTTTCATCACCGGTATTCAGCCCATTAAACCGATTAATTTAATTCAGAGGCCAGTTCTACTCTCAAACACAATTGCTCTGAAATACTCACATATTTTATTTTGACAAACAACTTAAGCACTATTTTTGGTCAATTGATTAGTACTTCTCCAACAAGGAAGAGGTAAGTACAGTTTCAGCTTCTTCTCAGCTTTATTGATAGACCAACCTTTTCATTTTCAACTAGATAGGGATTAGGAGTCCATATATAAAGAAATTTGCTCAATATATTGTCTCACATGACTTTTAAATTTTCACATTGGCGTTTATATTGAAATGAAAAGATTCGTTTTGAAGAGTTTAGAAGATATCTTCTACTTGATACCTTTTGTAAATCAATTCCATCTTTTTTAAGAAACTTGGCACTCATTTTTTTTTACATCAGAAATATAAATTGCTCCCGCCAGAGATCGAACTCTAGACCTCCCCTTAACCAACCCAAATATTCTCCTAACACTTACCATTTGAGCTATCCTACGAGGACAACTTGACACTCATTTGGCATAAAAGAAAATTTTTGAATTGATTTTTTTTATGTCACTTTTTTTAGAAACCAAATTGTTTTGGTTTGAAAGTTACAATTGGATAAGTGATCAAAACGTAATCTCTTAAGTGTATTATGTATAAAGTGGAAGACCATTTTTTGAACTATTCATAATGTATCTTTCAATCAAAATGTAAAGAACATTTCGATGGGAACTCTAATGATGAGCATGTAAGAGACTCTTTTTTTTTTTTATTCCATAGTGCGTATATTTTTATTTTTGTCAAATTTACCCTTTTTTGATTTTATGTTCCGCATATCTATTAAAAATAATTGACTTGTAAAAAAACAATAATAATTGTAACAGTAATTAGGGATGACAATTTGTAAAAAAAAAAAGTAATTAAAGATGATAAGATTCGTACACACGGTATCCGCAGATAAAATCCACTACGGATAGAAGGTGACTGACTATCCGCGGATAAAATTCAAAATTTCACATAAACATCAAATAGCAACAAGTCATAATCAGAATGAGTAAAAGAAATCCAAAAAATTAACCTTGGCTTCAAATTCTGATAAGTGAAGAGCAATAGAGATTCAATTACATTATTCCATGAAAAATACTAGCTTATCTAATTTGGTTTCTCACCAAGTGCTTTAGATTTCTTCAATGATTTCAACTCATCAATCAACTGAACCAAGTTATTGTAAGAGTGTCCACCTTCCTCTATAGTCCTCTTGGCAGCATCACCAAACTTCTTTGCTCTAATCTTCATTTCCTTACTCTCTTCACCACTTCCCATCAAAATCTCAACAGCCTTTGTAATCTCTTCCCTTCTAACCATTCCCTCTACACTAAAGCTATTCCATAACTTGTTTTCTTTAGCTCCAACTGAGACACCTATCTTCAAAACATCGACAATAAACTTCTCGTTGTCAAACTGTTCAGCAAAGATTGGCCATGTGATCATTGGCAAACCAACGCTAAGGCTTTCAAGAATCGAGTTCCAACCACAGTGAGTCACAATTCCTCCGGTCGCAATGTGATCCAATATCAGAAGCTGTGGTGCCCAATTCCATATGATATAGCCCTTGTTACTTTTTTTCATCCTTTCCTCAAAATCGCGCAGGAAACTTTCTCCATCGTCATCATCTCTATCGTTTTTCCTTACAACCCAGATAAAATTATGACCTGAATTTTCAAGTCCATGTGCAATTTCTACAAGCTGAGCTAGAAAAAGCCTAGTAAGGCTTCCAAAACTTACATACAAAACCGACTCATTTTGCTTCGAGTTAAGCCAATTTAACAACTCTATCTCTTTTCCATTGTTCTTCTCCATGTGTCCTCTATTAGCCTTTCTTTCATCATCCTTGTTAACCCAAGCCGAAACTGGTCCTATACTCCAACATTTGATTCCCATTGTTGTTCTACTAAGTTCCTCATAATCACTTTCAAGTTCATGAAAACTATTGCTTAGTGTCCCATAGCTTCTTAACTCTGATTCATAAATTTTTCCAAAATAAGCAGTGGTAGCATTTGTAGTCCTTATCCAATCGCGTAGCTGCAGACGAGTCATTTCAACGGTATGCGGCAAACAAGGAATAGTAAATTTCTGTGTATCAGAAACTAAATTATCATGAGGTCTATACTTCATGACAAAATAAGTAACACAATTGGAGAAGTAGCTTGAGCTGTAATAATAAAGCCGCGGAACATTTAGTTTTGCAGCTGATTCAACAGTCCAAGGATACATCATATCAGTGATTATACAATCTGGTTGAAGATCATGAAACATAACCTCAATTTGATCTTGTAACATAGACATGCCTTGACTGATTTTACCAAGAATTTCTAAGGAAGTTCCACCACCTTTGACATGTTGGACGTTTTCGACTCCGTCAGGGAGACCAACTTGGGATGAAGGGAACTGGATAAGGTGAGTTTTGATCAAGTAACCTGAATTGAAGTCACTGTCTATGGTTTTTTGGAATGTTGAAGCATTGACTTGTGTAGTGATGATGGTAACATTAACACCATGTTTTGCAAATAGTCTTGCTGTGTCTATCATTGGAATCATATGACCAGGAGTTGGATATGGAAGAAAAGTTATATGAAGTTGGTCATTGGATTGTTGAGACTCCATTGTTGCTTTTGAAATCTTTGAGGTTGGTTGATGTGTGGTTCTGTTACTTGGGTAGTGTCTGCTTTTCAATTACATGTATAATTCTTTCAACACTTTATTATTTTCCAGAATAATTCTGTCCACCAAATGCGACTTTCAACATTTTTATTTGACTTTTTACTAAAGTTGACAAGTGTCCCAATGACGGGATATTATATTTAATTACTGGTACTTTTAATGATATTTTTGTTAAGTAATTTAGTAGTTAGAATTTTATCTTTGAAGGTGAATAAATGAAGCGTCCAAAATTTGATCTCCTACTCTTACATATAAAACACAATGTCCCAACCAATTAAGTTAACCTCACAGGACTTTTATGATTTCTTTTTTGTAATTATGTAGTTATCAATTAAACTATTACCTTTGTCTCTAGATGTAGAAAGTTGATTATAATATTAAATTTTGTATTATTTTTACAAGATTATCTTCTAGAGAGAGTTATTTTGTTTAGAATATTTATTACAGATGTAAACAAAGATGCAACATAATTGATTATCAAAAAAAAGAAAGATGCAACATAATTAAAGATATGTTGATAAGAGAAATAATTAATGCAGTTGAACATTTGAAAGAATTTCCTTTCAATTTGGAGTCTGTTATCTAAACTCTGATGGTTCCCTTTCATTGTATGGAATATCATTTTTGATGGGGAATATCTAATAGTACAAACATTTACTTGTCACTCTATGCTAATTTTCATGTGCTTTGTGTTTTGGTGTAGTTCAACTAACACCATTCAAATTATAAATCACACAAAAGACAAATTTAATAGTACACATTTTTGTGTTTGAATATATAATTTAATAGGTTTTTTCTTGTCTACCCCTCAAAATTTGGGGTATTTACCCCCAATCACTTAAAAAAAATTAACAGATATAAATTTTTATAAAATACACTGTTAGATTAAAAGTTTATATCATATAGATCATTTGTGTAAAATTTCAGACAAATCAAAATCATTTGATATGTTATTGAGACGCATCAAAATTAACAGTTTCTGTGATTTCTTAAACACTGTTAATTTTTATGTGTCTCAATAACATATCAAATGATTTTAGATTTGTCTGAAATTTTACACAAATAATCTATATGATATAAACTTTCAATCCAACGGTATATTTTATAAAAAATTATATCACTTAAAACTTTTTATAGTGGTTGGGAGTATATACCCCAAATCTTGGGGGTACAAGTTGTCACCAATTTAATAATACAATAAATTATAAGACCACCATAAAGCACAAAAAAAACTTTTATACAATAAATTTGAAAGAATTCCCTTTCATACAAAATAAATTACTTCATATATTACTTCATATTAACTGATAACATCAGCAGTGATAATATGACATGTACAGGTTTGATGTTATCATCAAAATAAATTCTTTAGAGGCAAATCACTTCGTCAACGCTTGGATTTGTACAGTACGTATAATACTTAACCTTGCATAGTGAGTAAAAATTATGACAACGTATCAAATGCTTGAGCCTCGCGTGCTACCTTAATGAAGACATCTTCTAATGTAGTGTCGGCTAAACCCCACGCAAAAACAGTGAAGTTTGTTTTTGCAACTTCAACAGCTTGAAATACATTCGCTATTTTAACATCCTCTTTTGGCAGCTCAAATTTTTGGGTGCCAGAGAGTTGGTATATCTTGTTGGCATTTGGGGTGAGCCGTTGTACCATGTTTTCCACATCCTTCTCGTGATCAGAAGATGTTGTCATTGTGAACACATAAGTTCCTCCATATCTGGCTTTCAGCTATAACAAAAACCAGAAGTAGCAATAAAAAATCAAACAATACGTGGTATACATTTGACACTTTCAATTGAAAAGAAAATATAGTGGAAATCGAAAGTGTACTGTACTGTTGGCTTGAATTTTTAAAGTTGTATTAAAAACTGCATACATTAACTATATAATGAAGAAAAATGTCTCAGCTGAGCAGTTAAGGATTACTCAATTCACACAGTCAACACGGCACAGTTCAATCTTGATCAATTGGCTCAAATTTCGAATGAGCATTTCAAATATTTTAAACCTGATTTACTAAACTCAAAATATGAGCCATCCAAATTCCTATTAAGATCTGATGGTGCTGAGCTGTTGACTACACAAATGCATAATATCCCTAACTATGGGGCATCCGAAAGGTAAATTAATAGTTTGGATTTGAAAATATTTAACAGTTTCATTTTGAAATACATTTTGATAAAGCATATCACTAGAACAATAACATACCTCCTTTGGATTTCCAATGCACTGCAAGCTACCATTTACAAATATTCCTAATCGATCACATAAGGCCTCTGCCTCTTCCATCGAATGTGCTGAAAGCATATAACCAAGATATATGAATCAATATATGCAGAGAGAGAGAGAGAGATTTTCTTCAAGTTGTTATGGAATCAAATCTAAAAACAAGCTAAACTATCTAAAGCATAAACTAAAAGCAGAATATAATGCTACAAAATCCATGAAAGAGTGTGTGAGATTACTAGTGAGAATGATTGCACGATCTCGCTTTGCAAGCTTGATAACATTCCACAGGCATTTCCTTGAAGCAGGGTCTAGTCCAGTACTTGGCTC
Source organism: Trifolium dubium (assembly GCA_951804385.1). Lineage (NCBI taxonomy): Eukaryota > Viridiplantae > Streptophyta > Magnoliopsida > Fabales > Fabaceae > Trifolium > Trifolium dubium. The sequence goes on along the minus strand of OX638063.1, from coordinate 51,630,737 downwards.
ATCCATATAAACAACCTAAATTTTCATTGGCATTTACAAAATACGAAACCTTGAATTTCCTTTTTTATTAAAAAAAAATGGAAAATGAAAAATAATCAAATTGGGTTGAAACAGAAACAAACTTTAGGGTCCCCAATCAATGATATTGCAACACTAAGCCTCCTCTTCATCCCTCCACTGTATTTTCCAGCTTGTTTATCAGCAACCCCTCCATGGAAAAGGTTTAAATTCTTCAAGGATTCTTCTACTGCCTAAAAAAATAGAATATAAGACAAATAGTTAAAGCTTTCCTCCTAAACACCTATTTATCGCACAAGCATTCATGTTGAATGAACTTACTTGAGTCAAGACTGAACCTTTAAGATTTTTAAGTCTACCATAAAAAAGTAGGTGCTCTCTACCTGTCAAGCTTTCCCACAGCAAGCTATAGAATCATGAGAGAAACATGAAATGGAACATCTTTAAATTGATACAAATTTGATTTCATGAAAAACTTAAAACTTGGAGGAAATTTGATTTCAGCTTACTTATGCTGTGGGCATACTCCCATGCTAGTATATATTCCATCCATATGAGTTCTTATGTCAAGGCCTTGAACATATGCCGCACCAGATGTTGGCTTTGTGAGACCAATCATCTATAACCACACATAAACTGATTAGATTTATAATTTAAGGAGAAAACCATTCAAATGATGAAACATCATGATTCATTTAATTATTGTAGAACTTTGTACGATGTAATTTTCCAAAAATATGAATATATTGAACAAAATCAACTTTTAACTAACCATACTGATAAAAGAAGTCTTCCCAGCCCCATTAGGACCGAGCATACCAAAGCATTCCCCTCGAGGTACAGCAAGGAATAATTCACTCACTGCGAATTTCCCTGGATTTCCATCTCTTCCTGGATAGAATTTTTTTAGGTCGTTGCAAACAATTGCATGATCAATGGTTGGTTCAAGTAGCAGCTGCTCCACCTTCTCCTTCTAAAAACAAAAAAGAAGAAAGCATTTAATACATTATACTGGTAAACTAATTCATTCATCTCCAATGCTAAATATGTAAAGAACTACTAGTTCTTTATAATAAAAAAGTACTTTATGAAGAACCGCACTGGAGTTTCTTCATTGAAGTAAAACTCATACTTGGTGTTACGTTTTTTATAATAAAAAACTGATGTTCAAAAAAGCAAAGGATTGTGTTGAGAATTCCACCGCAGTTGCTGCATTTGGGCCGCCTTCATTCTAGCCTCCAACACCTTTAATGAGTTGGGTTTGGAGGGGTGGTTTTAGTCCCATATTTCCTAGAGATACGACCTAAGTAGTGCTTATAAAGCTTAGACAGTCCTCACCTTATAAGCTGGTTTTGTAGGGTAAGTTTGGCCAACCCAAGTTCTAAGAGATTGTGACTAAAGGAAAGTTATTTGATTCTCTAGTAGAATAGATACCTAATTAAAGTTCCCCCTAGCTGTACTAAGATATTGAGGATTTGTGAACCACATTAGTACTCGTCACTGAAGTACCATTATGGTATTACTTTCTAAAACCAGTAGGTGAAACGCACCCCTTTGATATACATAGTACATTACTATCTTAATTTCTTAATCCATATTCCATAATAAGGTGAACATATAATGAGTACATTTAGTCAAAAAAATAAAGCTAACCTCTTGGATGACATCTGGTTTCTCCATCTGAGCCAAAACTTTTGACCCGTCCCTTTGAATATTGATCTTCTTGCACGATGAAAGAGGTTTATTCTGAAATCCTTTCAAGAAGAAAAGTGGACTTTTTCCACTTCCTGTTGAAAATACTTGATCAATGTAATAAGCAACAAAAAGAACTACTATCCACTCGGCTAACATGATAATTAAGATCTCTTTCATGCCATTGGCGTTATCACTCAGATCTTGCCACCGCATACCATCACCCCCCAAATTACTGCCACTGGTGGCAGACTGTGCAAATTCATACAACCCACGATATAATGCAAACCCAGGATACAACTCCATAAAAATGATCCATCCTCCTGCATAAATGGCATAAGAAATAAACAAGGTAGGTAGAAGGTTCGAAGTTTCCAACAACGGCATGTGAAACATATAAAGAAGACTGATGAAAATTTATGTCGATAAAACTTCTAATCATTAATGAAACCATATGAACAACTTGTAATGGTATCAATCTTCAGTCAGATAACTTACTTGGAAATGAAGAATCTTCAATAAAATATTGGAAAAGAAACCCGGCAACTAGCCCGGTTCCAAAGACACCTATATATGCGGTTACTGCAAATATTTAAAATACAAGTCAATGATGAGATTTGATAACTTGAAGTAGCTATCAACAATATAAATAAACTCTTTATTGAAGTAGCTATCACCAAACCTGTAGCAGTCTTAACATTTGAAAAAAAGGAAGCCAACAGAAATGCCACTGAAATTTGTAAGTTTATATAGATGAAATAAAACACGAACTGGATGCTGTAGTCATTCAAGGTGAAGAATTTTAATCCTGAAAATGAAGTCAACAGCATCAGACAGAATGTGAAAATGCCATGAACCGAGAGTTAAATAGTAATATTCTTACCTAAGACTGAGCCGAATATCACAAAACACAACATGTAGATTACTGATAATGCAAGAAAATAACCATATGTAATCATCCAATATGGCCCATCACCAAGACCGTGCATTTTCATCATGATTCTTAATTTTTGTTGCTTCTCATAAACCAGTGATATCAGAAAAACCTACATTAAATGCATATAGAGCTTACTCGTGTTGTACAGATAAATACACTAAAATAACTATTCTGTTGTGTTTGCACTGGATGTTAGATACAATTGTTGGTTTTTAATCCGAGTCGTGTATTGTTCCGTGAGAAGAAAATCCAAAAAGAATGTTTACTTACATCATATTTACAGACATATAAAGCTGATTTAGGGATAGGTAAGAATATCACAGCTATTTCAAAAATCAAAATCGACCAATAGCTACCTATTCTGCAATACAATGTCAGTACTGTCCTCTCAGTTCTGTCATATTCTCTTATTTCAAACAACTTACTTTTTGCGGATATATTTGTTCAGATATTTCTGCACTTACCGGAAAAAGTTGCAGGACAACCCATGTAAAGAACAGACCACCTATGAGAGAAGCTACCTCAATCCTAATTGGGGTCTCAGATTTTGGCATTTCCTTTACAAACTCAAATAACATTTTGGTACCAGGTCCCCGTAGAAACTGCAGGTAAGCATTTGATATCTGCATGCATAATGATGCTAGGTATCAGTCACTATTATCTTCCAAGATTCAGATATAGAAAGACCCATATGTTTTTTAAATAAAAAGTAGAAATATGTATACAAAGGGAAATTATTATTGTCAAGTTATGTAAGTAAAATTTACTAATGCAATTAGTCTTGAAATTTGCAATATAGTAACTCAATGCTGCATGTACATCATGATAATAGTTTCACTAAAATTTTCCATTCAAATTATGCATTTTGGATATTGTAATGACTAAGCAAGTTCTTTTGCTAGTCCAATTCATATCGCTAATGAATCAAGTACATTTATTGAGTTAAAGTTAATATAAAAACAAAAGATAGATTCATAACACAGGCTACAAAGTTGCATGTTCTTTTTAAGCTGAGATTGAGTTTTCTGTTTCGTAGTAGTAGTGTATATATCCATTATTAGGGATTTAGGATAGCAGCAGCAAGGAGGACGCAACCATTAAAACAAGTTTTAGATATATACCAAATTTACTGAACGAGGAATTCGCAACAATGCAGTAGGACCAAAATTAGTGACAGCTTTGTGGGTTGACTTGTACCATACAGTGACATTAAATCCATTTCCATTTGAATTAAGAAAATCAAAAGCTGTCAAATTTCAAAACAATATATAAGCATGACTGTTATCTTCCACACATTATGTATGTTGAAACATAGTGATATATGTACCTGAAACTATCGCATTGATCTCACTACCATCATATAACTCATAGTTGATCTCAGAAGAACTGTTACGCCATAAGTTTACACCGTCAGCACATGTGATTTCTACATCAAGGGGAAATAAATTCAACCATTAACAAAACCCCAAAAAGCATATATCATTTCCGTGCAACAAATGAGATCAGTTGCATTCAGCCTATTTCAATGTTAATCGAAATGCATATATCATTTCCAACCAGTCTTTGTCAAGCATTGCACAGCCATAAAGACATATTGCCATATAAACACATCCAGGATATCCTGTGTCTACACTCTACACAGCTCGTGACAGCATAGAATGGCACACATTGGATTGTCAATTTCCATTATAAAATAGCGGTATACATGCAAAGCAACACCTTTTATTCTGTTACCATACCTTTTTCCACAGTAAAGCCTGCTATCTCGTATGGAAAATATTTCGTATCCTGCAGCGTAGTATTGCTTCCTATCTGGTAGATTTGTGGGAATGCAACATTGTCCTCAGGGCAGTGATTTTGTAGATAATAAATGGGAAGCTCTGAAGTGAAAGCAGGTTCAAGAAAATTGCTGTACTCAGGTGTTGATTCAGATCCCTATATTATTTTAAAAGTTTCAGCACCAATAACAGAATCCACAAAAATAAATAAACTAACAAATAACATTTAAAACTTAGACCGAAAAATAAATACTTCCGAGTTACTGAAAATAAACTCACCAGCACATTTGTTGCCAAACTAGCCATGATATCAGTGAAATTCATAGTCAATGCACTTGGAAACATATTGCCAGACACAACTGCGCAAAGAAAAGACAAGTAAAAACGAGGCAAATAAACGAGGTGAAGTGTGTGTTTGGTTTCACTTATACAAGAGGCAAAAGCAATTCTATGCGTATAAAATTGATTTTTATTTATATATTTACGTGTTATCAAGTAGAATTAACTTTTCCTCCATACTAGATTCTAACTTGAAGTTTAAAGCTATAGCCTTTAAACTAGACATTTCACCTGAAATTTACTATTATGTAACTCAATTTGACATGAATGTATCAAAACATAAATCATTTTTACATTCAGATCATTTTTAATGAAAATACAAATTTACTTTTCAAAATAAATTTGAAACTAAACACACAGTAAGCAATTTATAATAGAAACATTGTAATTAAAAACAAGTTATACTCTGTCCAAAGGAATGATTGTCGGCTGTGAAGAGCGTGGTATAAACGGGCGGATACCATAACTCGCCGGGCGGAAGTTGCAAGAGAGGAGGCCATTCAGGTGGGTTAGGAATTGCACAGGCTAAAACTTGATTCTCATCAGAGTACTCGACTCCACAAACCTTCTCTGAGTCGCCACATGTTTTATTGCCGTTGATACAGACGCAGCCGCATTTGAATGCAGGTTTATCCAATTGATTGTCTATTAAATGTTGGAGGACAACCAGCAATATGCACAGGATCAATGGGAACAGAATCAGCCTAATGTTGGTCTTCTTGTTCCGTTTCTATAAAAGCAAAATTGTGTCATGGCATATAAATGTTAATTTCATACTACCTCCGTTTCAAGTGCAGTAATTATTTGTTTATCACCATAAGCCTAATTACGTTTGGTTCTACAGTGGAAAAATATTGATTTTGGCGGAATTGATTCTGATCAAAATTGAGTTGAAGCTAAAGTGTTTTATGTTTGGATACATTCATGTAAAAATTTGAGTGTAAAAATCAATTCTAGAATCAGAAGCTACTATTTCTAGCTTCAAGTAGAATCAATTCTACTTCACAGAAACTAAACATGTCAGAATCAATTATACACCTTCAAAATCAATTTTGGCTACTCTAAAAGTGGAACCAAACATACATGTTTTGTAAAACAATACTAATACTAATAATCAACAAATTTAACACCACAATCAAACTTTCTTAATACCTGTGATTTACTCAAAATGGCCTTATATTTAGGGTCGGAGGTAGTAACTAATAATAGTAAGTAGTAAGTAATGGATTGTGATATGGTGGTTTTTCTTATGGAAAATTGCACTCTAACTCCCTGAGCTTACTTTAAATGACATGGATATCACCTCTAATTTTGCAATAGACACTAACCTCTCTAACATCTCTTAAAATAGATTAGAATGATAGAGACGAAAAAACAAAATAGATAAAATGATTTAACCTATATGCATCGTCAATGTAAAATTATTTTACACGTGCACGCAGAGAATGATGTGTTGTCATATCATTTCATTTGATGTGTTTGAATTGATTAATTGATGTGGCAACTTATCATTGGATCGAATGCTCGTGTAAAATAACTCGTGTGTAGAAATTAAACTTTAGATAAAAATCACTCTTAGCATAAGAACAAACAACCACAGAAAACACACAGCTACCGACATGAAAATGAAAGGTAATTAACGTGTACGTACCTGGAAGGTTAAATTGTTCCTGAGAAGCGCGTTAGCTTGAGTCCAGAAGCTAGCAGGGGAAGAAGAAGAAGGATTTACCATCTCTTTCTCTTTTTGTGATTGGAGAGACAGAGAGGGACACAAACACTTAAGTAATGTTGTTGTCTGTCACTGCAACTTCGCTTTTGGTCACTGTTGCAACTACAGGTTAACTACCTTTTACATTATCTAATTTATTTATTTTTTGACTAAATTAATCATTGGTCCTTCCTATTAAATGATATACTACCTCTCTTGTCCCATTTTTAAGACTCAGTTTCACTAAATATATTATTGATATGTTTTGTTTTAACCGTAATTTTTTAAAAGTATATAAATATAAATATTATTATATAAGATCTTGTTTGATTTGTTTCGATACGTATTTTCAAATTTTCAAATTTCTATAATTTTTACTAATAGACAATTAAAGATATTCACAATCAAAATCATGTATTGACAAACGTGTAATGATCAACGGGATCTCATATTTTGGGACGGATGCAATACATAGCAATTGAGGAAGTTAGACGATGTTCATGATGGTAATAGAGAGTAGTGAAGGGTTTGAATTCAAGCTGTTTGGGTAAAAAAATTTATTCAAATATTAGAGAGAATCTTTCCACTAAGCTTATTAATTTAAAACCCGAAAAACATATGTTATAGTTTTAAAACTTAAAAGATTTACAAAAAAAATGTGGTATAAATCGAAAACTTAAAAGACTCGTAGATGTATTCGGTCATAATATTTAATGTCAGTATTTTTAATATACTCATCATATGTCTGCTCAGTTTAACTAAATCGGACGTAATGTATAGAACCATAATTTGAAGTGAATTTTAGTATTAAATAGTTTCAATCAAAATAGTTTCAATCATCTCCCAAGCGCAATTACAAAAATTGCTCTCGATGACATTTCTATACTTTGTCAAAAAATAAAAATGTTTAATGCCCTTGATGACGTTTATTAGCATGATTATTTGATTAAATATCAAGAAAAATGAATTAGTCCAGCGTAAATTTTACTAGTGTTTTACGTCTAATCTAAAAAGTTAATTGTGAAATCAATAAATAAAAATAAAAAGTTAATTGAGCTTCCTCAAGTTTGAGTATAATTTGTCAATAAAAAAATGATTGTTCGACAAATTAATGTAGATTAATAAAAAGTATTACTGTATTCATATTTATATGGGTTATCCATAAAATGTTTTTTTTTTATAGCATGTAGCCCGCCTTTTTTTTTATTAATCTACATTAATTTGTCGAACAATCATTTTTAAACATTTTAAACCTACTGTATAAAAAATGGTCTGCAAACTGCTTGAATATGGTACTATTACCAAACATTTTTAAACTTTGCATGAAACAAATCATGGTCAGTTATCCATAAATAAATCATACTGATGTATCCTTTTCTAACAAATATATTATTACTATATTATAAAGTGGTCTTCAAATTTTTACAAAATCAACACGATCCATAATCCAAGCAATTTTCAGCTAAATGTATCAATGGCACTAATATTAATATAGTTGGAAGTGGAACCATCCCCGTGAGCTTAGCGATATTGCATGTAAAATGCAAGGATTGAGATTCGAACCCTCCTACTCTCAGTTATCACCTTTAAAATGTGAAATTGTAATCACTGCTACCTGACCAAAAATAAATATAGTTGGGACTGTTAAGCACAAGGTGTGCACAAAGAGATCACAATACAAAGCATCAAAATTTTCATCATAATTACACTAAAAGACACATAACATAACACAAAGTCACCTGGCACAAGCACAACAATATAAAACCAAACCAGAACTTGAAACAATTGATATTTTTCCAACACTGATGCATCGTGCACTACACTTGCAGCAGATCGATCACCACCAATCTATTTTACCTTTTAAATTATACACACTTAGAAAAAATCAGTGGTTCTTTAAACTAATTACATTTATGTTAATTGCGTCAATTTCTAATTCTTGTTTTTCAACTTTAGAAGTTGGCTTCAAGTGAAAGACCTTATCAACTAATGAAGCATCCCAACAAAAATACATTGCATAAACACAAATAGTACCCATAATTAGTAGAACTTATAAAAGTAAAAACCTTATATTTTCCATCAACAAACCAAGGATAATAATTGTGAAAAAACTATTTGGCCAGAGTTTCAAGTCGAAATATGATTAAAGAAATAAACAAGAAATTGGATACATGAAAGAAAATTGCAGCTACGTTTGGTTTTTCCACCAGAACTTAAAATGAAATAAAATTGCTGTAAACAACTTAGTTTAAGCAACAAGTTCTATAAAAGAATGTACTTATCTGTTCTCAACAATAAAGAAAAAATCAAAATAGCAAAATGTAACTAAAATAGACAATATTTCCATTGTATGATTTAAAACATCCATCATAAGATCAAATGATCTTTTCCTATCTTAAGGATTGGAGGTATCAAACCAGAATTACAAGGTTCCTGCAACAAAAGAAATCAAAGATACTAACTAATGAAAATCAAGCAACAGAGGTAGATTCACTACAAAGTACCATCCACATCATTGCTAAAACACCTTTTACCAACTAATATTCAAGGCTACATATGCTCTACAAATGTACTAAAATTGAGTATTCAATATTCTTTATAAAAATGACATCACAATAGTATTATATACATATTAAATTTAGTTCATAATGCATTGTGGAATATTTGAAATAAAAACCATGAAATTTAGAAGCAGAACTAAACAAACATTGTAACATCTAAATCATAACTCAAATCTTAGAATATCAAATGACAACCTATTTAATAAAACTTATGCATGTGAAATAATTAAAATATAATGCACAATGTGTGAGAATCTACAACTCAAACCAACTAAACAAATTTCAACCCCTAGATTCCATATAAACCATTAATAAACAATAAACAATGATCCAACAAATTACCAATTACCAATAATTAACATATACATAAAATAAATAACAACCAAAAACTAACCATATATATGTTGCACTTGAATCTCATGCTTAACTAAGGTGATATCAAACTCTCAATGTAGACACTTCGGTTCACTGCACGACCATCGTTTTGAATCTCCTGACTATTCAAAGTACCCTTTTTGGAATTGTAAACACAAAACTTCAATTTATTACTTTCACGTCCATGCTCAAAAAATTCAAGCAGCACTCTGTCCTCCTCAAAAATATGTAAAGTCGTGGGTTGGAAATGACAAGGAACAGTGTATAATTTAGTCCAAGTCTCTTTATTTCCATATTCCTTCATAACCCAAACATCCAAACACTTATCACTACTTACCGAGATGCACAAGCAATCCCTTAACACTCCTAATCTCCGCACACCCGGCTCCAAATCAGGTTGTGAAATAATTTGATATGACTCATTCTTCAAATCAAGAGAAACAATCGCATAGCGAAAAAGATCATCAAATGCCAACCAATTAACAGTGCCACTTACGAATATCCCCGATCCAATTATGATACCTCCAAATGGAAAGTCATGTATCTTTCTCCAATGATATGTACCCAAAGTAAGAACACTAACTTCAGATTTTCTGTTTTTACATTGGGAAACAGCAATGACCTTATAATTATCAATGAAATGATCATACCCAAAGCTGCATAATGAATCATACCCTAAGGAATCAGGAACTGTTTTCGCCAAAGGAGGCAATAGCTTGAATTTTCTAATAGAAGGGTTCCACAAAATAACAGAAAGATCATTAAAGCAAGGGTTAATACAAAGAATGCCGTCGCAAGAGCACATCGCCGCGGATGTAACGACGATTGAAAAATATTTAGGGAGAGTAATAGGAATGGGGAGAGTGAGTTGTGTCTGCGTAACAGTAGAAGTTGATAATAAAGAGGAAATTCGGTAATCAAAGAGAAGCAACTCGTCTGAGTCGTTTCTAGCGCTTACGATGAGGTGGTGGCGCGTGTTCGACATGCGAAGGTGTTTCTTTGTGAATTTGGGATCGGAGATTAGAGAATTTAGGGTTTTACAGAGACATCGAAGTTGCATGAGTTGTTTAACAGGAAGTCTGCACAGAATTTCTGCAATCAAATCGAACGTTAGAGTGGGTAACGGTGGTGGTGATGTTAGGGTTCCGCTTGTTTCCACCGTAGTGAGTGACGGAGAAGAATCAGAGTTACCCATGTCAGTATCAATATCAAGATGCAAGAGTGGGTAACAACTGACGGGTAGTATCCTTATTCTTACTTTATAAAACCCATAAAAGTTCTAAACCCTAAACTAGGGCTAAAATAGGAATTGAATAAATAAAGAAAGTGTTGTTTTATAAACATGTTTGACACCCGATAACATTTCGATGAGATGATAAGAGATTTTTTTTTAGGGATAACTTTGTTATCCTTTATGTCATATCTGAATTGATGATTACTCGCTATAGTTGCGGGCAGAAGATATTCAATTCAAATGAAAAAAATAAACGTGCTTGACCGGAGCACCCATGGCAAAATTCTTGGGAAATGCTAGCTTTATGTCACTTCAATTTAGCTACAAATATAAATCAAACGGTCAACAAATTGACAGGAGCACCCCTCGCAAAATCAATGTGAAGTGAATGGCAGAAACTTTTGCACTTTCCAGTTTGACAAGAACACCCCACCTTCCCATGAGTTTGCTCTTGGTAAATGACCTTCTGATGGAAGCAGTTTTCTTGTAGCGCGGGGGTAAATGACCCGTAGTATCTTTCATCTTACTTAAAAAATTCATAAAAATTCTAAACAGAGATGTCAACGGAGTACAGAATGTACGAAGGTTGTTTGCCCGTTCCCCTCCGCCCCCCAAACTTTTCCCATATGTTGTGTTTGTAGTACATCAATCTTCATGCCCATTCAATCTGGTCTGATATAAGCAAGACAACTCAAATGACATTTTCTTTTTCAAAATCAGAATTTTTAATATTCCAATGTCTCACCCATTCACATTACACACTATCTATACACAAAGTCAACCAATTTTTTTCTCAAATGGCTCACTCAAATAATTGTCGGGATTAGAAACTAACACTATTTAAAGCTCAAAGCATCGGCACAAGTTATGGTGCATAAGCCACCGTGCATAAATACCCCATATTGCTTGCGCACCTCCCAAATTTCTAGTGCACCCCCAACCAGATTGTTAAGTGTACCCCTCAAATTTCTAGTGCAACCTTCAAATTGAGGGTGCGTTAAAAATTTAGAAGGTACATTGAACAATTTTTATTATTTATACACGGTGAATAAGAAAAAAGCTTATGCACCATAGCCACTCCCCAAAGCATCACATCTATAACACCAGAACGATCCATTTTGCTACAACGTTGGATAAGAAAGCATCTTCACAGTCAATTTGTGACCGAATCATTGCCTTTGAAAATTTGCCAACTCTTTTTGCCATAGGTATGAATAAGTTATTGAATATCATTTCTCTTGTGTTTATTTTGTGAATAAAATAGTTAGAACTCAGAACCATCTATCAATATATTACTTCATATTAACTGGTAAAATTCTGTGGAGGCAAATCACTCCAGCTTGTTTTACAGTACACACATGATCACATATAATACTTAACCTTCATAGTGAATAAAAACTATGACCAGGTATCAAATGCCTGAGCATTGCGTGCTACCTTAATGAAGACATCTTCTAATGTGGTGTCAGCTAAACCCCATGCAAACACAGTGAAGTTTCTTTTTGCAACTTCAACAGCTCGGAATACATTCGCTATTTTAACATCCTCTTTTGGCAACTCAAATTTCTGGGTGCCTGAGAGATGGTATATCTTGTTGGCATTTGGGGTGAGCTGTTGTACCATGTTCTCCACGTCCTTCTCGTGATCCGAAGATGTTGTCATTGTGAACACATAAGTTCCACCATATCTTCCTTTCAGCTACGACAAAACAACAGAAGTAGAAAAAAAAATGTCAAACAATACATTGTATAAATTATTGTTCAAAAACATGGTTCATATTTGCACTTTCTATTTGGCTGTAAATTGAAAAAACAATGGCAGTGTATGTGATCAGCTTGGATTTTTTAAGTTACATTAAAACTTGCATACAATAAACATATATAATGACAAAAAAATGTCTTTTCCAATCTATAGTTTAGGCCCATACTAATATCATTGATCCCTTGCGGTTAACGATTCCTACACTCACGCAGTCAGCAGCACGACTTGGTTAGATCTGGATCGATTGGCTCAAATTTTGAGTGAGCATTTCAATTATTTTTGGACATGATTTTTAAGCTCAAAATCCGATCCATCCAATCACGATCTAATTAATAGTTTGATTACATAAATTAACAGTTTATACACAAACCTAATTAACCGCTTCATTTTAAAAGACATTTTGATAAAGCATATGACTTAAGCAATGTACCTCCTTTGGATTTCCTATGCACTGCAAGCTACCATCTACAAAAATTCCTAATCGATCACATAACGCCTCTGCCTCTTCCATTGAATGTGCTGAAAGAAAAAAAAACACAGATTTACCAATCTATATTTAGAGAGAGAAAGAAAGAATGCCTTCAAGTTGTTATGGTATCAAATATAAAACAGGACAAAATATCTAAAGAAAAAACTAGAAGTAGAATATAGTGCTACAAAATCCATGAAAGAGTGTGTGAAATTACTGGTCAGAATGATTGCACGATCCCGTTTCGCAAGCCTGATAACATTCCACAGGCATTTCCTTGAAGCAGGGTCTAACCCCGTACTCGGCTCATCCATATAGACAACCTAAATTTGAATTGGCAATTATGAAATATGAAAAACTTGAATCTTCTTTTTTATTTAAAAAAATGAAATTTTTTTTTATCAAATTGGGTTAAAACAAAAACAAACTTTGGGGTCCCCAATCAATGAAATTGCAACACTGAGCCTCCTCTTCATCCCTCCACTATATTTTCCAGCTTTTTTATCAGCAACCCCTCCATGGAAAAGGTTTAAATTCTTCAAAGATTCTTCTACTGCCTATAACAATAGAATACAAGATAAATAGTTAAAATTTTCCTCCTAAACACCTATTTATCGCACACGCATTCATGTGGAATGAACTTACTTGAGTCAAGACTGAACCTTTAAGATTTTTAAGTCTACCATAAAATAGTAGGTGCTCTCTACCTGTCAAGCTTTCCCACAGCAAGCTATAGTATCATGAGAAAAAAATTTAGAAACTTCTTTCCATCGTTGCAAATTTGATTTTAGGAAAAACATATTGGAGGAAGTTTCAACTTACTCATGCTGTGGGCATACACCCATGTTAGTATATATTCCATCCATATGAGTTCTTATGTCCAGGCCTTGAACATATGCTGCACCAGATGTTGGCTTTGTGAGACCAATCATCTATAAACATATAAAAGCTTGTTAGATTTGTTAATTAAGGAGAAAATCATTCAAAGGATGACACATGATTCATTAAAATATAGTAGAATTTCCCAGCATACTAAAGTGAGCGTATCAGAGGTCCATACATTGTCGAGATGTTTCAAAACTTATTCCTTTCTCTTATGTGAGAAGAAAAAGCTTGATGTTTTAACTCACCATACTGGTATTTGTCAAAAACAAAACTCACCATACTGATAAAAGAAGTCTTCCCGGCTCCATTAGGACCTAGCATACCGAAGCATTCCCCTCGAGGCACAGCAAGGAACAATTCTTTCACTGCGAATTTCCCTGGATTTCCATCTCGTCCCGGATAGAATTTTTTTAGGTCGTCACAAACAATTGCATGATTAATTGTTGGCTCATGTAGAAGCTGCTCCACCTTCTCCCTCTTAATACAAAAAGAAGAAAGCATTTAAATTTAATACATTATGCATGTAAGTAAAGCCACATGTGGAACCAATTCATATCCAATGCTGAATATTAGGAACTAAGTTAAAATTATCCGCCTTAAGAAGAAGTCCTCTGGGATTTCTCTAATGAAGTAAAACTCGTATCTTGGTGTTAATTTTTTTATAATGAAAAACTGATGTTCAAAATATGGAAAATTGTGGTCGAAAGGAAAGTTATTTGGTTCTCTAGTAGAATCCATACCTAATTAAAGTTCACCCTAACTGTCCTAAGACATTGATGGTTTGTAAACCATGCTAAAACTCCTCGCTGAAGTGGCATCCTGATTCATGACATTAATTCATAAAACCAGTTTGTGAAATGATCCCCTTCATAGACCTTAGGCATCTAAATTTTTTAATCCATTAGGTGAACATATAGTAAGAATATATTTATTCAATACACATAAATCTAACCTCTTGGATGACATCAGGTTTCTCCATCTGAGCCAAAACTTTCGACCCCTGCCTTTGAATACCGATCTTCTTGAATGATGAAAGATGTTTTTTCTTAAATCCTTGTAAGAAGAAAAGAGGACTTTTTCCACTTCCTGTTGATAATACTTGATCGAGGTAATAAGCAACAAAAAGTGCTAATATCCACTCAACAAACATGATAATTAAGACCTCTTTCATGCCATTTGTGCTATCAGTCAGATCCTGCCACTGCATGCCATCAGTCCCCGAATTACTGCCTATGGTGGCAGACTGTGCAAACTCCCATAACCCACGATATAAAGCAAACCCAGGATACAACTCCATAAAAATGATCCATCCTCCTGCAGAAATAGCATAGGAAATCAACACGCTAAAAGGTTAGAAGGTGACAGCAGAGGCATGTAATCCATATAAAATAGTCAAATAATTTCTGAATTTGTAAATGCATAGCAAATAGCAATGTCGTGTCTCATAAATCTGTAAATGTGATTTTAAAGAGGATTGGTTTTGCAATCCAGAAAGGGTTAGCGGCGGAACTTGTTGCTCATTTACCTTCCATTCATGTGTGTGTGTGTGTGTGTGTATATACATATATATATGAAGTTTTACATTTTAACCATTAAAAAAAAAATAACTGATAAGCTATACATGTTTAAATAGCAACTTTGTATCATAAGCACAGAAGATTCAAGATCTTTTGATGTTTATGAAACTTCATGGTGCTTCTCATCCACTTTTTTCTATTGCCTTGCCCATGTAAGGTGAGGACTACATAAACCATAAGAGCATTACCTGTGCCGTTAAATGTAAGGAGTCCCATTTAATTTTTTGAGGATTTCATAAAACTATCCCACCGTACCAAGAGTAGCAAGGATCTAGAAACCAAGGACGTTGACAGCATCTTTAACAAGATTAAGCTCAATGGGAAGTAATAATCGAAATTATAAAGTTTATTGTTGGGGATTTGAATTTGAACTAAAAAATTATAGTTCTTGGCTTAACTAATAGTACATGTAGGGGCACTCAGTCATATGACTTACTTGGAAATGACGAATCTTCAAGAAAATAGTTGAAAAAAAATCCGCTTAATAGCCCGGTTCCAAAGACGCTTATATATGCAGTTACTGCAAATATAAAAAACAAAAGTCACTAATGAGATCTGAAAAATGAAAATATTAGTACGGCCATTATCATGAACAACTTGAAGTAGCAGCAAACCTGTAGCAGTCTTAACATTTGAAAAAAATGAAGACAACAGAAATGCCACTGAAATTTGCAAGTTTATATAGATGAAATAAAACACGAATTGGATGGTGTAGTCATTCAAGGTGAAAAATTTCAATCCTGAAAACAAAGTCAGCAGCATCAGACAGAATGTGAAGAGGCCAAGAACAGAGAGTTAAATGGTCATATTCTTACCTAAGAATGAGCCAAATATCACAAAACACAACATGTAGATCACTGATAAGGCAAGAAAATAACTATAAGAAATCATCCAATATGGCCCGTCACCAAGGCCGTGCATTTTCATCATTATTCTTAATTTTTGCTGCTTCTCATAAACCAGTGATGTCAGAACAACCTACATAAAATGCATATAAAGGTTACTCTTGTTGAACAGATAAATACACTATAACATCTATTCCGTTGTGTTTGAATTATGGGATGTTAGATACAATCGTTGACTTTGAATATGATTATAAGAGTCATGTATTGTTCCGTGAGCACTGAGCACAAAAACAAAGTTTACTTTCATCATGGTTACAGACATATAAAGGCGATTTAGGGACAGGCAATAATACCACAGCAATTTAAAAAATAAAATTTGTCATAGCTACCTATTCTTGCTGATATATTTGTTCAGATATCTCTGCACTTACCGGAAAAAGTTGAAGAATGACCCATGTAAAGAACAAACCGCCCAGGAGAGAAGCTATTTCAATCCTAAATTTGGTCTCAGATTTTGGCATTTCCTTTACAAACTCGAATAACATTTTGGTACCAGGTCCGCGCAGAAACTGCAAGTAGGCATTTGATATCTGCACGCATAAAATGATGCTAGATATCAGTCACTATTATTGTGTCAAAAAAATTAGTCACTATTATCTTACAAGATTCAGATAATGAGAGACTCATATTTTTATATAACAAAAAGTGGGAAAATGTATCTATAGGGAAATTATTATCATCATGTTACGTAAAATTTATTGATGTGATTAGTGTTGAGATTTGCAACATAGTTCTCACTTTTGCATGTACATCATGATCATAGTTTCACTAACCTTTTCCATTCAAATGATGCATTTTGGGAGTTGTAATAATTAATCACGTTTTTTTGCCAGTTCAAATATGTTTCTATGCTAATGAATCAATTACATGTTTTGACTTAACATTTTTATAAAATTAAAAATTGATAGATTGTGCGTGTGTGTGTGTGTGCGCGTGTACGTGTCTCCATTATTAGGGATTTAGGATATCAGCAACAAGGAGGATACAACAATTAAAACAGGTTTTAGATATATACCAGATTCACAGAACGAGGAATCCGCAACAAATTATTATCAGCCTTGTTGATTGGCTGGTTGTACCATACAGTGACATCTAATCCATCGTCATTTGAATTTAGAAAATCAAAAGCTGCAAAATGTCAAAACAATATATAAAAATGAGTATTATCTTCCACACATTATGTATATTTGAAACATAATGATAAAAGTACCTGAAACTATCTCATTGTTCTCTCTTGAGTAATTTCTTTGATGAACTTTATATAACTCACTGTTGATATCAGAAGAACTGTTACTCCATAAGTTTATACCTCGACCACATCTGATTTCTACCTCAAGTGGAAATAAATTCAATCATTAACAGTTACAAAAATCCAAATTTAATATAACATTCTACTCCCCATCGAAACAATCCGTTACAGTCTGAGGCTGTAATGTAATGGCCACAACTGTCCATAAGATTATTATCACTGCACAAATTTGTGCACTTACAAATTGATGACAAATTTTAAATATTAATCCAAGCTGCTAAAAAATACTATCAAATATCATATAGCCCCCTCCTCACAAACAGCAGACACGGTTTTGAAAAGGACATGATGAGTCTACAGCTACATATTCTCACTAACAAACTATTTAAATAATTAATTTTCTCTCTAGCTGCATGCATTTCAATGCTTTTTTTTTTTTTATGGATAAAGCATTTCAATGCTTTCTGAAACACAAAAGTAACAAATGAGATTGATTGTACTCAGCCTATCTCAATGTTAATCCACACACACACATACACATATATCATTTGCAACCAGCAATAGTCAGGCATTGCACAGGCATAATCCAGCGCTGTTCGTGTCCACACGGCTCATGGCAACATTAAGAATGACACATTAGATTTTCAATCTTCATTATAAAATAGTTGTGTGCATACACAGCAACACCTTTGATTCAATTTCATGTATGTTATCATATATTCCATACCTTGTTGTGAAGCAATGCCTTCCGTCTCGTAGGTAATTGAGAATCCAGAGTTGTTCTGAGGACACTGAGTTTGTAGATAATAAATGGGAAAACCCGAAGTGAAACCAGGTTCAACAAAATTGGTGGACCCAGGTGCTGAATAAGATCCCTATATTATTTTCACAGTTGCAACAAAAACAGCATCAAAATCCAAACAAAAAAAATATATCAATAAATACTATTTACATTCTAAACAAACAAACAAACACTTCCAAGTTGTAAAAAGAACAAACCAAACGAAGAAGAAAAAAAACTCACCAGCACATTTGATGCCAAACTAGCCATTATATCTGAGCTATTCACAGTGGGGAGACTTGGAAACATATTGTTAGACACACCTATGCAAAGAAAAGACAAGTAAACATGAGGCAAGTAAACAAGACCAAGTACAAAAATTTGATAGCATGTTTTTTTGGGTGAAATAGCCTAGTGGCTAGAAATTCCATACTTAAGGTGAATAAATGGGGTGTCTGGAGTTCGAACACCGGCCTCTACCCCTGCATATAAAATGTGATGTCCCTGCGCTAATCTCATGGGACCGATATCATGTTTTAAATTGCAATCCGCAAACACAAATAGTCTATTTGATTTACAAAAGATAAATACTACCAAACAAAACAACACATTACAACTGAAATTGTCTTGTCCAGTCTCTTATTTTTTGTCTTGAGGTCTAACGACCACATTTCAACCACAATTTTGCTTGGTAATCACCACAGCCACAATTTAAAATCACTCATTATGAAAAATGACTTGCTATCTATGAAGCACAAACACCCCCCAGATTAAGTGTGTTCTGGTGTCCGACACTGACACTTACAATTACACTGAATTTTATCATTTTCTCAAATTTTATCTGTGTCGACATGTCAGTGTCAATTGTCATGTCTAGTGTCTGTGCTTCATAGCATGGTAATCACCTGCATAATAACAATAATAATCATACCCTTTGCAAAGGATTGATTTTGTGCGGTGAAAAGCATGAAAAATGAACAAGATTCATTTCTGTTGCAAAAGACATCAGGAAGTTGCAAGAGAGGAGGCCATTCAGGTGGATGAGGAATTGCACAGAAAATAGCTTGAGAAACATCGGAATATTGCGGCCCACAAAGCTTCTCTGAATCATCACAGTTTCGTTTGTTGTTAGGACAAATGCAACCGCATTTGAAGTCGGGTTTATCGAGTTGCGTGTCGATTAAATGTTGAAGAACAACCAACAAAACAACAAGAATCAATGGTAATAGAATCAGTCGAATGTTTGTCTTCACGTTCCGTTTCTGTAACCGTAAATTTCATGCAACGAATCAACAATTAACAATAACAATAATATTATTTTGTTTGAACGGCAAATATATTATTATTAATAACAACGATGTCTCAGTCTCTCTGCATGCACAGGACGACAGAGAACGATAAGAATTAGTACCTGAAAGGTTAAATTCTTTCTGAAAAGCGCGTTTGCTTGAGTCGAGAAGCTGGAAGAATTTAGTACCATGGTATTATTTTGCATGTTAGTGCAATTTTGTGGGTCTTTGTTTTCTCAGTTAATTTGAACGGTTATGCTTATATATAGGAATCGTGTTAGGTGTGATCATAATCACTTTGGTGATGGCATATTTTCTTGTTTGAAAATTTAATATGACGCGTTAATTATTAAATATTGTTCACCATGCAATGTACTATGATGAAACATAAGAAGATTGTTGTTTTAATCGAAACAAACAAAAAAATCAAACTCATAGTCATAGGAGACTAGTAGTAACAAATACTAGTCTACAAGCAATTTTTCTCGAGATTAGGATTTGGAATAGAATCTTGATACAGATATATACTTCCTCCGTCCTATATTTAATGTATTTAAACTTCGTTTGGTCCGGTTTATTTTTTATTTTTTTATTTTTTTTAAACGAAATAGAGAAGTATAAAATTAAATTTAGTCATATTTCTCCTTAAAAGTATTAGAGAAATAAAGTAACGAAGTACAAAATAAAGAGAAGTGGAGTCAAACACAATTTTTTTCTTCTTTACTATTTTGAAGGAGAAGAAAAAAAAAAAAAGTCCGGTCAAACAGACACTTAATTAAAATTTTGACTAAATTACATCGAATTTGTTTGATCAATTTTCTCTTTTCTTCGCTAAAAGTTTCAAAGTAGTGTTGAAATAATTTAATGCGATAGTAAATGAGAGTTAATATTTGTGTCAAAATATTATTTGTCAAATAAGTTCTTTTTTTTTTGGTAAAAAACTCAGAAAAGAACTTAAACAAAGAGTTTAACATTTTAGTCAAAATATTACTAATATAAGTAAAAATGAGTCAATAAAAGTTGATGTATCTGACCAAAAACTTTGTATTTAATACATCAAATTTTATTAACCAATTTTTTTTATATCGTAAAACAGGGGGAGTACTTCTGAAAATCGTATGTATCCTTATTATTCACTAATAAATAATAGCACTAAATACTAGAAATACTATAAAAAAATAAAACTAAAACACTAAAATTAGGAAAAAAAATAACCATAACCAAAATAATAATAACAACAACAATACTAATATATTACAAAAATACACAATTCGTCTACATTAACAAATCCTTAATAGAACCCATTCTGGTTTGAGTCCTTGGAGTGTGCTCCTCACAAGATCTCAGGTTCAATTTCCACTTGTGCCAATTTCGGTAGACTAATCCATACAGAATAAAAACTTTAACTTTAAATGGGTCTCCGCAAATGGGCGGTAAGATTGGTCCCCTCAAATTAGTCGGTCTTTAGGCCAATACCGAACTTTAAAAAAAAAATCCTTAATAGTTAAGAGTTCTACTCAGAAAAGAAATCATTACTATTGCTTACAAAAAGAGATCATCATCCAAAAAGGAAAACTTCACATGCACACGTAGAATTTTACCCAAAGAACTTATGAAGAGATAAGAAATAAAGATCGTAAAGGTGAGAATTAAAAATGTTAATAATGATATTAAAGTTGTTGTAACCAAAAAAATGTTGACAACTAGATATAAACTCGCGCGTTGCGCGAATGATTAGAAATATAAAAATTTTTATATGTTAGAAAATAATTTAGAATTCATCCTATTTCCTTAAAAAAAATAATGAGATTTATTATAATGAGATTTATTATTATTTTTTACTCAGATCTATATATCCAATAAAAATTACACAAATGCTGGTTAATAAATGTATAAAATTATATTGTTTATGTTAAAAGAATAACTTTTTTTAGGCAAGTTAAAAGCATAACTTAAATTTAGTTAATTATATGTAACATAATTTATTTATTTTAAATTGGAAATAACTTTTTCATATAAATAGATTATTATGAGTTAGTTTTGTAAAATGTGTATTTAAACTTGATAAAATGTACATGCATATTACATATATTTAGAAAATAATGAGTAATTGAACCTTATAAAATAGATAAATACGTTTTGTTTTTATAGATAGTCTAGTAGTTAGAACTTCACGTGAATAAGTGCAGGTATTAAAGCTTGAACATCAATTTTTGTACATTACGTAGAACGTTTTTACCAAGTGAGTTAATAAATATATGTATTTAAAATCTTAAAAAAATAGTATGTTAATTAATAGTGAGTTATTTATAACATAAATTTATAACGAAAAAATAAATTATATAACATAAAATAATTGAAAATATGGAATCAAACAATGGTAAAAATTGTTAGAATTTAATATGTAACGGTCCTCTAATTTACCATTTAGAGTAGCAAATATATATTTTGTTTATGGTAAATCTTTACAATATAAAATGACATGCACATTTTTTCAAATCAAAATAAAAATCATAATTATTATTATTATTATTATTATTATTATAAAAAATGTAATTAGCAATAGCCTTGAGTTTGAGGGAAGCTTAAAGAAAATCAAAATTATCGAAAATCAAAAATATAATTTTTTTAATAGTAAATAAAAATATAACTAAATTTCAACTAAATGATGTTATAAAATATTCAAAATGACTTATATATATATATATATATATTAAGAGACTGAAATATGAAGCTAAACTTTTATTTATAACCAAACTTCTTTTTTTATGTTTAAGATCAGAGAGAGTATCTTTTGGTTTTAGCTTCCTTGATTGAGAAGTTCATCCCCCAATGTTCTAACATGTACAATTTAGACTTCACTAATTACTAATTGAACCGAGATATTTGTTTTAAAAAAAACGTTCAACATATGTATAGTGGCAAAACAAACATGCACTCTATAATTTTCAAGACACAAACTTTATATAAACTCATAAATTTGATAATAACAATAATATTAGACTTTTTTCTCCAAAAAAATATAGAATTAGATGTCCAAAGGCTTCATAACATAGACCCAATAATAGCATAATCTATATATTTGGTTTCCTACTTACATATAATAATAAAGCGAATGTAAGAGAATATGAAAAAATGGAAAATGTAAAAGATTGATATTTTGGTATATACATACGGTGTCGGTAAAGATCGTGATTTCATGAAAATGAAAATATATAAAATTAAGTAAAAAAAATGGAGAAAATAACAAAGAAATATGAGAATTGGATATATACATCAACCTTCAATAAAGTAGAAGGTTTGTTAGTATGGTCATGAGGAAGATCTAGAAAAAGATGTTGTGAAATATAATTAGATGGTTTGTTGGATTAATGTGGAGTAGATAGGGAGAAGTGAATTCCAAAATGAAGAGAAATGGAGAATTCTAAGAAAAATGATATCAATAATAATGGAGAAACTATGAATATAGTAGTAACTTATGACTTTTAAAATCATATAAATTGTTACACAATAAATAAAGATATGAGAGTAGTAGAGACTAATATGAGTGCCACATAGGAAAAATGAATGATGTGGCAAAAATGATATTATTTGGCAAAAATATGATGAGATGTCAACAAAACAACTTGAGCCTCTATTTTAATATATAAAATAGATAGATTAGTAATGTTTTACAAGTTTACTCTTCATATAAGATAATCATGTAAGATAATCACTATGTTTTTATGATAGTATTTAATTTAATTGGCGATGATCAAATAATAAGGTTCACATGCATGGTTAGCCGGAAGAAAATAGTCCAACCTCGACCAAACGTTAGTGGGTCCAATCATAATTGGCGCTGGATTAAATAGAGAGAAGATCCCGGCAGTTGCTTTAAAAGGGGACTAAAACCACTTAATGTCAGAATTCGCTTCAAACTCTGGACTACTTGGTCCTTCCCATAGGAACCAAAAAGGGAAAAAAAAATATAGCTCAACCTCAAAAGGTTTGTGGACTAAAAATTCGTACGGTGCACTTTCATAATGTGGCACTTCTTAGTAAAAAAATTTTGAATTTATTGCAATCAGAAGAAAAAAAACTTTGATTTTTTTTTTTTGTTGGTGGATAAATATTTGAAAGAAGGATCCTTATTTTTGGGCAAGCTACTATACTAATGGGTCATGACCTACTTGAAAAGTTGCATTGAAATCCTTACATATGTTAGAGGATGATTTCACCTTCAAAATAGGGGATGGAGATACTAATATTTGGTTACAACCTCAGATTTTGAAACAAACATTTATGTGAAGGGGTCCAAAATTGCTCTAATTGATGTTTGCTTGAAGATCAAAGATATGTGGGATGGTTAGACTTAGGCTTGTAATTCTTTTTCTTTCGTTTATTATTTCT
The DNA here is from genome assembly GCA_951804385.1 of Trifolium dubium. Lineage (NCBI taxonomy): Eukaryota > Viridiplantae > Streptophyta > Magnoliopsida > Fabales > Fabaceae > Trifolium > Trifolium dubium. The sequence continues at coordinate 51,606,787 of OX638063.1, read as the reverse complement.
ATTTAATTTGTGTGAAATGATCTAGTATTTCAATCATTTGACGAAGGGATCGGAGTAACGCTTAACATTACATTACATGTATATACTATCGAGTAAAAGTTATGAGAAGGTATCATCATATCCTTGAGCCTCACGTACTACTTTAATGAAGACATCTTCAAGTGTTGTATCAGCTAAACCCCATGCAAAAACAGTCAACTTTCTTTTTGCAACTTCAACAGCTTGGAATACATTCCCTATTCTTACATCTTCTTTTGGCAATTCAAATTTCTGAGTACCAAAGAGATGGTATATCTTCTTCGCATTTGGCGTGAGCCGTTGTACCATGTTCTCCACATCTTTCTCGTCATCCGAAGATGTTGTCATTGTGAACACATAAGTTCCTCCATATCTGGCTTTCAGCTGCAACAAACAACAGAAGTAGATATGAAAAGTCTACCTATATGTTGTTTAATTTTGCACTTCATATTCGGATTTTTAAAGTTGCATTCATTTTCACAATAATGACGAAAAAATGTCTTTTGCAATCGATATTTTTAAATGTATATATATGAATCCCTGCAGTTAAGGATTAATTCCTACATTCACGTAGTCAGCACGACACAGTTTGATGATTGGCTCAAATTTCTAGTGAGAATTACAAATATTTCCAAACCTTATTTACTGATGAGTCTCAAAATCCGAGTCATTCAATCAAGATATGTCGAATGATGATGCTGACTACATGAATGCTTGTGAACCCCGACTACGGGGAGTCCGGATCAATAAATTAACAATTTATCGGTTTCACTTTGGAATATAATACCTCCTTTGGATTTCCGACGCACTGCAAGCTACCGTTAACAAGTATTCCTAACCGATCACATAACGCTTCGGCCTCGTCCATTGAATGTGCTGAAAGCATAAAACCAAGATTTATCAATCTCAAGCATAAACAAGCAGAATATAGTGCAACAAAATCCATTAAAGAGCGAGAGAATACTGGTTAAAATGATTGCACGATCCCGTTTTGCATGCTTGATAACATTCCACAGGCATTTCCTTGAAGCGGGGTCTAATCCAGTACTTGGCTCATCCATATAAACAACCTAAATTTGAATTGGCATTTATAGAATTAGAAAATTTGAATATTTTTCTCTTAGAAAAAAAATGATCAAATGGGATTGAAATTTGAAACAAAAAACAAACTTTGGGGTCCCCAATCAATGAAATTGCAACACTAAGCCTCCTCTTCATCCCTCCACTGTATTTTCCAGCTTGTTTATCAGCAACCTTTCCATGGTAAAGGTTTAAACTCTTCAAAGATTCTTCTACTGCCTATAACAATATAATGCAGCCATCATTTATAGATTCGTCGTCTTAATAAAATAATAAGCAATAAAAATTTATTGAGAAATGTTTTGTTAACGCATCTAATAATAATTTACTGTTAGTATTTTTAACAAAAAGAATTCCTGTGGAATGAACTTACTTGAGTTAAGATTGAACCTGTAAGATTTTTAAGTCTTCCATAAAAAAGTAGGTGCTCTCTACCTGTCAAGCTTTCCCACAGCAAGCTATAATATCGCGAGAAAAGAATAATTAAGAAAGAAACTTTTTTCAATTGATACATATTTGATTTCAGGAAAAACATAAAAATTGTTGGAAATTTTAGCTTACTCATGCTGTGGACATACTCCCATGCTAGTATATATTCCATCCATATGAGTTCTTATGTTCAGGCCTTGAACATATGCCGTGCCAGATGTTGGCTTTGTGAGACCAATCATCTATAAGCACACATAAGCTGGTTAGATTTGTATATTAAGGAGAAAAACATTCAAAGAAGGAAACAAGATGGAACAAAATCAACTTTTAACTGACCATACTGATAAAAGAACTCTTCCCTGCACCATTTGGACCAAGCATACCGAAACATTTCCCTCGAGATACAGCGAGGAACAAGTCTCTCACTGCAAATTTCCCTGCATTCCCATCCCTTCCTGGATAGAATTTTTTTAGGTTGTCGCAGACAATAGCATGATTAATGGTTGGTTCAAGTTGCAGCTGCTCCACCTTTTCCCTCTTAAGACAAAACGAAGAAAGCATTTAATACATGCGTGCATGTGTGCCACAAGTAGCAAACCAATTCATTCATCTGCAATGCTGAATATGCTAAGAACTGGTTGTTATTTACTAAAGTTGAAAATCCACTTTAAGAACTCCACTGGAGTTTTTCAATTGAGGTAAAACTCATATCTCGGTGATTATTCATTTTTATAATACAAAACTGATGTTTGGAAAAAGGAAAAGATTGTGACTGAAAGGAAAATTATTTGGTTATCTAGAAGAATTCACTTAAATCTAACCTCTTGGATGACGTCGGGATTCTCCGTCTGAGCGAAAACTTTTGACCCTTGCCTTTGAATATTGGGCTTCTTCGATGATTGAACAGATTTTTTCTGAAATCGTTTCAAGAAGAATAGAGGACTTTTTCCACTTCCGTCCGACAATACTTGATCGACGTAATAAGCAACAAAAAGTACTACTATCCACTCGACGAACATGATAATTAAGATCTCTTTCATGCCATTGGCGGTATTACTCAGATCCTTCCAATGCATGCCATCAGTCCCCCAACCATTGCCCTCGGCGGCAGACTGTGTAAACTCATATAGCCCACGATATAAAGAAAACCCGGGATACAACTCCATACAAATGATCCATCCTCCTGCAGATTAGCAGAAAACTTTTATGTGGAAATCATATGAACAACTCAGAATGGTATCATTCTGTAGCCATATAACTTACTTGAAAATGATGAATCTTCAACTAAAAATTGGAAAAGAAAGCCGGCTAATAGCCCGGTTCCAAAGACGCCTATATATGAAGTTACTGCAAATATAAGAAAACAAAAGTCACTAATGAGATCTGGAACATAAGTTAGATTGAGAGTTGAGGAAATAAAATATTGACACTCCCATTAATATGAACAACTTGAAATAGTTATCAACAAACCTGTAGCAGTCTTAACATTTGAAAAAAAGGAAGCCAATAGAAATGCCACTGAAATTTGTAAGTTTATATAGATGAAATAAAAGACGAATTGGATGCTGTAGTCATTCAAGGTGAAGAATTTAAATCCTGAAAATGAAGTCAGTGGCATTAGATAGAGTTGAAGAATGTCAAGAACTGACAATTAAATGCTAATATTCTTACCTAAGACTGAGCCAAATATCACAAAACCAAACATGTAGATCATTGATAAGGCAAGAAAATAACCATATGAAATAGTCCAATATGGCCCATCACCAAGACCATGCATTTTCATCATGATTCTTAATTTGTGTTGCTTCTCATAAACCAGTGATGTCAGAACAACCTACATAAATTGCATACAGACCATACTCATGTTGTGATGTTGAACATATAAATAAAGTAAAATATCTATTCTGTTGTGTTTGCATTGGATGTTAGATATTGACTTCGAATCGGACTCATCTGTCGTTGGTGAGCAGAAAATCCGAAAAGAAGGTTTGCTTACTTACATCATGGTTACATACATATAAATGTGATTTTGCTAGCTAAGACTGCACATACCGGAAAAAGTTGCAGGACAACCCATGTAAAGAACAAACTGCCAAGGACAGAAGCTATCTCAAGCCTCCATGGGGTCTCAGGTTTTGGCATTTCCTTTACAAACTCAAATATCATTTTGGTACCGGGTCCACGCAGAAACTGCAGGTAGGCATTTGATATCTGCATGCATAGTGATGCTAGATATCAGTCACCATTATCTTACAATATCCAGATAAAGAAAGACTCATATTTTTCTATAGTAAAAATTGGGAAATTTTCAATATAGTAACTCAATACCTAAATTCTTCCATTCAAATTATGCATTATTTTTCATAGTAGTAGTAGTGTCTATATATATATATATAGGGGTTTGCTAACTTCCTCCCATATAGGAGGAAGTTAGCAAGCCTCCTCCCACTACATATTTACTAAAAACCCAACTGTTATATGCATAAATTAATTTTTATTATAACGGATTAAGGATAACAATAGTAATGATGATGCAACAATTAAAACAAGTTTTAAATATATATACCAGATTTACAGAACGAGGAATTCGCAACAATGCAGTAGGGGCCAAAGTAGTGTTACCCTTGTAGGTTGAGTTGTACCATACAGTAACATTAAATTCATCCCCATTTGAATTTAGAAAATCAAAAGCTGCAAAATACCAAAACAAATGAGCATTTTCTTCCACATATTATGAATGTTACTTGAAACATAATGATAAAAGTACCTGAAACTATCTCATTGGTCCATCCTTCTGAGTTACCTCTATGATAACCTTTGTATAACTCATTGTTGATCTCAGAAGAAATGTTATGCCATAAATTTATACCTTGAGCACATTTGATTTCTGCATCAAGGGAAAATATATTCAATCATTGACAGAACTATAAATTTTCCACATTTGATTATTATCACCACCTATGAAGCACGGACACAGACACTAACACGTCAACATAGATAATAATTTTGAGAAATTGACATAATTTAGTGTATACTATGTGTCGGTATCCTGTTTGACACTGACACTGGGACATGCCTAATCCGAGGAGTGTCTGTGCTTCACAAATTACCTCCCGTCACATTTATTTCTTCATGCAAGAGCAATTTAGCCTATCTCAATTTCCATTATAAAATAGTTATGTGCATGCACAACAAGATCATGTACATCAATTTCATGTCTATTATCACACAATATCATCACAAGGATGTTACATACCTTGCTGTTCAGCAGTGCCTGCTATCTGATAGGGAAATGAGAATCCAGAGTTGTTCTGAGGGCACTGAGTTTGTAAATAATAAATTGGAAGCTCCAAAGTGAAAGCAGGCTCATGAAGATTGTTGATATCAGTCATTGATTCGGATCCCTATATTATTTTCACAGTTTTACCACCACCAACAGAATCCACAAAAATGAATCAATGAATAACATTTAAAATTTAAACAGACAAATAAATGTTTTTCAGATGCAAAACAAAAAGACAAAAAACTCACCAACACATTTGGTGCCAAACTAGCCATATTATCAGAGTAATTCTTAGTTAAGGCACTTGGGACCATATTTTTAGACACAACTGTGCATAGAAAAGACAAATAAATATGAACAAACAAGTCAAAATGAATGTTTGGTTTACTTATACAAGAGGGCCAAGATAATTCTAAGAGCATAAAATGAATTTTTATAGACTTTTAAAAACAAGATAATTCTAAAATAATAGGCTTTTACCCCTGCGAATTTTGCTTTATCCCCTACAAAATTTAAACTAAGCTATTAAAATTTGAAACAAGAATTTTAAAAACATGATATACTCTGTCCAAAGGAGTGATTGTTGGCAGTGAAGAGCATGGTAAAAGAACAGGAAGCGGTTGTCTTGCATGACACGGCAGGAAGTTGCAAGAGAGGAGGCCATTCAGGTGGATTAGGAATACCACAGGTTTGAATTTGAATATTATCAGAATACTGGACCCCACAAACCTTCTCTGAATCATCACATCTTGTTTTGTTGTTGGCACATATGCATCCACATTTAAACTTCGAACTATCCAATTCAATGTCGATTATACTTTGAACGAGAACCAGGAAGATGCAAATGATCGGCGGGGAAAGAATAAGCCGAATATTGGTCTTCATGTTCCGTTTCTTTAAACATGTCATAATAGCAAGCCATTCAGTGAGATGAATAATTGAATTGTAAATGTTCATTTAGCTATGAAGCACGGACATGACGCTGACACATTGACACTCATAATCATGTGTCGATGTTGTGTTGGCATGCATGCATGTCTAATACTATTAGGACACATCATAATCTTGAAAAGTGTATGTACGTACTTCATAGTCATCATTTACTAATAGTGATAAATAATATGGATTTGTGTTATTACCTCGAAAGTTAAATTCTTCCTGAGAAGAGCATTTGCCTGAGTCCAGAAGGTGATAGTGGAAGATGCAGGGGCATGATTTTCCATATTTTTGCTTCAAGCAAAAACAATGTTAACAACGTTAATTAATATTGTTATTTCAGTCAACTTAAACCATCTTATTGTTTATATATTTATAGGAGTTGAAGTTTACTCCAACACCAAATCACATAGTTTATTAGTTCATAATAATCATAACTTGATAATGACATTTTTTTTAAATGATAATAGAAATTATAGAGTACTAGTTGTTAAGATATGGACCAATGACAAAAAGGATGATATGTGACCTGTTACTTTTTTGGAGCAAAAATTTTATAAAAGAAAAGGAGTTCACGAGTATCCAGAACTAGTTCATGTCTAGATGCACGCTCAACATTTCAATCAAAAAAATATACATGTTTAGCATCCTGATTCCTAAAGATCATTTTTAAAAGGAAAATACGCAACTAATAATCCAATATTTTTATATAGTATATGTAAGGAGTAGTGGAGGACGTGCAACAGCTAGGTCAATATTTGGGTAATGGAGTTTCTTTTGTTATAAGTTTTATAGGATAGGATAGGATGAGAAAACTTGTGAAAAATAATTTATTATGAATATTGTTTATGCATTGTATACACATAAAAATAATCTAAGTTGTTAGTCGAAAAATGGCAGGTAACCGAATTAGATTTAGCTTATGTCGAGGTGGCTAAATTGAAGGCATGTCGAATTAGAGACTGTAATACGAGTTAGATGAATCTTTCTCAAATCCAAAAATCTCACGAATAGTGTGGGTTTTAGATATAGTTAAAGGCGTGTAAAACTTGACAATTTCACTCGTATTTCATGTTTTAAGTTCCACCAATTGAAATAACTATTTTCATTTAAGCATGGTCACAAGAGAGAATGCCCACATGGATAAGAGGAACAAAATATAGAAAAATCAAAGTCAAATGTGAGGCGCAATGTACACTCAATAATAAAAGATAAGAATACGCATAACCAGCTAACTAGAATAGCCTATTAAGGCAAACCAAACTAGATTTTGTATGATATTTTTGCACGTGAATATTCATTGTACATTTCATTTCAAATTTATCATTGGTAAAAATTCCACGTTTTCCCAAAAGATGTTGCACTTGAAAGAAAATTCATGCTCTCCAAATTTCGTTTCTAGTTCAATTTTTCCTCCCAACTGTTGTTCCCTGAGGTGGGTTTAACATAAAAACATTGACGCATCCCATTTCTCTTCCTCCTAAACCATGAGCCGCTTTGATGGCTTTTAAGCAATGTTAGAATACCATATCATTCAAATGTAATTGTATTTCTCTCTAGTCTCTACCTATATTTCATGCAAAATCATGGCTCCAATTATAGTATTAGGTTGAAAAGTTTGCCCTTGTGAAGCTTAATTTCACGTTATAACCTGCCTAAGCAAACAAGAAATACTATTTTGATAAATTTTAAACCTGTGATGAGAATAGCTTCAACCTTGGCGTCACTACTACGTGCAAGTTTCATTTTCTATGAGCTTCAAAATAAATCTCTGCGCTGGTGATCCACTCAAAGGGGTCATCTCTATTATAAGATTGCAGTGCTACTCCTACTTTAATCACCGGCGTGCTCATTGCAAGATTGGTGAAATTTGATACTTTCTCATGTCTGATAAACTTACTCATCTTTCACATGTTTGTCCATTAAAGATTGTACTTTAGCTTGATGAAATGCGAAAAATATATATATGTAGAAATTTAGCATGAGCAAGTTCATGTTACCATAAAATGCTTAGGTCGAAATTGGACACACACAAGTACTTTGTAACACCTAGGAAGGTACGTGTTAAGATCATACACACTTCAGGGAAAAAACAAACAATATTGACAGCCCAGAAATAATGTTTGAAAACAAACAGGACATAAATTTGGGTATAGTTGCTTCATGCAAAACTAAAAACCTATAATGTACAAATCACCCTCAAACGCCCAAACGCAGTAAGCAAAGAAAAACCTGATCAAACACAGCTATAGTTCTGACAATTCAGCAATTTCCATCAAATATAACATAAACTTTATGAGTTTCAACTTCTTCATGTCAACTCCAGAAAACCAGTCTTCCTTAAATCACCTCTTCCATTCTGCTTGAATTACCTTTGCTGCAAGATCAACAGAATAGTTGATGATCATAAATCATATAAATCATAATTAATTAAAAGGCATCCGCCAGAATATACAAATGTGAATTTTGTAGTTCACTTCTACTGTTCTACCAATTTGTTTTACAGTAAATGAAAGGAACTGTATTGTTATTACTTATTAGAATATGCAATCAAATTTTGGTGAAAAATTCTCAAACATATTGTTTGGTATGATTGAGCTATTACCTGTCCCACTATGACACTAAGTTGAAATTTTAACCACAAAATATTTCTACGAGATATTTGAAAGAAAAAAATTATGAAAATCACTGTGTGGGAGGAACATTATATCATACCATTTGCATCTCTAGATGATGATACAGCTTTGTCACTTTTGTGGCCGACTTTACCACCTGATTGAGTTGGTCGCTGTATTTTTGGGGAATGCGAACTGATTTTGCTGCTAGTGGAAGATGGCAGAGATTGTCGCCGAGCATTGTTGTTTTTCTCACTTCCATCTTGTCCAACTTTTGGGGATCCTTGAGCCCTCAATTTTGCCTTTGCAGATTCAGTTGCTGCCATATAACTTGGTATTGTCGGACTATTGTGCAAACCATTCTCTGCACGTTCCTGCTTAGCTACATTTGAGGCTTTTCTGGCTGGTTTCTGATTTTCACTGCCCGTTTGATCTTCCTTGTGACTCAAACCTCCATTTGTTAACTGAGAATTTTCATCTTTGCCAATATTCTCTCCTAAATCTATGGGCTCATTTTTCACTTCATCGTCAGAAATGTTTTTATCTTTGCTTGTAATATCTGTCAAGGGCTTTGATTCCATATTCACCTGATAACTGCTTGGAGTGTCAAACACCTCCTTAGTAATTAAATCTCTAGGAGTAATTCCAATATCCGGCTCACTGGAAATGGTTAATGCTGCTTCCTTCTTAATCTTTCCATTAGAACTAATGACGGTGTGTTCTGAAACATCAACACTTGAGGCAACTGCTTCCTTTTCTACATTCGGCTTTAGAGTCTCAGATTCAACTTCTGATAGAATTGCAGTCTCAACAACTGGGTTATGAACCTTTCTCAAGTTACGTTTAACCTTCTCAAGCTCAATCTGGGGATTTTCCAGTACAGGATCTGAGGGTTGGCTAGGAAATTTCCTTACATTTCGTTTTGGTTTTTCAAATTCAGGGTTTGCATGTGCTGGGGCTAGGTCAAGATTTGCAGTAGGAAGTTTCCTGTGGGTACGTTTTGACTTGCTCACTTGAGCATCTCCAGTTGAACTATTACCCTGCTTCTTCTGAGGCTTCGTATCCCGAATTTTCTTGGGTTGAGGAATTGGCTTCCAAAACCAAGATGCTGACCAGCGCTCCAACCAACTTAGGACTGAATTTGGATCACCGTGAACATATTGCAAACGCAAGGCCATTATTGTAGTTGATGAAGCAATAAGCTGAAACAACAAATTGATCAAAAGGAAAATTGTCATAGAAGTATGTGAGCAAGAAAAGGTGAAACCTCTTTAATTTTAGAGAGCTGAATTAACTAATGGAGATATGTCTTACTTTCTCACTTCTGAGACACACTCTCTTTAGAGAAGCGATATCTAAGTGAAAACTGGCTTTTTTCAGATTTGACCAAACTAAAAAATGATATGATATGACATGACCAAACAACGGACAAAAACTCACTTAAAACAAAATAAAAAACATAGTCTATTTATTTATAAGAAGCGCAATCACTATATTGTGATATGAATTCCTCCAACTTTTACACGAATACCCCCAAGTGAACTACAACAAATTACTGTTCCTATGAGTTCCGTTTCAAATTTGATTTTCTTATTTCTAATCTATAGCACTGTTCATAATTAGAAAGATTTAAGTAACTGAATCCAGAATTTGTAGTCACACAAAAAAAGTAACAAGTCTAGTTGTCGCACATATCTGGTGTAATGAAAGTTACCTTACGAATGAAAGTATTTGCTGACAACTTCATAATTTGACCAGATAGAGCAATTGGTTTGCCAGGTTTGTCATCCTAAGGAAAAACACATTAACAAAGATAATCATTAGCAGTAACAGCAGTTAACATGCCAACAAGTGGTCTCAAAAAAATCTTTGAAGACAATTCACAACAGCTTGTGTAATGCACCCACTTCAGAATAAGATTAAAAAATATTGCATGACAAGAGACATCCATAGTTCTAGTTGTATGAAAAAGTTCAAAATAAACCCATTTATTTGCATAGCAAGGAGTGAAGCTTTAAAGCACCAATTTGCCCCTTTATTTGCACAGTAAGTTCTCCAGCTCGGTAATAATTGTCATTTTTAATAGAACCATTTCACTCAAATTTCAATTTGAGCAAGAAAATCATGTATATAATTATAGATTCAATTTCATATTCCAGCTCCACCCATGGACTAACCAGAAGAATTCCAAGAATTGTGTAAAGAACATGACAAATAAATGATAATGTACAGAGAAATCGGATTCTGGAAAATAACCTGAAACTTCAATAGGATGCACTTCTCGTGAATTTCGAATCCGACATCAGACTTTCTAACACTTTGTCCTCGAGCAAGTGCTTGTAATTTGACAATTCCATACATACAGCATAATGTAACAACAGCTTGTCTTCTAACCAAGTGTCCACGAATAAGTGCTTGTAACCTTATTATGCCTTTTAGGGCTCTAAAAGCTCTCCGAGCCTACATTAAAGAGACTTTCATTAGTTGAGGCATAATATCAAATATTAAAACTTATAAGAACTCACACAACCAATCGTCCAAAAAGATAGTGTCCATAAGTAAAAACTTGTCAATTTGCCGATTCTTTCATTGACAATTTGACATATTAGTGTGTAACCAACTAATCACAGAAAGTAACAGCAAAAATTTCAAGAGGGAACAAATTTATTGAAGTATGGTTTTCTATCTAGAGTGACATATCAGTGAGAACTGAGAACTAAGTGATGTTGATTTCCATTGAGAAAGCATTTGAGCGTTAGTTTTAACATGAAAGAAATAATTAGCTTTTCTATTTAGAGAACATGAAGGCAGTTGCTACATTGATTGACAGCTGATCTTGACAAATAAATGTAAGAGTTCCAAAATCGTTTACATAACTTTTAAGATCATAAATTTATAATCTAAAGTGAAATTAAGGAGGAAGGAAAGACAGATTATAAAAAATTAGGGATTATTATAACTATAACTAAATCTTGTACTAAACTTCAAGGTTGTGCTCTAGACTCGAGTTACATTAAACTTAATCTCTCAATCCATCAAAGCCTTCGAGCCAAATGTTATCATAATTGAATTTACAATCATAGTGTACTTCAAAATTTCTATTTCAGACTAAAAAAAAGCCCTTACAGTTTAATCAGTAAAGTATCTATAATAGTTAGTCACTTACCAAATAACCCCTGAAAGCAGCCTGAGCTTTCGTGGCAGCTTCCTCCAGCTTCATTGTCTCTGGATCAAGTGGTGCATCTTGATGAGCAGGTTCCACTGTTTCAATTTCTTGATTCCCAGGCAAAACATTTTCTGCTTCTTTATTGTCCAGCTCCAAGTCTTCCTGTCTGGGAATAGTATTGGAGGTTGGCTCTAAGGCCAAACCAGTTTCTGAAACCTTGGAATCAACAACTCCTTCTTTTTGATTAACAAGCTTCTAAACCATATTATAGTAAAATAAGTCAGGATTTATATTCCAGGTCATATCAAAGTACTTCCATTTTTGTTGAGCAAATGCAGAGATATTATCAATAATATAACAGGAGCTATGATCCATAACAACAATTCATGGGCATAATCTAAGATCGTTTGTATATGATGTTAACAAAGTTAGCGCCTGTAAACAAAATATCAAATAGTAGTATAATTTTAGAATTGTCGCAACATTGCATGATCTTTTCTTTTTCCTGCTTTCATCCTGCTATTCATGGCAACATTCGAGTCATTTGAGTAATGGGTATGATGATGCCATTTAGGAAGGAATTTAAAGGATATATCTAGACTTCAATATTCATGCCCTGTCACCGATAATGTAACTTCCAAAAATATTTGGGAATGTATTCATGAAATATGAATGTAGTTTAATAATGACTGAATACTGATATTGCCTTAACTATAATAGTATTACTACAGTATTACTATTACCTCTCTTCCTCTTGGTATATTTGATTTGGATGACTTCTTCCCAAACAGTACAGTTTTGATCCATTTTCCTGGTGATTTACCCATAGTGAGACCAAGAACTGTAACAGAAAAAGGTGATATCAGTCTCTAAATGGATCCCATGATTATTATTTCATAATTCTAAATCAGCAACTAACACACAAAAATACAAATTATTCTGAATCGTGCAAGATGCTTGCTTAACTAGACCCACAAATTCTGTCAACTTTAGTTGGTGCAATTGATAGTGAGCCTGTGAGGAAATCTTGAAACTAGCATGCCCTCCATTGTTTGTTTAGCTCACCAAAATAAAATGCTATGATTTTAAGAGAGGAAAACATACTTTTAGGAATTCTAGACAGGAGATCTTGTTAAATTTCTAGCAATATTTAAGCTATACCGTGATAATCCAAGTACAAAAAAATATTTTAAAGGAGAATATAAATTTTAAGTGCATCTGATAATGACATCTCATTGAATTTTATTTTGGTACAAGCATCTCATTTAATTTTTTTTTGTCAGGTAGTTTAGTTGCTAAAAATTCACCCCTTAAAGATGAATAAGTGGGTGTACCCAGTACGAACCCGGATCCCTGCACTTTCATTTAATTTAATTGTGATAAGAAAATAATTTCGTCCCTCAAAAAAAGAAAGAAAATAATTACAAAATTTTATTGAAGAAAGAAAATAATTTATTTTCAATAAATTAATAAAATAAGAAATAAAAATCATCAATGAAAACGTTATTAATTAATAATATAAAACTAATACTTGTCAAAAAAATAATATAAAACTAATACTATTATCTCACTACTAAGATCATGTAATTATAGGATAACATGCAACACAAACAGATCAGCCAAAATTTATTTATAGAAATGGAGTAATAATTATAGAAATAATGACCAAACAATTAGTAGTACTAAACAGTAACATAGACATAGACATCATGCATAATTAATCTCATTTTTTATCTTTATGCAATAACACATCACCATAAAACACCATCATATTTCCTTTTTTAAAATGAAAATGAATAGACCGTCACACACATTGACTTTTTTCCAATCACCACCGTAAGCCACCGACAATAATTACATACACAGTAACACACAGTAATCAAAAGATTAATTAAACAAATCACACCACAAATTACGCTTAGTGTCTCAATCTACTTCAAAGATCAACAAATCTAAACAAATTACAGCTTAAAAATTACCAAAAACATCGTAACACGAGAAAATGTAATGTATAATAGATAATAGAAATCTAAAACACTAGTTCATGATGAAACACACGGTTATCAAAAAAAGAAACCCTAGAATCACGAGATCTACTACATAACACTGATTAATCGGTTAATCCATGAATCAGTGTTCAAAATTGGTGATAAACTGATAATTAGTTTGTTTTAGGCTAGATCTGACAATTACCTTACCAATGTGGAACCTCTTCAACTCAAATCTACCATTCCTGTTAAGCAAAACGAAATAATCAGTTTAAGGAATTAAATTAAATAATAATCACTTTTTCTTTCCTCATTTGTTTTTTGAGAATAAGAAGAGAAATATATAAAGTGAAGCAGAGAAGAGAAAAAAGTTGAGTGTACCATAGAAGAAAGACACAGTGAGAGATTATTGATCTAAAGCTGCATAAATTTTGTGGTTGCTTTGTTTTTTTCTCTCTTTTGTGACTATGCTAGCTGGAGTAGTGAAAATTGAAAATACTATATAAAAATTTAAAAATACTGAAAACGGAAAAAGCTTCGATAATTTTCTGAGAAATGATAAGATGTGATTTAGATATATGATATAAGTTGTGACTCTTATTTTCTACCGTAGGATGAAGTTACTTGATAAGATTGGGATTTATGAAACACGGACACTGACAGAGACACGATACGAACACTGATACGTTGACACTGATAATGTTTTTTTAAAAATGATATAATTCAATATAATTGTCGGTGTAAGTGTCAAACGCGTGTCTGACATTGGACACGTCTAATCTAAAAAGTGTCAAAGCTTCATGGATTGGGACCGTTGATTTGGTTAATGATTTGATCGAATGGTGAGAATGGGAAGCTTGTGCTAGACTGGTGTACACGTGAGTGAGACAGAGAGTGGTTGAGATTAAAAGATGGTTGTTCTTGGGGAGTCCCAGTGCAGTTACTTTAAAACCAAGTGTTTCCAATTTTTTTAGCTTTATTCTGAAGCATTGAGAAATGACTTTTATGTCCTGTGTTGGGAAGTTATGGATAACGCGCGGAAGGGCGATTGGGAGAATGAGAGCCGTTGATGGAAAGAAGTGGATTGAGAAGAGAGAGATGGAATGCGTGGCGTTTGGTGGAAGTGGGTATGCGTGGTGCGTGGAATAGTTGCCACGGTGGCAAAAATTAGCAATAGTGGATTACGTGCCGACAAAAACAAAGATGGAGGATGTTGGAGGAGATATAAAATGTAGACTGTAGAGGAGATATAAAATGAATTTAATTTAAATGTATTTTATGAAAAAAAATATCCATTTTTATGATATAACATGAAAAAGATTGATGATTTTTTATTAGATAACTGTGTAAAATTATTTTATGTTGTTAGTGTATCACTATTAAAATTTTATTTTATATATGTAATAGCTTTTTTGTGAGACAATTAATTTTCTACACATATATTTAATTAAATTATGTCATAAAAATATTTATAACAATATTTTTAAATTTAAGTATTATAATATAATTTGATTGATGCGTGGGTAAAAAATTTACATTGTCTAAAACAATTAAATTAACTCATAAAATTATATGAGCAGTAGGTAAGTATAGTCAAGTAGTGTAGTTACTCACTCCACCCTCCTTCTTAACAAACTCAATTAAATAAAGGTGTAAATAAAATAATAGTGAGAATCCTAATGAGTGCAGTAGCCAGTAGGTCCGTTTGATTAAAATCTAGAAATTAAATAGAATAACATGTCATGAAATAGCACAGTATAAACATTTAAAATATTAGAAAATGATACTAGTTAATGAATACAAATATAATAAAAGTTTGTTAGAATTTATGGGCACAAGTTATGGTGAATAAGCCATATGTTTATGCACCGTGCATAAATACTCTAGATTGTTTAGTGCACCTCCTAAATTTCTAGCGCACCTCCTAAATTTCTAATGCACCTCATAATTGTTTGGCACACCCCTCAAATATTTAGGGGGTGAACTAGAAATTTGAAGGGTGCACTAAGTAATCTGAGAGATGTACTAAGCAATCTGGGGATGTATTAAGCAATTTTCATTACTTATGCACGGTGCATAAGAAAAAAGCTTATGCACCATAACCACTCCCGAATTTATGTAGTTTAAAGTTATAAAAATATATAAAATGTTATTTTTAATATAAATTTACTATTTTTGTTACTTTAACTAGTGCATCAAAAGTACTAGTTAATAAGACTTTTAAAATATTCACCCTCAACTGAAGTTACAGTTGACCCTTCTTCTTTAAGAGACTTTATTGTCTTGAAGAGATTCAATATCAATATGCATCCTTCCAAGACCATCATTCTAAAGGAAGTCTTATGGCAACCACCTTTAGAATAGTGGGTGAAATGCAACACCGAGGGCGCCTCAACTGTAATTTCATCTACTTGTGGAGGCATTTTAGAAACTTCAATGCTGAGTTTTTGTGTGGTTTTGCAAAGAACACATGTATAGCTTTTGCCTTCGTAGCTGAATTATGCGGTGCTATATCTGCAATAGAAATTGCAGCTTCAAAGAATTAGAATAACTTTTAACTGGAAATAGATTCTATTCTTGTGGTCAAGGTTTTTGGAAAATGTTTTCCTCTTAAACTTGAAACATTTTACTTACACAACCCATGAACTTCATTGTTTCTCGTGTTTTTAGAGAAGGAAATTTTTGTGCTAATGGCTTAGCTAATATAGGGTTTAGTTTAAATAGACATACATACTGTTTGGTATGATGTTCCTTTGGTCATTAAAGATAACTACGAGGCAAATAAAATTGATAAACACTTCTATAAGTAGTAAATATTTAAGGAGGTTTTGGCCTAATCCTCCTTTTTTTTTTTGTATATCTATCTCAAATCTAAGTTTGTATATAGGTTTGAGGCAGTAGCTCTTTGCTACTCCCCTCTTGTAAAGGAAAAAAAAAACTATTAAAATATTAGTGTATAACTTGTTGCTTATATAATGTTTAATGGGCAAAATATTATTTTTGTATTTGAAACAAAAAAAATTGTATTGTGGTTTAGTGATTAAAACAAATTTGAATGTTTTATCATGTCTCTTGGACTTAATTTGAATTGTTTCAAAATCAAATACAGTACAATTAAAGTTTGTGTGTCTTTAACTCATATTTGAATAATTTGAAAGTGTTCGACTTTTATAGCAGAGTCGTGGGGTGTTTATGAAGGGTTGAAGTTTGCTAGAGAGCGAAGTTTTTTTTGAAGGTAGAAGTTTGTGTTGGTTTTTTTAGCAGTTTGTATGAGTATGTATGGGGTGATTGTGACAGCAACATAAAAAGTAAATTGGTGCAGCGTATTCTACAAATGAGGAATCTAGATCGGAATATTTACTGAGATTTTTTTTTTTTTCAAATGGATTAACTGGTGTGTCTTATGATTTGTTGAATGATATAGTCTTTTATGATATTAGTCCTAATTAAATTAAGGACCGTTTTGATGCTTATGTAGCCGGAGTTGCATCTCCACATTGTAATTTCTCTTCCTTTTGGACCTCGGCCCTCTTTATTTATAATGTAGTAACTTTGATTAAAAAATTAATAAATATTATTATAACTTTTAACTAGTATTTTTTTTTTATAAGCTAACTCTGTACTAGTATAAATATAAAAGACTTACATATTAGTTGAAAAGCCGAAGAAATCAAAGTCATCTCTAGTCTTGGGCTCTTGGCCTATGTTTGATATCACAATTCACAAATAATAGGTATCTTAAATTACACTACCTCCGTACTAAAATATATGTTGTTTTGATCATATTACACAAATTAAGAAATGTAATCATTGTTGTATGGAAAATGTAAATTATGGGTTAGTTTACAAGATTATCCCTCATTAATGGTATGTGAGAGATAAATTATAGAATTGAAAGAAGAAAGAGAAATAATTAATTAAGGGCATAAGAGGAAAAAGAGCATTAAATGCTTCATTGGTAATGTAAAACGACATATATTGTGGTACAAATTTTTTTCTTAAAACGACATATATTTTAGTACGGAGGGAGTAGTAATTTACAGTAATTTTATTAAAATTATACTCTGTAACTTTTGAAAAATTATGGTGGATTATCATATCCACTATAATACCAAACTTACAAGTTGTATTGATTTTGTATCAAGTTCATTCCTCTTTGCCATTTTATATCAAGTAGTTCTATATTATTTTTTTTGAACTGCATCAAGTAGTTCTATTACGTATAATATCAGACAATTTCTCATACAAAATCATTAAGTAGTAAATATCTCAATTCTCGTATGTATATCAATCAATCAATATCAATATCAGTTTTTACTTTAGATTAGAAGTATTTCTTTCTTTCAATTGAAGTTACCAAAAACCAAACATTAACATCGCAGTCCAATGACAAGAGTGGGGTTAGTAACCGTTATTATCAAACCAACCAACCAACCGTAAAGCAGTTTTGTGTGCTTTAGAAAACGGAACTAAACAAAAACAAGTCTTTAATTTTGAAATTCGAATTCTCATTCATCATTTCAGTTTCATCCTTTCCACGTCACCACGCTCTCATAAGATAAACGTTGTAACATGATCAAATTTTGAGTTCAACCCTTTCCCGCTCAAACCCTTAAACACGTGTAAAAGCAACCCTTCCTTTATAAATTTTCAGTTTTCTATTTCACACAAAAACCAACTCTGTTTTCTCTAATCTCAAAACCTAAAACGATGGAAGAAGTTATCATCAAGGAACAATCCTCTGCTGATTTTTCTGGTAATTAATTTCTCTTTTTCAATTAATTCATTCTATTTTTATTCTTATTCTTATGCAGAGTACTATATTCTGCCTATCAATTCAATTTTTTTTTGTTTTGTTTAGGGAAATCTGCTTCTGCGAAACCTATACTTCAACGATATCCGCTGCGTTCGTCTAATAGATTAAAGGAACAGAAGCCAGATGTATCTGATAGTATCAATCGTTCTGAATCTAAGAGGTACTTTCTCATTTTTGTTCAATTATTGCTCAATTTTTTAGTATTTGTGGAAGAAAAAATAGTAGAGGAAATTAATTTTGAAACATTAGAGTTTGATGATTTATCTGAGTAATTTGGTTGGAAACTTTTGCTTTCTTTGTTTTGTGTGGAAATGTTGCTATCTTTGTATGTTCTCACTGTTCCGAGAATTAGAATTTAAATTATGATGATGATGATGATGATGATGATGATTATTTGATCTTGCTGGAGTTTACTTGATTAAGAAGGATAAATAATCCTATATTTAATTTTCTTGTTGTAATTAAAAAACTACTCTACTGGTCCATAATTTAATTTAATAGACCAGATACATCAACTTTTGTCGATCAATTTGTCACATATTTGAGTAAAAGAGACCGGAGGGAGTATTTAGATCTTGAAAAATTCCGTTTTAAAAATGAAATACTAATTTATAAATCATTTGAATGAGTAGACATTTGTTTATATTGGAAATTCGAAACTAGAGAATTTAATTGCTTCAATATTCACATTGCTTCCTTCTAAGACAGTATGACAAAACAAGTGCATTTTCTTAAAATGTGTGCGTTGGAATTGAAGTATGTTAAACAAAATTTTATTTACATTTTCAGGGGGAGAAGTACTCCAAATGTAAGCAAAAGTGTAGGTGTCCTTGATTTCTCTGCCAAGGGCAAATCTTCAAGTGCTAAACCTCCAAGGAGGCTCTCTATTCCTGTCAAAGCATCTGCCACTCCGAGTCCAAAGGCGGTAAGCGGCAACATAACCCCGGTCTCAGATACAAGATCAAGGAGGTCTGGTAGTGGCCAAGGGTCTCAAACCAGAATCCCAACACCTGTTTCTGAGATTTTTAGATCATCTACTCGAATGAAGTTTAATCTCTTATCTTCTGCTTCATATTGGTTAACCCAAATCAAGCTATCTGAATCTGCTGCCAAGCACAACATTTCACTTGGATTCTTCAAACTAGCCTTGGAGGCAGGGTGTGAGGTAAAAACACATTCATTCCTGCTTGTTTTGTTTCAATTTGTGTCAACAAAGTTTAATCTGCAGATAGACCTATTTAGCAAGTTTTTTAAACTGTGACTGTTGCAATGTTAATTTGGTATTGTGGAGAATCACTGTCAAATGTGATTGATGCTATGCAACTTCAATGTAAATTTGCAATTGTGCAAAAATTCTTGATAAAATATACGGGGGACCTCAATTGTAGTTGCAACAATGGTAGCAGACATTAAATTTTTCGATATCGTGTTTTTTAAAATCATGCTAGTTAGTCATATATTTGTTTCTTACTCTTACCCATATTTGTTTTCCCATTAATTAATTGAGCCTTCTTTTTTATGACTCCTTTGTGAAATTTCAACCATAGCCCTTCCAGAAGTTACAAGACGAACTGAAGTCTTACTTGCGCCGACACCAGCTTGAACTTGAAGAGCCAGTGAAAGAACTGCTAGAAAGCTATAACATTGCAGAAATCATTGAACAGACTCAAGTTTCTGAAAGCATTTCACAAATGCCAGAAGAGGGAACTCGATCTTCTGATGATGATGAAGTGCACTGCTCCTCTTCTGCCATGGCTACTGGTAATCTGACCCCCAAGTGCTTAAACACTGATTCTCCTCAACTTACTACACCTCCTGCTCCAATCATAGAATCAACCAAGAAAGACACTAGCCAAAAGAAAAATCTTGGATCCAAGTTGAAGGAAAATCTCAGAATGAACTCTGCAAATCCAAAACCTGCTACTGATAGTGTGAACCGTAGGTCAGTTAAAAAGTTGGAGAAGCCAAGCAAGCCCGAAACCAATAAGACTGGGGTCAAGAGACATGGAAGGAAAGCTAGTGCTAAAGAAGGTGCAACAATTTTTCAAGTTTTCTTTTATGACACTTAAAGAGATTTTATTTTTAAGTTTGTCTAATACCTTATGTGGTTACTTTTTGCTCTTTTACAGTTTCTGTTAGTCCTACTACAAGTGCTGGAGAAAAAGAAAATATGGTAAGTGCTTTACTATGATAATGAATTTTAGTTGCTACAAAGTGTTGTAAGAGAATATATGTCTGACTGATATGTTGATCTTGTCTCATAGGATGTTCGGTCCACTGATGATGATTCAATTGAAGTCATGTAATAGTGCTTCTGGGCTTGGAGTTTTGTCATTCTAAAACTTTGTTTGGTTGTCTATAATGTTTATGTGTGTGGAGCTTGATCCTTATAGGAGTACAGATAAAACTTTGATTTCTTGTGTGATCCTTATGTGTGTGTATTGGATATTATGGTTTGTCTATAATACTCTAGTTGATTTTAATATATTTATGGAAACTACAATTTGAATTGAATTTTATAAATTTATTATTTCTTCTCATGTATTTATGCGAATCTTGACAATATTATCTGAATTTTGTGCATACAAACAGGCAATTTCATTTTTGATGATTAGTCCCTATAGTCGTTACAACTACTCCTAAGAAAATACTACAATCACTATAGTTCTCAATGCCCAGAGGCAATAAGAACACATGTCTAGAACTTTATTTGCTTTCTCTCAATACTTGCCTTCTCTGCTGCTTTCCATATTTCTTTTCCAGTTCTTCAATAACCTGTTCACCACTTTAGGTCCTGTTTGCTTTGTGGAAATGCTTCTTATACTCGTTTTCTTAAATAATACAATTACCTTCCCCAAATCCAAACCGACCCCAGATTTTTACTGAGAGAAGCTAAACCTTCTAATTTCTCTTCTTCATTCATTCCTTTAAGAGGGGTGATTTTGGATAAAAATTTTTTTATCTAAAATCACCCTCTTCATTTTTTCTCTCGTTACTTATTAAATAAGTGTTATTCTCATATTTTTAGTACTATTTTTGTGTTTTCTTTGCCAAAGTGCGGTGTGTTGTTTTGTTTGTCCAGTATAGTAATAGTAATAATGGAAACAAAAACCAATCAAACATTGAATGCTGGAAATAATACATTGTAAACAGAATTGAACCCAATTTAATAAATACCGATAATCATAACCAATTCAGAAGAGTACAGCTTATACATTGAAGCGTGTTGATAACATCTGATGCACATTGACACAATTTTATATTACATGGACTGACATGGACGATGCATAAACTACCATGAATTAAAGATAAGATGAACCTAACATTCATAACAAGGAATACGATAGACTTTGGTGAGTTTGCATGACTCTCATAGGTAGCAATGCAATCTAATTCCTGTCTTCACAGGCCAACAAGCATATCAAGATGACCTTAGTCGGCTGTCCAACTCTGCTCCACAATTTCCCGAACTCTTCGATTGTACTCGCGCTTGTTCTCACTGAACATTCGAGCTGCTTCAGAGTTTGCAGGAGAATTTGGATTGGGATCACAAAGCAATGACTGCCAAAAAAAGAACAGTAATTTTTCAGAAAATAATCACAACATGCTGACCATTACATACCAGGAAAATCAATCTAAAAGTTTGCAAAAGAGCTATTTAGAAGTATTTTAGAAATATAATAATGGGATGCCAAAGAGTGGAATCAGGAAGATGGCATTTAGGGCACCCACAAAAAAATTATTACATTTTAACCACCCTAAAAGGTGAGCAATTTAAAAAATGGCACATAACAGTGTTCAATATTGTTTCATCCACACTGAGTGATTGCACATCAGGTTCTTGCATCAAGGGCACAAAATATCTGCCAATGATATATCTGCCAATGATGGCCTTGTAGCCTATCAGCACAAAATAGGTTGGAAAGCACATAATAGCAGGTTTAATTCCCAGCATTCATAGAGTCTCTATACTTTCAACTAGTCAACCCTTCACAACCTCTCAACAACAGTCTCAAAACCCCCTTGAAAACAAAAATAGGAAAACCAGAAAAGAAATAAACTTTGTGGAAAACAAACATAACAAGCTCCACCTAATATGTTTGATTTTTAGGTTGCAAGCAAAGAATCCATTCAGAAAGAGGAGTCTACAACAAAAAGCAATACAGATGAAAGAAGGGGGGGGGGAAAGTACACCAGTTGAAAGCTGCAGTGCAATCCATTTGCATATCAGACATAAAAAACTCTCATAAATGCCTCAGCAACAACAAACAAACTATGAAAATAAGCATGCTACACAAATGACATTATCGAATTCCAAGGTTTAAGGTTGTTAAAATAAGAATCATTAAAAATTGAGAGCTAGTAAAATAAAACAGAGAAGTGCCTTGGGTTTTTGCAAAGAGAAGACCGTGATAAAACTTCTAAAAACTCGTTCAGAATTTTATGCTCTAGAGTCATACTTTGACTAAGAAATAGAAACAATAATGAAAAGTATAAAGAGATGAGTATGGAAACAGAAAACGACAAGTTAATATGAAGGGTGCAGAGGCACTGGACTTTGTCTGAATTGGTTCGAAGTGTTGCTGTGGCCTAACCTCTAAAAAATAAGGCTGATTATGTAAATACATGAGTGTGTTTTCTTCCATAGCAAATTACAAAAACGATGAAAAGAAATGTAGCATATTTGTTAAAATAGAAAAATTTCAAATTGCATGATTTGAAGTGATTCGGCAATCTAACAATTCATATAAGACAATAAATCCAAAAATAGCTATGAATCGTGCTATACATGCACGAAAACTGCAATTCAATATCACCAATATTACACAGTTCAACAATTCTCGTCAAAGAAATTGGAAGGTTGTATAGGCTTAAATTGTTCAATGTAAAAGGGTTTTGAAGAAAAAAGGGGGCAAATTTCAAAACAAGAGCTCACATAGTCACCTCACTCACCCCGTGCACCCTAATTTGGCTTTTCCACTGCATAGTTTTCATTAATCTAACACAGAATCTCATTGGCTATATCATTGCTCTGCTTATGAATTATGAATTATAGGACTTATGATTAATTTATTTTGTCAACTCATAGTTTAAAATTATCACATCGAACACTATACATAACTTGTACCGTACATATCTTGCTAATATTCATTGGGCAGAATCTTACAATTCAATATGGTTTTATGGTTTATGATTCACCATTAGAAGTCCCATTTCTAATTCACGATTTGATATCTTTAAGATATTATCTATTATACTATACAAGATGTTACCTGGATAGAAGTTAGTATCGCAGCTACATCATATATAGGACTCCACTGATTTTGCAATATATCCAGACAAATACTTCCATCAGCATAAACTGTCCAAGGTAGCAATTACATCAGTTAGAATACACCTAACTAATGGATAAGAATGTTTGTTTTCCGCCTAAAAAAACTTACTGTTAGGATGAAACATCCGGGAGACAAATCGTACAGTGGGAGGCTTGTTTGGATAATCCTCGGAAAATTGAAGAGTCAACTTAAACGTGCCTGAATACTCAAAATATAGACATGTAGTTATGTAAAAATATCTAATTTCACGATACTATAAAAACACAGAACATAAAAGATCATATCAAAATATATACACGAGGACTACTTGGGCAAGAGCACTTCAATATACATGGTTTGATCGAAAAAATAAATTTAGCCTAATAGTGTGACAGAAAGCATATCGTATTTCAAAACGTGTAAATGCAGTCTCTCTATCAGGCAAATCAGGTAGAGTATGACAAGATAACATAACAGACAAGAGTTAAAATTAATATTGTAAAACCAAGAACGAGAGAGATACAATCATAATCATAAAATAGCGTCAAAACACTAAGCAGAATCTATATGCCAATTCTAGAAGAAAAAAACACAAAATTTAAGAAAGCCTAGATACCTATCAAGAACAACCCAAAATCTTTTAAAGGATGGAAAGACTACGACGTTAATTGCAACATAATTCTAATGCAATCGAAAAAACAAGTTCAATTAATACAACAGAATCGTAACAATACTTGTTTACAGAAAGATAGGAGTGTTGGTAAAGAGCAGACTCACCTCCATCCCAAGGAGTATCATCAGGACTGCAATCCAAAGCAGACAAGAAAGCAGAAAATTGCTTATCCATTCATACTTAAACGAAATAAAATAAAACAAATGACTATAATATAAAAAAGTATACATAAATCATGCATCTTTATTCAATTCTGAATCCAACTCACCCAAATATTACAGCATTCCACAACATAATGTTGTTATCCTGAGGAGCACCACTGATTCCTGCAGGTGGGTCTTGTTGCAACCTCTTAAAATCTCTCATCAGTCTCTTCCTAGCCGGCGTCGACATCGCTACCACCTACAAAAAAAAAAAAAACACCCACAAAAAGCAAATATTAAAAACTTCATTTTTTTTTCTCCAGTATAAAAAAAATGAAAAGTCCCAATTAACAAAACCTAGATTATTACTATATACATGTGAGTTCATAAAATTGAATTAAATTCATAAAAGCAAATATGAAATTATAATAATCGGAAATTCTAACCCCGAAAATAAAGAAAGAAGATGTAGTAATAATAATCGGAAAAATATAGGGGTTTGATGCGGATCGAGAATATATATGTATGAATAACGCAGCGAGAAAATTGATTGATTGGTTAATTAAAAGACTGACCCTATGTATGATGTAACGAGTGAGTATGGTAGAAGATGTGAAAGGAGAAAGCAAAGAGAGTAAGGTAAGATCTTCGATGGATGGAGGATTGTTTGTTTGTGTGTGTGTGAGAGAGGTGAATTGGAAAGCAAGGGCGGCTATGGTATGAAGAGAAAGAAAAAGGTTAGTGGTTGTTTGTGTGATTGGCTTTCATTCAGGTCTAATCACCGTCCCCTCCAATTTTTTTATTTTTTTATTTATTGGATCGCCCAAATTGTAAACCGAATCAATATATGGATGCAGCGTTTTGAGTTAGATATGTTTTTTTTGGGCTCCACCACGTTTAATCTACTTCTAAACACAATTTTAGTGTGTGTTTGATTCAGCGGTGAACATAATTGATTCTGATAGAATTGATTTTGATAGAATTGATTCTGTCAGAATTGAGTTTAACATAATTGATTTATGTTTGAATGCAAAAATGCAAAATTTATTAAATAGAATGAAAGGTGTTTGGACAATTTAATTCAAAATCACTTTTAAGTGTGTAATTACAAAAATGGGTTTTAAATTTTAATGGTATTTTAAACTATATATTTAATTTACATTATAGATAATTAATAAAGCTAAATAATATTGTATAACAATTAGTAAAAAAAATTATTCAATAAAATGTGGTATTTATTATATTATTATACATATTATATTTCAATTTCATAATTTTACTAAAATAATTTTGCTTATATTTATACTAACTATTACTAAAAAATTGTCACCAACAACACTTGTGACTTGACTCATTCTCACGTGTCCTTCTCTTCCATTTCTTCATAGCTTTCAATGGTTTCTACTTTCTATCCTTTCTACCTTTTCCATCTCTTTTCCAGATCTCATAACATTTCTACCATTTCTTCTTCTCCAAATTTCAATTCACTTTTCCATTTTATCTCAACACTTGTGTAATAGCCTCAATCAA
This sequence comes from Trifolium dubium, assembly GCA_951804385.1. Lineage (NCBI taxonomy): Eukaryota > Viridiplantae > Streptophyta > Magnoliopsida > Fabales > Fabaceae > Trifolium > Trifolium dubium. The sequence goes on along the minus strand of OX638063.1, from coordinate 51,580,795 downwards.
GCTTACAAAAGGAAAATAAACAGATCTGTATTTTGTGGGTTTAAAAGAGAAAAGGAAACATGCAGGTTGTTGAACCGTTGAAGTGGTGTATTTGAGTGATGTGAATTAGGAAAAAACAAGTTAGATTTAAACAAAAAGAGAGAGATGAAAGTGAGGACAGAAAAGGAAGAAAATGAAGTTTATTAGCTGTCAACCAACAACAACAAAAAATCGATTCCAGTTCACCGCAAAAGCTAAGATTTGGAGCTTCTCATAGAATTGATTATGGAAGGCAGAATCGATTTGAGAGAAAAGAACCAAACACTCTTCAAAACTGAAAAATCACGGTCGAAGGCTGAAAACGTGCGTTTATGGGTTACAAACGCGTAACCAAACAGGCACTTAATATAGTTTCAGTTCTCTCTTTCAAACCAGTTGTAAAAATCAATTGTACTAATTGTTTCTACAAATTCAATGTTAATTATCACAAAACTAATTAACATATGTTTAGATCTCTTTTTTAAGTATCAATAATAAATTGTTCAAGTGGTAAGAGTTTTGGTCAGCTTAAATATGTGATTATGGGTTTGATTACTGATTATGCGTATGTAGAAAATTAAATTGGGAGACCAGAATTTATCTTATATGTTCTACAAATCCCACGACGAAAATTAATTATCGTTAACGTTAACAGCGGTGAAAATTTTGTATCAATAATATGGTAATCCAACAAATGGTCATCAAATTAAATTGGAAGTGGAGTGTAGGTTATAGGTGGAATTTTATTCGTACGTGATAAAGGAACCGATATTCAAATTCAATCATACCATAAGATTTAACTATTTTGAGATTTTATGTTAGTTGAATTATAATTTATAAACAAATAATATTAAAAATTTGGTAAAATATACGGTATAAAAATATGTATAGATACATGCTTAATTTCAAGTGTTGATGAATGTAGACTCAAAACGATATTATGTTCTCATACCATACCATCAATTAGTACATAGAAACAATTGCTACGGACAACATATTAAAAGATACTATTGAATAAAATTGGGTGGATTTTATTAAATAAATTAAAAAAATGGGTGGATGATTGGGCCTTTGGCTTCTTTTATTCCAAAAAAAAATTGGGTGGATGATTGGGCCTTTGGCCCTCTTTTGTACCAAAAAAATAATTGGGTGAATGAAAATAAAAAGGCACGATGAAATTAAATTAATAAAATCTAAAAAATTTGTAAATTGATTCAAGTGGTAAGGATCTTGACATATTTAAATATGCGGTTAGAGGTTCGATTCATGACTCTTGTGTATGTAGAAAATTCCATTGAAATGAGAGAATCCATAGTATGTGTCTCATAGGTTCCCCGACAGACATTCTTATTAATATCATGATGACCTAAAATTCTAAAACTTTGTTTGTTCTCGTGATTTTAATTAAGTAGACAGGGTCCTAGCTCATAAAATAAATTTACAAATTGAGAGGAACAACATTGTGTGTCCTACAAATATCCTAGTATCTGAAAATATAAATCTACAAATTTTAAAATCTCAACATAAAATCAACGAGTCAAAATCATACTGTGGCACTTTAAAGAACTATCTCATAAACAATTGATCCCATTTTGTGTGTACTAAATTGAGTTCATGTTAATGCCCATAAACTCATTTCACGTGGTTGTGCGTGAACTTAGTCACATGTACCAAAATTACATTAAAAAAAAATGCATAAGTCCAAAAAATGAACAAAATTAATAGGACCGAAGTTTAAAATGACATGAAGAGGAAAATTAAAGGTAGAGGGAGACATGTGTAGATGAAGATGAGGAAGAAATAGGAGAGAAATTAGAAAAGAACAATGATTGAAACATTATAAAGAGACTAATGAAAGTGTACCAGGAAAATTATGGGGGTGCAACGCATTATTTCAATAAATAAAATATGAAAATGATACAATTAAACTCAGTTTCTTAATTACAAGTTTAAACAATCCAATCAAAAAAACAAAAAATTATATAGAAATTTCTAAATAACTACATAAAAATAAATAATCACCAATTAATTGGTGTTATCACTATTATCACCACCACCACCAGGAGAAGTAGAAGCACTTTTGGTTGTAGAAAACGGCAAAGAAGGAGCCATTGACAATAGACTCCCCGTCTGCGCATTCGCCGGCGCCGTCTTGTTCAAGAAACTCGAACCACAGCCATTGACTTTAGAACTTGAAGGCAATGAGGTAGAAGAAACAGGAAACATCTCAGCCCATTTCATTTTCTGACTCAAATTTTCTCCTCCACTTTGATTATTATTTTGATTCCCTTGATTATTAGCATTGTTTCCAATAAGTGAAGAAAGTGCTGCAGCTAAAGCTGATTGAAAAGTTGGATCAGCAGTAATTGCTTTTGTTGCTGCAGATATAGTACTATCTGGTAAAACATTGTTGTTTTTTTGCATGTAAGATTGGTATATATTTTCCATTGTACTATGTTGTCTACCAAAGTTTAATGTGCTGAGGTTATTATTGTTTCTATTATATGGTTGTTGATTTTGTGTAGTAGCATAGTTGAGGAAGCTGTTCCAATGCATTGGATTTGATTCAGGGGAACTAAAGTTAAGACTTGTGGAAGAAGTCATGTATCTTGGTAATTGGTTGTTATTATTGTTGTAGTTTGAGTTGAATCTAACAAAGGGTGATGTTGAAGAATTTGATGGATTTGAAGTGAGGTCAAGAGTGATTGTTGGATGTGAATGTTGAGATGATAATGCAGGGTTGGATAGGTAAAGTTGATTTGATTTTGAACCATCTGGTAGGTAAAAGTTTAGGCCATGGAGATTGTTGTTGGTTTGTGTTGAGGGGAGTGAACCGGGATGGGAAGTTGATGAACCTGATAATAGCATGGACGCGGCCGCGGAGGTGGTGGAGGCCATTGCTGTTGCTGATAGTGGAAGGTTGTGGTTGTGTGTTCCTTCATATGTTGTGATTAAAATTGACATGTCTTCAACACATCTTTGTACCTGAAATTTGTAATTACATGTCGAGCGTTATGATTGGATATTTGTGTAAATTTTTCGACTCTATCTTCGGTAGATGACAATGAGTGAGTAATGCATATATGTACCTGTTTTCTAACTGGACATGAAGGTGCAACCGTGCAACGATAGTAAGCTCGCGGGCATGGATTTCCTTTCGCAATCTTTTGTCCATATTTCCTCCATTGGCATCCATCATTCATCTGTTTTGAGAAATCAAATTAGCGCAAACAAATGTCTTTTCTATATTTTTAACAAGATGCCTTTCATTTGTATGTGTTGAAGTCGGAAAACTAGTAAATATGTACCGCCAACAGTATATGACCATTAGATTAAGAGATAAAATTTTTAATGTCATCAAAGTTATTATTTTAAAAATATATTAATACGCGTATGAAGTTTCTCATCTCTTTAATCCAACGATCTATAACTGACTTCACCAAACAACTGGCTCCAGACGATCCCATTTGATATATAAGAATAAAGTGAAGAAGTATTTACCGTTGGGGTGTCGCAGCGTGCTCTAACACAAACTCTAGCTTTCTTAGCAGGAGTTTGTTGAGCAACTTCATCCTCTGCATCTCTCATTGTCTTATTAACTGTCTTACTTGGTGGCCAAGTTTCCACAACTTCATCATCCTTTATAGGAACCACTTCAGAACTATTCACAGGACTTGGAATATTTGGTAACCCTTCAGTAGTGCTACCTGATTTTGATGTTTCAAATTTACAATCCAATCCAAGAGCTAATTCTTCCTTAAATTCTTCATCCTTATCCAAAAGTTGTTTATTGACTTTGTTAACTTTGTCTTCATTTTTTGGAACATTGTTACTAGGAACTCTTCCAAGACTAAGGGAAACAAGATCAGATTCTGCCATTATTTCTTCATTGTTGTTATCATTTTGATCAATGTTATTGTTCTTTTTTGTTTCTTGTTTAACCATGTTTTGAAATTGAGTTTCTAGTGCCCGGTATTCAGTCATTATTTTGTTGAGACACATTTTTAAGCGTTGATTTTCTTCCCTTACTTCACCCATTTGGGCTTTTGTTGTCTCAAGTTGATCATCAACCTATACACAATTGCATCATGTGACATAAGTACATTGATGTATATGAATTATAACTCAAAAACATTAATTATTCAATGAATTTGAAAAGTAAATAGTTGCTTATAATCTAGACGAAAAAAATATATGTTTTACATTGTGACTATTTAAATTATTAAAATTAAACTAAAAAAGAAACTAACCTTATCGTTTCTGGTAGAGGGTGCAATTGGTTCTGTCTCCACCATTGATCTTTCAGCATTAATAATAGGGGATTCCTATATAAATATAAGATCATCATTGATTAATAAATTTATGAACAAATGCACTTTTTTCTTATTCATGTATTGAGTGAAATTGGAATTGATTTAAACTTGCATGTGCTAGGTGAAGTATCATATTTTTAGATACCATTTGTTTTGTTTCTAGCACATGCATGGGTCAACTCTCATCAAGTGTAGAATAATTGAAAGTAAACCCTTTATAGTATATGTATGACAAAAAATGATAATCTTCAATAGATTTTTGCAAATTATAGACATGCACATTCAACATGTGTGTACATGTATTTTTTTTTGACTCATGTGTCATTGTGCACATGTATTATTACTTTCTTTCTCTGCCAACGCCTCTTTTCAATTTCATATATACGGTGTTGACTATTTCAAGAGTGTTTCAACTCTATCAAAAAACAAATTCAAAACTAGCTACTAGCTAGTAGCTAGTACTTTAATATTTGCCAGATTGTAGATACATCATCTTTTTTATGTGAATGGTTTAATAGAGAAAGACATTTTTAACTAACTTATGTGTTAAAAAGAAGAAGAAAAAACAAAGACATTTTTAAGAAGTTTATGGAAGTAAAAGTATATACCATAAATTATTTACGTATAAACAATTTGTTGAATATGATATTAATTAAGTGATATAAGACAAAATTAAGCTTTGTCTAAACAAATACAAATTAATTAAGCTTTCATTATTCTGTAAAAAAAAGATAAAATAAAGAATCAAAGTTTTTTTTTGAAGAAGAAAACAAAATAATTGATTATTAAATCCTATAAACATTTTATGACAAAAATATGGATACTAAAAAATCTAAAGAGTACTACCATACATCCAAGATAAAAAAACAACAACAATTAGAACCATAACAAGCAAACCATTGAGGCGCCCACACACTAGACTAATTAATCCCCGAATCAATCAGATCAAGAGAAAATTAGGAGCAACATAAAATGGACAACCAACAAACTAATTAAACATGAATCAATCTGTGTCACGATCAATCCCTATAATCTCTATGTCCTAACTATTTGGATTTTTTGTGATGGTTATTTTGCCTTTGCATGCACGAAAGGTTATTTGTGTAGAATTCACCGAAGTGAGTGAACCCAAAAAAGTTGGTTTAATTTAGGAAAATAAATTGCATAAGGAAAGCAATTCATGATCTGACCATGATGACATGTTAATTACAATGATAGAATTATCCTATTAATTTGTAACCAAAAAAAAAATTATCATTATGATAATTAGTGTTCATCATTTATAATAAAAATCCAAAAAATACTAACTATTTATATGATTGTATTTCATAAACAAAATCAAAATGATATATATAGAGCTAATTATAAAAAAAAAAAAAAAAAAAAAAATTATATAGAGCTAGCTTTCTATGATATAAAGCTTTTGTCGTTTAAGACTTATAGCTACAAAATCAATTATAAAACTTCAATCTCTCTCACCCCTTTTGACTACCAAATCTAATAAACATAAGCCAAAACAAACTTATAGATTCATATATAGAAAAATTAAAAGTAATATGTTTTGTGATTTAAAAGCTGAAAATGGCTATTAATTATAAATAATTATGATAGAATGAATTAATCTTCACCTCAGCAATAGTCTCCTTTTGATGATGCTGACTTTGATGATCATCACCAATACTATGCTCACTTCTCTTATCTTCCTTGACTCCACTATCTCCATCACCAGATCTACCAGAATTAGAGGACTCCATATATGGAAGTTGAAAACAAAAAAAGTAGATATTTTCTTCTTCTTGATATGTTTTTGTAAACCTTTTAGGTTTTCAAACAAAAGCCCTCTTTATGTTAATATATATAGAGAAAGAGGACCTGCATGAAGTATTTGACTCTTGAAAAGGTTTGACTAATTAAAGATATAAATAAATAAAAAAATTTGTGATTGGTGGGTACCATCTTTGAAGTTTCGTACTACATTAAATTTGTAAAGTCACATGGGACAAACAAGCAACTAGGGTTTTGTTTTCAGCTAGTCAAACTTTTTGGCACCACAGGTGGTGACCGGAGCCTTCCTTTTCTTGTGATTAATTTTATATTTCTTGGTCTTCTCTTCCAAAGTGATGATAATGAAAGAATTTAAGTTTATGGAAATTTGAGTGAAAATATCTCATAGTTGTAAATTATTTTGTTTAATCACTTTAAAATTTTCGGTCGAACAATAATCAATCCTCTAAAATTTTTCCGTCATCAAAATTGATTCTCGCTGCTAGTTTTCATTAACGGGTGTTGATCAATTGATGTAGCTCTAACATGATGTAATGTTTAATTGACCTAACATTATGATATGGAGATTGCTAGAGGTTTGATTGTTTAAATCGATAACTAGAATTTTGGATGTTTGGTTATTATCATGTTTTGATTCGGTAGAGTATTCCATATTTAGTGGGTTTAGTAAGTCTTGTACTTTTTTTCTTCAATTTAATTTAATATATATAATATTGTTCAAAAAAAAGATCTAACATTATGATACTACTTTTATGTTTTTTATTTTTATCAATTACTCTTATACTCCCTTCGTCTCATTATATAAGCACCTTTATTACAAAAGTTTAGTCCAAAAATATAAGTCCTTTACAATTTTTGTATTCCAATGCAACTTAGTAGTAATAATTAGGGGTATGCGTAAGCTAAAAAGTAATAAATGTACCTAGTAAATTGTAAAGGGGTTTATATTTTGGGACTAAACTGTTGTAGTAAAAATGCTTATATAATGGGACGGAGAGAGTATATATGTAACCAGAGTAAAAATTGTGTCTATACCCAAAAAAAAAAAAAGAGTAAAAGTTGTGTTATATAGTGTGCATTTTGTTCTAGAGTTCTTAAATGGATATCTCGAAAGATTAGTAACTATAATAATGTGCGTATGATACCTTAATTTTAGAAAAATAAATATAAATTTGCTTATGATAAATCTAATTACATGCTATATATACAATTGTCTTTTATTGAAAAATATGATATTTTTAATTTTTTGTATTATTTAGCTTGAAATTAAAAAATTATATTTTGTTGGTTTTTCATTTGTTAGAATTTTACACTTTAACATAAATAAATGAATAAATTTAAATTCAAATTTTACACACTACATATAATGTATTATGTTTATCAATTGAATTATACTCAAATTAAAGAACATTAATTCAGACAACTAATTTGATAACTAAGTCTCGTGATAAAATGATATCTTAATCAATTTAATTTAACTATATATAATTTATAAAATATCCACCTGCGGCTGCATATAAGATGGGTCAATGGAAAAGACCTAAGAGAGTATAATAGTATATTGTTAGTCATTCAAATATCAATTAAAATAAACTAAATATGGAAACACATGACAGATCACATATACACTTATTTAAATACAACTCGTTAATTACCCAAAGGAAAAATACAATCGTTATTTTAGCATCACCATTACATCATTGTAGATACATAGAAAATGAGGAAGGCAAAGGTAGTTGGCAAGTGACAGATATGATATACTAGTATATGTATATGTAATAATATGTTGAACGTTCGTTTGCCACGAACATAGCAAAAATATTTAGTACAAGATTTCCACTTGTTTTATGCTTGGTTTAGGTGACAAAATTTAGACAAAATTTTCTTTTCTATAATTTTAATTTGCATACATAAAGACAATCTAGGGATCAACTCCGTTGACGTCTTATATTTTTCTCTCCTATAAGCATGATAGAGAATGAAATATAATTTGTACTTTTAAGAATATTTATATCTAACAATATTTACTACATATCCATTATCAAAAAAAAAAATATTACTACATATCCTAAGAAGCATTGACTAATATAGTAGTTTTTCTTTTCTTTTGAGTAAATCAAACTATCTCTCGCGCAATTATAGAGACTATAAAAGATTATCTAATTTTTTTAGAATTTTAGGATATATTTTTTCATGTACATCAACTAAAAAAGAATTTTGACATAATATTTATCATTTACTATGTCACATATATATTGTTAAGAGTAAATAAAGAGAGAAAAACAACTTCATCAAAGGCTCACAAGTTAAGTATCATACTCATGTTGTGTTGATGTTGTGTTGATATGATCCAAGACATAAAGAAATTGCTATCTCAAATAAATATTTCTCTCTAACACATATTCAGAGAAGTGAATCAATGTGCAAACTTTTTTATCAAATTTAGAGCTTCATCATATACCAACTTTTTGACTCAAATCTCTTCTCTTGAAGGACTTCGTGATCTTCTTAAGAATGACGCAATGAAAACTTTCTTCCCATGTGAATAATTCCTTTTTTTCCTTCTTTTTGTTTACTTACTAAAAAAAAGAGAAAAAATATGTACCCATAAAATTTAGGGTCACACGCCTCCGGTTACACATTAAACATAATTTTCTAAAATTTTCAACTCTCAGCCGTATATTTTAATTTTGAGTGATTCACACGGGACTACTCTCTTATGTAATACTAGTACTACTTGCATTATACTATTCTTTGAAGTCTTACATAATACTACTTGCATCATTTTATTTTGATTAGTAGCAATAGATTAATCAATTGATCAAACCCGAGTTGGATTTAATGAAATGTAGTCTTCCACAGTACAACGAATTAATACTCGAACCAACAAACCATTGTTAAGAATTTGCAGCATAGTGACGTGCCTAGAACCTATTGGGGGGGGATATTACGTGTTATCCAAAGATATTTGGGGTTCTTCCATGAATATCAAATAGGCTATATAGGTAGAAATGGGAACAAGCTTGCACATTTAATGGCCCATTTAGCCATCACAGAAAGTGATAGAGTTTGGATAGAGGATTTGCCTTTTGTAATATGTGAACAATCCAATTTGGATGCCGCTAGTTAATAATATGTTTTTTTTCAAAAAAAAAAAAAAATACTCGAAATTTTGTTAAGTGAGGTGTTCATATTTTTCTATTTTTTTGGTCAAATATAGTTAATTAATGATTAATCTCTTAAGATTAATAAATGAAAAATTATAGATTCAAACTCTACTATATATAATACAATGTTTCTATTAACTGAGATATGCTAACAAAATATGAAATGTTCATATTTAAGAGTAGTATATATGAGTGTGCTTCAAACAAAATTATTTCATGTAGATGGAACGTATACAGCGAAAAATGATATATTATTTTTCTTTAAAATAGTTTAATTGTTAAAAATTCATCCGTTAAAATGAATAAATTAGAAATTCAAAGTTTGAATTCTGTTCCTTTATATATATAATTTGATGTCTATACCATTGATCTATACTCATATAGGGACTAAATGTATATTTTTTAATTGAGATTTTAAACCTTTTTTAATTGATCTATACTCTTTAGGCCATGTTTTGCTGGACAATGTCTTTGCTATCTAGACACAACTACCGGAGCCCACTACTTGACTCCTTGTCATCAAATTAAATTATAGGCCACACATAGGGTCAGAAGGGCAATGAATATTCGAATGTATTTACCTTTATATGAGGGCAGGTTGAGGACACATAAGAGGGGAATAGTGGACTCATCCAACTAGGGGCACATTTATTTTTGGTCACAAAAGGGAACAACCTATGCAAATTGGTACTTATTATATCTAAATTTAAGAACTTTTAATTAAAAAAAGAACTCTTAATTCAATGTGTCAAAATAAACTATGAATGTGAATTGCAAAGAAATTTGTTGCAAAATATTAATTGAATTTTCATGTCGTTAATTAAGAAGTCAAATCCTCTCAACATGATATTATTTTATTTGTTATGACTTTACTAGATCAAATGCTCGAATTTTATTAATTTATCAGTTGACAAAAATGTGAAAGTTGATTTAGTATATATGACTATCACAATAATTCATATTAATGGCCTTTTTCTAATAGTAGATGAACAATTTTGGCATCAATTCTTCTGTAATATTCCATACGGGGTAGTGCATGTGCCTTTAGACTTTTGCCCATCCTGTTCTTGATTCAGTCTTTTGATAAAATAAAGTAATTATAATTTCCTTGTTATAATTTCTTTTTATTACTCTTGTGAAAATAGAAGCAACTTCTAATAGATAACAACTCTAAAGTTATCCATTCTTAAGGTGTACTCTATTGTTTAAAATTTTATGTTTTTTTTTAATGTTTGTACGACTATTTTCAATCTTTGATATTTTTTACTTTATATGATTTTTAATTTCAATTGGTAATATTCAAGAATATATTGGAATTATTTTTCTTCCTTTTTATTTTTAATTTGATTTTATTTGTGCGGTGTAATATAGAGATAGCGTGGACCTTAGACGTTGTCCAAGTCCTTGTTTAGCCTTGGGATGGACTATGGAGCATGTGTTGTGCAGCGCAGCCTTTTTATACAAAAGATGAAAAATCTACTACATACCCCCACACCTAGTCTTATACACACTCCCAAACAAAGTGTGTGAAATTTTCCTTCGATCTCATATATAAGTAAATTTACAAAAAAAACCTCACTCTTCCAGAAAATGTGTTAATGCATTTAAGTCTTACACTCTTTCTAATTTTACTCTTATTTTTTTGTTTTGTAAATAGTTAAAAATATTGAATGTGAAAAAAGTAGGGATATATTTTGAATAGTGACATTGAATGTAATGATTATAGATGACTTTTGCTTATATTTGAAACTTTCAAAAAAAATTGTTGCTAATATATGATACTGAGGGAGTATTTCAAAAGACTTAGTGGCACAGTTTATTGTCCGCCTATCTTTTATTCATATTTAATTATCTTAATATATATTCAAAGATATTCTAAAAGGCAATAGATTGCGTAGCCTTCTTAAAGAGGCATCTGATCGTTTAATTGTAATCAAATTAGTCTTTTAGTTTTTTTTATTTCACATATAGATTATCTAAGTTTTATTACATGTGCACGATTATTTTATTTTTTTTGACGGTATGTGCACGATTATTCTTAACATATTTTTATTAGATTTAGTTTAATGACTATAATTTCAATTTTTAATGCGTATAAATAGACGTAAAATAATTCAAATTCTAATTCTTGCATATTATATGCAATGTTCCTATCATGTATCAACTGAACAAAGTTTTATCTCATAAATTTTAAGTTCACAGTTTAGGAAAATTAAAGTTTTTCTCTTATCTCTTTCCCATTTTAGTAGTAGTTTGATCGATTTGGGGCAAATACTATTGCACAAGAGAGAAAGAAGAGGAACAAGTTTGTAGTTAGTTCAATTATTGTATGAAAATCTCAAGACAATTATCATGATTGCCCTTCTCATATTTGCCACAAATTGTTTAACCTAAACCTAAAACGAGCAAAAGTTACAAGTAGGAGATAGAAGATGAGCACCCAAATGATATGATATGATAAGTGGTTAATCTCACTTATGTCATGTTGGTAATATAACAAATGTTTGTGTAGTAATTTGTAAAGAAATATATGACAATGATAACAATGTATAAACAATATGAGACTTAAATGGAGTGTATGAGGAAAAAACTTAACGAAATATATAGTTAAGCATTTTAAAGAAACACACGAACTTTTTTTTAAACAATATGTGATGTGATGAAATAACTATTTTTTTTTTTGATAAAAAACTATTGATACCTCTTGTTAGAAAATATTTCATTGACTATCGATAAAACTAGACTTAAAAATCAATAATAACCTTTGACATATACTGTATCATAGAAAACATAAGAGTGGACATTAAATGTGAATATATTTCCAATCTGATAAACTTCGAAACTCAAATCCTTGACCAACAGCTTTAGATTCATGATGAAAGTATTTGAGCAAATAAAGGATTAATGAAGAGAAATTTTCTTATTTCAATTCAATTTTCAATTTGTTTTCTATATCATTAATGAAGAGCAATTTTATAAACTAAGTCATAATTTCTCTTTTCTCTACAACATCAACTATTTTTGAATTTATGTAATATGATCAAAACTTTTAATTTGGTATAGTGAGAGTAATAATTGTTTAGATGGATTTAGACTAGATATTTTGCACACAAGTTTCATAATCCTTTTTTTTTCTTTCAAAAAAATAATAACTAATGCCACACACAAATCCTAAATCACATGTGAGAATCGCATGAAACCCTTACCCACATTTTGTATTACCATAATAAGTTTCAATATAAAAATCAAGAAGATAAGTATAAGTATAACTTAAATTTGACTTCAATATACAAATTACACCAAACTTAAATTACGAGGCCCGGGTGAATGAATGGTGAAAGTCATATCTAGAGATATAATGGGTACATAATACTATATTGATTATGTATGTCTTGCACAAATCTTAGATAGAAAAAAAAAGATAGATTGGATATTTTTTAACTCAAGTTATCCTTGGAATCCAAAGTTGAAAGTTTAAATTAAAAAATCGATAATTTAAGTAGAACAATGACAACAGTCACAACACCACACCAACATAAGTTTAGAGATAAACATGGTGGATGCGCTAGAGTGCATACAAGTGAATGAAATCTTTTACAATACATCAATTTTATCAATAGTTAGATTGTGAAGTCTCACCCAATTTATCTTACACCTGGTTGTACCATAGACCATAGTCCATAAGAGGGAGAGTGGAGGAATTGAAGGAGGACTGATGATGAGTGATGATTATTAATATTTTTGTACTTTTAGCTAAGAGTATACAAATTACCACTTTTAGTTTGTGAGAAAAAGTTGCAAATAAAATACGTTATGCATAAACTACATATAAAATAAACAAAGCAATTTTTGTTCTTTTGTAAATTTCAAATATTTTTTGCAGTATATGTACACTTATAATAAATTAACAAATACTACTATAAGCATATAAGAAAAATGTGACTCATCAAGATATATATAAATATTTACTACCTCCGTCATAATATATAAGACATATTTTGATTAAATGACACTATTCACTTATCTTGTTTTGACTGTATTTTTTTTTTATAATTTATAGATGTAAATATTAGCATATACTACGATCTTATTTGATTTGTTTTGATGAGTATTTTTAAGATATAATTTTTTTTATAATTTTTACCAATTCACGATTAATGATATTATAGTGATTAAAATTGTACATTGATGAACAAACGGTGGTAAAAATGAATCATATATTTTGGACGGAGGTATTATTTGTTAAGTTTAAACTTGAATAAGTAAAGGTTAAGGGTTTAATCTCTGACATTTACATATAAAATACGATGTTATTATCAACTAAACTAAACTCACGATGATGCTTGATAAATAAAAAACTTAATTTATTTATATTTATTTTAACAAATAATTTAACAAAAACTCTTGATAAAACAAAAAATTTTATGGGACGGTGTAGTGATCTGGTGACACACAGAATAAGAAATATGCACGTGTAATGAATCAGACGGAAGACCAAGTACTACATTTGTTTGGTACCCAACTGACTCATAGTTACGTGTATCATCATCACATGTCATGTATGAAACTATCAAAAATCTTGTTTGAACGCATAATTAGCTAGCTAATAAGATCTCTTCCATTTTTAGTTTTCTACAACTCTCTCACTCACATAAAATTCAGTGTCATTCATTCAAGTTTTTTTTACAAACACTTCACCTGCAATATCATGTTGAACCATTTACTTACCAAAGCTTCAAGGGTTTCATCTCTTGCCAAATACAATGCTTTCTCTGCTTTCACTTTTTCTCGGTATTTTGCTTTCTTTTCGTTTTTTTGTTTATTATTTTATATTGAATTGACAGAGATCTGAGCTTATTCAATTTCCACTTGATGCTTTTATAACCTGATATAAATTTATATGAATTATTAGCCACCGGTTTGATTTGATCAATTAAAATACAGTTGAATTTTGTTTCATTGAAATGATCAACTTTGTTTGATGGTCCACTTTCATCAAACAACATATTTTTTTGCATGTTTGGAGTCACAGTAAGTTTGATGAAATCGCAGTGGCATCGCGATTTTGTTTAAGCTCCAAAGTGTAACTTTTGTCAAAATTATGAAGCTATGAAGCTCCAGCACTTCTTAAATTAGACGTGTCTCAGTGTGTGTCTGACACCGACACAACACTGACACGACAACAACACTTACAATTACATTGGATTATATCACACATTGAATTGTATTACTTTTCCAAAAAAATTATCTTTGTTGACGTGTCAGTGTCCGTGTCCGAGTCAGTGTTTGTGCTTCATAGTTATGAAGTAGCAAAATAATGGGCGCAAATTGGATGGAAGGGTTTACATGTCCCTTAAACAATTCAATATGTAGTTTTTGAGTACTAAGTACTTTTTTACAATAACTTGCAGGTGTGCCCATTCAATACCACTTGCCACAGTAGAAGCAGAAGAGATATCTGGTGCAAGGCCTGCTGAAGTTTTGAACTTGGGTAGGCATCATAATTGTTGTTATTTTTGTTCTTCACAGATTTTTTAGGAATTTCATAATGCTATGATTGATTTAGATGAATAAAGATTAAGAGTTAACATGATAAAAATGTACTTAGTTCACCTTCCAATTATACTTGACCGCGATTCTGTCTGAAATGTGTCAAACGTATTCAACATAGAGCAGTTTGCTAAATTTTAAGTTTATAATAAGACGTTGTAAACTGTAATATGATGGGAAAGGAAAAATTAGTCTCATAACATAATTTCTTCTGTTATTCATCAAAATTTGAATGGTATTAAGTGTTATTGTAAATTTTTCTATGATGTAGTTTTCAAAAAAATTAACTTTGGTCAAACTTCTTATGTAATGCTATGATACGACGACCATCACTCTGAATGTATTTTTGTGCTTGGCTTTCAGTACAGGGTAAATGGATTGGATCATCAAACTGGAACACCGTTGTGGATCCTTTAAATGGGGAGCCATTTATTAAAGTTGCTGAAGTTGACGAAGCAGGCGTTCAGGTATAGACGAGTTTGTTGTAACGTGTAATTCAATGGTTGATTTAAGACAGAGATGTTGGCTAACATTTTCCATTTCTTTGACTTACCAGCCTTTTGTTGATAGCTTGTCCAGCTGTCCCAAACATGGTTTGCACAATCCTTTTAAGGCACCAGAGAGGTATGTACAGATCCTTTTTCTTTCTCCGCTCTTCAATTCCGCCATAGAATGGATTATTGATTGATTTCCATCTACGTTAAAAACAAAAGATTGATGGGAATCTCATTATTTTCTAAATCTTTTATAGATATCTTATGTATGGAGACATATCTGCTAAAGCAGCTCAGATGCTATCACTTCCTAAGGTATTTCCAACAAAATATTTCTTTTCGCATGTTACTTTGTTGAATTTGATAAGGTTTTATGACGTTGTCCGGTCCAGTTATGCACTTCATTTAGTAGGATAAGACCTTGGCTGTTATATGTTATTGTAGGACAGTAGGAGTTATTTATTATGCTTGTTTTTCTCTTCTTTAATTGGAAACTGTACATAATTTTACTCTGCATGATCTTCAGGTATCAGATTTCTTTGTAAGGCTAATACAGAGAGTTTCTCCAAAGAGTTATCAGCAGGCTTTTGCAGAAGTTTATGTGACACAAAAGTTTCTAGAGAATTTCTGCGGAGATCAGGTACATCAAAATAAGACTTGCCATTGCCAAATGAGTCAAATCCCAATAACCTTCTGATAGTTACCTTTGGCTGGTAGATATTAATCAATTTCCTTCTGAATTCTTTCATTGATGTCTGACTTCTTCTGTGGTGGAAGAACACACACAAACACACAATAGGTAGGGGGAGACAGAGATAACATTTATCTCATTTGGCAATTTTTTTTCATTGTCCTTCATTTCAACCAATCTTTTGCAGGTTCGTTTCTTGGCTAGGTCTTTTGCAGTACCTGGAAATCATCTTGGGCAGCAAAGTCATGGCTTCCGTTGGCCATATGGTCCGGTAAGGATTTTATTTATTTTTAAATTGGTATATCATGTTCTGAAGGATGAAATAAGAGTCTGTGTCATCCTCTCACCGACTCACCGGGGATATCATTGTTCCAAAATTATCAATTACCTTGAGGTTAAGCAATTTAGTATATGAGAGTAATTGATTTAGGCTCACTCTCAGAGATGGACGAAATGAAAAATAAAAATTAAAAGCAAGTTTTTCAAAATAAAACTTAGTAATATTCAGTTTTAAGGTATAACACAGTACAACAGTTTGATATGCCAATTCAGTTCCGTATGTATATCAAGCCAATATTTCCATGACCTACCAGGTTTGGAGTATCTAATTTCCTTTGTGGTTATTAAGTAAATTAAAGATTGTACCCCAAAATTTAGATTAGCAGTGCGATGGCAATTCTTCCTGCAGTTATCCAATGAGTGTCTGTGTTTGGTTTATGAAGTGAATCGTTTATATTTTTCGCACACTATTAATATTCACGTTCTCTTGTGAGTCATAATCTCAATGGTTAGAGTTTGTTCTGCAGGTGGCAATTATTACTCCTTTTAATTTTCCCTTAGAGATTCCAGTCCTTCAATTAATGGGTGCACTTTATATGGGCAACAAGCCAGTTCTTAAAGTCGATAGCAAGGTAACATTTGGCTCTGATTTAAGGACTATCACAAAAATGAAATCTAATACAAATTTGATACAAAACAGCTACCTTCTAGACTACATGATATCTTTATCGTTATTATTGTGGTGAAAATAATTTTGTATAATGGATTTTCTTCATGGAAATGAGGGAGATTATGCATTTTCCGTACCATGCAAGAATACCTGCTATTAGGCATTCTTATTTTTCCCTACTTCTATTGGATTTGGGAAATAATATATTATTTTCTTTAAAAGAATATAAGACTTCTGCAGTTTAATTTCGAACCATTGACTCAAATTGTTGTAGGTGAGCATTGTTATGGAGCAAATGTTGCGCCTTCTTCATTCCTGTGGCTTACCTGTAGAAGATGTAGATTTCATAAATTGTGATGGAAAGACAATGAACAAGCTGCTCCTAGAGGTTGGTTTTTTTATATCTTTTTTTTCTCATACGAACGTTGATATTGCAGAGCATGTATTTGTTCCTGAAAGATCGCCAATTTAATTTATGATTTTATATGATAAAGGTCTTAATTTTCAACTCATATTGACCTCATTTTGTAATTTTGTTGGGTCTTATTGTCTCTGGAGCTCCTTTATTTTGCAATTGTCATATGATAATGATGTTTGATCATGAAGTAATATTATATTTACAGGCAAATCCAAGAATGACCCTTTTCACTGGCAGTTCAAGAGTGGCAGAGAAGTTGGCTGTTGATTTGAAGGGCCGCGTTAAATTGGAAGATGCTGGATTTGACTGGAAAATATTAGGCCCTGATGTCCATCAGGTTTCTTGCAATATTTTGTGCATTCCAGAATGATACTGACTCGGTTTTCAGTTGTATAACATTTTCTCTATTGTTTCTTGATTGCAGGAAGATTACACTGCATGGGTATGTGACCAGGATGCATATGCATGCAGTGGTCAGAAGTGCTCAGCACAGTCATTGTTATTTATGCATGAGGTTGGTCACCTCAGTTATTTTTTCGCTCTTTATACATGGTTGAATGTCCTCATAAACTAGGTAACTTTGTTATGCCTATGTACTGTGTCTTTACTAACTCCAGGGTTATAATTTCCTTTGTTCAGAACTGGTCAAAGACCTCCTTGGTATCTAAGTTGAAAGAACTTGCTGAGAGAAGAAAGCTAGCAGACTTGACAATTGGTCCAGTCCTTACTGTAAGTATTAATATAGGATTTATCATTTAAAACCGTTTCAATGGCTTCCTTAAAGTTTAAGGAATTCTTCCGGTGTAATTCTGATAAGCTGTTAAATTAGTTTAGATGATAGTCCCTTCTATTGATAATATGGACAATATGTCTATGCTTTTGTGTTTGACATTGTTGGTGGACCATGTGCCCTTGTTCATCCAAAACCATCATAGTTTTTTGATAAATCATTTCTTCCTGTAGTGCAGTTCGGAATTGGGAGAACAATTATCTGCATTATTTTGTGCTACTACACTTCATTTGAAATTCTTATTTTTGTTACTCATATGTTGCAGTTTACAACTGAATCATTGCTTGAGCACACGAAAAATTTACTTGAGATACCAGGAGCAAAGCTACTCTTTGGTGGTCAGCCTTTGGAAGACCATTCAATTCCTAAAGTTTATGGTGCTATTAAACCAACTGCAGTTTATGTTCCCCTTGAGGAAATTGTGAAGGATAAGAATTATGACCTTGTGACAAAAGAAATATTTGGACCTTTTCAGGTGTGTAAAAGGAGACTTGGAACATGAAAATAAAGCAATTCTAATGTTTTTTTTAATAAAATAAAATGTCAATTGTTTTTTTGCAAGATAAATATTTTTCTTTTATTTCCAGGTTATTACCGACTATAAAAGCAGTCAACTACCAATTGTGTTGGAGATTTTGGAAAAAATGCATGCACATTTGACTGCCGCCGTAGTTTCAAATGATCCTTTATTTTTACAAGTAAGCTTCTTTTTTTTTGTTTGAAGAGGTACAAGTAAGATTCTTATTACTCAACTTTATTTGGGTATGTGATGTGGTATGCCTCAATGTTAGTAGGACTCCTATAGTATCATATTTCACTCCAAAAACAAAATTATAGCTTTTAGGGATATTATTTTACGTGTAAAATTAATCATCTATAACATTTTTGTGAAGACTTTTTAATGTTCAGCTCCTCTAATCTTGAGATGACTAAACAACATGCTACTTGTTCCTTGAGCAATAAGATAAATGGGTGGGATTATCTTTTGAAATATTTGTGGTTTTATGATTCCGGGTCTCAATCTGACATGATCATTATGGGTAAAAATAAATTTGCAGGAAGTGATTGGGAAATCAGTAAATGGCACTACTTATGCGGGTCTAAGAGCAAGAACAACTGGAGCTCCACAAAACCATTGGTAAATGGAAATATTTCAATTTTCAAGTAATTTCTTTGTTGTTTGGAAACAAAATATATACGCATCAATTTATGAAAAAATTATTGTATTTATGCAGGTTTGGACCAGCTGGTGACCCCAGGGGTGCAGGAATTGGAACACCTGAGGCTATAAAACTTGTATGGTCTTGCCATAGAGAAATAATTTATGACTATGGACCAGTATCAAAGGATTGGGAAATTCCTCCTTCAACATGAAAAGTCCTATGTAAGAGATTATGAAGTTAGATGGCTGAGATGAGATTAGTATGTCCTTGACAATTTTAGATTTTGGAATAAATTTTAATTTTTATGGAATCCGGTATTGATAGATAGTAGAAATTGAGGTAATATTCCCTTTCACAATTTTATATTTATACATTTTAGAATAAACTTAAGTAGATTGAGATTTTATTAGCTCTAACTATCTTTTCATTTACACCTCTATCTATCATGATAAAAGTAGTAAGAAAACTGAATTTGTGTTCCTTGGTACGATCCTAAATAAAGCAGCTATCAAATTGATTATGACTTTATTAAGGATGCTATAAATAAAGTAAAATGTGTAATTTAAAGCAAATGATTTTTACAAAAAAAGAATCAAGTAATGGAAATGAAAATATTTTTTAGAACAAGAAGTATGTGTTTAATATAGTTGTCTCTAATGTTTGATCATTGGATTTTATATACCAAAAATTTCACCACAAGAGATCCCGCAAAATGCTTGCAAGTGCACGGGGCAGTGAATTTGCTCTATATTGGAAATGTTAGAGAAGCGGTTTAGGTTTAAATGATGAGTTTGACCATCTAAATAAATAATAGGAAGTTCAACACTTGCATTCAAATATTTTTATCTCTCATAATAGAGCTTAAAATTGGTTAGTTAGTTAACCAAAGTTGGTTACAATTAACATAAATTAGTTATTAGTTATGACTGATGTATGCAGCCTCAAGTAGCAAACAATTTATTTTCTAATAAATAGAGTGTATTTGACTCTGCGTTTGCAAATTGTGTTCGTTTTAAATTAATAAATAACTAGTTAATATAATAATTTTTACAATATAAATATTTAATATAAATATTTAATATAAATAATTTTTACAAAAATGATAAGTTTAAAAAAAAATATATAATGTTTTACATAAAACTTAGCATTAGTAACAAAATTGTATTAATATATGAGAGAAATATAGATATTTATATGAATTGCAAAACAAAATACCAAATAAGTAGACATTACAATTTTTTTAAAAAATAAACCAATGTAGGACACCAGTGTGTGACATACATGGTCACACATTACCACTTCTTATTAGTTAATATTATTCGGAGCTATAAATTGAAACATAGTAATTTAACGTTAAAAATAATATGAAAAATTAATATGAAAATAAATATCAATATTGAAAAAAAAGTTTAAATTATAATTATGGTTTTAGATTATAAATATCAATATTGGAAAAACAAGGTTTAGAGAAGTAAATAACTAGGAATATTAAAATATTGATGTCCGAAATATTATAAAAGTAATAGACTCTAATATTAATATATTAGTAGAAATATCGATAATTGTAGGAATTATAAAAAAAAATAGTTCTCCATAATAATATAAGTAGGTATAAAGGTCAATATGAAATTAACAAAATTTATATGTATGTGCACAAATATAGATCCCCAAATGAATCAGAAAAAAAAAAGGCCCCTATATATATTAAGATAAAATTTAGGTGCATTTCTTTAGGTGTTTTTCTTATAGTTCTTTAACATAAAATTTATTTTTTATGGTTATAACAAACATTGAAAAAAAAAATCATGGATTTGGTGAAATCATGGTGAGTTAGGTTAAGTGCCCGTTTGACCCGGCTTATTTTCTACTTTTCTATTTAGCTTAAATGAAATAGAGAAATATAAAATTGAATTTAGCCATATTTCTCTTTAAAAGTATTAGAGAAATAAAGTAAAGAAGTAAAAAATAAAAAGAAGTAGAGTCAAACACAATTTTTTCCTACTTTACTATTTTTAAGGAGAAGAAAAAAAGTAGAAAATAAGCCGGGCCAAACGGGCACTAAGAACCATACAAAAAACACTTAAAGAAATGAACCTAAGTTTTTTTTTCCTATATATTAATGCATGAGTAGAAATATAAATTTTGATAGATATTACAAAAAAAATAACCCCTGATAATATATGATTAGAAATAATAATAATAAATAGATCTCATATTAATATATGTGTAGAAATATAGATCTCATAGAAATTATAAAAAAGTAAGTCCGTAGATAAAAAAAAAAAAAATAGGGACCTGTGTTAATGTATGATTAGAAATATACCGTTATCCCCTTTTTGGGGCTTCCTTTTTTTCTTTTTCTCTTAAGTAACAAAAATAAAAAGAAATCTATAGATATCAATAGAAATTATATAAAAAAGACCCATATTAATAGATGAGCAAGATTATAGATATCCACCGACATTTAAAAATAATAGGGCATATATTAATATATGAGTAGAAATATCGATATCTGTAAAAATTATGAAAAAAATATACCTCTATAATAATATATGACAACAAATATAGGTCACCGTAAAAATTACAATACAATGAGCTCACATATTAATGTATGTGAAGAAGCATAGGTCCACATAAAAATTAGAAGAATAAAAAAATATGCGTCAGATATATATACGAGTATAAATATGAGTCTTAGTAATACTATAACAACAAAAAAACAAAAAAAAAAATAGGACCCGTATTTACTCCCTCCGTCCCAAAATAAGTGTCACACTTACCAAAATTGTTTGTCCCAAAATAAGTGTCCTACCTATTTATAACATTATTTTTTCCTGTTTTACCCCTTACTATACTTCTAAGTCAATCATTAAAAGAATAGAAAAACTAAAAAAATAAAGTTTCCCAACGTAACAATCATTACTTTGTCTAGGTAGCTATGAGACTAGAAGCCAATGCCTTTATTTAGGCCCCGTTTGACCCGGCTTATTTTCAGCTTTTTTATTTAGCTTAAATGAAATAGAGAAGTATAAAATTGAAGTTAGTCATATTTGTCTTTAAAAGTATTAGAGAAATAAAGTAAAGAAGTATAAAATAAAGAGAAATTGAGTCAAACACATTTTTTTCTTTCTTTACTATTTTTAAGGAGAAGAAAATAAGTAGAAAATAAGCCGGGCCAAACAGGTACTTATTCCTGCTGCATGTATATTTTGATTGGCTTATCATATCTAGAAGCAATCAACTACTCCCATTAAGAGAAATGTGAAGAATTGTACCGAAAAAAAATAAAAATGTGAAGAGACTCTCAGTAAAATAAATAGTGCTACTCCATATTCACAACAACTTATTCCTAACAAAAATATAACTATGTCAACTAAATTAGAGATTGAGAGTGTAAGTGAAAATCATCCAGAATTTGATGTAGAAAGAGTAGAAGATTCTCTTGATTTGGAGAGTGATGATAAAGAAGATGACTTTGAAGTAGAAAGAGTAGAAGACTCTCTTGATAAGGACAATGATGATAATTATGAGGAAGATGACTTGGAAGTAGAAAGAGTAGAAGACTCTTTAGATTTGGAAAGTGATGCTAAGGAAGACAACATTGCAGTAGAAACAGTAGAAGACTCAAATTTGGAGAGTAGTGCTAAAGAAGATGACATTGATGTAGAAATAGTGGAAGACAATATTGAAGTAGAAAGAGTAGAAAGAGCACAGTTGGATATAGATTTAAATCTGCCTGCACATCATGATTTTGATTTGAATGAATTGCCTAATGAAGATTATGAAGAGGTGAACACCATGTTACAAATTTTAGTTCCAAAATTTTACTCCAATTAAATTAAATTAGTACTATTTCCTTATCATTTTGGTTGTGTACTGTCATTTTGAATTTGGTTGTATTTCATGCTAAATGAAAGTATTAATGTAATCTTTGCGTGTACTACCATTTTGATAATGAAAAAAAGATTGGTGCAAGGCTGATGAGAATAGTCAATAATATTAATTGATAAAAAAGATAAACATCAGCAGAATTACAATCACGTACATAAGACATTAACCTAAATATTCAACAATTTCTTGTACTAGTGTTGCATCACATTTTAATACAGTAGGAAGTAGTCCTTCACGTTCCAAACTCTCTTTGCCCAAATGTGGAATATTATACTTGTTGCAACCTCTTGCCTTCAAGATTTCGATCATACACGATTGCAAAGTTAAAAAAATACGATTTGATTTTTCTGTTGAAAATTCTTCAAAAGATTTTTCAACCGCTTTCACAAGATCATCAACAGACTTAGGCGACTTCTTATATTGTAAGGATTGAATAGCTCTAAAATATCCAAGATCTAAGACATTTAAATCCGGAGAGTTTGCCGGTTGACACACCAAACGAATATCAAACCCGTCTTGTGAAGCTGCTCGACGAAATTCATCATCATTACAATCAATATGTGTTCTTGCATTATCTTGTTGAATAAATATTGGAGATCCTATATCTTCTCTTGGCCATTTTTCTTTGATGGCTGGTAAAACTTTCTCAATCAAGTATTTTCTTATCACGGCTCTATTAACCGAAGTTATTGGTTTGGTTTCCATTGTTCCTGCTGCTCTATTGATACTATTCCTTTTAGCGGGCTCTTGTGTGACAAAGGGAAACAAACCAAGTTTTCCTGAAAATGGTTCATTATCGTATTGCGCACGAAGCCTTGGACGAGCCACAGCAGATAAAAACATCACTTTTGTAATGAAATTTTTGCTTTTACAAGTGCGAATTGGATCTTCTTCTTCCGGTAGCAAATAGTAATTCTGAGACTTCTTGCTCAAATAGAACCATTTCTCATCGATATGAACTGTGTTGTACATCCCTAAAAACGTTGGATCATGCGGCAAGCTAGCACCATCAAGCATTGACAAACAAAATCTCAATCTATCTCTCTTGTTCTCTTCCTTTAGAAAAGGCTTTATAGCATTGGAATGCCTTCGTATATTTTGTGACTTTAGAGCCCTATGCAAAGTGGTCCTACTTACATTCATTTCATAAGAAAGGTCTCTAACAGTTGTCCTTTTACGCAAAGGAATATCACGCATCCGATCAAAATCAATTTGAACTCTCTTACGACCACAATTTGTTGTCTTTTTATGAGACAAATCTACATGTACACCACTATTTTTTCCTTGTTTCCAAATACGTTGAACGGTACGTCTTGAAACCGAAAATTTTGATGCCACCATTTCAAGCACCCCATCTATGAGTCTTCCTTCAATACACTTAGTTAAAACAGAATTATATATAGCCCTTCTATCCACATTCTTCAAATTCTTTCTTGTTGTTGGTGCTATTGGAACTTCCAGATTAGACACATCATCAACACTATGTTCTTTTGTAAAAGGAAAAAATAAATTAGTTTGAAATCTATGTATTCCATACCCAAAAAAAAATGTATTCGAGTAAATTATACAAATTGTAAATTAAAGTGTTAAAGATATATACCTATGTCACTTGATGAAAGAATTTCGAATACTGAAAGAGCTTGTTGATTTTGAATGTTAATATCAAATTCTATAAATCAACAATATAAAAGAATTGGTTACAATAAAAAAGAATTAAAAAGTTATAAAAATTGCAAATTATACATACCATACTGTAAGTTTGATTGAGGTTGAGGCATTATGTTCATCAAAAAAATGAAAATGTGCTATATGTTCGTCAAAAAAAAATGTGCTATGTGTTCAATTTTTTTTTGATACAAGCTACATGTGCAACTTTAATAAAATTTAAGAACATGATAGGTGCATATATATAAATATACCGTTGTTTAAATTTGATTGTTGCAATGTTTCTCCTATTTGTGTATCATCTTCCATGAATAACTCATTGTTTAAGTCAAATTGAAAAGAATTTTTTGATGTAGAAAGAAGTTCTGAAGTTGAATGACTTTGATTGAAGCCAACATCTAATTCTTCTACATTAGTAGCATCTTCCATAACTAACTCATTCAAATCTGGTAGATAAGTTTTTTCTTCTTCTTGATTGTCTTCATTAGAGTTGATAATATTTTCATTTAAATCTATTTCTCTCAACATTTTCTAGCTTATTTTTCATGTAGTGTATTACCACTAAAACTCAAGTTTTATATTACTCTTACACAATAAATTGGTGGGAAATTTGAAGTGGAAATGAAAATTTGATGTTGGCGCTACAGTAAAAAGGAGACAATTTTGTTTAGAAAGAGAACATATAACATTTTATCTACTAGAAATGTATTGGCTTATTAAAAAATTGAGCTATCATGCCTATATCTATGCCTATTTGACTACGGTATTATCCACTCAGCTACTGCTACAACTTTTTTTAGGTAGTGATTGCAATACAAAATAATTGAATTAATGTTTCTTTTTAAAACAGAAAAAAGGAGGGACATTTTAGTAAAAAACACATTCTCTCTCTTTCATTTACACACTTTTTCACATTTTTCTTAAAGTGTGTGATTTGGTCAACTGCGACACTTATATTGGGACGGAGGGAGTAAGTTGTTTTGTTATAATTTTTATATACATTTTAAATAAATGAGATAAAATGATTACATTAGATCGAACATTTTGATAGTTAGTGCTTCTGTTGAGATGCTGGGATCTAAACCATTTCCAATTAATGCTATTAAAATATGGAAGTCAGAGACAATGACGAAAAAGTTGTTTGTGTAATCAATTACGAAATAGAACATATGATCGCACATTTAATTACACTTTACAGCAAAGTCATGATGATATTCAAAATATACAAGAGAATAATATGTGCATATAGTTGTGTCAAAAAAAGAAATATGTGCATACTGTTGAGAATTATTGTAAAAACTGATAAATATATTCATTTATGTAAAGATATATTTGACTTTGAAGTTTGACTATTATTTTTCTTTGTTGAGATATGTCTTCTAGATTTATTTGTTGATTGACTATTATTTTTCTTTGTTGAGATATGTCTTCTAGATTTATTTGTTGATTACTCTCACTTTAATAACATGGTTATCATTTGTTGATTACATTCCAAACTTAACACTTTTGTGAAACTTTTGGCTAATTGTTGTTTAGTCAATGTAAAAATCAAGTTTTATTATGTATTGTAGACCACATAATCATGTTGACTGACATTTTGCCATGCATCTTCAATCTAAGGATATGTATGATCAAGTAATTGAGTAATATCTAGAGCATGAATATCATTGTGAATGAATCAAAAAATTGAAAGTCACAACTGCAACATTGTACTCCCTCCGTTTTCGAATATAAGTAAAAAAGAAATGTTTTTCATTTTCTATAACTTGAAACTTAATTAGTCCATTACAATCTAGTATGACACTATCCTTTCACCAAACTTATGAAAGCCGAACCACCTCACGCTGGCTTAGTGGTAAGTTTCAGATTTGGCGAATAAAGGCATATTGTGATGTAAATATAGGGCAAAGTACTTGTCATAGGACATAGGTTTCTTGCACTGGTAATACCATAACCATAATAGTGTTTTTGTAGAAAATAATGTTGCAAGATAATCCTTATCACACTCCTAGTATTCAAACTTGGTTTACCACGTTGTGCGATTAATCACTCCACTAGATCAAATCTTAGTTGATTATATTGTTAGGCTTTACTTGTCAAACTCTAGTAAATTTTTTTATTGTATTTGAATAATGGAAATTAATACAATAGAAAAAACATGCGAGGTTATCAATTGAGATGATTCATTCTTCAAATTAGTAGTTATGGTTGATTTCACTTATAAAGCACAATGTTACAAAGTTTAAAATATTTTGTAATTCTCATTAAGGGTTACAACTTTTACACTTCAAATGAATGTTTTTTATAACATATTATTTCTCTTGACATGAGATTATCATTCACGTTCAATATCAAACTAGGACAATTATCTCTACCAAATATCAATATATAAAGGGGATATAAATTTTAAGCTGGCCTTTTTCTTTCCATAAAATAAACAGTTATTTTTTTTTTAATTCAAATAGCAAATTATTTTCAAAATAGTTACAATTTCTATTCTGATTTGCTTTACAATAAAAATGACCCTTAACTCTCATTAGACACTCATTGTCACGATAGAAAAATGGAGAAGAAAAAAAAACATGATACCCTCTTAGATAATTTGTTTTCTAACAATGCCATTTAATTTCTATTTCCTACTTATGTTTTCAAAATTTCATTTTCTTTCTTTGATTTTGTGTTTGTAACATGTGGTTTTATCCTTTCAAATGTAATGTAACTGCAAAAGTTAATTTTTTACTAACAAATTGAAGTTCATGAAAGAAGAAATAATAAAAGGTAGAATGACCGCAAAACTAGACTCACAAAACCTAAGGTCTCTCCTTTACTCTTATTTTATTTGTGTTGTTTTGATTTCTTTACAATTTCACTCTCCTAAAATTTATATCCCTTTATATATTGGTAGAGATACGAAGACATATATGAACTTTATTGCTAAAATGTTTTCTTTTAAAAAAAACAAAAAAAGCAAGGGCTGTGAAAGAAAAAGGAAAAAAAGAAGAACAAAAGAATGAATAATTTGCCTAAGCTTTCAAGTGCAACATAATTCACCACTGCGATATTTTATTTTACTAATTTATATAAGATGATACAACAATGATCATGTTTCAATTTTTTCTTTCCCACGGTACCATTTGAGTAGATTTCCTATATACAATTAGTGTGCTCTTCTATAAATTGTGTTTGTGGTAGTTGATTGTAATGCAGATGTGGCTAAGACTGAAATTGGATAGGAATGTGGACAAAGTGTTAATTAGTATCGCTGTAGCATTGTTGAATCGCTGATACAACACCGACATATATAATTTGAGTTATTAAGGTATTTCTTTCACATTTTTTATATTGGTTTTTATCAAATGTACTCTATTTATATTGAGTTAAGTACGAGTTTGTAATTCTTATGAAATTTGCTTTCAATTAATGAAATTGCTTTTATCTTAAAAAAAACAGTATGAGTTTTGTTAAGAAATTCACATGATGTATGGAAATTAAAGAGGCAACATTGCCTTTTAAAAAATAATTATTTGCACCGATATGAATATTGTATTTTAATATTAGATTAAAAAGATAAACTAACAAATATTCTATGATTGGTAATTTAATGGTGTGTATCATTGTTTTGGAAAACTTTTAAAATAATATATAAGTTACCATCATAATCATTTTCAACATATAAGTTAGCATCATAAGAAATATATATCACACAAACGAGTACGAATACGCTAGTTCAAATAATGAAGTTACACCGATCATTGATACATGTTATTGAACTTAATTTTTTCTTAACAATAATTGAAAATTAATATTTAATACATAATACATATAATTAAAAAAAAAAGGGTCATATACTCTCCAATTTCAAAGCTATACTGATTTTTTTTATTCAATTGTGTCAATACAAACTTCTTCACAAACGTTGTTTCTATCAACCGATCTATAACAAAATTTAATTTGAGCTCGATGTCTCTATCAACCGATCTATAATATAAATTTCTTAACTTATTTATAAACAAAATATAAATTTAAGAACCATAATAGTATTCATTATGTATAAAAATATTATATTAATGTTAATTATTTTTAAAATATGTGAATTATCAAATCTTATTAATATTATATCTAGTTGAATTTTGAGCATCTTGATCTTGATCTGAATATCTGATACAGAACGCTCTGTTTCTCTGTATACTTCAGTAGGGTTCAAACTCCATCGCTCAATGGATCGTCAATGGCGTCCAAATCACAGACCAATTCAATACCAAAACAATCTCTGCCCTAATTGCTTCATTCAACACTTCCCTTTTTGCCCTCCTCCTTCCCCTAATTGGCAACCACCACCACCACCACCACCGCCTAACCCTAACATCGCTTACGACGCCGATTTCGATAGAATCTTCAAGAAACCAAGAATCGAAGACGATGAACGAAGATTAAAGCTTATTCGTGATCACGGTATCAATCCACCTCGATTTCCACATCCTCCTCATCACGCTTACGTCACACCCTCACTCTCACCACCACCACCGCCACCTCCGCCGCCACAGCATCACCGTGACGCATTTCCACCACCACCACATCATCCTCACAACGCAATTTATCATCCTCACAATGCACCTTACCACGATCACAATTTTCAATTTCAACCATATCCAAATCATAATCATAATTTGAATGCTAGAGAATTGCACCATCCATATCCATATCCATATCAAAATCCTTATCCTAATGGTAGTAACAATAGTTTTTCGGATAATTCCGGTCAATTGGAAGATTCTAGATTCTTCAGGAACATGCCTCCTCTTCCTACTTCTCCTCCTCCGCCTCTTCCAATGGATCCACCATCTCTATTTCCTGTTACTTCTACGGTTTCTCATGAACCTCACCCCTTACACCAACCTTATTTTCACACTAGTAAAAATCACCTTCCAGAATTTTCCACTGGCTTTCCTATAGAGGTAGTTTAATGCTAATGCCATTGCTTGTTGTTGTTATTGTTTGATGCTGTTGTTGTTAGTTTTTTGTTATGTGTGTTTACTTTTTAATTTCTGTTAGGAACCCTCGAAACAGTATGCCGGAGATGCTCAACATTTTTCGCAAAATGGAATGTCTGCTGAGAAGCCAAAGTTTGTTGATGCTTCTCAATTATTCCGGAATCCACTTCGAATTTCCCGTCCTGATCATTTTGTGATCATACTTCGTGGTTTTCCAGGTGTGCTTTTTGTTGCTGAGTTATTTATTGCCATTTGTTGGTGAATTGTTATTGTTATGCAAGTTGACTTTGTTTGACGATATTTGTTTGTTTAATAGAGGGGATATGTAATTTTTTTTGAAAACTCGGTATTGAGAGGATAGTTAGTAACTCAGTATAGTATAGTGCAGAAAAAGTTCATAAATAGTATGCATGTAAATGTAAATGGGGATTTTACATGTCTTGTATTTTGTGGAAGATGACAAATGTCTGTAATTTCCTTCATGCCTGTGTTACAAATCTAGAGGAAGCTCCGCTGTTTGTGATTTTAGTTTTGGACTGTGATGTGAGAAGACTTGTTTTTATTTTTATGGTTATGCTAGTGATAGCAATTTCTTGCTTAACCAAATGAGACGGTTTGATTATTTTCTTCTGTTGAGATATTTTCTGCATGTTTGTGTCGTTTTCAGGTAGTGGTAAGAGTTACTTGGCAAAGATGTTGCGTGACCTAGAGGTCGAAAATGGTGGCGATGCTCCACGAATTCATTCTATGGATGATTATTTTATGACTGAGGTTGAAAAGGTTGTTGAATATTTATACTGGCTTTGTACCTTTGACAAAGCATTATTATCTTGTCATATATGAGGTTTTGTTGTAACTTCTGGTGGATGGTGTGTTAATATTTGTAATTTTGGTTGGCAAGGTTGAGGATAGTGATGGATCAAAATCTTCAAGTTCAGGAAGAAACAAGAGGCCTGTAATTAAAAAGGTCATGGAGTATTGTTATGAACCTGAAATGGAGGAGGTAACTGCCCACTTGCATTGTGCTGTGTTGTAAATTCGGAATTAGCTCTATAGATCTTGGTTGCAATTTTGCAGGATATTTGTATTTTTTTAGATATATGTCTTCTATAATATATTTTATTATATTAAAATACTAAAAAATTCTATTGATATATGATCTATTATAATCACAATGCTTTTTTTCTTTCTTTCTTTCTGCACTCCCGCCATGGCAGGCTTATCGGTCAAGCATGTTGAAAGCATTCAAGAAAACTGTCGAGGAGGGAGTTTTTGCCTTTATTATAGGTATGCATCACAAAAATGTGTTAGCTAAATTATTCTTAAAACAAAAGAATTACACTATTTTGGATATTTGACACAGTTTGAGGTTGCAGTTTTGCCCTGGATGGAAAATCTTGCATTTTGTCATGAGTTCCATACTCACTATTGTGACACTGTTTGTTGATTTATTGGTAATAGAATTGTATTTGAATACTCAATCATAGGCTTAATCTCCTTTGGTACATGTGTTTATGTGAAATTAGTTACAGTTATAGTTTATTCAGGTACCCAAAAGTGAAAATTTTGTTTCTTGGGTTAATTAAAATGACTTAATCATAGGGAGTGCTAGGGCTAGCTATGAACCGGCTTGATACAGAATATAATAAATTCAAATGTGTAGTTTCCTATTAGATTAAGTGGTGATACAGTGCCCATGCACTGCCTATATGTTCACTAACTACAGATGCAGTTTTGTTTGGAAATTGACCCTTTTCTTGGTGGTATTTGTTCCTCGTCTTAGTGGATGACCGCAATCTGCGGGTAGCTGATTTTGCTCAATTTTGGGCAACTGCAAAGGTATACCATTAATTCTTTTTTTGCTCGCAACCTCTGCCTTGTATGCTCAAGACGACTCACAATATCTGTGTAATATTCTCTCCATTCACCCTCAGAAGTCAGAACTAGTTTTAGACACATGTTTCACTCGCCTTCTGTTACCTAGTTTTGCAAAATTATTTACTTCTGTTTAGTATCATGATTATATATTGAAAAGTAGCAAATAGAGGGTCTTTGGCAAGACAACGTTTAATGCCAATAATCGTTTATTATCATGATTATATATCAAAAAGTAGCAAATAGAGGGTTTTTGGCAAGACAACATTTAATGTCAATTATTGCAAATAACTGAGATGAACCATTGTAAATTATCTATATTTATTATGCTTCCTAGTTGTCTGTCTGGTTGAATTTAGGACTTAGTATAAATAACACAAGTTATGCACAAGGATGTGAAGATTAATGTATATTAAAGTGTTCTTTTAAATGATATGGTTGCCACTTCTTGTTCCATTGCTTTAAATGACACGGTTGCTGATTTCATTTGATGTTAATGCATGAATGCCAATGGCCTCTGTACTGTTATAGTCATCAAATACTTATTTCTAGAATTAAAAAATACTCCCTTCATTTCTTATTATAAGCAAAAAATGACTTTTAAGGTTCATTGAATAACTAATGTATCTAGTCTATATTTCTGACCGGATACGTCAATTATTCAATGAACCTAAAAAGTTATAAGAAATGGAGGGAGTAGGTACATGAGATGCATTTATTCAATGTTTCTTTTGCTGACGTATATTCTTATTCCTTTCAGAGATCGGGTTACGAAGTTTACATTTTAGAAGCTACTTACAAGGACCCAGTGGTACGTTTATTTGTTTCCACCAAACAACAAAGCCTCATTTTGTTTTTCTTTTAGAGCAACATTCAGCTAATTATTACTATTGGTCTGTGCAAAACTAAATAAACTTATTAATTGTCTATCCAAAATACTCCATTGCATGATGATGGAGAATATTTTCATATTGCTTTAATGCTTCCCTTAATGGATTAGATGTTAGAATTTTTTTATTGTAAGTGTTTGGTTGTTTTGGTCCTATTCAATGACTAAGTTCTCTTAGATGATTAAATGTTTTTCACGATATGTAGGTTAATTATTTTAATTTATTCAGGGTTGTGCTGCAAGGAATGTGCATGGTTTTACACAGCAGGACATAGAAAAGATGGCCGAGCAATGGGAAGAAGCTCCATCCTTGTATCTGCAGCTTGATGTGAAGGTTTGCTGTAAATTTGGTATTATTTGTGTGAAGCTGGAAATTTTCAGGCAGTAAATTTTGTATAACTTGTATAGTAAAGGCTCTCTATTTGTATTTTCACTGTGTCTCTTTTACTGACATTACAGTCACTATTTGATGGAGATGATCTAAAAGAAAACAGAATACAGGAGGTAACTGTAACTTCTGAATATATATATTTTCTTTTGAGCTTTTGTGTGCAATTTTAATATTCGGACCATCTTTCAATTTCAAATGCTCATCTGGTTTTCGTTTCTGGGTTTAAAAATTGAATTTTATAGTGAGTAAGAGAACAGACACAGCAAAGGTAGCTGCGATAACTAGTTTTAATTTGAAGCTACCCTACCATATGATTGTGGATTTCCTATCATGTAAGATATGGGATATGTGCTGGTCGTATACTGCTTAGGAGAAATTCCGGATGTATAATACACAAATTTTCAGGCGGTGTGGCTGGACTTGACTGGTTTTATATGGCATGTTTTCCAGGTTGACATGGATATGGACGATGATCTTGATGATGCTTTAGTTGCAGTGCAAGGAAGAGAAGCTGGCAAAGTTGTTGACCCTCCTGTCACGGATGATGCTGGTAATGTGCTCTAACCCATTAGCATTTGTATATCTGTGTATCTATCCTGTTAATATCATTTTTTTGGGCACATCTGATCACTGATGTGATGCCCAGCTGTAAGGTAGTCGTGCATCTTATTTTCTTTATAATATTGGATGAGGTCAGATTGACATAGGATTATAACCAATGAGATGCTTGACCAGGCCAAAAATAAGAAAATAAGTATCCAGTCTCATATTGGGGTCCATTTTGATATGTTATCCCATTCCTTCCCCTCCTCCCTCATGTTATTTCTTTTTCAACCCTTTTATTTGGTCGGAAGAACATAAAAAATTAGGGAATAGTACATGGTTAGAAGCAGTGTTGGTAAAATTGCGAGTATACCCACGGGATTGCATATCCTGCTGTCCAAACACCTTTGTTTGCATTGTGATGTGCATAGGATCGGATAGCTGAAGACCACAGTGAAATTGCAAAAACCTCTGTCAACTTGTAGGACATAGAATTCAGCGCAGGTGGTGTTTTTTTGCAGAAAACTCTAATCCACCAGCGGCTGCAGCTGTGACGCTTCTTCATCCAATGGATACACAGATCTGGATAATAATTCAGTTAAATTTTTTAGATTGGTTTTATTACTTTCTTGTCTTTCATGTCTCTTCACTGTGGTTAGCCCTTTGCAATATAGGCTCCATAAAGGATGTGAAGAGATGGGATGCCGAAGAGGAACATCCAACAGAAGTCAGAGAACTGGGTAAAAGCAAATGGTCAGAAGATTTTGGTGAAGATGATATCGACCGAACTGAAGGTATGAAGGGCAATATTAATGCTCTGTCTGGGTTAATTCATCAATATGGCAAGGAACGAAAATCTGTACATTGGGGTGATAAGGTATGACATGTATTTGATGCAATTGCCTGAAAGCATAGAGAGTGCAATATTTGAAGTCTATTTCAACCTTAATAGTATCAGTAACAAAAACTTGCGTTTTCATTTAAATTCTTTTTGGGTTACATGGGAGGTGTAGGAGAAAAGGGTGAGGAAAAGGGTATGAAGCAGGCATTTAACAATGACATACAGTATACTATAGTGAAGTTGTTTAGGGCCATGTGTGCCATCATCTATACAATTTCTGTTTTTTCAGATTCGTTTAATCTGTATAGGTGTATTTAGTATATTTCTCTTCTTACTTTTCTTCCTAGTTTTGTGTGTTTTACTCCTTTGCTTGTTGAGGTAACGAGGGCACTGAATTTAGAAAAAGGGTAATGGATTAAACCATTATATTTGAGAGTTTCTCTTATATTTGGTGTGTATTGAAACATAGCCACAACAGAAATACTGGCAACCTGTTTTGTTGCTTATATTATGGATTGAAATCATCTGTCCCTTCAATTAAATAGTAACAAATCACTGAAATTTTTCCACTCTTTTAAATACTGCAACATTTTCTCTATTAAGTCTTTTATTAGGCATTATTTTAATTAAATGGACTAGAAAAAGGACATACGAAGTGGACAGGTGATTTGATTCCTTTCATTATAGGCATTTTCTTAATGTCAGCACCCCTTGCCCCTTTCTTTGCAACCATCCTTTCAGGTTGGCAAAACAGGGTTTTCAATAGGCACTGCAAGGAATGTAAACACTTTGTCTTTAGTGATTGGACCTGGTGCTGGATACAACCTGGTTAGTTATTCTGACTTCATCACTTCATATTGCTTAAATTTTCGTAATGTTTACTATTATTTAGTTGTCTTTTTCTCTTTTTTCGGGGTTAACCTGATAATAATCTGTCTTGACTGGGATTTGTTTACAAAATTTCATACCCTTGTTTTCCATTTTCCTTTTCGTAAGCTAATCTGGGGCACTCATTTTTGACAAACTTGAAGTTTTATGGTTTTTAATGAACGATGTAAAATCCACTTTATTTTTCAATTGGAAGATACCTTTATGAAACCATTGTATTGTGTGTTTATACAGAAGTCAAATCTGTTGCCTGAAGTGGAAAATCCAACCCGAAATAGTGCGGAACCAAAGAAGCATAGCAAATTTCAAGAACGAATCCGGGCTGAACGTGAATCATTCAAAGCTGTCTTTGATGGGAGACGACCAAGGATTGGACTTGATGTAGAGGAGGACTGAGTCAGAAGTTTGGCTTACTCTGTGCTATATACAGAAGTCAAATCCGTTGCCTGAAGTGGAAAATCCAACCCGAAATAGCGCGGAACCAAAGAAGCATAGTAAATTTCAAGAACGAATCCAGGCTGAACGTGAATCATTCAAAGCTGTCTTTGATGGGAGACGACCAAGGATTGGACTTGATGTAGAGGAGGACTGAGTCAGAAGTTTGGCTTACTCTGTGATTTATACAGATAGGTTGGATTTATACCTTGTTGAATTTTTTGGTTGGATGGAGCTGAAAAACAAGCTGCCTCCAGCCTATTTTTGTGAAATTTTGTAAAATTTTATCATAAGGTTAAAATAAGAAATATATTTCTGATATGGTAAGGTCAATTTGGTTTATGTATCTGTGTCATAGTAGATGAACACTCTTATATGTTTGATTTTATCATGAAATACCAAATCGTTGAAGCAATTAGATGATGAAAATTTATGAAGGAGTAGAAATGTGCAACAAACAGTAGAAATTGAATTTAATGGAAGATTTATGTGCAACAAACATTTTAGGAGATATATGTGCCACAAACGTTTTAGGTTTTCATCAACTTGTAAGGGTAATAATACACGTATAACCAATATTTAAATAGGCTGTATGAATTTATTTATTTACTTATGAAAATCTAGGCTATATTAATTATGCTCATCATAACTTGCAGGGTAAACAAGCTAGCTAATCGGAGTATATTTTTTGAATTATTATTTTGTTATATAAATCGGACTATTTCATTTTATAAAATATTTTGCTTTCAATTTTTTTTTTTAACAAGCACATTTGCCTTTATATATTATGTTATTCAACTATTAATTATTCAATTATTAAAAAAAAAAAATTATCAAAAAAAAAATTATCAAAAAAGAAAATGTTAACCGTTCAAGTTCAGCAGTGGAGCCATTGAGCCTTGAACCAGTATCTTCCTTGGTTCAATGACCGGTCTGATTTTCAAAATATTATATTTTATAGTTTATAGATATAGATATATACAACTTGATTGATTACTTTTTATGCCATATAGTAGAATATGTTGTTCTTTTACTTTATATTTACATATATTTACAAATCAGTAACTCCACTCTTTTGTCCCTTGACTTTTCAAATATGATCAAAGGGAAAAGGGAGAAGTAAATAAAAGACAAACACAACATAGTTACAATAGCTAAAGTTGAGTCTGATCTTTGGTTTATTACTGCTATAATCTAGGTCAGCCTCAGCAGTTCCATCCAGTGTCTAGTGACTTTATCTGGTTTTTAACAAGGCTTGTTTAACTCACATTTTAAACAACCTGCATAGCGAGTAAGAGCTGCAGCATCACTCCCAGGCCTTGCACTGATGTCTATCTTGGGAAAATTCGTAGACTTAGTTCCGGACTGAACAAAAAAGGCTCCATTCATCATCAAGTCATTCTCTGATCTCCAACTCCATTGCTTCCACACACTTTCAGGTGCATAATCTCTCTTTGTCACCTAAATCATGAGCCACAACAGTCATATATATTAAAACTAGCTTGTAAGACAAGTTACGTCACTCTTTATGAACATATTATTTTTAACAATTTGTGTAAGAGATTGAGAAACTAGTGTGATAAACTTCAGAAAGATTTATTTTCTCTCTTCAGATACCTCTTTTGCGTTTGGGTTCTGAGGAGCGATAAACCGGTTACCCTGGCTGAGTATGGTCGGATGCGTGCTACCACCAATGGCATACATAAGCCAATGAGTGTAGTCATTGTTAACAATATGAAAGAAACCCCATCTGCACCTTGGCATTCTCTGTATCAATCCTTTCCCAAAATGGTTGAAAGCCACAGTTATTTGTTCGATTTGATCTCCTGAGGATGTATCACTTGCTCCAAATAACATAACCTACGGCACAAGCGAAAATACATTGTATCAGTATGAAACAATATATTTAAGCAACATCCTGATTAGTAAATATGCATGCATATAAACAAAATAGTAAGTAGACTTATAATTACGTCATTATGATGCGTCATATGGCAGTTGGAAATTGTAATAGCTGTTGATCCCTCTACAGCATCAAACAAACCATCGTCACAATTCCACAATGAGATATGATCTATCCAAACATGAGAAACTCCAAACATTGAAATTCCATCACCATCACTCGTCGAACGGATTCCATAGTGACTCATGGAGTCTCTAATGTTGCCACCACTGGCTCTTTTAATATCATGGATGTGTAACCCATGGATGATAATGTTTTTCACATATTGCATCGTTATTTGAGCACCTTCACTAATATGAATGTTTGCACCACGTCCATCGATGGTCTTATTATCTGTCAGTAGAAGCTCCGCCTTCAGTTTAATATTCATACTATGTGCAAAAATGATCCATAATGGCTCGTCTTGAATGACTGCATGTCGCAAAGTTCCTGGTTTTGGGTTGACAAGATCATTGTCAGATGGATCGGTGATAACATAAATTCTGCCATCTTTGCCTCCTGTTGTGCCGTGACCAAAACCAAGAGCACAATCTGCTAGCCTCTTGCGGTTTTTTTCCCAATTTGGATCGCATCTCCAACATTTATCAATCGGATTTGTGGCTTCGCACGGACTATTGTGGTTGGCTCTTGATAAACCCCTCCTTGGAACATTGGAAACTTGAAAAGCCCTGCTCAATCATGAAATTTCATTTTATAAGGTTAAACTTGATCTTGAATTCATTTATTGGCAGAATTTCGCTAAGCCAGGCAAATTTCAAATTCAAGCCATTAAGAATTCAACTACGGTTATCTTGAATTTCGCTAAGCCAGCAAAATTTTGGATATGAACCGTTCGATTTAATTAGTTCATTAGCGCCGAAATATGCTAACAACAACGAATGATGGTAATGTAACCACATCTAATCTAATGCAAATGTTAATAAGAAGCTAATACATACTTGTGGACATGCATATTGAAATTAGCAGTTTCATTCTCAGGGTTTATCTTGTAAGCTTGTTGTGCAGCCTTTTTGGCTTCATGATGTCGGCTCTTCCAGTAATCGTCGTAGTGAACTATGTTAGCATCGAAGGTAGGGAATATAGCAAGATAAAATACAAAAATAAAGAACAATTTAAGTTTGTTAGCTTCCATCATTCCATCAAATGTTTGTTATCAAATTGTATGTGTCTTGTTTGCTTATGTTTCTTTTATTATGTTTCAAATCCTTCTTCCTGATTTTTTGCTCGGCCCTAAGTATGCGGTATTATTAGATTCTCTTAGATATCTAAATCTGCATTTGTAAGTAATAAAACTATATGTAAAAATAGATATAACCAACCGAAATGCATGGGTTGATTCTGCTTGATTTGCTATATATTTGATTTGGGAGTGATTGTAAGCCTTATGCACCATACATTTATTTAAAAGGTCAAATAAAATCCTTTAATCTGAGGGATTAGTGCAAAACCTTAGTTTGGATGGCTTATTTTTAGTCCATTTGCTTAATTTGTTTGTCCAATTTTGTAGTTCTTCACTACATTGAACAACTAATTATTTGTATGAAATGATTATGTGTATTTTTTTTATTTTTTTGGGTAAGATTATATATGTATTGTTATTAATATCTTACCATTAACTAGCTTGAACTAATGAGAAAAAATATGTGAAACATTTTTTAATTATGTACCAAAATTTAAGTCACTTTATATTACTAATGAAACATTTAATGCTCTTTTTTCCATTATGTCCTTAACCATTGTTTCTTTTTTTTTCTTTCAACTTTACAATTTATATTTCCCATACTGATGAAGGATAATTTTGTAAACAAACTCAAAATTTCACTTTTCCATACAACATTAATTATATTTCTTAATTTGTGTAATACGATCAAAATCACTTATATTTTGGTACGAAGAAATTATTATTATTATTATTATTATTATTATTATTATTATTATTATTATTATTATTATTATTATACATGTAACACAAAACAATTCTTGTAGTTCACATATTGATCCCCTAAACCCTAAAACTAACAATGACTAGCTTTTTATAATGAAGATATAAAATGAATAAAAACACTTTCCATGGTCACCTTAAGATAAAATAATCCAAGCACAAATATTAAATTATTATCTATTGATTCCACAAACTCCGCGGGCTTGAAAATAAGCAAAGCAAAGCAAGGAATACTCTGCTTTTTGTACATGTTATATTACAAAACTATATACGTTAACACAATTCAAATTTCTACATACATGCAGCTCAAGTTTGGAATAATTAAGAATGTTCAATCAAGGAAAGCAAACTAACCATAGAGCTTGATCATGAGGAAAACATGGAAACCACAACACGTTATTATAAACGTTCAAATTATATATAGCTTCCACATGTTATTTACATGCAAATTATAACACTGTCTGTCTGTCTGTCACATTTCTTCAATACCAATTTCTTGTGGTTAAAATTTTCATTCTCAATAATGGCCAATGCTAGAGGTACTCCAAGGTATGGAGTAATAAGACCTATGGCACGCACTCCTGTTGTTGAAGAGATTGTACCTAATTCTGGTTGGACAGAGGACTCTACCGGTCATTATCTTCTCGTCGATCTCCCTGGTATATAATATACTCTTCCATGAATATCATTAACTTTTGAATAGAAAATAATTATAATGTTCATATGATTAATTGAGAAGAATTCATACACTACTAATTACTAGGCTGTAAATTGAATTATCAGCAAGGAATATTGATGCCATGGAACTCTTTTTTTCTCCTTGTCATGTTGTTTATGTACAGAATTTGTGAAGGAAGATGTCAAGCTTCAGGTTGATAGCAGCGGACGAATAGTGGTCAAGGGAGAAAGGCAAGCAAGTGAGCAAAAACGCGTTAATTTTCATCTGAGTTTTCCTGCACCAGAGGATTCTGAGGTCGATAAGATAGCCGGAAAATTTGACGGAGGGATCCTTTACGTGACTCTCCCCAAGCGAATTGTAGAAGAGAAGAATAAAGAAAGTGGTCACACTGAGGAAGCTGGAATTGGCAGTGTTGAAAGAGCAGAAGAACATGATAGCCATCAAACCAATGCTGATAATGATGATGAGAGGAGGAGAGATCATAATCAACATGTTGGTCATGAAGAACACGAAGACGAAAGGAATGAAAATGCGCAAAACGCGCAAGTGGGGGATTATTCTGGACAAGTAATAAGAAAGTGGGATCAAGAAACCATGTTAAGAAGTACAGTGGATGTTTTGAGGAAAAACAAAGGAATTGTTGTAACAGCTGTTATAGCTTTCTCCTTAGGGATGTATGTATCTAGTAAATTTCAATTTTCAGAAGCACCATAAATAGTACTTTGAGCTGCATCCATTAATGTATATCCACCACTTCAGGTCAAAAGTGCCTTTCATATGAATTTACTAGTATCCATAGAACAAAGTATTATGCAGATGTTCAAACATTGAATATAGTATATCTCATGTATCCTTCTTTGTTTCCAGTCTTAACAAATAAGTACATCTGTTATATGATATAATTATGTGTCATAAATAATTTTTCATGTCAGAAGAATAGAATGATTGTGGAGGGGACATGTTAGTGTTTGCACCTTAATATACACCATCTTCCTTTTAATTGTTCATAATTTTCATCAAATCAAAATAATCTTAGTTTTTCTCTATAGCTTCTATCCAGTAATCATATGTTGGTTTCTATCCTATGATGAAAAAACCTTAAAAAACAAAGTGAGAAACCAGATGACATTACCTCTTCTTTTTCAAAACCAACTTTGCATATGATTCTGTATACAATATTCTCCACTGACCTAATCCAGAAACTTGATCCCAATTATGCTAAATCAGAAAAGCACTATGTAAAAATTTACTTTTTATCTTAAAGGATCAGATTCCACAAGTAGTCCACCAATTTAAAAAGAGCAGAACCTCACAGGATTCTGATGCAGGGAAGAGAAGCTTCTTCCCGAGCTTAAATTGTTTGTCTCCATATTCCTGCTTTTCTTCATGATAAATTAGTTCTAGACTAATAGTTAAAAAATGAGTAACTTCCAAGAAATAATAGTTACACATTACAATACATCATGTACCATTCTAAATACTGATACTGATAAAGAGCTTGTTGAACACAATTGGGATATAATGGAATAATGCCTCAAGGAGCTTCATGAACACTAATATATATATATATATATATATATATATATATAAATGAATAGACAATACTATATAGTTTGGTTGAAACAAGAAAGGAAAGGTGGTTGGAGTTTTTGATGTTGACAAGTGATGCATGGAGAAGAATAAGGAAACCAAAGGGGTAGGGAGAGAAGGATAAAGGTGATTCTTTGTCCTAAAACTTTATTCAAAATGTAGATGCTTTTTGACAAAGAAGGATGGACCCATGGTTGGGACGCGGAATCATGTGCCTTCCTGCTGAGGCTTGTAGCTTTCATTGAAAATTTAAGCATATTACTCCATGCATATTTGGTATTATGGTCGATCCGTCAAAACTATGATGAACTATCGTAATTCTATAAAAACTATAGGGAAGCTTTTAGAAATCACCGTGATTTCTTGGTGAAGCTACCACGATGCCGAATATAACCAAAGCTTACATCTTTCATGCCACTGTTCAATTCAAAGTTCAAACAATGTCATGAAGAGTGATGGACATATACATAACTACAAGTCCTAGAAGAGAAATTGCTAGTGGTACACACTTTTTAATATCACAATCTCATGGATACTTCCTCTTACAAATACTATTTCATACTTGAATTGAATATCACACATGAAACTAATTAATTAAATAAATCAACAGTAACAAACAAGAAATCTTGAGCGTGACAACAAACTTTGTTAAACAATAAAAATCATCTGCCACTCTCCTCAATTTGTTGAAGGGTTAAGACAAACAAGCGTGTGACACTAGAAAAAGATTAATAAATCCAAAATTATGTTTTATATCACAAAAGCAATAAAAAAACATATTGCTTTTACAAAAAAATAAATTAAATGACATGATATCACAAATAAAAAATGCACATGTGCATTCATTCAGGAATTGATGTCTTATAAACTAAAAAAATTTAAAAATTAGAATCAGAACTTTTTGTCTGTGACTAGGAGATTAGTGAATAGAAAAAAGTTATATGCTTGCTTGCTTGGGCCATTCATTCATTCTCACTCAAATACAACCATTGAAATAAACAAATAAATAAATAAAAAAATTAATTCAAACGTTAATTGTTCAAATGATGATTATACTAAATTTAATATGGAATATCACAATTCGATCATCGCAACTACACTTAGAAAAGACGAAAACTAATTGATAAAACTTGTTCCAAATTCGTTTCAAATCAGATTAATCGGTTTAGAGAACCGAATACTAATATTGAAAATAAAAAAATTCACAAAATAATATTAAAATATTCCTTATATAAAAACAATAAAAAATGCTGAGGTAGATGATAACGAACCCATAGTGGAAGAAGAGAATTGAAAAAAGTTGGAAAAGAAATCAATCCTTCGTTAGAGAGCATGGAATCCAACCTGCTCACAACAAACCTTCTTCGCGAAATAAACGGAATAAATAATAGTAATTAAATATATCAAATTAAAATATTAAAAAAAAATAGCAACAAACACACAAAGTCACACCACAACGAAAAAACGAGTCTTTGTTTCTCTATTCTCGAGAAATGAGAATATGAACAACAACAACAACACCATGACGACGCCGTTTCAACAACAAGATCCACCACAAACGGTGAGAAGATTGGTGGTTGAAGTCATCGATGCACGCAACCTTCTTCCTAAAGACGGTCAAGGAAGTTCAAGTCCTTATGTTGTTGCTGATTTCGATGGTCAGAGAAAACGAACCACAACCCGGTTCAAAGAACTCAACCCGGTTTGGAACGAGTCGCTTGAGTTTATTGTTTCTGACTCGGAGAATATGGAGTTTGAAGAACTTGAAGTTGAGGTTTATAATGATAAGAAATTTGGGAATGGTAGTGGAAGGAAGAATCATTTTCTCGGTAGAGTGAAGCTTTATGGAACTCAGTTTTCATGTAGAGGTGAAGAAGCTTTAGTTTATTACACTTTAGAGAAGAAGAGTGTTTTTAGTTGGATTCGAGGTGAAATCGGTCTCAAGATTTATTACTATGATGAAATGTTGTTACAGCAAGAAGAGCAACAACAACAACAGCAGCAGCAACAGGAGCAGCAACCGCCGCCGGAGGAGGAGCGACACGGTGGTAATGAGCAAGAGAGAAACAGGCCTCCGATGATGGTTGAAGAGGGAAGGGTTTATCATGTACCTGAACAAATGGAGCATTGTGTGCCACGTGTGCCACTTCCCGATGGTCCTCCTTCGCCGCGAGTTGTGGTGGTGGAGGAATCACCTTCTCCGGTGGTTCGTGTTCAACAGGATCCACCGTTGAATGAGATGTATGGTCCACCGGAACCTGAAATGCAGTATCATCATCATCATCCAGAAGTGAGGAAAATGCAAGCGATGAGAAATGATAGAGTGAAGATTATGAATATGAAGAGACCTAACAACGGTGGTGATTACGCGCCGAAAGATATCTCCGGGAAGAAACCAAACGGTGAATCTGAAAGGATTCATCCCTATGATCTTGTTGAGCCAATGCAGTATCTGTTCGTTAGAATCGTTAAGGTTCGTGGGCTTAATCCACCAACAGAAAGCCCATTCGTGAAGGTTAGAACAACGAGTCACTATGTTAGATCAAAGCCTGCTAG
Source organism: Trifolium dubium (assembly GCA_951804385.1). Taxonomy (NCBI): domain Eukaryota; kingdom Viridiplantae; phylum Streptophyta; class Magnoliopsida; order Fabales; family Fabaceae; genus Trifolium; species Trifolium dubium. The sequence goes on along the minus strand of OX638063.1, from coordinate 51,536,318 downwards.
TTACCGTCCGAATGAGCCTAACGACTCACCGGAATGGAATCAGGTGTTTGCGTTGGGTTACAACAAAACCGACGCAACCGGTGCCACGTTGGAGATTTCCGTTTGGGATTCACCTACAGAGCAGTTTCTCGGTGGTGTTTGTTTTGATCTTTCTGATGTACCTATTCGAGATTCTCCTGATAGTCCTCTTGCTCCACAATGGTACCGTCTCGAAGGTGGCGCCGCGGAGCAAATGTCCGGTAGAGTCTCCGGCGATATTCAGCTTTCCGTTTGGATTGGGACTCAATCCGACGACGCTTTTCCAGAAGCATGGAGTTCTGATGCACCGTATGTCGCACACACTCGTTCAAAGGTTTATCAATCTCCGAAGCTTTGGTACTTAAGAGTTACAGTAATGGAAGCACAAGACCTGAATCTGACTCCAAATCTACCTCCATTAACAGCACCGGAAATCAGAGTAAAGGTTCAGTTAGGGTTTCAATCACAGAGAACAAGAAGAGGATCAATGAACCATCACAGCATGTCGTTTCACTGGCACGAAGATCTTCTATTCGTCGCCGGTGAGCCTCTAGAAGATTCGATGATCCTTCTGATGGAAGATCGCACCACCAAGGAAGCGGCACTCTTAGGCCACGTGGTAATTCCTCTTACTTCAATCGAACAGCGAATAGACGACCGCCACGTGCCAGCCAAATGGTTCCCTTTAGAAGGTGGAACCTACTGCGGACGAGTCCACCTACGTCTCTGTTTAGAAGGTGGTTATCACGTGCTCGACGAAGCGGCGCACGTGTGCAGCGATTTTCGTCCCACCGCAAAATCTCTCTGGAAACCACCGGTGGGAATACTCGAACTCGGAATCCTAGGCGCTCGTGGTTTACTTCCGATGAAATCCAAAGGTCCAGGAAAAGGCTCCACCGATGCTTACTGTGTAGCAAAATACGGTAAAAAATGGGTCCGAACCCGTACAGTAACGGATAGTTTCGATCCACGATGGAACGAACAGTACACGTGGCAGGTATACGATCCATGTACTGTATTAACCGTAGGTGTATTTGATAACTGGCGTATGTTTGCTGACGTGTCAGAAGATAGACCAGATTGCCGTATAGGAAAAATCCGCATACGAGTCTCTACACTCGAAAGCAACAAAATCTACACAAGTTCGTATCCTTTACTTGTTCTAACTCGATCCGGTTTAAAGAAAATGGGCGAAATCGAGTTAGCGGTTCGGTTCGCGTGTCCGAGTTTTATACCGGACACGTGTTCAGTTTACGGACAACCGTTACTTCCGAAAATGCACTACATTCGTCCACTTGGTGTGGCTCAGCAGGAAGCTCTCCGCGGCGCCGCTACTAAAATGGTGGCGCAGTGGCTAGCGCGGTCTGAGCCACCGATGGGACACGAGGTTGTTCGTTATATGTTGGATGCTGACTCGCATGCTTGGAGTATGAGGAAAAGTAAAGCGAATTGGTTTAGAATTGTTGCAGTTTTGTCTTGGGCAGTTGGATTAGCTAAATGGTTAGATGATATAAGAAGATGGAAAAATCCAGTTACAACGGTTTTACTTCATATACTTTACTTAGTCCTTGTTTGGTATCCAGATTTAATTGTCCCAACCGGGTTTTTATACGTTGTTTTAATCGGAGTTTGGTATTACCGGTTCAGACCTAAAATACCGGCAGGTATGGATACAAGATTATCGCAAGCTGAAGCTGTTGATCCGGATGAAATAGACGAAGAATTTGACACAATGCCGAGCTCCAAACCGCCTGATTTGGTTCGGATTCGGTATGATAGGTTGAGAATGTTGGCTGCGAGGGTGCAAACGGTTTTGGGTGATTTTGCTACACAAGGGGAAAGAGTTCAAGCATTGGTTAGTTGGAGGGACCCAAGAGCAACGAAATTGTTCATTGGAGTTTGTTTTGTTGTGGCTATCATACTGTATTCTGTGCCTCCCAAAATGGTTGCTGTGGCTTTAGGATTTTATTATCTCCGGCATCCAATGTTTCGGAATCCTATGCCTCCGGCTAGTTTGAACTTTTTCCGACGACTTCCTAGTTTGTCTGACCGGTTGATGTAGATTAAGATTATTCAAATTCATAAATAGTAGTAGTGTTACAGTTATTTTTTTAAGTGGTGACAATATATTTTAGAAATGGAAATTAATTTGTTTATTTATTTATCATAGGATGAGGACAAGCACTAGTTAATACTCCTAGTAGTACTAGTAGCTGTTTGGTGTTTGAAAAAGCTGTCCTAGGATAGGAGTAATTCATTGTAAGGAGTGAAAAGGGTTTGGGAAAGTGGCAAGTTGTCATGATTTATTTTTCAAATTGATTGACTGTGTGGCCACTGTAGGAAACTCGAAATAAGAGAAAGGTAAGTGTGTGTGTGAGGATTGGAGGTAAAGAGACAAACATGGTTAGAGAAATTTTGGGCACCTCTCTCCAATGTGAACCTGATATCTTTCTGACATTTCTAAATTTTAAAAATATATTGCATTATTTTTTGTTTTGTTGAGCAATTTCAATGACTCTTGATTTTTGAATGGGAGAAGACTCTATACAAGGACATGGATTGCATGCAGTCGGAGAGAGGTGATTGTAGTGCAGTCGTGCATATCTGGGTTGTTTGATGAAAATTAGATGGTTTAAATTTACAGTTTAAATTTCATATTTAAAAATAATTAAAATCTGATTTTAAAATTTGGACCTTCTGATATTAATCGGACGATCTAGATGACCTCAACATGCTGCCAAACTGCACATAATTCAATTCCTCAATATAAGGATATGAATGTAAGTAGATGTGTGGATAATATAGTATATTGCACTGCACAAATCTATTTAAAAATGTGGAAGGTACGGAGCATTGCAAAACTATATGCATGCAACACAGTATTTTGATTTTGAATGCCTCCGCCGTATATTAGATTATTATCCATAATCTAAACACTATATTGTTATACTACTATATGATCTATAATCTAAATACATGAAACATGAAGGAGTGTTAAAAATGAGAATGGCCTTATGACTACTGCACTTCATCACAAAAAATTTAGTTTGGGGGTAATTAAAATATTGACTCCAACTAATGCATGGCGTGGCTAATATTTTACTTTGGGGGCCAAAAATTTCAAAGTCTTAACTCTATCAGTGCTCTTGTCTTGATGTGTCGGTAAATAGAGAGAGAAATCAAAATCAAAATCAAAATCTTCATCAACTTTTCACACAAGGATTTGGAAACAATTGATCTGTGAGATACACAAATTCTAACCATCACCACCTTGCATGAGGATTGAACTTTTGGATTCATCAAATTTGAACTTGCAATTTACCTCTGAATAAATGTAATATTTTGACTTCATTGTAAGACTTGGTGTTGACTTTTGTTTATTCCTTTATTTTTGACAGAGACTTTTGTTTATTCCTATTTGTGATACTACATCTTGTAAAGAAAATCATTTTTTTAAATATTGTTTTTGCTTTTTTAATTAAAAAACTGAGTTAATTCAACCTTTTAGCAAGTTTTGAACCTTCAACATTACATAATGTTAATTGTGGCTTGTGTCTTTATGGCATTTATTTATGGGGGAGCTAGTTAACAATGGTTAATTACATGTTATTGCTATATAACAAGATGTACCCAAGTAGTAGTTAGTTACATCATTTGGTACTTTAGTGCATTCATACTATTGAGTTTAATTTTCATACAATTGTTTTAGAAAAATGACAATGTTTTAAAAAAATGCTTCCAAATTGTACAAATCTCTAAAAATGAAATCAGCTTAAGCCTAGAGCAACAATGCTTTCATTACAAAATGGTCACAATTATATTTTCCCTTTCAAATGTTACATATGGTAAGACAACACATTTAATTATGCACTAATAGTAGTAATTTACTATGAGCCTCAGTGTATGGTAGCCTCCAAGCAGAATCAGACAGTGTCTAATGTTACTTAAATTTCACTCTTTGTTTATTTCACTAGTCACCAACATGACATGGCATTTTTATGTGTACCAAACAATAGCTACAATTTATTTATGGAAATTTCGTTTTATGCATGGTACAAACAAATCAAATGAACCATTTTGTACAATAGGAAACTTCCTTTACCCTCTCTTTCCCTCCCAATAAATTCTCATGTCAACTAATCACAAAAAGGTGAAACTCAAACCATCATTTTTTATTTTATTTCTAAGCATTCATTTTAGCAAAATGAGCATAGGTCCTGGTGTATATTCAAATCTTGGGGATAAAGCCAAAGGTTTTATCAATTCCTTAATTTTTTTTCTTTCCATTTTAATCTTTCACTAGAATAGTGGATCTTTAAGCTTATTTGCCAGTATTATTCTGATAAAAATTTGTTTATTTTTTATTAGATGTTCTTTACAAGGACTATGCTGAACAATCACCAATTCATTTTCACTACAAATTCATGGATTGGAATGCTGGTTTCTGTTGTAAAGGTATTGTGAATATCAACTTAAATTTTACTTTTCTTTTTGTACTAATGGATGATAAATTAGTAAACTAAGATTTTGCTCATTGATTTCTTAATGATTAACTTAATGATTCAATGACTTCACATACTTGCACACTTTTCAGACACTATACAAAAAAATTCATCATTTTTTCAATCTTATTTTCATTTGATTAGCATCTAATTTTGCACTTAGGAAACCAGTCAGTACCTCATCTAGTCATATAGTTTTTGTATGCTGTCTCGACTTAGAAATATTTATGGTAACAGTTTAGTCCTCAAAGATTTCCACAACAAATGAGAGCCATTTGAATTTCTTGAACCCGGATTCTCTGTTGTCACTAACTGAACGCATTCACTCAATCAAGGGATCTGGATCCCTGAATGCGTTCAGCCAGTGACTGCAGAGAATCACGGATTGAATTTCTTAGAACCCTGATAACACATGACATTAAATGCAGCATGCCTGACCGTAATGATTTTGCTGCTGAATTAATTACAGTTGTAGAAATTGTTCCTGGATTAAGGACCGTTTTCAAATGCAACATACCAGATTCCGGCAAGGTAAAATTACTTTTTACTTACATATAAACTATGTATAATATCATATTTAATCATTTTTAAATTTTATGTTTTTCATTTCGTCTGAATATTTTCTGTTATCACAATGAACTCATAGCTGGAACTACAATACTTGAATAAATTCGCTGGGATTACCGGACGCATTGGATTATTAGGAAACGAAGGAGGAGAATATGACCCTGTTTTAAACTTCTCCGGCCTTTTAGGAACAAGAGTTCTGTCCTTAGGAGGCAATGTTGCCTTGCACATACCAACAAGATCAATAACCAAGCTGAATGCTGGCATCGGCTTGAACACTGCCTTCCTTGAAGCTTCATTGACCATGTGAGATATATATCCAGCAAAAACTAGAGACTAAATTTATCAACAAAATGGATAGGATTATCAATTAATGATCTCTAAACTAACTTGAGAATTAATCATTACTGCTTAGTGTTCTGTTCATGTTTCTTTTGTCAAGCTTGAAATGAATATTTCGTGTTATGCAGGCATGATAGCTTCGACACTCTAAAAGCGACCTTCTATCATGAAGTGAATCCCCTAACCCAGACTGCCATTGCAACACAGGTGAAGCATAGCTTGTCACTCATGGAAACAGGTGTCACCATTGGTGTTCAGCATGCATTTTTTCCACAAACGTTGTTAAAGGCTCGATTTGACAGTGCTGGCAAGGCTGGTGCTCTCGTTCGACAAGGGTTTTGGCAGAGATTTTTTGTAACTATGGCTGGCGAAATAGATTTTGCGTCTGAACATAAGACTCCCAAGTTTGGCGTTTCCATGGCTCTAAGACCGTAGTCTATGCCCAGGAGATAAGCTTTCATGTTAAACTGAGAGGTTGTTGGAAGAGGAGACTTTCAAACAATGACACAAAACTTTGTCAATATCCAACAACAGAACTAGTCTTAGATATCTATTTATCACTTCTACCGGCAAAAGTTTAAAATGATTCATGCTTATTCATATAGAACATTAGTCTCTCAAAATAGTTCTAGACTTATTTTCTTTTGTTAGAATTACTGGCAGCTTCATGCTACTTCTGTTATCTACTTTGTTTTGGGTAACTCTAGTATTCTTAAAGGGGAGAGCAAGTTTATATTTCTCACTTAAAATGAACACTGTAATGCAAGAAACCCTTCAGATTCTGAGGGTCAATATGAAATGTACCCTCCTCTCAGATATTATAATTTATTTATTATTGGAGATGGGGACAGAAGCAAGCATTTTTCTTTTGTTCAAAAATGTGGTGTAGATATCAATAGTACTTAATTTAAGCACTCACAAACAGTATACAAAAAACTTCTTAAATGCAACTTTCACAATTTAGAAAACTTGTATATGGGGAATAGTTGACAATCAATTATAATGTAGAAAACTTTTATCTATAATAAGAGTTGCAAACTGAAAATATATAACAAGAGTAATACCTATAAGCCATCCTCCAAATACTTTAACACCAAATCCCTCCCGCAAAGATACAAAACAATTACCAAATTAGTAATTGTGTCACCATTTCCCTTAAGAGAAGATGTCACAAGGTTTTAAATCATTGAAGGTTTACCTTTGCAAGACTGATAAGTGATACCATAATATTTGGAGGATCAGATTACCAGTTTAATCTGATACAAAATTATAGTAACATACTATAAAGACATAAATCATTATAAAATCACCACACTCCCACACAAATCAGATACGAAGTAGGACGAATATAAGCTACTGATGATGAGATACAGAACCCTGGAGAAGTCCATCACGAATTTGGCTAGCGACATCACGAACATGACCAGGTCCATGTGGAATGAACACAGCAGAAGACTTGGAGGCAGCACCAATTTCTTTCATTGTGTCAAAGTATTGAGTGACAAGGACCATATCCATGACATCTTTTGCAGTCGTCCCTGGTACATTAACTGAAAATCCAATCACACTGTCTCTCAAACCATCCACAATGGCTTGACGTTGGCGAGCAATACCTATCCCAGAGAGATATTTAGACTCAGCCTCACCCTCGGCTCTCTTAACTTGCAAGATCTTCTCAGCCTCTGCCTTTTCATTAGCAGCCACCCTCAATCTAGCAGCTGATCAAAGACAGGAAACATTATAAGAAAATATGGTAACAAAGGAAACTGAACATATAGTTTAAAAAGGAAATTAAACACATAAGTTTAGTTCATATAATAACTATGTTGCGGTGAAATCTCATGGTTTTAACAAAAATTACCAGCATTGATTTCATTCATAGCCCGCTTTACATGCTCATCTGGCTCTATATCAGTAATTAGTGTTTGAACAATTTCATATCCATAAGCTGACATAGCCTGTTGAAACAATTCAAAGTTACATAAATCCACAGTTCATCTTATCAATAAAATACTATTTGTAACCAAGAAAATACCTTCTCAAGCTCTTCTTCCACAACTTTTGCGATTTCATTTTTCTGCTCAAAAGCATCATCCAAGTTGAGTTTTGGAACACTTGCCCTAATTACTGCAATAAGAATAGAAATTTTACCCATTTACTCATTTTTAATCCACTTATTGCATGTGTATGTACTGCTAAGTAGGGTTATGGTTTATACCATCAAAAACATAAGCTTTAATTTGGTTCTTTGTGTTGCTAAGTTTGTAAAATGCATCATTGGCTTTGTCTGCCAAGGCACGGTATTGAATAGAAGCAACAACGTTGACAAAGACATTATCCTGCAAGCAAATAAATATTAAAACCAATCAACATTAACTCAATGGAAAAAATATGAAGAAAAATGTACAAAGTGTCATGTAATGCTTACATATGAAATATTGAAAGTGGCCTAATACTAGTGAAAGAGATAACTATAAACAGAAAAGAATCAAAATAACATAGCATCAGGTTGACACCTAATAAAAAAATCCCAGTCAAAAAGAAGATTTGGTTTAATTGAAGTTTGAGACAGTAACAAACCTTCGTCTTGGTCTCACATTTTATATCCAGTTGTTGTAGCCGAAGAGTGAGATGGCCAGCAACTCGTTTTCCTAGGAACCATGGCATGCAATGACATCCTGGCTGAAGCACCTTTTCAAATTTTCCAAAACCTTCTTTCATTGCCACTTGAGATTGGTCAACTTGCACGCAACACACAAGATTCCCCATCTGCTTTTAGCTGCAATGAAATATATCTGCATCAATACATGATACAAATGATATGGACCAAACACTTGTATACGAGCTGCATATAAATAGAAGTATTGATCGCGACATAGTCCTCAATCCAATGGTAAAACTAACAATAAAAAACATATTGAAACCGATGACGACATATTCCTCAACAAGAGAGAGATCAATTTTTCATGGCAATACAAATTCTAGAAACCTCTACTATAGTATTTCTTGTTTAACTGGTACATTCATGCATTAAAACAATATTCTTTACTGCATAATTTGAGATTTTGAAGTGAATAAAGAACTAGCGAAGAACGACACCAAAAAACAATTGGAATTGACAATTAACCATAGCTAACATATCGTGGTACCAACAGACAACAAAAGTAGTCTCATAACTATTATCAATCGAAAACAGTTAGATTTCTACTCATTTCAAAGAAACAAAAAGCCACAGTTAAATAGGCAATAAAATAAATCTGCAAATCAAAAACATATCAGAAAAGTCTTTCCAATTTCAAAATAATTAAATCCACCCCATAAAAGATTATTCAACAACTTAAAATCAAAATTTGTTGGCTATGAAACCATTTACTAAAATTGTACAACCCTCAATAAACATATGTTATACCACCTAACCAGTAATACTAAGTGGATGTTTAGAAACTCATCCAACTCTTAAATTATCACGTCTTGAGATATTATTACCGCGTATCTTTAGCAAGGACACAAACAAGTTGAAGTTGGTATCACTGTGAAAAACTGAAAACAAGCAAAGCGGCTATATATTAGTCCAAAAAAAGCAATTAGCTCTAGAAAACAAGAAATTACATGGAAAATCACGAGAACGTATGACCTGAAAAATTAACTAAAGATAGGATTTGAATATTAAAGCTGAGTTGGAAGAGTTTTTCCACAATCCACAGTTAGCTTGAGTTATAAGTTAAGTAGCTCAACTATGCTGCTAAGAGTAGAAAAATACTATACTACATTATAAACTTGATATTAATCGCCACTATGAATTATTAATGATATATTCCATTGACATAGCACTTAACATATAGAATTATATATTTATAGTCAGAAACTTTGATTAATTCATCAGCCGGAGAGTGGAAAATGAAATAAATATACAAAATCCAACCATAAGAAGTTTATTTAAAACAAAACAAAAAAAACGCGTAGTTGTAGAAGTAGAAGTGTAATTGCAAGAGAAAGGGTGAACTATTACCTGTTGTTGAGTTTTGCTGAATATGAATGGTTCTTCAAAACAACTCAAGAACTGTGTCTGTGAGTCAACAGAAAACGACTTCAAACTAACCTTCCTCGGTCATTGTCGTATGTTTTACCCAAAAAGTATGGATTATGGTGGATAAGACTGTGGATTACGCCGTCAAAATATAGAAACAAAGATTAGTGCATGGATAAGACTAATTAAGGAATAACTCAACGCGGTTTCTGAATAAAACAACATGTCAATTTCTTTGGATATCCATCTTTTGATTGGTTGATTCAAAATAAAATATTTGGGACAGGAATATTCTATCTCGGTCTCAAAATAATCGTAGCTTCCATGTATGCATAAATTTTTTTTTTTTCTTGACAAGGGTATCCACCGCCGAACGTAGTGACTAATCTCTCGCTAAATTAGAAGCAGGTAGGATAGCTGACCCAATGATTTAAAGTTGTTCAATACCCAAGATGAGGATCGAACCCTCGACCCTTGATTAAGGGAGGATGAGTCTCAACCGCTCAATCACACTCTTGAGTTTCGTGTATGCATAACTTTAATAATTGATATCTTTAATTTTCTTTTATGAAATTATAAAAATTTATATTATGAAATATTCATTCTTTTTAGTCGAGATCAGGTGTCTACCGCCGAACGTAATGACTATTCCTCTCGTTAGTTTGGAGGCACCTCAACGGGTAGGATAATTGGCCCAGAGATTTATAGTTGCTCCATACCCAAAGTGATGATCGAACTCTCGACCCTTATTTAGGGAAAGATGAGCTCCAACCGCTCAACCATACTCTCTGAGTTTATTACGAAATACTTATTGAGACAAATTAAATAAAGATTTTATATGTTAATATTTGTCTTTATACATTAATAAAAGAATACTATCAAAATAAATATTACTCCAATAGTCAAACAATGACAATTATTTTGAGACCGAAAAATATAAAAAATTATATATTTTTGTTGTAAATAAACGAAATAGTAAATCACTATAAACTCACACATATATAAAAGTGGAGAGATAGATCAAAAAATAAATGTGATTTTAATTTTACACATATACTCCACCAACTTATTTATTGAGTGTAATTATGGGTGAAAATAGGTCAGGCTGAGTTAGGCTTTGTCAAACCTGAGTTTGGCCTGTTAAAAAATAGAAGGCCTGACCTAAAGTCTATTATAGGCTTGACTTTTAGGCCTGAAGTCTGGCCTATGAAAAGCCGGACCTGACCTATTAGCCTATTTAAAAGTCTATTTCATATGAATATATTTAAATAAATAATCAAATTTATATGTAAATAGACTAATCAATCAATTGAGATTAAAAAAACTTTAGTCTACTCTATTTAAAAAAATGGTCTGGCCTAGCGTAAACCTATATAGACTAGGGAGCGGTTATGGTGAATAAGTTTTTTCCTTATGCACCGTGCATAAGTAATGCAAATTGCTTATTGCATCCCCAGATTGCTTAGTGCACCTCTCAGATTACTTAGCGCACCCCTCAAATTTCTAGCTCATCCCCTAAAAATTTAAGGGGTGCGTTAAACAATTCGGGGGTGCGCTAGAAATTTGGGAGGTGCGCTAGAAATTTAAGAGGTGTACTAAGTAATCTAGGATATTTATGCACGGTGCATAAACATATGGCTTATGCACCATAACTTGTGCCTATAGACTAGGCCATAGACCCCTGTAGGCCGGCCTAACTTATTCCCACCCCGTAAGTGTAACCATATGAAATTTCTCTATAATTAGTGAAAATATTATGTATTTAGGTTTGGAGTTCGATTATAGCCATTGACATATTTCCACATGTTTTGTAGGCTTGATTGATCAAGATATTTGGATTACAAAAAAAAATTGTATTTAGGGTAATTCACTAAGTGAGCTTTTTATTTTTTTTGATAAGCACACTAAGTGAGCTTGAAAGGATCAATAAATTTTAGCTTAGCAATTTGCTAAGCGAGCCAAATATGTAAGCGAATTTAGAACGACTTAGAAAGATAGTTTACACAGTTGGAACTTGCTTCAAGGTGACCAAACATCACTCACTAAATGAATTTGGCTTTGCCTAATAAATTTCCACTTTTATGCCACTTATATAAAGCATCTCAAACTTCATTTTTTGTCATTCTACCATTTTTCTAAACATAGAAAACTGAGGGAAAACACAGGGAGATTGAGAGCAACTTTCACAATTTAGAAAATTTGTATATCAATCAAGCATAGTTGATAGACTAGTTATGCATCAATTTTATAGTGTAGAAATCTAATATCTATAGTAAGAGTTGCAAACTGAAAGTATAAAACAAGAGTAATTCCTTTAAACCATCCTCCAAAGATTTTATATTACCAAATCAATCTAGCAAAGATACAAAACAATTACAAAATTTGTAATTGTGTCACAATTTTCCTTAAGAGAAAATGTGACAAGTTTTTAAATCATTGAAACTTGAAAGATTACCTTTGCAAGACTGATATGTGATACCATAATATTTGGAGGATCAGATTAGGAGTTTAGTCTGATATAGAATTATATAACATACTGCAGAGACATAAAGTATTATAAAATCACCACACTCCAATACTAATAAGATACTAATAAGTAGGCGGAATTAATATAAGCGCTACTGATGAGTAACGGAACCCTGGAGAAGTCCATCACGAATTTGGCTAGCGACATCACGAACAGCACCAGGTCCATGTGGAATGAACACAGAAGAAGACTTGGAGGAAGCACCAATTTCTTTCATAGTGTCAAAGTATTGAGTGACAAGGACCATATCCATGACATCTTTTGCAGTAGTTCCTGGTACATTAACGGAAAATCCAATCACACTGTCTCTCAAACCATCTACAATGGCTTGACGTTGGCGAGCAATACCCAGCCCAGAGAGATATTTAGACTCAGCTTCACCCTCGGCTCGCTTAATTTGCAAGATCTTCTCTGCCTCCGCCTTCTCATTAGCAGCCACCCTCAACCTTGCAGCTGATCAAAGACAGGAAACGGTATAACAAAATATGGTAAATTGGTAATCGAAGAACAAAGTATATATTTGACATATAGTACTCGATAGAGAAACATGGTATACTATAAACCTAATCATACGTCAAATCAAATCTTACACTTCAAGTTCAAACAATATCTAGTTAAGTCATAAATCATAAAAGGTTGAGCTGATATATTGAAGATAATATCTAATTACCAGCATTGATTTCATTCATAGCCCGCTTCACATGCTCATCTGGCACTATATCAACAATCAGTGTTTGAACAATTTCATATCCATATGCTGAAATAGCCTGTTGAGACAACTCAAAGTTACATAAATCCACAGTTCATCTTATCAATAAAATACTATTAGTATCAAAAGAAAAATACCTTCTCAAGCTCTTGTTCCACAGCTTTTGCGATTTCATTTTTCTGCTCAAAAGCATCATCCAAGTTGAGTTTTGGAACACTTGCCCTAATTACTGCAATGGGAATAAATTTTTTACCTTAGCTAATAATTTACGCATTTTTAAACCACTTATTGCAGGGTTATGGTTTATACCATCAAAAACATAAGCTTTGATTTGATTCTTTGTGTTGGTAAGCTTGTAAAATGCATCATTGGCCTTTTCTGCCAAGGCACGGTATTGAATAGAAGCAACAACGTTGACAAAGACATTATCCTGCAAGCAAATAAATATTAAAACCAATCAACATCTTCAACGGAAAAAAATGAGAAAAATGTACAAATGGTCATGTTATGCATACATATGAAGTACTTCAAATGGCCCGATACTAGTGAAAGATATAACCATAACCATATAGGAATCAAAATAATATAAGATAAGGTTGGAACCCAATAAAAATTAAAATTATCCTAGAGTCAAAGAGAAAGTATTCATGTTATTGGTAAGCATAGAATGAAATGAAGATTTGGTCTAATTGAAGTTTGAGACAGTAACAAACCTTCGTCTTGGTCTCACATTTTATATCCAGTTGTTGTAGCCGAAGAGTGAGATGGCCAGCAACCCGTTTTCCGAGGAACCATGGCATGCAATGGCATCCTGGCTGAAGCACCTTTTCAAATTTTCCAAAACCTTCTTTCATAGCCACTTGAGATTGTGGAACTTGCACGCAACACACAAGATTCCCCATTTGCTTTTAACTGCAATTCAATATCAATACATGATACAAAGTATGAGGTTGAGAATTATATCATGCAAGATTGGAATGCAAGAAATTCAAATGATTTCGACCAAACTCTTGGATGCGAGCGAGTCACATATAGACAGAAGTCTTCATGGAATTCTACTAACCTCCAATTCTCCATCACATTCCAAGGTAAAACAAAATAATAACATATTGAAACCCATCATGACATAGTCCTCAACAAGAGATAGATAAATTTTTCACGCCAATACAATCCTAGAAACTTTTACTATAGTATTTCTTTTTTAACTGGTGCATTCGTGCACTAAAACAATATTCTTCACTGCAGAATTTGAGAATTTGAATTAAATAAAGAACTAGCAAAGACGGAAAATGATAAAACATTTGACTTGACAATTAAACATAACTAACATACTGTGTTACCAACAGACTACAACAGTAATCTCGCAACTATTATCAATCGAAAACAGTTAGATTTTTACTCATTTCAAAGAAACGAAAAACCACAATTAAACAGTCAAGAAAATAAATCTGGAAATTAAAAACACATCAGTACAGTTTCCAAATAACGAAATCCACCCGATAAAAGATTATTGAACAATCTAGAATCAAACTTTGTTGGCTATAAATCTGTTTACTAAAATGGTACAATCCTTAACATATATGATTACCACCTAACTAGTAATACTAAGGGTTCGTTTTGTTAAATATGCTTGGATCTCAACCCTAAAAGCTAGCTCAAAGGGTGTGGTTGCTCTCACATATTTATACACTCCAACAACACCATATTCAACACGTTTGATTTGTAAAAGGTAAGTACCAGACAAAACAACACAGCACAGGATAAACATTTAAGGTTCTTAGAATTGAGTGTTGGACCTAACTCAACCTCACAAAACCGGCTTGTAAGGTGAGGATTGCCCCTCACTTATAAACACATATTCAGACCATCTCGCAAGCGATGTGGGACTTATTTCTTAACAAAAGTATTAAACAATTTTTTTCTTGTACGATTCGGTGGACAAGAGATTATTTGAAAATCAAAACTGACTTGTAAGAATTGTTTCACAGTTAGCTTGAATTATAAGTTAAGTAGCTCTATAATGCTGAGAGTGAAAATATGCTTTGTTTAATTACGATCTTATTCCATTACAGAGCAGAATAAAAGCTAGCAACAGATTCGCTTAGTTTGAATTCATGAGCCAAAAAGTGGAAAATGGAATATATACAAATTAAAGTCCACAAACATAACAAATTTAGATCATGCATTTACACTGAAAACAAAGTACTAAAACAGAAAGAAAAGAAAAGAAAACAACGTTGGTGTAAAGAAGAATTTCATTACCTGTAAAGAAGAATCGTCTTGACTCACTTGAAAACAACACAACACAACACAACGAAAGAAGTGTGATATTGTTGGTTGTTATATATTCAGAGGTAGCGTGGGTCAATAGAAAACGACTTCAAAATAACCTTGGTGATTGTCGTTTTACCATAAAAGTATGGATTACAGTGGATAAGACTGTGGATTACACAGTCAAAATATAGAAATTTAGTAGATAACTTCCTCAACAAGGGATATTGTATCTCATGCTCTTTCTTCTACCTTTAGCAACCATATAAAATGTCATTTCTACCCCCTTTCCATATTTATGGACAAAGAGGAACTTAAAGCATTTATAGTGTGTTGTGGACAAAGAGGAACTAAAACCATTAGTTTTTTTTATTTGAATTGAGTATCCTCCGCGCGCAACTGCAGAAATTAATCTCTTGAGTCGGGTAAAATCACAAAAGGTGGTAAAGCTATTAATTATTTGTAAAAAAGTAATAACAAATAGTATTAAATTTTTTTTTTAAATTGAAAATTTGAAATCTTATCTAACTCTTTTTTTGGTACAAAAGTCTTATTTGACTTTATTACAAGACAAATTAAATAGTCTAACTTTGATTTCTATCAAAAAGTATTTTTATAAAAGGTATTATAAACTAATTATTAATGATTTTGTAGTAAAAGTTACATATAAGAATAATATTCCAAGTCTTTATGCAATGTCACTTTCTTAAAGTCTAATAAAAAAATATAAGACTAAATACATGACACAATCTTTTAAGTTGTTCAATTGTATCAGATTAGTCATTTATTGGCATGAAGTCATTTTTGAGTGGTTTACATTTTGGTAGGAGCCATAGAATGCAGCTTTAATCTGATACAAAATCATATAATAATACACACACACACACACACACACAAGGAATAGATACAAATTACATAATCATGTTACAACCAAAAGCACTATAAAATCACCACATTTCCATATAAATTAGATATAATGTATGAGGAACAGAAGCTACTGATGAGATACAGAACCCTGGAGAAGTCCATTGCGAATTTGGCTAGCGACATCACGAACGGCACCAGGTCCATGTGGAATGAACACAGCAGAAGACTTGGAGGCAGCACCAATTTCTTTCATGGTGTCAAAGTATTGAGTCACAAGGACCATATCCATAACATCTTTTGCAGTAGTTCCAGGTACATTAACTGAAAATCCAATCACACTGTCTCTTAAACCATCCACAATGGCTTGACGTTGGCGAGCAATACCCAGCCCAGAGAGATATTTAGACTCAGCCTCACCCTCGGCTCGCTTAATTTGCAATATCTTCTCTGCCTCCGCCTTATCCTTAGCTGCCACCCTCATTCTTGCAGCTGATCACAAGACAGAATACAGTATAAGAAAATATAGCAATCCATGAACAAAAGAGATATTTGGCATATAGCACTAGGTAGAGAAACATGGTAAACTATAAATTAATCATTTGAGATGAAAGTTATACTTCATACAATTATCTATTTAATACATAAGTCATACAAGAAAAGGTTGAGCTATTTGAAGATAATTTGATTCATATCATAGAATGACTGTCTGTTCTGTTGGACTCCAAAGAAGCAAAACAAACCAAAGGTAATGCCTAAATAATTTTTGCAACAAAATTAGATTTAGGATCAAATACTTAGTAATAAAACCTTTTGTATCACAAGTAAGTAGCCCTACATAATTTTCCATACATGTCTGGCATACCGTGAGAAAATGGTAGGCATTCTTAAACACTTATTGAGGGAATAAAACAATAAGTGTTTAACAACAATTATGTGGGGACATTCATGGTCTTAGAAAAATTACCAGCATTGATTTCATTCATAGCCCGCTTGACATGCTCATCTGGCTCTATATCAGTAATTAGTGTTTGAACAATTTCATATCCATAAGCTGACATAGCCTGTTGTTGAGACAATTCAAAGTTACATAAATCCACAGTTCACCTTATCAATAAATACTAGTATTTGATATCAAAATAAAAACCTTCTCAAGCTCTTCTTCAACAGCTTTAGCGATCTCATTTTTCTGCTCAAAAGTATCATCCAAGTCGAGTTTTGGAACATATGCCCTAATTACTGCAATGAGAATAGTAATTTTTCCTTAGCTGATAATTGACATATTTCTAAATCACTTATTGCAAGTTTATGTACTGCTAAGTAGGGTTATGGTTTATACCATCAAACACATAAGCTTTAATTTGGTTCTTTGTGTTGCTAAGTTTGTAAAATGCATCATTGGCCTTGTCTGCCAAGGCACGGTATTGAATAGAGGCAACAACATTGACAAAGACATTGTCCTGTAAGCAAATAAACATTTAAACTAATCAACATCATATCGATGGACAAATATGAGAAAAATTTACAGAACATCATATCATATTATGCATACATATAGAGTATTGATAGTGGCCTAATACTAGTGACAAAGATAACCACAGTAAGGAAAACATATAGGAATCAAAATAATAGCACCAGGATGGCACCTAATTATTATTTTTTTAAATATCCTAGCCAAAGAGAAAGTATTCATGTGATTGATAAGCATGAAATGACATGAAGATTTGGTTTAATTGAAGTTTTAGACAGAAACAAACAAACCTTTGTCTTGGTCTCACATTTTATATCCAATTGTTGTACCCGAAGAGAGAGTTCACCAGCAATGCGTTTTCCAAGGAACCATGGCATGCAATGGCATCCTGGCTGAAGAACTTCTTCAAATTTACCAAAACCTTCTTTCATAGCCACCGTAGATTGGTCAATTTGCACACAACACAAAAGATTCCCCATTTCCTTTTAACTGCAATATTTCAAAATATATCAGCACATCATCAACTCAAGTACTCAACAATATACTGGATAAAGAGTATGAGGATGAGAATTATATCATGCAAAATCGATATGCAAGAATTCAAATGATTTCGATCAAACACTTGTATATGAGGCACATATAGAAACCTTCAATTCTTGGACACAAACCAATGGTAAAACAAACAATAAATATATATATCCAAACTCATCACAACATAGTCCTCAACAAGAAACGGATCAATTTTTCATGGTAATATGAATCTTATAAGCCTATAGAATTTTTGTGTTAACTGGTAGTACATTCATGCACTAGGAGTGAAGTAGATTAAGTCGGTTATTCCTATAATCTATTCAATACACTTGTATAGTGAATGCATAAAGCAATTGGAGTGGACAATAAAACATAATTAACGTATTGTGTTAACAACAGACAACAGTAGCTTTGTAACTATTATCAATGGAAAACAGTTAGAATAATATTGAATTGAAAGAAGAAAAACAAAGACAGAAACCTGTTTGGATACACAACTCAACTAATCGCTTATTGCATAAAATTCTAGTATTTTTATAACAAAAAAAAACAAAATATAGTCAAAATGTTTTCTTAAGCTATCATTGAGATGAGAACTTATAGAAATAAGATGGGAATGGCTTATGGAAATTTCATAAGCAATTTCCATAAGTTCTTCCAAACAGTCTCAAAAGTCCTCAAGTGAATAGATAAACTCAAATAAATCGATCCAAATCAAAAACATTATCAGAAAGTCTTTCCAGATTAAAACCTAAGATTGTTGGGTATGAAAGCATAACCATTTACTAAGGTGACATAATGAATCACCTGCAACAGTAATAATAGAATAGTAAATTGATCCAGAAAAGCAAGTAGTAGTAGTACAATAAAAATACCTGAAAGTAAGTAAATCTATATATAGATAGGGTTTGAAAAGCAAGCAAGTTGAGTTGGGAAAGTTCTTCTGTTTTTCCCCAGTTAGCTTGAATTATAAGCTAAATAGATGAGATGAGCAATGCTAATTAGAGTTAAAAAAAGACATTGTAAACTTGATATTAATCGCCACTATGAATTAATTAATTATTAATGGTATATATATATTCCATTGACATAAGATATAGAATTATAATTATAATTATAATATATTTATAGTCAGAACAGAAGAGAACAGCAAGCAATAAATTAAATGTTGTTTGATTAATTCATCATGAGCCGGAGAGTGGAAAATGGAATATCTATATATGACTATAACAATAATAAGAAAATATTATTAAAAGAAAACGCGTTGATGTAAAGGCGAAGAAATTGAAGTGCAATAGTAAGGGAAGGAGAAGGATGAATAATTACCTGTTATTCAATTTTGGTGAGAGTATCAATCGTCTCTTTAAAACAAGGGAAGGAAGAAAGAAAGAACTGTATTATTATTATTATTATTATTTATTAATTGGACTTTTTATAAAGACAAATACAAAGAAAATGAAGAGAAAAAACGGGTACTAGTAGTTGATTCACACTCACAGCGTGGGATAAGACTAACAGAGGATACACACGACTAGTAGTGGATATTGCAGCGTGTTTTTTAATATGATTAGTGGATAAGATTATTAAGGAATAACTCAATGCCGCATTCCTCCGATAAAAACAACACGTCAATTTTTATGAATGAATACATACCCGCCTTTTCATTGGTTTATTAAAAAATAATTTGGGGCTAATTAAAGCTTTAAAATAAATAAAAAAGTTGTCCTTTTTCCATTGTCTTTAACTAAATAGAACGAATGAAACAAGGTGGAAAGGAAAAAAAAGACAGAAATTGATGAATAAATTTATATTAAGAAAGTTTAAATTCATTTGTCGTATTTCTGTGTTTTTCTTCTTTCTTATTTTTCTTTTGTGAATTTTTATTGAGGTGAAATTAATGTAACATGTCTAATTAATATTTCATTTTAACATGTCATGTTTTTTTATTTTTGGATTAAGTAATTTAGTAGTTAAGATTCTATTTAAAAGCAACTAAGTGGACACACCAAAATTTAAAACATCCGTACACCAAAGGCGGAACTAGGGGTGGCTAGAGGTGGCCACGGCCACCTCAAAAAAATTGGGAAAGTACTAAAATATCCTTAATACTTTTATAAAATCATAATTAATTATTATATATCTTTACTCACGCGCATTATTGACATGTTGGGGTGATAGATTAGTTGGTGTTTTCCTTTGATATACATACACAGGTTGTGTCTGTTCGACTCTTGCAACCTCTATTTTTGGCATTTGGATTCTTTTTTATTTAAAAACATCACTTTAAATACCTATGTCATTGTTTGAACACACATCCTTTGAGACCAAATTATTGCCACAAATAAACCGCTAAAACAAAGACAAATTTTAGAAAATATTGACTTACATAGGTATATATATCAATACATAAGAACATTTTTTTTTATATTTTTCAAATTTCTACTTATTATGACTTAATATTTAGCGGCCCACTAACAAAAAAAATTTCAGTTCCGCCACTGCCGTACAAATTATGTGCAATGTGAAAGAAGAACTTCATTCATCAAATACTCTTGGCCAAGACCCTTATCATATTTTTCTTTAATGATTTTTATTTGTTGAAATCACATAGACATAGCCATTGATACAAACGAGAACAATTTGATTCACTAAAACCTTAAAAGAAGCATTTAAGATGTATGATCACTTCATCAGTAGCAATTTGATTTTGGCACATAATTGTATTTATAATTGACAAATGTATTATTTAAACAATAAAATATTTAGTAATAAGTACACTGATCAAATATTCATAAAAAAAAAAAAGTACACCGAATAACTTAACAAGCTTCCAAGTGATAAATAACATTAACAGTAGAGTGGAAGCTAATTAACTAGTACATTAATAATAATTCAATATTAATCCATGCATATATATAAAGGGCATTCTAGAGCAACAATACAATAAATGGTTATATATATGTTCTAGTTCTGGTTATAGTTATAGGCTATGTTTGATATCACATTGAATAATGTGTCAGAATCACAGTGATCTACTGTAATACCAAACATGCACATAGTTCTAGTATCCATGATTTGGTGAAGATCTATATTTGTAGGAATGAGCCCAAAAGAGATAATGAGCAAAATTAAGTCCACTAAGCACACACATCAACCAATAAAACCTCTCAAGATGATAATGATTCAAGTTTTCACCTAGCAGCCAAGGTGTTTGATCAAATGCCCCAGTCACCTTATTAATAACAGAAACAAGAAAAGTGCTAAGAAAATATCCCATAGCCAATGAAGCCCATGAAAGTGCTGTTGCTAAAGACCTCATACTCCATGGTGCTTCAGTGAAGAAAAACTCCATCATACCAGCCAATGTAAAAAGATCAGCAGAACCTAAAAAAGATATTGTAATGCCACCCACAAGAATGTTATAGGAAGCGGTTTTGTTGAATCTAACAAACCATATTTTGTAGCTGTGTTCTTTCTTTTTGTTTCTACTAATGCTGCAACAGCCATAGCTATAATTGATAGAAATAGTCCTGTTCCTATTCTTTGTAGATGTGTTATTCCCATTTCAGTTTTGGTTATTTTTCTAGCGAACGGAACAATGACATGGTTGTAAAGTGGTGCAAGGATCATGATGAAGAGGACAGGAAATACAGGTAGTGATGCCGGTGGGACTTTGAAGGAACCGAGCATTGTGTTCATTGTGGATGATTGTTGTACTGAAAATGTCGATAATTGAGCTAAACAACAGTTTAGCATTATGGTTGACATGAATATGGGAAGGATTTTTAGTACAATTTTTACTTCTTCTAGCTCTCTTACTGTGCATTTTAACATTGGATGAACTGGTTTCATTACTGCTTTGTTGAGGCATTTTAGGCTTTGTGTTATTTGTGTTTGATCTGTTGTCATTTCTTTTCTAGTGTTGGTTTGTTCTCTATCTCCCATTTCAGTTGTGTAGGATGGAGTTGTTGGTATGCTAGTAATAGCATTGGATGATGAATTTCTTGATTTGTAGTTGTTGCAAATTGCTGCCACAAGAACCTGTTATCAAATTCAAAGCAGCTGGTTTAGCCTCTTTGAATTGTGATATTGTCATGTAATTTTTGAGTGAATAGGCAAACTAGACATTGAAATTGTAACAGTCGGTTAAAATAATATTTGATTTATGCAAATTGACAAATATATTCCTGAAATTGTAAAGTGTTGGTTAAGATAGTTCATCTGATAACTTTTATTGTTAGAACTATGATGTGGCACGTTAATTGAATATGCAACCCCTTCATGTTGATCCCACATCAATGATATACACTCGAGACTTATTTACCGATAAAATTTATCTTTCTTATGGACTAATTTTCCAATGATTAATCCATATGTAATTGTAAAGTAGTCTCTAGTGAGCTTACATTAATGCGAGATCAACATGCATTGTGACATGTTTATTTAAGGTGTCACGTCATAACCTCTAATGACAAAAGTTAACAGTGAGACCATTTTGAATGAATTATAATTTTAGGGATACATTCACCAATTTGCAAAAATAGAGACTATTTGACTAATGCATACAATGTTGAGGAACTATTTGTCTATTCACTCTACATTTTTAATAGCTGCTAGTTGCTTAAAACATGGATGAGGGTTTCATGCATTCAGTCGATCAAGAATTTGCTCATATGGACTATTGGATGGCTCACATTTCAACTTTGTATTTTGGATCCGATTTATGAAAGTTGAATCGTGAGCCATCCAACCTTGATATGATCGTCAATATCACATGACTGGCTCAAATGCTTAAATTGAATTCCCTGCAGTTAAGGGGGGTCATGCATTCATGCAGTCAACCAATTAAGTCGTTCGGATGAAAATTGGATGATATGGATTTAAGCTCCAACAAACCTACTTTATAACACGAAATACAATCCAAACGATCTTTCATCCAACGACTGAGAATTTCGACTGCATCAATTCATGACTGCAGGGAGTCCATTTCCGTCAAATGTGTGCTTCCCTGACTGCAAGAAATCCGGATCCACTAAAGTATACCTTGAACATAGGTGTGATAGGGCTTCCAGCTGGAGTCTTGGTTCTATATTTGTGTGAACCAAGAAGAAAAACTGGAATGGAGAGCAATATTGATGCAGTTGATACACCTAAACCCCACTGCCATCCCTTGTTGTCTTCAATCCATACCACAAAAGTAACTGCAAACAATGCACCACATGACAAGCTGAAGACAAAGTAATTAAAAAACTCAGACCTTCTCTTCCTTCCTTCTGGTGTAGTTTCATCAAATTGCTCAGCACCATGAGGAGGAAGTGAACCTTTAATTCCACCTACTCCAAGTGCCACCATGTAGAGACCTGCAAATAACATAGCTTCTTTTCCACCTTCGACTGTCTGGCATAAACTGTTGGCGCTTCTCATAACACAGTTTGGTGGGTTGAGTGGTGGTATGTGAGCTTGTATAGTAAGCATCAGTAGACCCTGTTCACCTCACTCTCAACTTAATTATTATCTTGATAACATCATAGAAATGTTATATTTTTCTGTGATTCCATAATGTACTTTATTCATTTAAGACTGTATATTTGATAAACCTATGCTATAACTGTAATGATTACAATAACTTATTTAAAAACAGTTTGATTTTCTTTTATTTTTTGTTATAGAAATAGCTTATATATAAATATTTATATGATAACCTTTCATTAAACTGTTTATCCCAACATAGTCTAAATTTAGTTGTAAAAACTAGGCTCAACTTGAACAGGTCCATTTTTTTTTCACTTTGTTTTTATTGTGTCTCAGAGGGAACCAGGTTGGTACAAGGTTGTTGGATTTAACATGAATAATAATACTGACCAGATTTCAAATCAAAATGATCATGCATCATCTTTTGTCTTTCTTCTCTTCTGTCCTTATTTTTGGTCATGTTGTTGAGAATTGAAAAAGGGTCCCATATATTAGGGAATGCACTATTGACTATAGTACTTTGTGGATGTCAATCAAAATCTTGACCATGTGGTTGTCACACACATTCATCTTTATTGCTTCATTCTTCTAGAATTTACCCTCTTTTCAACATATTCCATAGCTGATTCCTTCTTACTACTGTATATAGTAATTAATAATTACCTACCTAAAGCACAATCTATGAGTAATATTATCATTATGGTGTAACACTAATTTAAGCTTATTATTTTTCATATTTTTAATTTTCATTTGTCTGATATACAATTCAGTATTCTGTATTCTGATGAATTTGAAAGTCTTGAAGCATTTTCCTGCAAAGCTAATATATTAATTTCAAACATCAGATGAAAAATTATAGAAGCTGAAATAGGATATGAACTTACCATGAATTCTATTGCAGCACTTATAAGGTAGATAGAATAAGTAGTGAAAAAAGCATCAGCAAGAAATCCACCAAGAATAGCAAGTAAGAAAGCTGTTCCCATGAAGTTGGTGACAATGTTGGCAGAACTTGAAGGTGAAAAGTGCATAAACTTGGAAACGTATAAAACAAGGTTGCTTGCATTTGCAATATATGCTAGGTTCTCCAATACCTCCACAGCTGTGTAAATTAAAAGTATAATTTATATTGCAGATATATAATGTAAGACATTGTGGATTTGTGGTTAATTAGCATTTAGGAAATCAAAGAAACATAAAAGAAATAATTAATGTGATTGTACTAATTACCTAAAACAAAGGAGGCAGCAAGCATTCCACCATGATGTCCTTTGATGGCTGGTCTGTTCCTCCAATCTACATAGCCTTCCCAAACTTGCACATGTGCTTCTTCCTAGAAAAAAGTTTCATTTTATGTGTTAATATGAGCTTACTGAAATTAAAATAGACTAGAAGTGCAAGTTATATAGTAAATTTTTACCATATCTATTTTTATGTTTAATTTGATTAGGGGATGGATTAGGATGGTGGTGGCAGAATACTTAATTTGATAAAGAACACTTTTTGTTATGTTGGAACTCAAGTTGTATAGAGAATTGCATTTATAGATGGGGTAATGGAGTTTCTGATAGAAGAGGAAAGGTCTAGACTTTTTGAAAGCAATCATTCATTCTCATGAATCTTTTTACCTTTTTATTAAGGTTGATGTTGATTGTTTCTACTGTTATCTCACTCTAGATTTCTTGTTTTTCTTTCATTCCTTCATCAGATGCAGATCAAGGAGGAGGAGTTCGTTATTTACTCAATGCGAGACATTGCCACCGGCTTTAAAGGTTGACGTCCACAACGGCTTTCACACTATTAGCATTGACTTTTGACTTGACGGCCCTTTGTTCTTTGGTGTTTCCCTCATCTATCATATTCCGTGGAGTACTTTAATTCATTCAGCTTATAAGTATCCCTTTTTGTAGCTCAACTCTCTTGAAAGCGTCAATTGTTAGGACCTAAATATATGACGGGAGTCCAACTTAAAAAACTAGTCATTAAGTAGGATCAACCCTCACTTATATGTTGTTGGCACGTGCAATAGAGCCTCACTATGTTAGATCAACGCAGTGACTCTAACATCATATTTTCACCCAAAACTTTAAGATATTGAGTTTATGAGTTACATTGTCTCACTTATATGTTGTTCAACATCAATTCTTCCATCCAATATATATGAGACTTTAACTCAAACTTAATATATCTCTACACATTGTATATAGTAACAAGTATGAACAATACAATAAAAGGGAAAACCAGTGTTATAAGAGATGTTAGTGATAACCATGCAGTGTGTATACCGAAGTACATATATTTTTTAGATTAGACGTGTCCTAGTGTCTGACACATGTCGTTCGACACAAATACTGAAATTTGTGATTAAATTGAATGATATTACTTTTTACAAATTTTTATCATATTAAAGTATGAGTGTATGTGTCGTGTCCGATATAAGAAAATATCAAAGAATAGATGATATCCTATGGCATTGCAAGCTATGGCATTGCAAGCTATGAGACAAATTTAAAAAGCAAGTGGCCAAATAGTATTGACAAAATGCCATAATTGTGTGACGGTTGAGCTTGATGGAAAAATTGAAAAGAAGCTTTTGTCAATTATGGCCTACACACCCCACCACTCATACTCCCAGAAGCACCCATTCGTCCCACATAGTGGTTACAAAATCCACCATATATCCTTATGTTATATTCTCCACTTATAAAAATTTTGCAACTTCAGCAACCAACTATATTTTTTTTTCCATATTACCCTTAATAATTATGAGGAATATAATAAATTTATAAGTGAAATAAAAGTTAGTTAGTTTATCTGGTACAAAGTTTAGTTCAACTGACATGTCTATGATCGAACTTTGGTCCCTTTACTCTCTGTAAGTGAATTTGCAATAATTTATCATTTCATCTACGTACAAAGGAAAAGTTACCTTATGTGTACCATTTATAAATTTATTAAGTAAATCACCCATAATTCTTTAAGATGTATCATATCTCTCACCTTAATATCTTAACTATAAGTTTGATTTGAAAATTTTGCTTGTAAATACAATTTTTAATTTGTTTTTTTTAATTACATATATTTCATAAATTTGCTATCTTTTCGTGTCTTCAAATCTAGCTACTAAAAGATTAATTAAATTTTTTGAAACATCAATACACAAAATAGACAAATGTACTATTTTGTCTTTGTATATTGTATTATTTTTGTTTTTGGCACATAAATGAGATGACAAAGTTATCATAAACTCACACACATAAATGTCTGGTCCCGCAATTTCGACATTTTCTGTCAGTTGAGCTAGGACTTCTGGACGTATATTGTATTATTACTTCTTGTGTCTTGGGTAGTTTTCATTAATAAATTTCTTTGCTTTATTAAAATAAAAATAAAAATAGACAAACGTAATACTATCTAATTTCCTTAATATATATGTAAAATTGTTTAAAGAAGCATATATAATCATGAAATATCTTTGTATTTGATCTTTCTTGAAGAATAGAATAAAGGGGACCATTTTAAAAACACAAGCCTCAAGTAATTTTCAATTAAACTAATAAACTAATGTTTACAATTGGGTACGTAAAATTGATGGTGACAAATATTGTAGCTACAGCCTATAGGTCAGACCATGTGAATTTTAATTTGTCCCATTTAAAAAGAGCTTTCATGTTGAAGGGGACTTAAATTTTCATCTATTGGGTCATTAAACAGTAGTGTAGTACACATTCACTGTAGCAATATATGTAATGTATGGTATTCCTTGCTTGTAAAGACTTAGGAGTATATATATTTCTGGACCACTTTGAGTCTCTCTATCCTTGATCATATAAAAAAGTATGTGGGGTTTTGATAGGAATAGTAATGCGATTGATGAATGTTTGATCTATATGATCTCAAGTTAGTTGGGTGGCCGCTATAATGTAGGATCCAATATTCTCCAACTGCCTCATACATACTATAATACCACAATTACCCAACTCTATTTATTGGTGTACTATGCATGGGCGGATCTACGTTAAGGCACACTGTGGCTATAGTTACACCGGAATTTTTGATAGGTATATGTACATATTTTTGTTATTGAGTATCTTATATATATATATATATATATATATATATGGTTAACTGTCAATGTAAATCATAAAAATGTAACTGGTTCAATGGGTTCAATTTCAAACAATTGCATATTTTGGCTTTTAACGTGACACCTTAAATATCAATTGCATATTAATGTCCTTAATTACACCACAAGAGATGAATAATAATTGATTTTTTGACAAATTACTAGTAAAGAAAAATGGTTAATATTGTACCGGTTACATTTTAACGTGTATAAAATTTAAAAATTTATATTATATAAATAATTTTTAAAATTTATTGTTAATTCTTTGTTCTTTGTTATTTTTACTCTTGCTTTCAAGAGACAAAATGACTTATTCAAATAATTTGCAAACGTGGAAAAATAATTTGTCAGATATAAATTTGTGAAATTTTTTCAGCCACACCGGTTTAAGAGGTCTGGATCCGTCCCTGGTGCTATGTAATTGATCCTTCTATATGTCGAGTAAGTTCCATTTAATGAATAAAAAAGTTAATGTTGGCACATATTAATTAACTTATTTATTTGCACCACCAGATTAATTTAATTTGGAGGTAAGTTCTGGTATCAAGTGATTTCAGTCTTCCCTAAACGTAGTTGCGGGATTGAATCGTGATCCTACCAAATTTAGTATTAATCGTTACTAGACCAACTAATGTTTAGTGACTGTCAAAAAAAACTAATGTTTAGTGGCAAATAGTAACTTGTGTTCAAGGAAAAATATGGATTGTATGAGGTGGGTATAGATCACTATCTATGTTAGAAAATAATAATAATAATAATAATAATAATAATAATAATAACAATATTTAATAGAATTGAAATTGGTAAGTGGTTAAGATCATGTATCTTGCAGTTCGAATGTGGGTATGAGTTTGTGTTTCTATGTTCTGTTTTTGGTATACACCTTTGAACATTGGTTGATTTTCTCTTGATATATAGCATATTATTACTATAGCTGAAGTCTACGTTGGCATCATTATTATGTGTTGCAATTTCCCATTTGTGTGTGTTTAACAATACTTGTGGATGATGATTAGCTAATATAACATAACAAAAATAATATTGCAATTTGGCATTGCATATTTGTCGATATGAATTGATAGGAGGATGGATACCTCATGGTAATTTCAGGATGAAGTGTGATCTCATATAAAAATGGAATGAATGGGTCGATTTCTTTCGATCTTCAAAAATTGTGAGACTAAGACAACAAATTTATCACTTTCGTAATCGTGAGCTATGTGGTTGCGTGCTGGTTTTTCACTTAAATAAAATATGTAAAACGATTTTTTAATGTAAAATGATTTTTTTTGTATACTAAAAATATAAAATGATATAGTAATGCAATATTTCTAACACGTAATCAGGGTTCAATCGTCAAATAGCCAAAACAAGCACTTTTAACTTAAAATTTTGGTAAAAAAAAATACCTAAAAAAATTTAGTTATCAATATATTTCATATAATGTCCAGAGTTTGAATCTTGATCCTACATATTTCATGCAATGCTGAGTTAAACTTACATAAACAACTTACTAAACAAATTATTTTATGCTTCTACACGATCGGACTGCACCATACTCAAAACTCATTAAATTTGTATAGGACTTCGATATTTTGAAAATATGTGGTCCATTGAAAGTGCTATGTTATTGGAGGTTTCACACATGTTGTGCAACAATAAGTTGGGAAAGGATACTTGAACATTAATTCGAGCAATGGAGTGATAAATTTTTCTCCTTTATCCTCTCCTTTGTTTCAAGCGAGCTACTGTGTTTTGATGTATGTATGTTTTATTGTATAAGGATTATTTATATTTATCCAAATTTCTGTTTTAATATTCATGTTATATATTTGTATAGATGACTATGTACTAAGCAGAATACGTTGTGTATGTAGCATTGCTCAGATACACGATTCAACTCTTCAAGAAGATATAGGTTAACAAATATTTTCAGCTTTGACTTTTTATTTTTCACCTTTATTTGAGTAATTTAGATGTATTAACTATTAAGCTGTGATTTTCTTTCTACATTTGAAGTGATCAACTTTCTCAACCCCTAACACATGAGTTTATGTACACATTAAAAAATGCTACTATTATACCGTTTAAACGTACATTTTTATGAGTCATAAGAAAAAACGTACATTTTATTCATACAATCGAAAGTAGTACATATCAAAAAACATCAGAAATTTTGTTAGTATCAAGAGGTTATAAGTAGCACATCCATAGATTGTGACTAAAGATGACTAACTAAAGTCGTGTAATTCTTTCTATTTGTATTTTTGGGTCTTGAAGACAATTTTATTAAGCATTTTTTTATGTTCTCCATTTCCATTATTACACAAACATCACGTTCGTCAAAAAAAACAAACATCACGTTCGTTTGATAAATTATGTCTTGTATAAAAACAGTAATGGATGCATCTAGGAGCAGTGAAATTGCGACGTGAACCGATCATTGTCATGGAAAGTGCGCCTTGACTCTAGAAGGGGCACCATAACAAACATCACCCTCCTTCAAATGAATTTCAGGTTATTATAAAATATAATGGTTTTTTTTTTACCGTAAAAATATAATGGCTTATATGCTTTCTAGATTGGTTTATATTTTAATAGTGTGCACTCTTAAATTAGGGTTCTATCTCTGTCATTGATTTATAAAAAAATTCTATTTGAAAAAGAAAAACCATACATGGTTTATACTCTTGATCTTACCCAATTTGAAGTGTGTGGTAGACGCCTCGTGAGCTTAGTTCAGTTTGTAATGATATCGCATTATACATATGCTGACGTTTAAACCCCGAACACAGGTGGAATTAATTTTCAGACACTCGACTACTTGACCAAAAAAAAGTGTAGTAGACGTCGAGCACATTGCGTTTATACAGGTACAGGTTGTTGTCAAAGTTTGGGATATCTTCAAACACTCCAACCTCAAATTAGTATAAGATGAATGAGTGAAGTGAGAGTACCGTAAAAGAATAGCATAACCATCGTTATTGATGTGAGAGCGGAGGTCGTGCAGGGAAGAGGAAATCAAGATCATTAATGTGTTGGGAGGGAGGAATTTAACAAACCTCATTTCTAAATTTGGTATTATTATCAATGATTATCGCAATCTTCTCACAAGGGGTAAAAAAAATATTTATTTTTGTTAGTTAACATGTTAGCAAGGTTGTCCATTCCTTAGCAAGAATGCCTCATACACTGCCAATTACTATTTTTATGTATTTCCCAGCATATTTATAATGAAATTTATTACTAAAATTGAAGAAGAAGAAGAAAAAGAAAAACAAAGGAGAAGAGAGTATTTGAAGTAAAGGGGGTATAGACGTATAGTTAGCATTTAGCAAGCCCATTTTTGTTAAGCGGATAATATATACTGGGCAAAAAGAAGTAACCTTATATAAGTGGAATTTTGGAAAATTTCTCATCTCTCCTCCTCCGCATTCTCCCCCCCTCCCCCCTCGCCTAACTACCAATTTTGCTCTTAGATATGAAACGGGGGTCTTTACGAAAAGTTCGGACCGTAGAACCCGAAGTAAGATTTAGAATCTAGATCTTAATCTGAAGGGTATTTTGGAATTTTATGAGAGAATTAGAGAAGTTTGGGGGGGGGGGGGGGGGAGAAGAGAAATTTTCAAAATTTTGCTCTTTAGGCCCGCGAAATTGCTCTCGGGCCCTCCAAGTTAACGAAAATATCATTTTCATTCTACAATGCGAACTTGATTAGGTTTGCATTTTAGGATACAAATAGGTATAACATAAAAAACACATACAAACTGGTTTCACATCCTACGAAGTGAACACACGTGGTTTCGTATTGTAGGATGTGAATTGAAGATGTGTTTCGTATCGTAGGATGTAAAACTATGTGACTTTAAATTATAACTGATTTTTCGCATACTTCCCACGGATTATTCTGTGCCATTCCAAAACTTTGTACAAATTCTACATAAAATGTCATTCATCACTATAAGATATTAATAATCCGGGACATATTCAAATTCAAGACATTTTCATACAAAACATATTAATAATCCAAGGAATCCAACATTTTCAAAACATTAGTATAATCCAACATTACCATAATACAACTTAGTACAAAACATATCATTAGTACAATTAAACTTAGTTCAAATCTTATACTACAAATTGTTCAAATTCAAAGACCTAAACAACCTATTGACTTGCACTGCCGCGACTTGAACAGCCAGGTAAAGGGTGCCTCTGCATATTCTTTCATAAACCCAAAAATGTAACATGCAACTGGTGCTTCTGTCTTGGGTGTCTCTGTTATAACAACACACAAACATTGATTTGGTTCATATCATAAAAAACGAATGAAATTGGGTCAAAAATTGAGGATATTTTTGAAATTTTTGAGGAGTCTAAGAACATGTTGGGGGCTTAAAAAGCAATTCTCATATAAGTGCACCTTAAGATTAATCCGCGTCGGGCCTTAATGTTTATATAGATTTGATTTGCTTTATCTTGTTTACTAAATCACGTGTTGATATACTATTTTATAAGAAATTCACATGTTGAAAAAATGAAATGTAAGAATAAAAAGTCTTCAGCTCATCGAAAAGGGGATTAAAAAATATATCGAAAAAGTGTTTGTATACGATGAATCTCATTTTATTGATATAGTTAAGTTATAATAAACCAAAGAGTAGGTGTACCTAAGAAGATTAAAATAAATTTAATTTTGTTTATGCAGAAACGAGGGCCTAAATTTCATCTTAATTTTTTAACATTATAAAATTGTAAGGGCTGAAAAGTGGCACAAGTAAACCTGTAGAAATGGAGATCACATCACAAGTAGTGTTGAAACTTGAGAGCTCCCAAAGAATGTGGGCCAATTTGGCTTATTGGTGGGTTAGAGCTATTTTTAAATTATTATTTTTCAATACTTTATTAAATAAAATCCATTTCCATTATTATTATTTGTTTTTTTTAACAAATCAAATGAATAGAAACAACTTTTTAAGCACAAAATGTGTCTAATTAAAAAAAATTAGATTAAAAGTTTAAAAGATATTTTAGTCTATGTAAGTTTACGTGTTTTTTGTTTTAGTTTTTGTATGTTTTTTTATAAAAAAAAAATCATTCCAGAATATTAAAATCATTTTGGTTTATTTTAGTCATTAAAGCTAAAATCCGCAAAAGAATTCTAAGAAAAAATTGCAGAAAACTTATAATTTTTTTTGCAGATTTTAGTATTAAGAACTATTCAGAGATTAATTCCCAAAATATAACATACAAAGACGAAACTCAAAAACATTCGAACTTACATGAACTAAAAGATCATATTTTAAGCCTAGATTAAATTCAACCACTAAAAATTGTACATGAGAGATTCGTTATGGCAATATATATCAGCAAGCATCCTTGCCTCACATTGTAACCAACTTTGTGAAGTGGAGAAAGCTGTAATTTCCATAAGTTTTCGTCATTGACAATAAGAACAAATTATGAGATAAAAAACAATTGATATACAAATTGAAAAGATGTTATACCATCTGGTCGAAAGCAACATAACACACATTGAATCTAGACAAGAAAGATGAACAAGATAAAAAAAAAAATATTAATTAATTAGCATAAATAAATCTAAAACTTTGCTAATTAAGAGGCGTCTGCCGACTAGATTCTCTATCTATAAAGATGTGTGTGACGTCTTCACACACTCCAACAATGCAACAATTGATCATCATGTGGTAAACAAAGGATATTCACTAACAAATCCATCTTACCTGGTCTACACAACACTTTAAGTCAACTCTCACCACATGATGAAACTATTAATCCATCTCTAAAAAAGATTATTTGTTCAGATTATGGAAATAAGAAGGTTTAAAGTAATAATTAAATTTGATCAAGATAAGTCATAAACAAGTTAAGTAACATGCTACAACTAAACATAATATATTATTTTATGATTAAAGGATGGCTGAATTCATAGGTGTCGTTTCCTCATAAAATTAGGATGGTTAAATTGTTAAACTCTCTGAAATTCAAGCTATTATTTGATTGAGGAGCAATAGAGATTTTAGTATTGGAAATGTCCAATAATTTTGTAATTATTTTTGTTTTCATTTTTTGATTTTTAGGAGAAGAGCTAATAGTTCGGAATAGTAGTTTCAATTTTGTCTCAAGTATAGTTGTAAGATCGAACTAGAACCGGTCCAACACTTCATGAGGTTCTAAGCAAATTCTAAAGTGAAGCATTTTTCTCTAAGGTATAAAACTAACTTTATTTAAAAAAAATTGAGAAATTGCAAAGTTATTGTATCATTTTATAAAAAAAATTATTTTAAAAGATCTTTTATGTTTTTCTTTGAGACCTTCTCTATTGAGATTAAGACTTATCTTTAATATTTTTTTCAAGAGTCTAAAGTTTTTGTTTGGATTATCTTACTCTTGAGCCGACTACTCTACTGTCTTCTCTTTCAAATTTAAAATTCATTACTGTCAAACTAACTAACGTTTGAACATAATCTATTTTTAAGATAAATTAATTCTAAAAAGAGAGTAGCTTATTATTCAAATTTATAGTTTTTTTTCATCGTTTTCAATCATAAACATATCATATGATATGTTTTGTAAAAGAAAATCAGAGATTTAAAATTTGAAAAATTATAAATATGAATGAAAGATAAAAAAATTACATAAAAATAAATATATGACTAAGCATATATTTGGTATCACAATAAGAATATCAAAATTATGGTACATGTAATATTACGATGGGTCACCGATAAGTGACAATTTAATATTAAATATGCGTTAAATTTTTATTATTATTTTATATAAAATAATAATCGACCAAAATTAAACTCATACACAACTGTAAAGTTCCAAATTACAACATCTAGTCTAATAATTTCGACATTTACTTGTTGAAGTAGGACTTCTAAACAAAATTTTGCTAATGGAATAAAGATAAAATTTTGCTAATTATATTTAAAAATCTTTCCTACAGAATCACGTGGTCTCAACTACCTATTTACATGAGGGAAGAGAAGAAGAAAAATTATATATAAGCCAAAGTTGGTGAGAAAAATTAACCCACAAAAATCACTTAACAATAATTAACAAAAAGGCATCAAAGTAAGTAGACACATTCTTCCATTCCAAAACAATTAATATAAACCCAACAGAGTTCATTTTTCACAAAAAAAAAAAAATCAAAAGACAAAGAAAGATAGCCACTGGTTCTGTTCTGTCTCTGTTCATCTCTTGTTTGATTATAAATTTCTTCCTTCCATCAAAACTTTGATTTGTGTCTCCATTTATTTCCTTCTTTTGATCGGAGTGATGGGTATACCCTGTCGTTGTTCCCACACTTCTCAATCTCATATCACTGAAATCATCATCACAAGCTTCTTTCGCCATAAGTCTTAGATTTTCATTTCATTCATCATTTCTAGCTAGCTTCTATAGCTATAGCTATGGTTGCACCACGTTAAGATATAAGAATAACAAACAAACTTTGTTGAATTTAGTTTTGTGATACTAATATCTATGGCGGGTGGTGGGAGAGTTTTTACTACTAATGGTGGTCTTGCAAATAATATGAATATGTTGTTTCAAACTCCTCGTGGAAACAATACTTCTCAACAACAACCTCTTGATTCTCTTTTCCTTTCTTCATCTTCTTCCTCCGTTCCTTTCTTCGGTTAGTTTTCTTTTTCGCTGTTTTTATATGGTCGCATCGCGGTAGTTTGATATTATAAAAGTTATAGTAAGATATGATTGTATAGACCGTTGCGGTCCTAAAGACATCATAACTATGATGTTGCCATTGAGATTGTGGTTGCGGATCTTTATTTAAAACTTTGACTAGTTTCGAGGTTTTAAATAGACTGATGCATCGCGATCTTTGATATTACAAAAAATTGGTGTCACATACGGTCATATCAAAAACTTTGAAGATACAATTCAGATTATAGTCGCGGACTTTTATTTAAAACGTTGACTATTTTATTTATGGAGTTTTGATAAATGGTGGGTGATATTATTTTTATTTTTTGTTTTGTTTTTGAATAGGTTCAAGATCTATGGTAAGTTTTGAAGATGTTCAAGGAGGGAAAAGGTGCAATAGGTCTTTCTTTACCGGATTTGATCTCGATGAATATGGAGATGACGAGATGGATGAGTACTTTCATCAATCAGAGAAGAAGCGGCGTCTATCCGTGGATCAAGTTCAGTTTCTTGAGAAAAGCTTTGAAGTTGAAAATAAGCTTGAACCAGATAGGAAAACCAAGATAGCCAAAGACCTTGGTTTGCAGCCGCGACAAGTTGCTATTTGGTTTCAGAACCGCCGTGCAAGGTGGAAGACTAAACAGCTTGAGAAGGATTATGAAACTCTTAATGATAGCTATGAGTCTCTTAAGACTGATTATGACAATATCCTCAAGGAGAAAGATAGATTAAAAGCTGAGGTAAATTAATCATATTAACTAGCTCCACTTCAACTATATTGAACTAAATATTTCATGTTAATAAGGTTTTAAACGGCGGTCACAATTAAAGACAATTCGTGATCTGTTATAGTAAAAAAATGATTACACATATTTTTTTTTATCTTACTGTTAATTTGAGATAAGACGAATCAAATTACACAATGGTAAAATCAAATTAAAACGATCTCATCCGTTAAAATGTCACATTGAAGTCATAGATACATATATAAAAAATCATGATTGTGGTTCACATGAAACTCTTGTACAACTTTGATAACATGTGATTTTCTTTTGTCGTGTTTCAATATAGGTGGCAAGCCTAACTGAAAAGGTACTTGAAAGAGAGAAACAAGAGGGAAAATTCAAACAAGTTGAAAGTGAAACAAAAGAATTACTGCAGAAACCACCAATGAATTCAATTTCTGAGGGTGAAGGATCCAAATTGTCAATTGTTGAAGCTAGTAATAATAATAGTAATAACAAACTTGAAGATATTAGTTCAGCAAGGAGTGACATATTGGATTGTGACAATGATGGAGTTTTGGAGACATGTGATTCTTCATATGTATTTGAACATGAATATCAATCGGACCTATCACAAGATGAAGAAGACAATTTATTGCCTCCTTATAACATCTTCACAAAACTTGAAGATGTTAATTACTCCGACCCGCCACACGGTTCGTCTAGTTTCGGATTTCAAGAGGAAGATCATCATACTCTTTGGCCATGGTCTAATTACTAGTTGCATGTACGGATTGGGCGAGTTTGACCGAATTATAGTGCATTGCCGTACATTTGCAAACTTCCACTGTGATACAAAATATATATTAGATCCATATATATACAACTTTGTTTTCATTGTAATATGCATTTATGCATCTTTTGATTATGTTTAGTATTTACCTTTTTTGTGAAGACATTAAAAGTGAGTAAGAGTAGTTGTGTGCTTAATAAAGTCAGAGCAATGGCAAGTTGGCAACATTACATTTCATTACCCGAAATGGTTGTGGCTCTTTTAGGATATAAATGGCGGCTTTTGTACCCCATTTTGTTGCATTGTAAATTAATGAAATTTCAGTTCTAAGGTATTTAAAAGAATTATTGTCTTCAGGTTGAGAATGTTGATCTTGATTTAATTTCACAAAGAAGTTCAAACAGGAAATTAAATGTGTAAAAAAAAAAAGCTAATAGCATACTATATCATGGTAGACGGGATGAGATTGATGGCTAGTAGTTTTTTTCTTATTGGTAATATAGTCACTAGAATTTTGCTTTTTTTAAGGTGAATAAATTGAGTGTTCTATGATACAAACATTAATCTTTCATATAAAATATGACGTCCATACCAACCGAACTAAATTTGGAAAGACGAAGTCTAATAGTTAATTTATAAAAATGACTATATTCAGTTAGATTTAAATGATATACACCATCAATATAATTACTATAATATCCAATAAAAATCTATTATTTATCTGTCAAAAAAAAAATCTATTATTTAATCACATCATTCTACTCATAAGTTGTTTCAAACATGTAGTCTCATATTTGTACGACATCGATTCCTCTCATGAATTTGATCCATTGATCATGTGCTTTCTTTTTTTTAGTGGAAGCTACTGAGAGTCACCTTTGTCTATACATGTCCTGTGCACCAGCGGTCACTCTCAGTTCTTGTCAATCTCAAGTAAAACAGAGTGATATCTACAAAATTTAATTTTCTAATATAATTACTCCATTGAAGAAAATAATAATGTGATATTTTTCAACCGATTTGAGCTAAAAATTAAAAGAAATGAAAATCCCAAGTTTAATTACTCCATCGGCCCAATGCTACATTCTTTGACCTATAAAATAGATCATTCACAACCTCATAAAAGTATGTTTCATTCTAACATCAACCTCTAGCTCAAATTAATACTAATTTGGGCGTCAAAATATTTTTTGTAGGTAGAACCCCTCTTCATCACTAATTATTACCTCTCAGAGCATTTCTTCTACCGGTCCATCATTGTGGATTCTCTATCCTCTTATTTATTTAAGTTTTAAACAATTCGTATTTCTTGTAATGTTATGAATGATTTGTGCTGTTAAAATTAATTACAACATAGTAACAATATAGAATCTTATTCCTTATCCAATCTTTATTGGAGATCTTCTTAGTATCATATGCCCCCTCGTAACACAAAGGGTTTACAGCTAAGATTTACACCATTCTCCGCATTTCGTACCAACCGGGTCAACCCACTTTGGAAGGGATTCACTAACGTGAAAACATGAGATTAACCACACGTGTCATCTTGTAGTAACAAATTTTTTTCTTTCTAGTTTATAGTCAAACAAAAAATGAGGGCAAGAAACAAAGAAGGGAAATTGGCCAATCAAAGTGTACAGAGTGGAATCTTCACATCATGCATGGGACCCAACAGACATTGACCTCTCACAACGTGGCTTTTAATGGGGATCATCACATGTGTTGTACACTTCACACTAAAAAAGAAAGTGATTGTCAATTTTGTCCTTCTATTCATGGATACATCACTATAATTTTTCACTATTTTTATACACTAATTAATTCATTTTTTTAAGGAAATTAACCTATCCATGTGGCTATGTCTTCATTCATAAGATTCTTATTTGGATAACAAATATTATGAATGTGATATCAAGTTACAGTTGTTAGAATTTGAGTTGAGGTTAACTCAATTTTTTCAAAATTAATTTAAAAAGTGTTGATGTTTCTCATGTGAGATAAGTTTTTTTTAAGGGTTTAATTGACCTCCTCTAAACTTAAAACAAAAATACACTTAGAATTCGAAATTATGAACCCTTTGAATCATATCTTGATTCTGCCATTTACTCTCACCACTTATATGTTATAAACATATTTATATACATTAATTGATCTAATAATTTAGGACTTTTAACATCCCTTTATGCTGAAGATTAACATCTTTGTGTGACTTGAGTTGTTTCGATTGCAGTTGGATTAATTAATAGTCTAGGATAAGTTTTAATATCATGTTAAATTTTTATATTGGGTTTAACTTATGATATTTTTACAAAATCGACTAGTAAAATGAGAATTATCTCTATAAAAATTATATTGTTCATATTGTCAAACTTTATCTCATCAAATTTTAGACGTAATTATAAGTTTATAACACACACCCGAGGCTCGACGTATTGACTTGGGTGGCACGATAATTGTGACATGATAACAGGTGATCTAATAGATTTTGAATAGACTTTAACTATATCATCTTATATTTTTATATTGTGTTTAAATCATTCTTAAAAAGTAACATGATTGCTAGCTCATTTATAAACATTGTCATATCTTATTTCATCTAGCGTGAAACTTTTTTTTTTTGTTACAATATATATAGCGTGAGACTTTTAATTATAAGTTCTATGATTCCAATAATCATTTTGGTGGGTAATAGTCTTTGGAAACACTTGTTTAATTATATTTCCTGGTTAATAGTCAACTAATTTTTTGATTAAAAAAAATAGTCAATTAATTTTATGTCTCAAGATATATTTTAGAATTCTCCTTCTATCACACTCTCACACCTAAGCTTTGGAGTCTCTCTTCCTTGGTCTTAAATCTTAATCAAGGTTAGCAATTTGACCTGTCTTCCATTGACGTGGAAGTAGATTTTTAAGTAGTGGTTCACCATGTCCCTTCTGATTGGCAGAATGATCTCCCATCACAATCCAAGCATCAATATATAACGATTTACACTTAGGAGGATGATTATATTGTTGCAGCTTAAATGTAGATAATTAGTCTCATATTGACTAGAAAGGAACTAAAAAAATGATATAGATGAAATGTGACTGATCGGTGATCATATACTCTAATATTAATAAAGGTTTTTTAGTCAACGATATGGTGTCGTAAACGGTTGACGATCATGATGGTATAACATCTTTTTACTAATTTATATAACATCTTGAAAATTGTAAAATTCTAGCCACTAACCTATCTAACAAAAAAAAAATTATATCATAGAAATGTTACGGTCACTCACTTTACTACACCATTGAACACCCGCTTGGCGCTTGCATACAGTGCCACATTAATCAATATATGCTACTGTTACTCACCCGAATTGCAAGCTCACCATAGCCGTCGTGGGCTCAAATTTCGGGTAGGTAGTTCATGGCGAGGAGCTCACAACTGTGGAAATTCAACAGTCAAATTTGTCAGTATGATCTTTTTCAAATGACACATGGTGATGGCATTTCCATATTTTAATTTTAATGATCCATGGTCCTCACCCAAAGGTGCTGCATTGAAGACTTGCAGTGGTAACATGGATTCTGGTTTCCTATGCAAGTTGTTGCTATGAGGATATTTGGGGACACCACTCAATTATCATCAGTTTTTTTTGTTGCTAGCACACAAGGATTTGTTGCATACCATTTTCTCACATCCCATGTAACTAAACAATTACACATGATTTCAAAAATGTATGAATAACATCATGTTTTTGTTTAAAAATACACATTGGGTTTATAAGCAAGATAAAAGAGGAGGAACCATTGAGAAGCAATGTTTACAAGTATTAATATCGATAAATTTACAGCCAAGATACAATATACGCACAATGATCTGATTCCAATACAATGTTGCAATTTGCAAGCAGCAAATTTGAACCATCCACATAATTTCCACTGGAGCCTTGGTTGTAGAAGAAAATTTTGGTACACTATTTTATGTTTTTGGTCGGAGGACGAGGATGCTCACTACTTACAGTTTTGAATTCTGATCTAACAATGTTCTCCTGGGACCTTCGGTAAGTCAAATTGGAATTTTGAAGATATAGCAGAAGGATGATCTCTAGCTACCAACAGAGCAATGTAGCCATCAATCACGGTTGTGCAAACCAAAATAGGGTCAGAATTTGAAATTGTTCTTCATGTATAGAACCAGCTCTTGCTGAACATAAAAAAACAGGTCAACCAATTAGTAAACTTGCAATGAGGAACTCATTGTGGTTGGGTGCTATAGATTAAGCAAACTAGTAGCGATTAACTGGGTCCTGAAAACAATTTTCGGCGAATACCGAATTATAAGATGAAATGTGCAATGTTTTGAAAACTGGACAGCTCAACTGATTGAATCATGAAGCATAACTGCCTACGGTTATATTATTTGAGTTGTTCGACCGTGGTTGTACCATGGTTCGAAAGGTTTAAAACAGTTGAACAATGAACTGGAGGTCTCACAGTTTGATGTCTAGTTTAGTTTTCAAAATAACGGACAGGTATGTACCTACTAAATCATTATTTTAGTGATAGTAAAAATAGATAGATAGATAGGTTGCTTACAATGAAACAAAGTAGAATGCATCCTGCTGCGCCGGGATATAAAACATACCAGAAACTCAAGTGTTGCAACTTAACACCATCAATGAAAAGCAACGGCATGCTTACGGCTGTACATACAGCAAAGTTTGTCGGCTTTAATAATAATGCTGGAGATAGATACTTGGTTCATACCACAGAGAATAAAAAATACCTGGGGGGTGAATAGCGTCTGTGTAAATCATATAAGCAACACAAGCTGCAACACTAGCACTCTTGGCTAACCATCCAGGTCCAAATAACGTAAACGCTAAAACACCAATGGCTGCACAACCTATTTGGGCCATCAACATATTGTACTTCTGCATAATCACAATTAGGTGATTTTAGACATTTGTATCTCTGAAGCAGAGACACTTTTGATCGAAAGTGTGTCTGGTGTCTAACACATACGACAAATGCGATTACATTTAATGTTTTAAAGTTATTATGGATGTCCATGTGTTTGTGTCACATACCAATGTATCAATGATGTTTATCCATTAAGGCTTAAAAAGAGGTAATAGTAGTAGTAGTAGTAGTAGTAGTACCCGAGCAGTAGGGGCTGAGGGTGTGGCGAAGAGGATAGCAGAAACAGCTCCTAATGGTGCAATTGTGATTGAAAGTCCCTTTGGTGCCAATAACTGATCCAGCTTTCCCAATATGGCCATTGCTGCAAATGCCCCTGATGGAGTGATGGGTTTACACACACAAATACTAGTAAGGGCTCTTCAAACTTAGTTAACTCATAATAATATTTCAAATGTTATTGGAGTAAAATTAGTTAGAGTGTCTAATGGTTCTACTAGTGGAGTACTACTATAGTATATATATATATATATATGAATATGGTAGAAATGAATGATGCAAAAGAAAA
The DNA here is from genome assembly GCA_951804385.1 of Trifolium dubium. Lineage (NCBI taxonomy): Eukaryota > Viridiplantae > Streptophyta > Magnoliopsida > Fabales > Fabaceae > Trifolium > Trifolium dubium. Next base: position 51,494,200 of record OX638063.1, on the reverse strand, counting down.
GTAACAAAGAGAAAAGAAAAAAGAGAAAGAATGTGGAAAGGAACCTGCAGAAGGCCAGAGAATGTCACTGAAGGAATGAGTGGAAGATGATTTGGGAGGTTTCCATTTTTCCCAGAAGGAGGGTGAAGAAGCCACATCACTTGATGCCTTAATAATAATCACATGCTTCCTTCTTCCTACTACTTTATTATTATTACTACTTAAACCCCTATTATCCAAAATTAACCCCCCCTTCTTATGTTTGATGATGTTAAAAGATGATGGTAATGATAATGGTGGCACCATAAATTTAGTACCACCACCGCCACAAACAATTGAAGAAGAAGACATTTGGAGCATTTTATGATTATTGAATGATCTCTTCAAAATGAAAACTCAACAAGACATAACATGATGATGAGAGGGTTGTAGGATTAAGAAAACGAGAAAAGACACGACCATTGCCATTGAGACAGAGTTGAGACACAAATTTGATTAATTAGCCTTTCAAAACCCTCAAAGGTCACCCCAACAACAAAACCACGGAACCACCAACTATTTCTATACTATTTCCTTAACTTAATCACTGCAATTACAAACTTTATTAAATTAATAATTAATTGTTTGAAACTTGTGGTATAATAAGGAAAGAGATAATATAACAAAATGTTAACCGGTTCGGTGGTGAGATGACGTTGAATTGAACTTAACAATGGTTTGATTATGAAAATTGTATTTGAGAGAGAATTGAAATAATTTGATGCCAGAATTGACCCAGAATTAAATTAGTCGATTTAGTGCGCCAGATGCATGCTGATGGTGGAAAAATTAAATAAGGAGAGAATAGAAGAAAACAAAACAATGGTTTATGGTTTATCTTGTACATATGACTAGTACTAGTAGGAGTACCTCCACCTCTTCTTACTGTGTGGTCTCCATCCAATCTCTCTCTCTCTACTCTAAACAACTTTCTCTATATAGTCTATCCCACATTTTTTCGAAAATCACACATTTTATAAAATATGCTTTTTTAGCTTTTATTTTTTGGTGGAATAAAGTATACTTTTAAAATGGCATATTATATTTGAAAATATACCTTTTTTTTTTGACTAAGAAAATATACCTTTTATTCAAAGGTTTAAAATTTTACATTATTCCCTCCGGTTTGGAAAAAATTTACTTTTTAGATTTATAGAATATTTTATGTATCTAAACTATTTTATGAACTAAATACATCAAATATTCTATGAATATAAAAAACAAATTTTTTCTTATAATAAGGACCATAGGGAGTATTATTCTACGCTGATAAAGCATTGACTTTTAATTTTGTTTTACCTTTTAGTAGTTTTTTCTTGTGAACATTAGCAGAACAAAAATATAGTACTACAATAGAGCTTAAAAAAGCAGGAACAATATCACAAATATTGCAAAAATTGTCCATAGATAGACCAAATTTAACTAACTACTTGATTAGCCTCCCATTGCGAGTTTAAGAACAAGAAATGACCCTTGTTGAACAAAGCTTTAGAACTTCATAATTAATGGAGATTAATTATGAGAAGAGCTTTGAATCCATCTTCAATGATTGAGAAAACATAATGAAACCTTGAACCAGAAATGATGACGGTTCCTTCCATAGCAAGAAGCCAAGAATGGAAAATGATCATTCCAAATACAAAAAAAACCAGTACCATCATTCTCCAAGTTGTCCTTTCTTTTGGTTTTTTTGGACAAGGAGATAAATTACAAATCTATTTACAAATGGTTGTTACAAATTTGGTACAAAACTTTTCTACAAACCCAAGCCGCAAATAGGAAGAAAGATCGCATAAGCCATTATCAATGATCTGAATGGGACTCGTAAAATTCACTTGGACAAGGAGACATCACCTCTTGTTCCAGCAACTGCAATACTTGATTCATCGAAGGACGATCATCTGCATTTGAATCAGTACATCTTGCTGCTAGCTCCAAAATTACTTCAAGAGTTTCAGTATCAACACCACTGCATCTTCTGTCTACCACATCTTCCAATCTGTTTTCTTTCAATAATGTATTCATCTGCGAAAATTAATTGCCTAAACTATTTAGCACACTAAGTTCAAAAAAATGTCACGTGTTCCTAAACATATGCATTGAATAAGTTAAAACTTACCCAGCCAACAACATTTAAACCTCTCTTGACAAAGGAAGGATCCGTAGGCCTCTTTCCTGTTACAAGTTCAAGCAGTAGAACTCCAAAACTATATACATCTGACTTCTCAGTAGCTCTCCCACTTTGAAGATACTCTGGTTGATATGTAAATAGTAAATCATTCAGTTGTTTACTGATATATTCAAAATCAACTTCGTTGAATCATGCGTTAAGCATGTATCAGCCAAAACAATTATATATGTAATTATTGAATACATACCTGGTGCCAAATAGCCAAATGTGCCAGCAACCACTGTGGTAACATGTGCATCTTCATCAACCAAGAGCTTTGCAAGACCAAAATCAGAGATGCTAGGCTCCATGTTTTCATTTAGAAGGATGTTGCTGGATTTTATGTCACGATGCACAATTTTTGGGGAGCATTCATGGTGCAAGTATGCCAAACCTCGGGCAGAACCAAGGGTTATCTTTAGCCGGTCATTCCAATTCAAGGGTTGTCGTTCGGTATTTTCTGAGGAAAATGTGACCAATTAAGGGGTCAGCCGATCGTGTAAGCTGTCTTTAATAGTATAATGAATATAAATGGATCATTAACGTACCATGCAAGAGATCATCTAAGCTGCCTAAGGCCAAATAGTCATAGATAAGGAGCCTTGAAGAAGGGAGCCTGCAGTAACCACGTAGGTTTACTAAATTTATGTGCTTGATGCTCCCCAATATCTCTAGTTCCCTTTCAAAAACTTGGTCAGACCCTTCACGGCTTCGGTCAATCCGCTTAACAGCAAATGTACCACAATCATTCATCACCATTCGGTAAACAGTACCGAATCCTCCTGATCCTACAATATCCTCCTCATCAAGAGACTCCAGCTTTTCTATGATCTCAGATGAAGTGTATGGCATATCGCCATGGAATGTAATAAGTTTAGCGCCTGTTAAAAGATTAGGTTAGCATTTATAAAAAAAATGAGATTATTTTTCTTCTTCTGCTGTTAATGGTAGTTTGTAATAGTTGAGACATCGCCCTTACTTGCTGACGGATCAACCTGCTTCTTGACTTCTGTGTATTTTCTAGCAGCTCTTTCCTTCTTCGATGATGAACGAATCCAAAGTAATGAAAGGGTTATGATCAGTGCAAGGCCTAAGGTTGCGACCGCCCCAATTAGCACAGCCTTCAAGTAATGTGAAGATCGTTTGGTGGGGACTGCATAGATTTAAATGACGTTAGTTGTCAACCAAATGTAAACTAAACATGGAAATAAGCTATTAATGTAATAACTCATATAGTATTTATAAATCAATCCAAGAATTTGACTTGCCTGCGGCTTCATCACTTTCGGCATGCGGTATCACAACAGGGAAACCAAGTGATGTTCGACATGGCTTTTGTAGTTGCCTTCCACAAAGATCTACATTGCCCATAAACCTATTCATGTGAAATCAGTTTATGAGAAGCAGTAAAAACAGACAATGAAACCACAACGTGTTCCTAAAAATGCATAGAACAAACACAAAATAACAGGAAACACAAGTAATCCCAATGAATATTCATCATTTTATCAGAACAGTTATAAGCAGTCTGCAATACAACAAATAACTCTTACTAGCCAAGAAACATAACAAAACCATAACTCGCATTACTTTTAAGTTTTAATATCCTAATCTATTAGAGTTACAAAACATGCACTATTATTTGAATCTTCTGATTTCAAAAATTCCGCAACTATATTTCAAGTTTCTGATACATTTGCTCATCACCCTACTAAAGCACATATAAAATAATAAACTTGTCCATTGTTCTTACAAAATCTCGAAAAATGTCAACTCATGTTTACTCTAATGCATACACCATACAACCACAAGACATTATAAGGCAATAAAACATACGAGTTCTTCTGGAATGTGCTTAGTACTCCAATGTCAGGGATTTCACCAGAAAAGAAATTGGTAGACAGGTTCCTAATGCAAAAAGGAAAATCAGCATAACTGAAAATTGATATCTTCAGTATCATTATGACAGCTATTTATGCTAAATTGACTTACAAAACTTGCAAATGTGAGAGACGGCCAATAGAGGAAGGAATAGCTCCTTTTAATGCATTGCTTGATACATCCCTGTATTTAAAGATTGCATCAATACCACAAATGAAAATTAGAAAAAGCAATTGAGAAACAAAAACCATTCAGCTGAGCTGAAACCTTGACAAAGATATATAGGTCCTTAGCTATTAAGAAAAACTAGAAATCAGTTCATTTCGTAACAAAAGGACCGAAAAGGCGAAAACTTACAATATATTTAAGAATGAAAGGTTTCCAATGCCTGATGGTAAACCTCCTTGGAAAAAATTAGCCCTCAAGTACCTTTCAATAGAATCAAATGAATAATTGAACACCGTATTAGGATTAAAAAAAGGCAAATATATAAGCGAATAGACACGGAAAATTTCTAACAAAGAAGTGAGCAGTTTCACTTACAGAGCTCTAAGCTCAGTACAATTGGTAATCTCAGTAGGAATGATTCCATGCAAGCCATTCTGATGAAACGCCCTGATTCATGAATTAACTAAATAGAATAAGAATCACAAGAATCTAAAGAAGTAAATTCACCAATGATAAGAAGAAGAACATTTTCTACTTACAATCTCTGGAGTCTACTAAGTTTACCAATGCTGGGTGATATTATTCCTCCAAGTTGCATATATGGAAGATTTCTGAACAACACAAGACAAATCAAGTGTCATATTCAGCTCAAAAAGTTGAAAAAAAACAAATAATAGAATGAAGAACATGGTTGTGGTTTGGTTACATACATTGAGCGAACTCTTTGTTCATCACCAGGATGACATGAAATCCCAGTCCATGCACAATGAGACTCATCAAACTCTTGCCAGTTACTAAGAACATTCTTAGTGTCATTCAAACTGTTTTTGATCTCCAACAATGTTTGACCTAACAAATTAAATAAAAATCACTTAAAGTTTAAATCTTTAAACAAAATCACAAAATGGGTACAAAAGTATACTACCTAAAAGCAATTTTTCTGAAAAAAAAATATATAAAAGTAGAAATTTGTTGGAAAAAGTTCAGCACAGCATAAAATAGGGTTTGAAGAAGAAAAAGGGGAAAATGGGGTTTGGTTCATAGTTCTTACCATCTTGAGTTAGAGCAAGAGAAGAAGGGTTGAAAAATGTTGTCAAGATCAGTAGGAAAGTACAAGCTACAATGGTGATTTTCATTTTGAAGTGTCACACAAATGAGTGTTTTTGAAGTTCAATGGTGGGAATGAAACCAAACCAAAACACTTTCACTTGCAGCAGTCAAAGAGAGAGAGTGTGTGTGTTGAAGTGATGATTTTTTTGAACTAGTGGAGAGTGTGATGACAATATAGACCAAAAAGAGGTTCCATAATTTTATGTTTGAGATTTGAACTAAATATAATACTATTATTATAATTTTAAGCATAAATAAAAAAGAAAATAGTTTAAAAGTTTTAGCTCCACGGATAGAAAATGTAAAAATTGTTAAATTGAATATGTATGACTAAGATTCAAATTCTGATCATTTTACTTTATGTGTGTGGCTTTTTTTTGTCGAAACTAGAATATCTACCGTCAAACACAATGATTAATCCTTCGTTAGATTTGAGACACCTTAAATGATAGAACAATTGATTCAAGGATTCAAAGTTTCTTTATATCCAACATGATAATCAAGCTGTCGTATTTCTTGATGAACGGATTTTGAACTCCGACCACTCAATTATACTTCTAAATTTATGCGTGTGAATTTATAATATCTTACTATACTATTTCATGTATTTGAAAAAAGGAATTAATGAATGCTTTGGTTATACTCCAATATTTTATATGAAAAAGACAATTTTTTGAAAGTTGGTACGAAAAGTGGTGGTACAGTGTGAAGAAGCCGTTGTTCATGAAAAGATTCAAAGGAGAAATGTTTTAACACTCTCTTGTGAAAGCGTAGAAGGTACACGCGCCGGTGATTGTATTTGTAGCATAGGAGGCTATTTCTGTGAAGACCAATGAGAAGAAGTGCTGATGCCACGTAGGCGAATGGGATTTACGTGTATATGTTTGAGAAGTAGAGCGCGTCGTGTGTAACATTGCATATCTCAGAAGCGACAGACATTGAAAGCAATAATCATACTACTTTGGTTTGCGAATGAATTTTTTTGACTCAAAGTAAGCAAACTAGTTCCTCTCTACTGTTTCGTTTTTTAATGTGTGCAACTCTCTTTGATGAAGGATTTTCAAGTTGAAATCTATAAAATTAAACATTCACACTAGAAATATATTTTTTTAATGCTAAATAATTTTCCGGATATTTGTTAAACATATAAAAAAAAAGAAATAGAAAAAAATTGATATTAAAAAGATAACTTTTTACGAGTCTAATTCTGTCCTGCATGGACTTGATAGGCTAATCGGTTGCGCCCACCCATTTCATTTTCTTTTTCTCCGTTTATTAATATTTTTTAAGTTATTTTGATATAGTTCTTCATAATTATTAATTTTATTAAAATATATTTATATGAAAGTGTAACATCATAATTAAATATCATTTAAACTCTAATTTTTTAATAATGGGCCAATTCGAAACTCAATTGACTAACCTGATTAAATTTCATCTATAAAAGAGCTACATGATTTGGGCCAAAATATAAGATTACATTTGGATTTGGTTTTTTAAGCCCACCCAAATCTATGACTAGCGGACCGATCTGCCCATTTTTAAGAGCTCTAGGTATATTTGATAACACATCACCATTCCATTTCAAATGACATCTTTGTTTGAGTTACATGCCATTTTTCCATATTTATCAAGTTTTTGCGGCAGTTTCGTGACCCAAGAGCACTTGGATGAGATGGTAAAGGATTTCTTCTAACTTAACTAGAGGTTATGAAATCATAACAAATCCTGAAATGCAGCAGTGTTAAATTCTCTTGAAGGAGATGATTAGTTTATGTAGTTGCACGTAGAGGATACCCGATTCAAGCAAAAAGTTAACAAATTTAAATTACACTTTTACTCCTTTGTGTTAATTTTAAGATTCATTTTAATCCTTTAATTACTTTTTGTTTTATTTTAGTTCTTTAACTTACAAACATTAAATAATTTGGTCTTTTAAGTTTTTCTTTTCATTTTCATCCTTTAAAATATAAATGTTTAACGGATCCTTTAAATTTCAAAATGTAAACAATTTAATCCTCCTATTAGAGACTAAAATATCTTAAAATTTATAATTTAATTACCCAAATTATTCAATATTCATAATTTAAAAGACTAAATTATCTAAATTTTATAATATAAGAGACCAAAATGAACAAATTCAAAGTTAAACCTAAAATTAATTTAAAAAAACAAAAATATAATTTAGCAAAATAAAAATATCATGTGGTAAACGTTTTGCTTCTTTTCAATTGATAGGTCATTTAAATTGTCTTGTAACCAAAAAAAATTGGAACTATCTTTAATACTAACACGTGATGTTTCAAAAAAAAAATGCATGTGGTATTGTGGCATATAATTAGTTTTGACTAAGTACGTTCAATAGGAGTATCTCTTTCCTCTCTTATGTGCAAATTTGTTTTGGCATTATAATAGGGACACGATTAACCAAGAAAAGAGGATTAGTAAGGATTACTATAGTTAGAAGAGATTAGTGAGAGAGTCAGTATTTAGAAAAATAGTAGAACAGAGTTAGAGTTAGAAATAGAAATGGAGGAGAATAATGTTGTGAATACTAATAACTCTTCATATAAATCGGAAAAAATTTAAAAGATTAAATTTTTTGAGATTATATTTAAAGGACTAAATTATCCAAAAATTTATAATATAAGAGACGAAAATGAAGAAAAAAAATTCAAAGTTAAACCTAAAATTAATTTAAAGAACAAAATATAATTTAGCCAAACAAAAATATGGTGTGGAATCGAAGAGCATTTGGATTAGATGGAAAGACGTAAGAGATCTCTTCCGACTTAACTAGATGTCATAGAATCGAAACCAGTATTGGAAATGCACCAAAAAGATACTCGGTTCAAACTAAAAAATATCATGTAGTAAATATTTTGCATCTTTTCTTGTTTTTTTTTATGGCAAAATTATATCATTGGTCCTTTATCTTTTTCATTTGTAACAAATTGGTCATTTATCTTTTGTTTGTAACAAATTGGTCTTTTATCTTTTTTATTTGTAAGAAGTTGGTCCTTTATCTTTTTTTGTAACAAATTGGTCATTTATTTTTACTAACATTTGCACCATAGTGCATCTTATTTGTAACAAATAATATAAGATAAAGGACCAACGGTGCAAATGTTAGTAAAGATAATGGACTAATTTGTTACAAAAAAAGATAAAAGACCAATTTGTTACAAATGAAAAAGATAATGAACCAATTTATTACAAATGAAAGATAAAGAATCAATTTGTTACAAATGAAAAAGATAAATAATTAATAGTATAATTTTGCCTTTTTTGTACATAGATGAAATACACACAAAATGAAACAATCAAGAACCTCGATTATAAATATCCGGACTAACAATTTTGACATTTTTTGTTGATTGAGCTAGGATTTATGGACTATTTTGCTTCTTTTCAATCGACATGTTTAAAAGAAAATACATGTGGCAATGTGGCATAAAATTAGTTTTGACTCGCGATAAATAGCATTTTACTTTCCTTTTGAGTTTTGACTAAGTCTGTTAAATATCTCTTTCCTCTCCCTCTCTCATGTGCAAGTTTGTTTTGTTTTGGCATTATAATAGGAACAGCTGAACCAAAAAAATAGGATTTATAACGTTAAGAATATTATAGTTAGAACATATTAGAGTGAGAAAAATAGTAGAAGAAGAGAGTTAGAAACAGAAATGGAAATGGAAGAGAATAATGTTGTGAACACTAATAATAATTCTTCTAATGAACAAGAAAAAGAAGCAGAAGAAGAAGCTTCATCTACAAAAGCTGGAGGATGGAAATCAATTAAGTATATCATTGGTACGTAGTATTACATATGTTGTTTTTCAACTAACATTATATTAATTGTTACAAACAAACATATGTTGATTGATTAAATGTTTTGTTTTGTTTGTTTGATCAAGGTAATGAGTCGTTTGAGAAATTGGCATCCATGAGTTTGATGACAAACTTAATAATTTATCTTACGAATAATTACTATTTGAGTGGATTATATGTGACGAATGTGATGAGTATTTGGAATGGAACTTCAAACATTGCATCAATAGCCGGTGCTTTCATTTCTGAAGCTTATCTTGGCAGATTCCAGACCCTCCTCTATGGTTGTATTGCATCACTTCTGGTAACTTATTATTGTTCACATTCTGTTTTTGATTTATTTCAATGCATAAGCTTACTTATTATTAACAAGTAATTTTATCAATTTATATATTTGGATGATTATGGATAACTATATGTTATGATTGTGTTTGAGTTTGAGTGACAAATGATATACTAAGGTTTTGAATCATGTATTTATGCACTTTTAATTATCGTGTGAGAATGAACAAAAGATCGGGTTCGTTTGTTTTAGATTTTTTTTAAAATGATTTTATAGTGTATTGATTTTGCGTTAAAAATTTTTATGTGACAGGGAATATTGACCGTTACACTAACGGCTGGTATTCATCAACTGAGACCTGTTAGCTGCAACGATATTCAGACACCAAGTTGTCAACATCCGCAAGGTTGGCAACTAGGAGTTCTCTTTGCGGGTCTTGGACTCTTATCGATTGGTGCTGGCGGAATTAGGCCTTGCAATATTGCTTTTGGTGCTGACCAGTTTGACAGCAAAACAGAAAAAGGAAGAAAACAATTAGAGAGTTTCTTTAATTGGTGGTACTTCACATTCACCGTTGCACTTATTATAGCATTCGCTGGTGTTGGCTATATTCAAACCAATGTAAGTTGGACTTTGGGTTTCGCAATTCCAACTATGTGTCTTGCTTTCTCAATAGCCATCTTTTTGCTAGGCCGTAAAACATACATTTACAAAAAACCTCAAGGGAGTATCTTTACTGATATGGCAAAGGTGATCACAGCAGCATTTCGAAAATGCAAACTTCAAATTTCTGATGGAAATTTATATGATCCTGTTTCAACATTGTCGGAATCAGAAAATATTAGGCTTGTTAAGACGGATAGGTTCAAGTTCCTTGATAAGGCGGCTATAATATCCGATCCAAGTGAACTGAACAACGAAGGTATTGCGAAAAATAGTTGGAGACTTTGTAATGTGCAACAAGTGGAACACTTGAAAAGCTTGCTTGGAATTCTACCAGTTTGGGTGACAGGAATTTGTTGTTTCATTGTAAAGGATCAAAACAACAATTTTGGTGGGCTTCAATTTCTACAATTTGATAGTTTTATTGGACACTTCAAGATTCCACAAAGTTGGATGAGTTTAACATCAATGATAACACTTACAATTTGGATATACATTTATGAGTGTGTCTACATTCCTATAATGAGAAGAATCAATAAAAGTGCTACAAAAAGAATAAGCATGGGATACCGAATCAGAACTGGGATTCTGTTTTCCATCTTATGCATGTTAGTAGCTGCACTTGTTGAGAAGAAGCGCCGTGACTCGGCTTTAAAACACGACTTGTTTATTTCACCTGTGAGCTTTGGTTTGCTCTTGCCACAGTTCGCATTGTCAGGTTTAAGTGAAGCCACTGCCATTGTTGCTGTAATGGAATATTTAACCTTGCAATTGCCAGTATCTCTGAGATCCGTCGCTGGTGCCGTCTTCTTTTTAAGCATGGGTATTGCTAACTACATTGGTTTCTTAATTGTCAATGTTGTTCATAGAGCAACATCACATAAAGGACAAACACCTTGGTTAGGTGGTCATGATTTAAATCATATTAGGCTTGATTACTATTATTATTTAATTGCTTCCCTTGGAGTTTTGAATTTTATCTATTTCCATTTCTTTGCTTGCCATTATTTGACAAGCAGTAAGGACACTAAGAAAGCTGAGGTGCAACATGATGATGAGGAGAAGGTTTTGGAGATGGTAGGCACTACATGAAGTGCAGCTTGATCAAACTCTCATTAGCTTAGAGAAGTTCCATGTAATTGAGTTTTGGCTTAGTTGTGTATGGTTTTGAACCTTTTTTTTGGTTTGTTTTATCTTGAACACTTTATGTGCCCCTTTCATTTAGTAACATTTAGTTTAGAGACTAATTTTTATTTTTATATTTTTGTGATCAATTATATATTAGAAGTTTAGAGATTAAATTTGGTTAGATTTTATCTCCATTATTATGATTTGGTCATGAAGATTACCCAATCAATGTCATCTATATATGATTCAGTATATTCTAAAGAAAAGAAAAGTGAACAATTCAAGAGTTAATCGCTCATTTAAAGAGGTGTATAACGGTGCATATCTTTGGCTGCACTTGGCCAAATCTGATTATAATCTAAAATACTTGTTAAGAAAACAAAATATATTAGAATTGTCTTAGAACTTGAACGTAATCAATATTTTAAAATTATATAATATGATCTTTCCAATACAATTTTATTTTCCTTTCCAATACAAATTATAAAAATAAAAATAAAAGTTTAAGAAGAATTTTTTTAAAAAAAAAAACAAGGCTTATGCTTTCCATAATAGTCGCCACACTCTCTTTACATGATCATGATATAATACTATTTATTTCGTCTCGCTTTCTTAACATGAATCACACATGCAATGCAACTATAATCTTAACGCCCTTATAATAAGGTTGTTTAATTTGTTTGATGAATGCCAACTAAAAATTAATTAATATTAAGTATTAAATGCTTTGAAACAATCAACAACATGACACATTAGTGAAAAAGAAAAGAAAATAAATAAATAATAATTAAAGAAATAGAAATGGAGGAGAATGTTGTTAACACTAATTCTTCTCCTTCTGCACTTCAGCTAGAACATCACCAAATAACACATTCTAATGAAGAAGAAGAAGAAGATGAAGAGGCTTCATCTACAGAAGCAGGAGGATGGAGATCTATTAAATATATCATTGGTACATTCTACATTAATTAATTAAATACAATCATATATTAATGTTAACGTTGTTTGTTACAAACATGATTTCTTATTTTTGTTTGGTTAAATATTCTGTTTGTTTTTTTGATTAATTAGGTAATGAATCCTTTGAGAAATTGGCATCAATGAGTTTGATAGCAAATCTAACAGTGTATCTTCTAACAAATTACAATCTAAGTGGGTTATTTGTGGTGAATGTGGTGCAAATTTGGAATGGATCTTCAAATATTGCATCAATAATAGGTGCTTTCATTTCTGATTCTTATCTTGGCAGGTTCAGAACCCTCCTCTATGGCTCTTTTGCATCACTTCTGGTAATAATTACTTATTAACATCTAATTCTTTATTTCCATGTTTTTTATTGATTAATTTCCATGCATGCACATATTTATCGCCAATTTTTCATTCTGTATATTTCCATTCTGGACAAACATAACAGCCCGGACACTTTCTCTTATTTAGTAGGCGGCCCTACCTCACAATTTTCTCTACTACCCTCCCTGTAGAGTTTTTGTCTTCCGTGGGAATCGAACCGCGTACCATGGGTTCAAGTACATGTTCAATACGTGGTTTGATGTCCACGGAAGACAAAAACTCTACAAGGAGGGGAGTAAGAAGACCGTACAGTGCCAATGCCTATATAAGAGAAGGGACTCGGGCTGTTACACTTACAATGCTCTCATCTCATGTACATATCACAATGTATTAAAATTCGATTTCTGGGTGGATAAATTTTACTTACCTCGGCCGAACTTTACTTACCTTGGATTGTATATGACAGGGTATATTGACCATCACACTAACAGCTGGTATACATCAATTGAGACCAATTACCTGCCATGATATTTATACATCACATTGTCAACATCCAAAAGATTGGCAACTAGGAATTCTCTTTTTAGGTTTAGGACTATTATCCATCGGTGCCGGCGGAATTAGGCCTTGTAACATTGCTTTTGGTGCTGACCAATTTGACACAAATACAGAAAAAGGAAAAGGACAATTAGAGAGCTTCTTTAATTGGTGGTATTTCACATTCACCATTGCACTTGTTATAGCACTCACTGGTGTTGTCTATATTCAAACCAATGTAAGCTGGACTTTAGGATTTGCAATTCCAACGATGTGCCTCGCTTTCTCAATAACCATCTTTTTGTTAGGCCGTAAAACTTACATTTACAAAAACCCTCAAGGGAGTGTCTTTACTGACATGGCAAAGGTGATAGCAGCAGCATATCAAAAACGCAAACTTCACCTTTCTAATAGAACTTTATATGATCCTGTTTCAACATTGTCGGAATCGCATAACATTAGGCTTGTTAAGACGGAACGATTCAAGTTCCTCGATAAGGCGGCTATAATAGCCGATCCAAGTGAAGTGAATAACGAAGGTATTGCGAAAAATGATTGGAGACTTTGTAGTGTTCAACAAGTGGAACACTTGAAATGCTTGCTTGGAATTCTACCAGTTTGGGTGACAGGAATTTGTTGTTTCATTGTAATGGATCAACAGAACACATTTGGTGTGCTTCAAGTTATACAAACTGATAGGTCTATTGGACCACACTTCAAGATTCCACCAGGTTGGATGAATTTAACATCGATGATAGCACTTTCAATTTGGATATACATTTATGAGTGTGTTTACATTCCTATAATGAGAAGAATCAATAAAAGGGCTGCAAGAAGAATGAGCATGGGATACAGAATCAAAATTGGGATTATGTTATCCATCTTATGCATGTTAGTAGCTGCACTTGTTGAGAAGAAGCGCCGTGACTCGGCTTTAAAACACGACTTGTTTATTTCACCTGTGAGCTTTGGTTTGCTCTTGCCACAATTTGCACTGTCGGGTTTAAACGAAGCCTTTGCTGCTGTTGCTATAATGGAATTTTTTACCTTGCAATTGCCCGAATCCATGAGAACCATCGCTGGTGCCGTCTTCTTTTTAAGCTTGTCCATTGCTAACTACATTGGTTCATTAATTGTCAATGTTGTTCATAAAGCAACATCACAAAAAGGGAATACACCTTGGTTAGGTGGTCATGATTTAAATCATATTAGGCTTGATTACTATTATTACTTAATTGCTTTCTTGGGAGTTTTGAATTTTATCTATTTCCATTTCTTTGCTTGCCAATATTTGATAAGAAGCAAGGACACTGAGAAAACTGAGGTCCAAGATGATGAGGAGAAGGTTTTGGAGATAGTAGGAACTAGATGAAAGGCAACTTGATTATACTCTCAGATTCTACTAAAGTTTAAATTCCATAAACCTAGTTGGAGCTAATGCATTTATTTATTGTTGAATCTTTTAACTTAAGAGATGCTCCATGTAGTTCTGTTTTTGTCTATGTTTGGTATCACGGTGGGTGTGTGCGGTCTTTTAACTTAGAGGTGCTCCATGTAGTTCTGTTTTAGCCTATGATTGGTATAACGATGGGTGCGTGCGATCTTTTAACTTAGAGATGCTCCATGTAGTTCTGTTTTACGGTGGGTGTGCCAGAATCACAGTGACCCGCTATGATACCAAACATGTATTAGTCTAGTTGTAACACTTGATGTGCTTGTCAGATAGTAAATATTTAGTTTAGTAATAATTTGGCAACTTTGTAAGTTCTCTCTTTTAGATATTCAAAAACTTCGTAGATTTTAGTTTGTACTGTACTAGATATTTGTCACTGCATTTCACACTTTCAAATTAATATTATTATTAGTATCAGATTAGATTATTGTGTGGAAAATTAGTCCTCAATGACACCTAATTTATACTATCATGTATGTTAACAATATATGATATAGCACCACATTCTGTTCTGTGTGACATTTTCACAAACAATTTTGCTGCAAACCCATGTAACATATAGGGATTGATTGACTATGGTGATGATCATTGTATCAGTTTTTAAATCTTGATAATCTCGCTAGCCTCAGTTTGTGAGTGCTTGGTGTTAGTGAAAATATAAAGCTTAGAGAAATATTTTTTTTTAGAAACAACTAAAATAGAATATATATTAGCACTATAGATCAGCACAAGGGGTACTTAATCTAAGGCAAAAAAAAATCTGGTACAAAGTAGGAACAAGGCTGGAAACAAGAACATCAACATGGCCTACAAACCAATAAAAGAGGATCAACCTCCAATTCTCCCTAAACAAGCTAAGGGATTTTTACAATTCATTAGTTTTCATATCTTCAAGAAGACAATCGTTGTGCTGACAAAATAGTTTTACTTAAACTTTAGAATAATATATCATCAAAACAAACAAAGTCGCAGTAAGACATGAAACACAGCTAAGACAACGTTTGTTGTTAGATGAATCAATCTACGTACCTAAATTTAAAATAGATATTTACACACTATTTCTTTTTCATCCATACCTTAGTGCTGTGCTGCAACATCATGGACCACGACGAATACAACGTTCCATCTGTTACCTCCGGCACCATCAGATTTGGTAAGATGGTGAAATGAAAATAAGACAAGGCACATCATATCATTAATTTAAAAGTTATTTCATGAGTCACAAAAATATTAATAATATCGATCGTTAGTTGGTTTGGTGATTGGCGCTGCATTTGGTAGGAGGATCACGGTTCGATCTCCACAACTGCGATCGAAAGGGGGCTGGAACCAATTGATGCCAGAACTGACCTCCGAACCAGATTAAACTGGTCGTTAAAACCAAAAAAAAAATATTAATAATGTTATTTCAGTTTATCTTTAATTTTCCTTAAATACATAATTAGGAAACAAATGTTTAATTTTCCTTGATGTTGATATTAAGAGGAAAGTGTATGCCGATATGTTATTGGCTCACATTAATTATCATGTGTGACACAAAAATGTTGCCGAATAATTTTTTATAAAATACATCGTTGGATTGAAAGTTTATATCATATAGATCATTTGTGTAAAATTTCAGACAAATCTAAAATCATTTGATATGTTATTGAGACACATAAAGATTAACGGTGTTTAAGAAATAACAGAAACTGTTAATTTTGACGCGTCTCAATAGCATATCAAATGATTTTAGATTTTTCTAAAATTTTACACAAATGATCTTTATGATATAAACTTTTAATCCAACAGTGTATTTTATAAAAATTTATATCGGTTAAATTTTTTTTAAGTGATTGGGGGTAAATACCCCCAAATCTTGTGGGGGTAGACAAGAAAATATCAAACAATAATTAAGAAGATTTTTTTTTTCTTGATGTGGATGAGAAAAGTGTCCATACCTATAACTATAAGCTATAGCCGCACATTCTCATGTGACTTTTTGTTGAGCTTCCTTGTTCAACTTGCTCATTTCTGCTTGGAAGAGTATTCAACGAACTTGGATTGTATATGTTATACACTAATTGAATACTAATACCCATGAGTTCACACAAAATTATTGATTATAGGACCCATTGGTTAATTTTTAAAAGTAAAGTTTATTTTCTAACTAATTATTTGTAAGTAGTTCACTGTTTGATTAAATTAAAAAAAATAATACATTTGGTTAGTGAAATATCATGCATCTTCTAACTAAATAGTAAAAACATTTGTCTTGTGCTTAAAAAAAAGTAAAAACATTTATTTTGTTTATGGTTTATGCGGTACGATATATAATTTGCTTAAAATCTTCATTTAGAAGATATTGAAAAATCACTAATGAAAATATATTTTTTTCATTGAACTAAGTGATTAATTAGTTGTCGTCGTACATATGATAACTCAAGTGATATGAATTGGGGCTGGAGGATATAATGAGTTGAGTAAGAGAAGATTTAGGAATCAATTGATTGAGGGAGCAATTTATTTATCGATCTTTTCAAGGTATCAAAAACAAATTGATTAATCAATTACAGATCATATTCTAAATAATTGACTAGTAAAAAATATTTATCATGAGTATGATTTAGATATAAACTATAATTAGTGTATTATAAGTTTTTTAAAAAAATTTATCTGTAAATATGATAACACAATATTAATTAAATAAATATTTATCTTTTTTTGATACAAAATAAATATTCATCTTTTTCTTGTACCAAAAAAAATTCGTCTTTTAATTAACTATTTAATTAATTAAAACTAATTGACTAGTTAAACAGCCTAAAAAAACTAATGGACTAGTTAAAAATATTTGTTCATTGGAGCGGTTTATGATTTTTATTTTAGCTTTTACTTATGGCTTTTAGGGGGAATGAGTTTTAGTAGTATAGAGTTCATGACGAGTTCTGATATTTAGTAGTTTCAAATTTCTTTCAAATACAGTCGTAAAAATCGAACCGCAATCCTCTATTAAGCCCAGCAGACCAACTAACATTTAATTAATTTATGCTCATTTCACTTTTAATTAAAACTAATTTTGTCAAACTTAATTATGAGTAATTATTTTTAAGATCATATTAACATGTGCTCTTATTCTAAAAATAAATTATATTGAAAAAGTAATATATTGACCATCAAAAAATTAAAAGCACGTATTTTAAAATTAAAAGAATTATATAAAATTCTCTAATATGTTCGCTAATACATATTTTAACATTTCCCTTCTTTTTACAAAACCAAACTCATAATTAGACGACAAATTTGTGGTGTGAGATCTAGTGCCTACTCTTTTTTTTTTTTTTTTTACAAAAATATGCTTATAGCATTTCATTAATTAAATTGTGTTCAATACAATGTGGTACATCAATCAAGATTTGGACACTAGCTGACAATGTGGCCGCTCTAGCAAGCTTATGGGCAACCTCATTTGCTTGTCTCCGCACAAACTCAACACTCGAGTTTCTATAAAATTGAGAAAAGAGAGATTTACAATGTGAAATAATGACACCAAATTCGGTAGCATCATGTGTTGAAGAATGAAAGCTATCAACCACTCTCTTTGAGTCTAATTCAAAATCCACCGGTCCTAAATTAAGCTCATGAACCCAATTCAGTGCAGCATAAAGACCGAGTGCTTCACCTATGTGCACTTCGCTTTTTGTAGATAAACTTTCTGTCTTTGCTAGGATGAAAGCTCCTTGATCATCACGAATACACATACCAATGCCTACTATGTTATCATTAGGCGGAAAGGAAGCATCAACATTACATTTCACTCGGCCTGACATCGGCTTTTGCCATGTACAATTTGCACCAATCTGAGGGCCTGGGTGCTGTCCTGTACCAACAGTACGGGCTGCCAACCAATCCTGCAAAAAAATATTAGCACGAGAAAAAACAAAGTTTTGTGCATCGGTAACATTGTCCCAAATTTGATTATTGCGTTGTTTCCAAATACTCCAAAGAATACAACCAAACAAGGCTACATCATCCATCTAGTGCCTACTCTTAACTAGTGGCTTTTGGGAGATTGATTGGGTTTGTCGAATTGAAACCTAGTTTAATTCAATCACATTCCATCAACATATTTTGTGGTCAAATATGTAGTGTGAGTGCAAAATCTTACATTATTATATGGAAAATAATAACACTACTAACTACTACTAGTTTCCATTCCTATGAAAACACGAGATACGACTAAATCTTGTTTGGACTATGATGGATGACGAGTTTTTTTGTATGTTATGCAACAGTGACTTAACAGCTCAAACATCAAACATGTCACAACAAGCCTTGATCTTGATGCCATGTGATATTGCATTGCTGCCCCATTTATTTTGCTTTAACACATTAAATAAGGAATGTTGTTATGTTTAATTTATTTAAGGAATGTTGTTACTCTTTAAAGAAGTAAGATTATTTACTTTTGTTTATTATAGTTTAATGATTAAAAATTTATTTTAAAGTTTTGAAGTGAATAAGTGAAAAATAAGAATTGAAGTAATTTATTTAACAAAACTAATGACAATAGTTATGAAAGTAGATTTGTATGCATAGTATTTATAAAATTTTCAATTGTGAATTTGTTTATGTAATTAATTTTTATTGATTATCAGATAAATTAACCACAAGCTAATCTATAAAAAAAATCAAAAATAAAAAGTTATGATATTCAAAACAAAATTTGCATATAAAAATTAATTATTATTTTATTATGTTATCGGTACAAAGTTTTTACCGCTGAGTGTTGATTTATAATTTTTATCGAAAAATTTGTGAGATAAAGATGTGAGTTATCTTCTTCCAACTAATTTTTCTTTTCCATATACAAGAGTTATAAATTGAACATCAACTTTTAAAATACTTAACTCAATTTAGGTTCAAATACATGATTAATTATATCCTAAAAATTAGGGGTGATCGCGGTGCGGTTTGGTTCGGTTTTGATCAAAAAAGCCAGCCGAACCGCGAGATAAAAATACATGCGGTTCGGTTTGGTTCGGTTGAATTTTAAAAGGTCATCCAAACCAAACCAAACCAAACCAATGCGGTTTGGTGCGGTTCGGTCCCCGCGGTTTATCGAGATATAAAAAACAGGAGAATATTATCAACTTATAACAAAATAAACGTAAAAATATTAGTATTTTATTGTTTACTTTTACATTAAATAATATGTATATACAGAAATTGCATATATCCTAAAACTTTTGTATATCTTATAAAAAGAGTTTATTTTTAATAACAATATTATAGTTCTTAATCGTGTAAAATGACATATTTTAACAACCTACTATTTTATAGACTCAATTTTGATTGAGTTTATTAAGTTGAACTGTGTAATAGGTTTATTGTTTATAGTTGATATAGTTAAGTTAAGTATTGCGGTTTGGTTCGGTTTGGTTCGGTTTTATGAAATGAAAACCGCGAACCAAACCAAACCGTGCGGTTTAGTAGAAAAATGATCCGTGCGGTTTTAACTAAATGCGGTTTTTTGCGGTTTCGGTTTGGATTGGTTTGGTTTGCGGTTTTACTTTTGGATTGGTTCGGATATGATCACCCCTACTAAAAATATAAAGATATATAAGATATTGCTGTTTTTGTTCTTATAAGCATAACTTACTTGCTAAAAAAATTAGAATATGCCAACATAAATATTCTTAAGGCCAATTATCCTATTTTTTAAAGTGTCTTCAATCCAATATCATTGTGGCAGTATATTCTAATCTCAACCAAAAAAATGTTCCTAGTGTAGTGCTTACTCCGTGGAGGTATAATAATATTAGTCTCTACTCGTGGCTCTGACTATAAGATATATGGCTTTGTACTTTTGTAGACAGATATGGTTTTGGAGTGAGCTAAGATTGGATGGGTGAACTACTATAATTTCTCATACAGACTAAATGGGTGGTGCACAAATTTAAAACGAGTCTTTTGGATAAAGTTAAAATTAAAATGAAATTCAATCAAAGCAACTCAAAATATTGGTTATGAGAAGCGTGTGAGATTGATTATATTATCGTAAGTATGATTATTTATTTGTCTTAAACATACAAATTTCAAGACGAAATGTGTGCTAATAACAAAAAAACAAACCATATTCTGTACTAGTACTAGTAATAGTTTTTTTCTTTGAGTAATATGCTAGTAGTATTTTTTTTGTCGAAATCCGGTTATCCTTTGTCGAATGAATTGATTAATCTCTTTCTAAATTAGAAGTATTTCGAAAGATGAGACAACTGTGCTAATAGTATTTGATACTGTATGTATTATAGAATTTTTATTTTGTGCAATTTCTTTATTTCCTAATTTGTTACTATATATTTCTTTTAAGGAATTTGTTACTATTTTTTTTTTGATAATAAGGAATTTGTTACTATTAAACTATGTATCTTTTATATTTAAAATATCATTTTATTGTTATTAGTACTAATTTATTTCACTTATTTTGAATGATGTTAAAACATGTATTGTTTATATTTTTTTTGAAACGACCAAATAAAATTGTAATTAATAAAAACATTCGAGACTAGCACAAGGTGTGCTTATCTCATATGTTAAAGAGTTCAAAACATACAAAACAGATGTACCACTTAGAATGCCAAAACTGCACTCCAAGAAAATAAAAGGAGAAAATAAAAAGACTAAGACGACACAATCAAATGTCCCGCTGCTTTAATAATATTGACTTTGAGTCAACTCGAAATTCTAATAATAGTTCTTCAAAATGAATTCTTATTTAAAAAAGAGTCAGAATTAGATTTTTTTAGATGAAATCAACTAGTTTGATATTAGATGTTATATCTCTCTCGGTAACTTTTTAATCAATATAAATATAGATTTTATAAAATTTATTGTTGTGTTTAAAATTTATATAATATAAATTTATTATATAAAATTTTAGACTAATTCAAAATCATTTGATTGATTATTAAGATATATAAAAATTAAGAGTGTTTAAAAAAAGATTAAATATGGTTTTAGTCCCTATAAATATTTGAATTTTCTACTTTTAGTCCCTCTAAACTTTTTTGCCATTTTTTTACCCTATAAAATTAGTATGCATGTAGTTTTATCGTAGACATGTTTAGAACATTGTAAAATATTTCTCGAAAAAAAACGTAAAAATTTGATTTCTAAATCAATATTTTGGTTGCTTTTATCTTTAACTTTTAAAATTTGAAAAATTTATATTTAATTATTTTTATTTTAAAAAATTCTAAATTTTTGTTAAGAAATTTTGTAGAGTATTCTAAACATGTATGAAAAAAATGTTATTTAAATATTTAAAATTTTATGATTATTAAATAATTTTTAAAACTTTGAAAAATCGCAGAGACTAAATTACATTGATAAAATTTTTATAAAGACCAAAACATACCACATTTTCTTATAGAGACTAAAAATAAAATTTTGTAATTTTATAAGGACCAAAAATATATTTTACTCTTTAAAAAATTTAAAGTAGTACTCCCTCCGTCCCAAAACTATTGTCCTTTTAGAGTTGTGCACGTAGACTAAGAAACAACAAAGATTGATAAGTTAAGTCTCTTTTACCCTTATTTTATTAAGAAAGAGAAAATATATTTAATTAATGGTTTAACTTTTGTAAGGATACAAATGGTAAACTAACTTTAATTTTACATTAGTTTCTGAAAAAGACAATAGTTTTAGGAAAAATTAAAAAATTAAAAGGACAATAGTTTTGGGACGGAGGGAGTACGTCACTTGGCTTTAGACTAAATTGAAGTGGCCGGGACAATATATAAGAGCATACTACCGCCTTTAATATCATTTCACGAATCAATTATTCCAAAAGTTGTGGAAACCTTGTTGAGAAAAGAGACACATCTATGGAGAAAAATAAGAAAGAAAGTATGGAAAACATTGAAGTTCAAAAAATTAACTACAAAGGATGGAAGGTCATGCCCTTCATAATTGGTAAGCAATAGTAGCATATTAATTAGTATAAATTATTTCTTGTTGTTAATATCTTACTGGAGTATTTTTCAGCATAATTATATATGAGTAACTCATGAGTCATGATTAATAATTAAGATTGTATATTATTATGCAGGAAATGAAACATTTGAGAAGCTAGGAGCCATTGGTACCTTAGCAAACCTGTTAGTGTATCTTACAACAGTGTTCAACCTTAGCAGTATTACAGCCACAAATATTGTTAATATCTTCAATGGAAGTTCCAGCTTAGCTACTTTGCTAGGAGCTTTTCTTTGTGACACTTATTTTGGTCGCTACAAGACACTTGGATTCTGCTCAATTGCTTCCTTTCTGGTATTAATTAATTTTAATCATCTTACCAAATTACAAAAATATTAAAATTTCAAAAATATTGTGTACACTCATATTATGATTAATTTAGGCCACATTTGAAATTGAGCTTAATCATGTAGTTAAACTGACCACAATTTTGATTATGAATTCACTCAACTAAATTTACCAAAAAAAATTATGTGATGGCTTCGCAGGTGTAAAAAAATTGGATATCTGAATATCATTACTCTTATAGTAGTAACATTTCAACTCACATAATCGATTCAACATGTTTAGAGGTATAAAATAATTTCTAATCTATAATATTCTAATATAATTTTTTTTACACAAAACTATGAAAAAATAAATAAAAAATTAACTTTCACATTTATCAACTAAATTAGATATTGTCAAAAAAAATCAACTAGATAAATACTTGCAGTCAATTTGTCATATTATTTATTTATAAGCAAATGAACCATTTTTTTATTTGTTTTTTCAAAATTGTGAGACTTAAAATTCTTAGTTTAGGTCGGCCCTCTGTCAACTCATCTTCCAAAAAAATAATTTAACAAAATTTTAAATAATTCTTTTTTTGAGAAGAAAATTTTAAATAATTCTACATGTGCAGACATTCCGTCAAAATTGTTCTCTTCTCTTACCTCATTGTCAATTATTTAATCATATTTTTCTACAATATTAAAATTGTTATAATTAATTAGTTAAATATTGTTTAATGAAGTTACAAGTTACTCTCTCCGTCTTAATTTAATTGTTCTAGTCAGTTGATTATTTCACATACTTTAAGAAAAATGTGTAAATAAATGAGAGAGAATATAATTTTTATTAAAACATTTTTCTTTTTTATTGGTTGCAGACTTTGGAATTCTATAAATATATTTTTTTTAAGGCTTAATTGCAGTTTTGGTCCCCCTATTTTATATGTTTTGCAATTTTGGTCCCTCCATTTTAAAATCAAATATTTTAGCCACTCTATTTTGATTTTTGTTGCAATTTTGGTCCCTTTATTTTAAAATCAAACATTTTAGCCTCCCTATTTTAATTTTTGTTGCACTTTTGGTCCCCCAATCTATTTTATTCACAAAAAAACAATAAATAAAAAATAACTTTGAATAAAAAATATAATTTAAAACAAATAAATAATTTTAAAACAAATAAAATTAAAAACTTTGAACGGGGCTACTGTAGCTGTTCGATGGAAACTTTGAAGATGGGCCATCGACATCGCAGCTCAACATATAAAATCCAAATCATAACCAAGAAGAAGCTCCAACTTTGAAGAGAAAAATTGTCCTTCTACCCCTACACTTAACCCTTCACCCCTACAAATAACTTGATAATCCTATTTTACCCTTTTTTATTATTAAATTTTTTAAATTATTATTTTTACAATTTATTTCAACTTTTTTAGATACACTATTCACCCTCACAGTTTATTGTTCCGGTTTGATATTTTTACCGGAATAACTTTTATACTGTTCCGGTGTGATAAACTTCTCAAATTTTCAAATCCTATATACCGGAACATTTGATTAAAACATTTTCGGTTT
The DNA here is from genome assembly GCA_951804385.1 of Trifolium dubium. Classification (NCBI taxonomy): domain Eukaryota; kingdom Viridiplantae; phylum Streptophyta; class Magnoliopsida; order Fabales; family Fabaceae; genus Trifolium; species Trifolium dubium. The sequence goes on along the minus strand of OX638063.1, from coordinate 51,469,808 downwards.
GGTAAAAAATACCGGAACACGAGTAAAATCAATCTAGTTTGGTTAATTTTCCAGAAATCATTACCGGAACACTGTTCAAAAGTGTTCCGGTTTGTTTTCCAAAAATTCTGCTTCATTTAAGCATCCATCATACTTTCCAGCCACCCCATACATCTTAATCAATGTAGAGAATGTTATGTGATTAATGCGCCATTTCTCAGTTCTAGCACGATCATACAAGCTCAAAGCCATATCAATATTACCAACTTTTCCATAAGAATCGATCATAACCATATATGTAACATCATCAGGTTCACAGCCAAAGGAAGGCATCTTTTCAAACCACTCCACAGCTTTATTGGCAAATAACAAGACCTAGCTAGCACATCTAATTATAGTTGAAAAAGTAACATTATCAGGCTTAACCCCTCTTTGAAGCATTTCAGCAAACATCTTCTCAGCACTATCCAAATCCTTACACTTTCTAAACACCTTAAGTGTAACATTGTAAAGAATCACTTCCCTTGTGGATATAATCCTCCGCTGAATATACTGAAGAACAAACGGTACAACAACGGAATTCTCCATGTTGGTGATGATAATTATAGCATCTTGCTCTACAATCTTATCCCATAAACACTCCAAAATTTGAGATCACAAACCGGAACACTTTTGAACAGTGTTCCGGTAATGGTTTCTGGAAAATTATCAAACTAGATTGCTTTTACTTGTGTTTCGGTATTTTTTACCAAACCGGAAATGTTTTAATCAAGTGTTCCGGTATATAGGATTTGAAAATTTGAGAAGTTTATTACACCGGAACAGTATAAAAATTGTTCCGGTAAAAACTTCAAACCGGAACAATAAATTGTGGGGTGAATAGTGTATTTAAAAAAAGTTGAAATAAGTTGTAAAAATATTAATTTAAAAAATTTAATAATAAAAAAGGGTAAAATTGGATTATCAAGTGATTTGTAGGGGTGGAGGGTTAAGTGTAGGGGTAGAAGGGCAATTTTTCCTTTGAAGAAAGGTTTTTGATGTGCGCCGTAACACTGTTACCTGTTGTTTGAAATTCCCGTGGTGTTCAGCGTGGTCACGCTTGAAGTAAAAGGGGTAGTGTGTATTTTGATGATTTGCTCATGGTTGAAGAAAAGAAGGTTTTCTCAACTATATCAAAATTGCTCATATGAATGAGAAATTTGAGAGATGATTGAAGTAAAGAGGTAACGAGAAATGAGAGGGAAATAGGATGAAAGTCATGAAACTGCCAAGCCAAGTCAGTTAATTTCAATATTATTTTGTTTTAAAATTATTTATTTGTTTTAAATTATATTTTTTATTCAAAGTTATAATTTTTTTTTGAATAAAATAGATTGGGGGACCAAAAGTGCAACAAAAATTAAAATAGGGGAGTTAGAATGTTTGATTTTAAAATGGGGGACCAAAATTGCAACAAAAAACAAAATAAAGTGGCTAAAATGTTTGATTTTAAAATGGAGGGACCAAAATTGTAAAACATGTAAAATAAGGGGACCAAAACTGCAATTAAGCCTTTTTTTAATTACTTTACTATCTCCCCTAATCATTGTACTTAGAAGTAATAAAGGGTAAAGTAGGAAAAACTAATGTTATAAATAGTACTACCTCCGTCCCAAAATATAAGACTCATTTTGACCATTGCATGTTCGCTAATACACAATTTTGATCACTAATATTTTTAATTGTGCATTAGTAAAAATTATAAAAATTTGATATTTTGAAAATATTCATCAAACAAGATCTTATATGCTAATATTTACATCTATAAATTATGAAAAAAAATACGGCCAAAACAAGATACATGAATAGTGTCGTTTAGTCAAAATGAGTCTTATATATTGGGACGGAAACAATTTTGGCAAGTAGGTCCCCTAATCATTGTACTTAGAAGTAATAAAGGGTAAAGTTGAAAAAACCAATGTTATAAATAGTACAGTATATTACAATTATTTTGGAACAAACAATTTTGGCAAGTAAGTCAATTATTTTAAGACGAAGTGAGTAATTATGATTAGTAGTTGATTAAATCCTAGTTAAACTAACTAGTCATAACTAATTTGCTACTAATAGTAATCAACTTCTAACTACGTTAAAAGTATTCAAATAGTAAATTGTAACAAATATTTCATCTGTATCATGAATCTCTCTGATTTTGAAACAGGGGTTACTTGTTATACAATTAACAGCATGGATCAAAAGCATGCATCCCCCACAATGTGCAAATGATAAAACCACATGCATAGAACCAACAACAGGACAAATGTCATTTCTACTATTTGGATTCCTACTTCTTATAGTAGGAGCAGCAGGAATTAGACCATGTAACTTAGCATTTGGTGCTGATCAATTCAACCCAAAAACTGAATCAGGAAAAAAAGGAATCAATAGTTTCTTCAATTGGTATTTTTTTACATACACTTTTGCTCAAATGGTTTCTTTGTCATTGATTGTTTATATACAATCAAATGTTAGTTGGGCTCTTGGTCTTGGAATTCCTGCTGGTTTGATGTTGTTTTCATGTGCTGTTTATTTCATTGGAAGTAAACACTATGTTAAAGTTCCAGCAAGTGGTAGTCCTGTAACAAATATTGTTCAAGTTATAGCTGTGGCTATAAAGAAAAGGAAACTCAATCTTCAAGAAGAAGAGTCTTCATTGGTTTCTCTTTTTAGCTATATATCTCCTCAATCTATCAACTCCAAGCTTCCTCGTACACGCCAGTTCAGGTAATCAATAATATTTTTTTTTGTGTTAACCATATGGTTTTAATGGAAAATGTCTGTTATTCGGAGTTTGGTTGAGAGATAAGTAAAATTTGGCAAAAATCTGTTTGTTCAAGGATTGAGCTTGGGTATAACTAGTAATATTATTCGTACAACTTTTTAAATCGTTAATGTTCATACATTTCGTTAAGTAGTTGTTAAAAAATTTATGGGTCTTAATAACATATCAAATGATTTTCAATATTTTAAAATGTTTGCATGAATAATCTATACAATATAAACTTTCAATCCAACAGTGAATTTTACAAAATTCATATTCGTTATAATGAAATCAAGCACTTGTGCTTGTGCACCATGCACAATATAATCTACTTGTGCATGGAAGCATTCACGGTTCAAATACAATATTTTGTGTAATGATCTTTTTGTAATGATCAATGTCAAGTATTTTGAGTGTTTTATTAGAAAAGAACTTGTTTAAAATCTAATTGGCCCATGTTTATGAAAAAGAATTTATTAGCCTTATTTTGCAACATAAATATTTGTGCATATGTTTGATAGAGCTTATGAAACTAGTTTATAAATTGTGCATTACCTAGTTTTATCTTATTTCAATTAACTCTCTCTTATATATTATGAACACAATCAACAAGTTATATGGAAATTCATTTAGCTACATTATCTCTTTGATAATAGAATTAGCTTATATATATATGTGTGTTTATAACTTTATAAATGAACAGGTTTCTTGACAAAGCTGCTATTGTAACCCCACAAGACAATATAAACCCTGATGGTTCTGCATCTGATCCATGGAATCTATGCAGTATACAACAGGTAGAAGAAGTGAAATGCTTAGTAAGAGTGCTACCAATTTGGGTTTCAGGCATACTCTACTATGTTTCATTAGTCCAACAGAACACAATGACAGTTTTCCAAGCACTTCAATCCGATCGAACCTTTTTCAACACTAATTTCAAAATCCCCGCAGCTTCTTACTCAATCTTCATGATGTTAAGCCTATCAATATGGTTACCAATCTACGACCGAATAGTTGTGCCAACAATTAGAAAATTCACCGGAAAAGAAGGCGGAATCACAATGCTACAAAGAATGGGAATTGGAATGTTTCTTTCTATATTATGCATGTTAGTATCTGGAGTGGTAGAAGCGCGAAGAAGGACTATGGCTATTAATAATCCTATAGGATTTGAACCGAGAAAAGGCGCGATTTCTTCTATGTCGGCTATGTGGTTGGTTCCTCAGCTATTACTAGCAGGATTTGGTGATGGATTTGCTTTGGTTGGACAAGTTGAATTTTACTATAAACAGTTTCCTGAGAACATGAGAAGTCTTGCGGGGTCGCTGTTCTTTTGCGGCTTGGCGCTATCGAGTTATTTTAGTAGCTTTTTGATATCGATTATTCATCGGTTGACGGCTAAATCTGCCAATGGGAATTGGTTACCACAAGATTTGAACAAAGGGAGATTGGATTACTTTTATTATGTGATTACTGCTTTGGAAGTAATTAATTTGGGTTACTTTGTATTATGTTCAAGGTGGTATAGGTACAAAGGAGATGATAGTAATGAACATAATCATGTTGAGCTTGATCAAGTATTCAAACAATCTGAAACAAAGATTAATGGTGTTTAGTGGTTAATTAAGTTCCTAGTTGATGGTGTCAGTCAAAAGTCAGAACTTTTAAATATTAGTTATAGTTTACCATTGTAATTTTATTTGAAAAAAAATAAAGTTCTTGTAAAAAAGAGAAATTGAATATGAATTTTGGTCTTTTTAGAATTGTATATATCAAAATTACAAAAAAAAAAAAAAATAGAGTATTGTAGTAGTCAAAATATAGATATAATTGAATAAAAAGATTGATCCTCTTAAAAACTTAACTCTTCTTAATTTTCCGATGAAACAAAAAAAAAACTTAGCTCTTCTTCAAAAGAATTATTTTTTTAAAATAATTTTAATTAGTAAACTAATTAATGGAAGACATATTTAATGATTAATTAAATTGCCTAATAATGCACCCAAAAAAAATTGACTACTATATATTTTTTTGACAATATTGACTAATATATTATATGTATTCTCACTCAATATACATTATTTTTACTTTTAGTTTATTTTAATAGTATAAAAAATATATAGTGGTAAAAAATTATTTATAAAGTAAGTTTAGTTTGATTTGAAATTGGAGAAAAATTAGAGTTTGAGAAGTTTTTTATATATACTTAAAATAACAGCAAATTAGGGCAGAATGGTTTTATCCTCCAAAAGTTTTTGGTTTTTTTTTTCTTTCTATAATGTCAATGTTAAAATTTTGATTCTTTTATAGTCAAAATGTATCTACCATGTTATATCCATTTATTATCTCAAACTTCTTAATATTCATGTTATGATTAAATTGACGTCAAAAAAAATGTTATGATTAAATTGTCAAAATTATATCAATTAAAGTTAATAAAAAAATAATTGCACCAAAAAAAAAGTTAATAAAAAAATGAGAGAAATCCTAATTCAACCGACAAATATCAAAATTATTAGACTGGGAGTTGTGATCCGGATTCAAACTCGGACCTTCATAATTGTGTGTCAATTTAATTTTAATAGATTAGCACTTTATCTCATACTTTATCTGAGACGAAAATAAAAATGTAAAAGAGGGTATTATTGTATTCAATTTGTAGTTGTACAAGGCAAGGAGTCGGTTTTTCCTTGGCTAAAGTCTCAACTAAACTTAATTGAGACGTTTGTTTGAGTTGAGAGCTTGTTGTCTCCTCTCCTCTCCATCCACAATCTCTCATTTCAGGTATCTTCTTCCATTTCTCCTTCTTTTGCACGCCACACATCATCTTATAAACTGCATAGTTGACTTGTTTTTCCAATTATCTTTTTTATTATTATTTTTATGCTGCCTTCGATCCACTTTACAATCATAATTCAACTTTCTTTCTACACTATTTTCATTATTTTTTTTAATTTTAATAGAATAGGGCAATTTGAATAGGGATTGGAAACTGGAGTCCCCTTTTGAAACAATGTACATTTCGACTTTGAAATATTGAAAAATCAAAACATAGGGTTAAGATCAATATTCAATATACATGTTCAGTTTTGCTATGTTCAACCAAACACAATGAATCAATTTAGACTTTAGATCATCACTGATTCATTATTCACTAACATAGTGCTAGATAGTAGGGAACAATAATTCACACGCAATTTATTATTCATGTTCCGACCAATTTTCTCCTATGTCTTTCAGATTTATGAGAATCTCCCTAATTATTTCTTGGTCTCTCTCTAGGATCTAACTGAATTAGATAGCTATTACTATGGCTTTACATTTTTAGGCATTCATTAACTTAGCTAACTAACAATTTTCGATGATCCATGAGCTTTTACACGATATGCAAGTAAGCAACACAGGGTACATTTGTGGCATGTAGGTAGGTAGGTAATAGTTATTAGTGTTAATGATATATTGTGTGTATTTTTATTTATTTTTGTTTTAACTTCATATCTCATGATCTCCTCAATTGCCCTTTTTTTTGCATTTCATAGTATATGACATGAACTCAATCGGAGAACAAATGACAAATGGTGACACTGTGGAGAACGAAGAGGAAACTTTGCTGAAGAACGAAAATAGTGGAGGAGATGATGACACTAAGATTAACTACAGGGGGTGGAAGGTCATGCCCTTCATTATAGGTGAGCGAGACTTGCAATGGCTGGATATTTCATTCCCTTCTGTTGTTTTTCATTAAGTATTTAATGATTCATTTGCATGATTGACTGACAGGAAATGAGATTTTTGAGAAGCTAGGAGCCATTGGAACTTTATCCAATCTTTTGGTCTATCTCACTACGGTATTCAACTTGGAAAACATTGCGGCTACAAATATTATCAACATCTTCAATGGCAGCACCAACTTTGCAACATTGATAGGAGCTTTTTCCTCTGATGCCTTTTTTGGTCGTTACAAGACATTGTCATTCTGCACCGTGGCTTCCTTTCTGGTAAATTGCTACTTCCTTATGCATTCATTTATTTGTTCATAAACACAACATTGTTGGGATCTCTAGAGAATACCAATGACAAGTATAAATCAATATTTGAGATCATCACCGATAGAAGTAATTAAATTTTAAAAGCTCGACATAAAAAACAAATCTGAGTTGTGCCTGACTCCTAGACTTCTCTGCTTCCTTCAGGGCTTGCTCGTAATACAACTAACAGCAGCGGTCAAGAAGCTGCATCCACATCCATGTGAAGAACTAGAAGACACCACGTGCCAAGGGCCAACAGAGTGGCAAATGACAGTTCTAAAGACTGGTTTAGGATTATTGATGGTAGGAGCTGCGGGGATCCGACCATGTAACTTAGCATTTGGAGCTGATCAGTTCAATCCTAACACAGAGTCTGGGAAAAAGGGGATCAGTAGCTTCTTCACTTGGTACTATTTCACTTTCACTCTTGCTCAGATGATATCCTTAACAATTATTGTCTACATACAGTCAAATGTAAGCTGGGCCGTGGGTTTGGGAATTCCTGCAGCTTTGATGCTTTTGTCCTCTGTAATTTTCTTCATGGGGGCCAAATTGTACGTGAAAGTTAAACCTAGTGGTAGTCCCATAACTAGTATAGTTCAAGTTATTGTGGTTGCAACAAAGAAAAGGAGGTTGAAGCTCGCAGAATATCTATACCCTTCACTATTCAATTATGTGCCTCCCAAGTCAATGAATTCTAAACTTCCTTATACTTATCAATTCAGGTAAACAACAAGAAATTAGCATTTGGTGGTAGACATGATTATTTTCAATAGGGGTTTAAAGGATGGTTTATATTAACAGGTTCCTTGACAAAGCGGCCATCATGACCCCGCACGATCAAATAAATCCCAATGGATCTGCTTCTAATCCATGGAATCTATGCAGTATGCAACAAGTTGAAGAGGTAAAATGCTTGTTGAGAGTGTTGCCGATATGGGTTTCAGCCGTTTTGTACTATGTTGTTATCGTCCAACAACACACTATTTTAGTGTTCCAGGCCCTTCTATCTGACAGGCGTATAGGGCAAAGTGAGTTCATGATCCCAGGAGCATCCTACTATGTCTTTCTGATGATAAGTGTGGCAATTTGGTTGCCCATTTACGACCGAAAAGTTGTTCCTTTTCTCCAAAGGATCACTCGAAAAGAAGGTGGCATCACACTCCTTCAGAGAATGGGAGTTGGCATATTTTTTGCTATACTCAGTATGCTAGTATCTGCCACAGTTGAAGAGCGCCGTAGAACTCTAGCTCTGACAAAACCCTTAGAAGTGGAAACAAGAAAAGGTGCAATTTCATCAATGTCAGGTCTGTGGCTGATTCCTCAGTTGGCATTGGCTGGACTAGGTGAAGCATTCATGTCTGTTGCACAGATTGAGTTTTATTACAAACAATTTCCTGAGAACATGAGAAGCATTGCCGGATCTCTTTACTATGCGGCCCATGCAGGGGCAAGTTATTTGAGTAGTATGCTTATTTCAAGTATTCACCAAATCACCGCCAGATCCGAAACTGGGAGTTGGTTGCCGGAGGATCTGAACAAGGGGAGGTTGGACAACTTCTATCTCATCATTGCTGCTTTAGAAATTGTAAATTTAGGTTACTTTGTGATATGTGCACAGTGGTATAGATACAAAGAAACTGACAACAGTTCAATCGAACTCGATAAAGTGATAAAACAGTCCGAAAGAAGTGGTAATGATTTGAGTCTATAACTGTAGGCTGCAACAATCTTTTATTCATTTACGGCTCAAAATGAATTCTGATTTTCATCAAGTGGAGCCACAAGCAGCATCATGATCATTATCAAATAGAATATAGCAACAAAAACACAGCTTGTGCTTTTTCAATCTGATATAGATTTTTTTTAGCATAGGTAAATGAGGATGAGGTATAATATTCGCAGGAAAGGGTAGCTTCATCTAATGTGTTTGTTTTAAAACACACTTGATGGAAGAAAAATGAAATATTACAAATTGACACGGTGGTTTAATTTTTCTTTGATATGCCTTGATTCCAAATATCAAATTTTCCTTATCCAATTTACCTTATGATGTTTAATGAGTCGTTGCACAGGTAGTATGAAAGGAGGTGGGAGATTTAGAATTTTTTGAGGTTCATATACCCTACTCTTTTTTTTTTGAAGGATTATACCCTACTCTTATACCACACACAACTACATGTAATATTATTTTAATGTGTCACATGCGATTTTGGATTCCATAAATTTAGTTAAAGTTACATAATTCAGATACCTTAAATGTGAGTTTTATAAGATAACAATATTAATTTTTGTATACCCCGTCAAAAAAAAAATTGTATTCGAAAGTGGAAAAGTGAGAAATAACCTGAGTACTATTTGATAAAACTCACAATAATTAAGTGAGCTCATAATTCTTGGTTTTTTGTTTTATTACTATGATATTGGTATGAAGTGAAGCACATAAAGTAGATTTTTTTCCTTTCAACCAATTTTTTTTTAATATTCATGAGTTAGAAATCGAACCCCTAACCATATACTTAAGAAATTCAAAATATTTATTACTTGAATTAATTCATTGTTGATTTGACATTTTGTCTATTAGGATCATGATACTATATACTACCTCCTGTCCTAAATATAAGAGAATTTTTGCTTTTTAGGTTCATGGAATGATTGATGTATTTGGTTCATAATATAGACCAAATACATCAATCATTCTATGAATCTAAAAAGTAAAAAGTCTTTTATATTTAGGACCGGATGAAGTATGTGTTTATTTTCTCTTGTTTTTTTTACTATACTTAATTCCTTTTTGTCCTAATCAAACGGAGTATAGTAAACTTTATATGTAATGCGAATATGTTGATCCCGCATGTATACACATGATTATGAAGATAAGATATCAATCATGAAAATGTTGTTAAAAAGGTGCAAAAGTTGGATAGAGATGCGAAAGACTTTGGAGTAAGAAAATTGAACGGTTCATTCAGCAATGAGTCACATATGATTCACCAAAACACTGTAGTGGTTCAGTTCACATTTCACATCATCAAATTCAGATAAAATTTGACTCATAATGAAAATTGCTTAACTGACAGTCACACTACTAGTACATGATTAATATTGAAATTAAAGGTGAAAAATGAAAGTTGTTCAACATGGAGACGATCGCAAACATAATAATTTGGATTTTGTAAAAACATTTTTTTTAGAGTACATCAACATTTAAGTCATTTAGATCTTTGAAACTATAAAAAATTATACTTTCTTCAACCTTAATTATAAGTAAAAAATCATTTTTTTGGATATATTAAATAATTAATGTATCTAAAATATGATTAGAGTACATCAACATTTAGGTCTAGGAAATTATAAAAATTAAACAATTTAATTCTTTTAAAGAGTTTAAATAAGTATTTTATCTGTGTAGATAATGTATTTTTCAGTAGTGCTTATAAAATAAAATATAATGTTGTTTTAGTTCTTGGTAAATTCAAATGTCTTTAATTATCTTTAACCTTTTAAATGTTAAAACAACCTTTTTCGGTAATATTAAAACATTATAAAAATTTCTTTTGCAAAATATTAGAATTTTTTAACACAAACACAACCAAACACACACATGTGATATTTGATGATGATTGATGAATCACTCATTTTGTGTAAAAGAGAGTTGTTGGGTTGAATATGTGTAATATAATGCACATAACATTTGTGTGATCGAGGGATGTCATGGTGAATGTGGGGGGATCCATTGCCTTGCTGTCATAGACATAGCCTCAAGGTTGGGTGATGAAGGGTCGTTAGAATGGGGACGGTGCTTAATGTGTGAAAGTGGAAAGTTTTTTTTTTTGAACCAATGAAAGTGGAAAGTTGATTGAAACAACATATGTCAAATGTAAAATATTGTTTCAATAAATTAAAGACATTTGATTTAAGTACTATATATAATGAATGAATTTAAGGTTAAAACAATTGTTAGAAGGCAATAACAATCTAATTGAATAACAATCTAATTGGTTAATAGTATACAATTATAAACATAAGATAAGTGGATACCCCAGTCTCAACAAAAAAAAAATAAACATAAGATAATCAATAATATAACTTATAAGAACGGGGTTTAAATTTCATAAGAAAATAACAATTTTTTATTTTTTTTCATTTTGTTCTTTAGTCATTTTAGACGATTCAAAAATTTAGCCATGGTAAATTGAGATGATTCAAAAAAGATATCCATTATGTGCGTAAATTAATGTTGCACTTGACATTCAATGAAAGTGGTTTAAATTTTTATTTCATATAAAAAATGAAGTGTAAAAGGTGAAGTTAAGTGACGTGATAAATACATGACTACAATTTTTTAACAGTATAAAATTATTTTATATTATATGCACATATATGTTTCTCTCCAAGACATTCTACTCATTTCTATCAAAGAATCATCTCACTTTTTTTTTTTTGTGATGTCAACAGAGTCTAAAAGTATAGTTGACCACATTTAATACATGGAAAAGTTTGGTAAAAAAACCTTGGAAAAATATGTTTGAGTCTAATTTTGTTGTTTGTGACTTTAAATGGTAAATTATATATATGTTTCTAAAATCACACATAACCAAAAATAATTTGTTTTTGTTGTAAAAAATTTATGCTAACAATACATCAAAATTAAACTCATATTTTAATGTTGAATTGTACCAAAAAATAAAATATCTTAATTCTTAAGTCCATATATAATACTACACTTTTAACTTTCCCAACGTTTTTTGTTGTTTAGTTCAACCTCCACCAACTAATAAAAAATAATATATATATTTCTCCCCCTGGTCAGAGAGTAACTGAGATTGCATTTGCACTTGCACATATAAAAATGGCAGAAAGAGAGACAGAGAAAACAACAATGAAGACAATTGAGATTGAGAAAGAGAACATGGAAAATGGTGAAAAACATGAAACAGATGATGATCCTAAGATCATCTACAGAGGCTGGAAGGTCATGCCATTCATCATAGGTAGTAATTAAATCATGTAATGTAATTATGTAACACTCTCTCTCTTTTTAATTTTTTGTTTTTTTAATGTAATGATGTTTTTTTGAACAGGAAATGAAACATTTGAGAAATTGGGAGCTATTGGAACATTGGTGAACTTGTTGGTGTATCTTACAACTGTATTCAACCTGAAAAACATCACTGCTGCAAACATGATCAACATTTTCAGTGGCAGTACCAACTTTGCTACTTTGCTTGGTGCTTTTTTCTCTGATACATATTTTGGTCGCTACAATACATTAGCATTCTGCACAATCACTTCTTTTCTGGTATTACTTTAATCCTCATAGATGCCATTTCACCAATTATTTATTATACAAAAGATATTTTTCCAATCTTGAAAAAAGTTATTATAATATTAATTAATTTTTGCCAATTTTTTCCCAAATAGCTTCATGGAAAATTATAATATTAATTTGATAGACATTCTTCAGCAGAGTTTTAAGTACCGACACTTCTGTGTGTTTGTGTTTTGTCCGCATTGACACAGATATGGACATCAGACATGACACTCACAATGAAATTCATTATAATTTAAGAAAATATACAGGTAGCTAAGGTGATTAGCTGACACAGTGCACTCTGATTCAGCTTTTGTCGCTTCGATCCATAAGAATTAAAAAATATAAGTGATTGAGTATAATCACATTTAAATTGTACTAGTGTCTTGTTGGTGTTGGATACTGAAATATGTTGGATATCAGACAAGTCTTTAATCTAAAATGTCAGTGCTACATACTTTGTGTCTAGTGTCTATGTACATACTCGTGTCTGGTCTGTGTGTGTGTGTGTCTGAGTTCATAATCTAATTATATGAACTGTCCCATTTAATCCTTTTTTCAACTGCATCCAAACAGGGATTACTTGGAATACAATTTACAGCACTATTCAAGAATCTCCATCCACCACACTGTGCAAAAGAGAGTACAACATGCAAAGAACCAACAACAGGACAAATGGCATTTCTAATATCAGGATTTGGCCTACTCCTAATAGGTGCAGCAGGTGTTAGACCATGTAACTTAGCATTTGGTGTTGATCAATTCAACCCAAAAACAGAATCAGGAAAGAAAGGAATCAACAGTTTCTTCAATTGGTACTTCTTTACCTTCACATTTGCACAAATGGTATCTTTAACACTAATTGTTTATATACAATCAAATGTGAGTTGGGCAATTGGTCTTGGAATTCCTGCTGGTTTAATGTTCATAGCATGTGTGCTGTTTTTCATGGGAGCTAAATTGTATGTTAAAGTTAAACCAAGTGGTAGTCCTATCATTAGTATTGTTCAAGTTTTGGTTGCTGCTGTCAAGAAAAGAAGACTTAAATTACCTGCTCAGCATCCAATGCTTTCACTCTATGATTATGTGCCACCCAAATGTGTTAATGCAAAGCTTCCTTATACATATCAATTCAGGTGAATACATCAATCTAATCTTAGTTTATTCCTTAAAATTGTACTCCGTCCGTTCATAAATAACTGTTTTTTTAGCATATAAAAATATTTTAAAATGAGTGTCGGTTTGATTTTTAAGCGTGACATTAGTTATTCTTTTTTCAATGCTATTCTGGAATTAAAATTGTCTACGCTACTTTCAAGTTATTATTTCATTATGCATTTGTGATTTTGTGAAAATGTAACATTTTTATTTATTTATAGTTTTTCTTTCATCTGTATGAAAAAACTTAGGACGAAAAATTATTTTGAAATAGAAGAAGTAGTGATCAGATAATTTAATTTGGTCTCTAAAATTAACAAAATTCCAACCACATTAGTCCCTCTTAGACCGATACAATAAAAACTAATGTGATTGACGTTTTTCAATTTCCATGCTCCATTCATCGCGGAGACTAAATCATCCAACCTGCAATTTCATAGACTAAATTGTTGATTCATTAATTATAACTTTCTTGTTGCTTCTTAGTAAGATAATTGATGATTTCAAAGTGAAATGAATACTAATACCATTAGATCAAAAATAGGGTATTGGACAAAGCTGCAATGTTGACACCACAAGACAAAATAAATCAAGATGGTTCACCAGCAGATCCATGGAATCTTTGCAGCATGCAACAAGTGGAAGAGTTAAAGTGTTTGGTGAGAGTATTACCTATATGGCTTGCAGCCATTTTATACCATCTAGTTATTGTTCAGCAACACACAATTCTTGTTTTTCAAGCACTACAATCGAATAGGTTAATCGGAAACAGCAATTTCAAGATACCTGCTGCATCATACTCGGTGTTTTTAATGTTAAGCATGACATTATGGTTACCATTCTATGATAGAGTAGTTGTTCCTTTCCTCCGAAGATTCACTGGAAAAGAAGGAGGCATCACAATCCTTCAAAGAATCGGCGTTGGAATATTTCTATCTTTACTAAGCATGCTTGTATCAGCAATAGTTGAGACACAAAGAAGACACTTAGCTTTAACTAGTCCTATTGGAATTCAACCGAGAAAAGGCGCGATTTCATCGATGTCCGGTTTTTGGTTAATTCCTCAGTTGACACTAGCTGGTTTAGCTGAAACTTTTACTGCTGTTGGACAAATTGAATTTTACTATAAACAGTTTCCTGAGAATATGAAAAGTATTGGAGGGTCACTTTTTTACTGTGGCATGGCAGGGTCAAGTTATTTAAGTGCTTTTCTTGTTTCTGTTGTTCATAAAACAACATCTGAATCTGCAACAGGAAATTGGTTACCAGAAGATCTTAATAAGGGGAGATTGGAATATTTTTATTTCATGATTGCTGGAATTGAAGTCTTAAATTTTGTGTATTTTTTGGTATGTTCCAAATGGTACAAGTATAGAGAAATTAGTAGCAATAGTAGCAGCATTGTTAGTGCATGAAAGTATTATTGGTAGGAATTTTAAGGAATAAATGGTGTTATATTATGGATGAATTAGTATAAACTTTAATTGCAAATATATTGCTAATTATTAATTAGAAAGGAGCAGAATGAGTATCCTTTCATGTTTGTGGAGTTCTGCCTGACAAACAAGTGCAAAAAAAATTATTGCATTTTTTGTCTAATTGTTATACTAATCAACTTGCAATTATGACATATCAATAATTTTAGGTTTAAATAATCAATTAATTCCTATAAATATCTGTAAGTTCGCATGTTTTTTTATTTTACTCTTTGTATGTTTAATTTTTTGAAATTAATCCCTAAAAGTTTTAATAATTTTGATTTTAGTCCTTTAAGCTAAAATTTGTAGGACAACTTGAAGGAAATATAATCCGCAGAAAAATTCAAAAGCAAATCTGCAGGAAAATCTGCAAGAACTTGCCGATTTTAATTTTAGAGACTAAAACTAAAATTATTTTAACATTTAAAAATTAATTTCAAAAATATTAACTTACAGGGACTAAAATAAAAAACACTCGAACTTACAGGGACCAATAGATTATTTAAGCCATAATTTTATGTAGCAATCAAATTTTATAAATTTTTTGGTTTATTTTAATTTTTATTCTATTTGAGTTTAAGAACACATGTTTGCGCCCATTAAAAATTTGGGTTAATAAGCTTTTACCCCTTTTAATATAGCCGAATTTTGTTTTACCCTATTTAAAAAGATCAGTTAAAATAAATTAAGTCGAGCAAGCTCATCGGACTGGACCAAATTCGTCAAAGTATGACCCAAAAATAATTGAGCCGGACTAGTATAGCCCGTTTATATAACAAAGTCCAACAGACTAAGCCGGACTGGATCATACCGTGATACCGACCTATTTCATTTGACAGCTCTATGTATTCCTTCCGTCTCAAAATATAAGAGAAAAACCTCATTTTTTGTCCCAAATTATAAGAGAAAAACTAATTTTAAAAATGTATTTTTCCTTATTCTCATGAAATTAAATTTAAATTGCATTTAATTTTTTTTCTCTCCACTTTTCTCTTTAAACAACAAACAATCAAAATTAATTTTACATCTTCGTACACTTATTCTAAAAAAAACACTACAAAATCATTTTTCTTGTTTATATTTTCTTATTAAATTTATTTTTTATTTTCCTTTATAATTTGAGACAAAAAAAACACAGCGTATAGCATTATGTGGTTGTCAAAACTCAAAAGAACTCAATTTTTTTTAGATAAAACAAAAGAACAAGTTGTAATTCATTGATCACCGAATTCAATTAAAGATATAGAATGCCTTCAATTCAATTTAAGATCGTTGGGAAATGCACCAACATTGATACTATTCTGAATTTCTGATAGTGATACCGCCTGATAACCTTAATGATATGACGTACAGTTAGTAAAGGCATGATCTTAACTTGAGGTCAAAAGTTTTCTAGAAGTAAAGAAATCTCGGTTGACTTGTTGACTTATTTTCTCCTAAAATTTACTACTAGTACTAAACTATAGCTAACTCTATTTTGCTATTGATTAGCTACGACTTCCTCCGTAGCTAGCCCCAAATTATATTGTAGTTAAAACAAAGTCATTAGAATACAACATTTTTTTTTTTGACAAAATCAAATGATATTCATTCATTCAAATTGATAGAATACATCAGATATAATCACATTCAACATAGCTAAAAACGTAAAGGATGAATCTGCAAACAAACTCACAACATCCAAGTTAATAGCATACAACGACAAAATGCCTACTACAAATAAAATGATAAAACTAAAGTCACCGGAATATTCATGTCTCCGGATTTGTAACGTTGATGCACTAATCATTGGTTGAATCTGCAATGGACTGAAGCCGATCTTCCAAAATGAATCAAATGAACACCGCAACAATACGGGAAATAAAAAAACGCCGCACAAGACGACGAACAACACAACGCCGCACAAGACGACGAACAACGCAACGCCGTACTAAGACAGCGAAATCAACAAAAAACACACAAGAAATATGGTATATATGAAAACCACTTATTTATATTAAAAAAGAATAACAAACAAATATAAAGGGGTGATTTTAGGCAAAAAAAAGCCTAAAAACATTAAACATCAAATACTTGCACCCAATATTGTTAATCATATTTATTTATTTATTTTTGGTTCATTGTCAAATAAAATTATTTTATTAACTAAAAATAAATATATTCATTCATTCAAATTAGTATCATTAACCAATTTCATTATTTCATTAACCATAAAAATGAATGTCTTCAACCATCTTTTTAACATATATATCATTATTGTGTAAAAAAAAAACATATATATATCATTAATCTTTTTAACTTGGACATTTTATTTTGGTTAAATAGCTTAATAACTAAAGACGGTTACGTCAAAAAAAAAAAACTAAAGACGATTAAATAAAGTATTCTAAATTCAAATCTCAGCTTCTACATATAAAATATGATCGAAAAAAATATATATGATATGATATTCATATATTAATTGAAATAAGCTCACAGAGACCTCTTTAACTACTACATTAATCATAAAATATAAATTATCATCCACTTATTATTTTGGCTAAATTGCATTTTTGGCCCCCTATGTTTTAAAAAGTTGCAATTTTGGCCCCCTATGTTTCAAAATAGCACTTCTAGCCCCTTATGTTTAACCCCTTTTGCAAAACTCAATTTTGACCAAGTCAACGCCGATGTGGCAACTTATTTATGTGACATGGATGCCACGTCAACACCAAATAATTTTTAAAAAACAAACTGGATTAAAAGAAACGTGAAATAGGCAAAAGTACATAATCGAGCTTACACCGACCATACCTAACAAATATTTGACAGAATATAGGGAAGAAATTAAGCGAATGTATGATCGCGGGCTAACTGTATCAAGCATGGGAACTACTGCTACTGCTACCAGCATGGTTGGCACTAGTTGACCCTTGCTTGCCTTTCACAACTATTCCGACATTTTATTTAGTCACAGTTATGTATATAGATAAAATATGTTAGTATTATGAACTTGCTAACTTGATTCAATTATGTTGTGAATGATTGATTTATGTAGTTGGGCCAATGGTTTAAGTTCTATTTCAAATCTTTGCTTTATCAATAGTTTTTTATCATTAGAGTGATGCCCTCAAAAAGAGATGAATTTGTAGAACAGTATGCATCTCAGTATTGTATGGGAGGGGTCTGTATTTCTATGGAATTATATTTACTATAGTAATATTTGTGAAGTTTATTAACCAGCTCCTAGTCTTATACACCCTTAACCGATGTTAATAAACTATATCAGTGATCGATTCAATCAAGATCACTGTGTCAATGGTTCATTAGTCGATTAGTCAAAAAAAAAAATGGTTCATTAGTCGAATTAGTTGGTTGTTATAATTGCCAATTTGTGAACTCTTGATGGCAAACATTAGAAGAGAAGATATCAATACCACAATATTAGGTAATTTATTTGAAAAGCACAATATTAGATTATTAGTGTATTTCCTTGTGGTTATTCTTCGGTTGATACCCTAAAAAATGTGGGATACGTATTGAGAAAAATCAATATAATATCAACTTTAACACATTTGAATCTTCATGTTACTCGAACCTCCACGTGTTGCTGAACTGCTAACACTCATTATAATTGCCATTGCGTTTTTTTATTATTTTTTTATAATTATTAGTGTTTGACATGGTATCCATGTCACATAAGTGAGTTGCCACGTCACCTTTGACTTGGTCAAAATTGAGTTTTGCAAAATGGGCTAAACATAAGGGGCTAGAATTGCTATTTTAAAACATAAGGGGCCAAAATTGCAAGTTTTTGAAACATAGGGGGCCAAAAGTGCAATTTAGCCTATTATTTTTTAGGTGACTTAGATGAATGACCGTATAATTTCTTAATATTTTTTCTTTGGGCTATGCCTTCTTTTAATAACAAAATAAATAACTACCGTCCACTTATTTTATATATGAGTTTTGTTAACGAGTGTCCCAAGAATATTAGTTAAAATAACAAAAATAATAAATTTATATTGAAAACAATATTTTATATATTTTATAATACTTTTTGAACTTCGACTATACAAATCTCAATATATTTTTACTATATTTGTGTTCCTTAACTAATATCCCAAGAACATTAGTTATCATTTTCCTATGTAATTAGATAATCGAATCTATGACTTACGAGAATTGACTAGAACACAGCCCACCAGACACAACACAAGCTTGTTGTGGCAGGTCATAACATATACTCGGATCTACGGATTGGATCGTTCAGAATGACTTAGTTTTGGGCAGGTGAGTTTGGTTTACCAAAATATTTGGTTGAAATCTTAATCCTATCTAAGGGCATAGGTGAGCTCCCTCCTTAATAAAGGACGCATTAAATCATTTTGCATAGTATTGTAGGTCTTCGATATTTTAATCTTATATATGAAAAAAAATTAAATTTAAATGACAAAATTCATTTGTGTGTTCAACAAATTTTCTAACAAATATTAGACTCTAAACCATAATAAAAACATGTACCTAACTAATATATATGATAATAATTTTTCTTAAGGGATTTTTTTACATTCATTCACTTACTTTTTAGTAGGTGTAACTTTACACCCACCAAAAAACTGGTAGGTATTAACAAATGAACCCAATGTTGATCTATTTTTTTGGAAAAAGAAACTCAATGTTGACGCATAAATAGTTTTTTTCTACATTACTTCGTAAAGAATTATAGATAAATTACTTAAAAATCAATGAAAAATAGTCACATAATCAATGTAAGCGAAATAGACATTAATTTGTTGACACCCCTTAAAAACATACTTATCGGAATTATCTGCGGGAGATAAATAAAAGAGCCAGAACAATAAATTTATTCATTTTTCAATTAAATATGACAATTGAATTTGAATTGCAAGTTAAGAAAATAGTCATAAACTTAATTTTAAAAATAGCTAATCTTGCTCTTTAACCAAGTTCTTATCTCCCATGACTTCACCTTGAGCATGAAGATTTTATGGAGAAAAGTGACATGTTATAATGATAATTACAAGAAAAAAAATATACATAAATAGACTAAAAAAAAAAACTCACAAAGCAAAACTGCAGGGTAAAATGTTATCAAAAGATTAAATAGTTTAATAATTCCATAACATTAATATATATATAATATATCCATCTCAGCAACATTAGGATGTAATTAACCCTTTACAGTATTTAAGTATGCTAATATATAAGCATCTTCAAACTGTGTATGCTTGCTGAATGGTATCTATATCTAACCCCTTCAATCTCACAACTGATTCTACATGACCCTTCAGTGTATGAAGCTCTCTCAACCTACACACAATTATTAGCAAATAATTATATACATAGTACATAACTGTTGTTTATGGAAACCGACTTAATTATATTTAAATATGAATACATGTTATGTTACCCTCATGAAAGACACAAACATGTGATATGCTTTATCATATTCCCTATGAACTAATGTAAGTAGGAGTAGACCAGTAGTAGTAGTTCTAATAGTAAATTACACCCTCCGGTCCTAAATATAAGAAATTTTTTACTTTTTAAGTTCATGGAATGATTCATGTATCTAGCCTATATTATGAACCAAATACATCAATCATTCCATGAATCTAAAAAGTAAAAGTTTTCTTATATTTAGGACCGGAGGTAGTATTACTCAATAGGATATGCAAATTGCAAGATAACAGTAGCAAAAGGGTTTGCTACACTCAATTATTTTTGGCAGCTTGTATATTTAATCCAACAAGCATATAATATGTCAATTCCAAACTATTATAAACTATGTGTATGGTTAAATATATTTTCGACCCCTATAAAATATTGATCTAACTAGTTTACGTACTCCTATAAAAAAAATGTTTGTTTTTAGTCCATTGTACGATGATTTTAGGATGTTGATTAGTCCTAGAAATCATCAGATTGAGAATTAAACACTAATGAAAATATATGTTGAGACTAAAAACGCATTTAACCTAAAGCCTTCTTTGTAATATTATGCATTTGTATGTTTGTATGTTGTCCTATTCTTTAGAATTATTTCATCTATTGCACCAAATCCATTTATGTAAAGTAAACTCATGGAAGGCATTCAAATTCCCTATAAAGAAATGCTCATTATGTGAGATATGATTTCTAGGTGAATGATTTATTAGTAGTAATTGAGAATGTGTATATACCTAGCGATTTCAGCTCTTCTTTTAGCTTCCTCGGCCATTTGGTTTAGTTCAGTGACATGTGCCCCCCCGGTGAACATCTTAGTGTCCGGTGGTTGTAATCCGTGCAGCGTTCTTTGTGCATGTGCCCATTGAAGTTCTCGTTGTTCCTTCCCAAAGTCCTTTTGCCTTGTGAAAGCAATCTACAAGACACAAAATTTATAAGCAGGGATAAAAAAATATATAAAAATAAATAAATAAAACCAGAATTGGATTACTTAAGAAAATAAACTCAACTCACCCTTTGCTCAATAACAAGATCCCAAGCTCTCCCACTCAAAGCATAGCGAATGAAAAATTTAATGAAATCGAGCGGAATGTAGAATATTAAGTTGTATAACCATATAACACCAGCCCAACCCCAACCTATCCCTTCAATTGCAGCAAAGCTCCAGCTAGCATAAACGGCAATCAATGTTGCAATCTGCAAACACAAAATACATCATCAAATTTGACGCGGTGAAAAATAATTACACTCGCATAAATGGTTATTACAATGACTTACGAGTTGAGCAATGATAAAGGCAGCAACCAGCAATAAACCGGGACGCTCAACATACGACCAACCTCGAGATCGAGTTACAAAGATAAGAGCCTGACTAATAGTGCTCACTTGAAGATAGATGGCAGAGGCAAGTTTTCGGAAATCATCATGAGCAGTTTTTTCAAGAGTCTCAACTCCAAACACTTTCTGAAAAACATATCAGGCAACATAAATAAATAGCCAATTAAACGCCAAAAACAGAATCCATAAGGCGCATAAATTGTAATTAACGCGCACACATAAACCAGATCAAAACAGTAACACCTAAAACATGTCATCCTAGCATAGCTGTCTTAATGGACAAAGCAACATTGATTGATGTGAATTACAAAAAATTCAATACGACCAAGACTAACAAAACTAAAGAGTAATCTAGGATTGAAGTCGTAGAAGACATACCGGGAAGAAATCGGTTTTGTATGCCACCCAAAAGAATATAACTGTCATCATTGCCAAATAACTACCAAGGACAACGCCGGTAGTAAATATCTCTGATAGCTTCCAGCTATCGGGAAGAGGTGATGGTTTTACCCTATCTTTTGAAATTGTCATGATAGTACCTACAATGTCGAAGATATATTAGTCATTAATAAAACTCAAAATCACAATGAAGCATAGTGCAAGAGTACAAGCCGGAGTGAACAATTTAGAAAGATAAGAAACAAACCATCGTTTAGAATGGCGATAATAAGGACCATAAAAGGTGGAAAATCAAACTCCCAGATCAGAGCCAGCAACATGAATCCAAGCTGTAACCATGACAAACACATAGCAAACAGCCAAAATATTAGATCCATCTAACAACCATGTCAAACAACAATGCTGTGTCGGGTAGAAATTATATCCCATATTTGAAAAATAATACACTTACCACAATACGAATTGTAATTGAGACTGCATAAATCTGTGTGAAAGAAGAAACATATCGGTTGAGATACAGTAGAATATGGAGAAGTAAAGATGATATAGGTAATATATAGGAAAACAATTGTTGAGCATTGTGGTATTAAATTGGTTGCTTACTGTGTAATTCTTCATTCTCTGAAAGATAGCTCGGCTAGTCAAAACAGCACTTATAATAACACTAAGGCCAGGTTCTGTTAAAACAATATCTGATGCACTACGAGCTGCATCAGTAGCATCTGCAACAGCTATACCAATGTCTGCCTTCTTGAGAGCAGGTGCATCGTTCACTCCATCACCAGTCATTCCACAAATATGTTTCCTAGCTTGCAACCGTTTCACAATCTCATATTTGTGCTCTGGCCAAACACATAGAACAATGAATATGAGCAAAGAATCATGTAATACTTGATTACTAAAACTAATCAACCATCTACCCAATATATACTAAACAATAAACAAAGCATTAAATTGCAATGAATGACAATATATAAGCATACCAGGAAATACACCGGCGAATCCAT
This sequence comes from Trifolium dubium, assembly GCA_951804385.1. Lineage (NCBI taxonomy): Eukaryota > Viridiplantae > Streptophyta > Magnoliopsida > Fabales > Fabaceae > Trifolium > Trifolium dubium. The sequence continues at coordinate 51,446,859 of OX638063.1, read as the reverse complement.
CAGCTTTTTCTATTAGATCATCAACGGGTAAGGCGGCAATTGACTCATCCTTGTTCTGCCCAAGTAAAGCAGATGAAGGATACATATTGGTACCCATTCCCAAACGGCGACCTGTTTCCTTTCCTATAGCTAGCTGATCCCCTGATAGAAAAAGGAAATACACAACAAAGGAGGATATTATATCAATAATTTTGAATATACTACATTGGTCTTTAAATATACGCCCCCTTCGGAAAAAAATATTGTCCATAAATATGAGAATCGTTTGAAATTATTAGATACATTTTTTTATGGAAATAGATACATTTATTATTTTTTTTCAAACATACCCCTAATTAGTAGTACTACTAAGTGTCTTGGAGATGAAAAGTGATAGTCAAACACACTATCATATGTAACGGACCTGTAATCATTTTGACATTTACTCCAAGGTTGAGTGCCCTCCGTATTGTTTCAGCACTGTCATGCCTAGGTGGATCAAAGAGAGGCATGAGTCCAATAAATTGCCATGGAGCTCCAAGACTCTCTTTCCTTCCATCTGGAACTTCCTGCATAAAAATGGAGAAGCCAACATAAATATATCTAGTTCATAGCTAAAAGAACAAGTGTACAAATGCCTCAAATGATTATGCAATAAATCCATTACTTGATATGCAACAGCAAGTGATCGTAAGCCACGCTCCGCAAACTTATCTATTACTGCATGAACTCTTCGTTCAATGTCGTTCTTATTGTGTGCCAGATTTAGGATCTAACAATCATGTTAGAAATAATAATGAGAATGTGAAACCAATCAGGAAAATATTAACAAAAAAACATGTAAAAGTGTTACTTGTTACCTGTTCTGGTGCACCTTTGCTTACTCTATGCATTTTACCCTCTTGATCAATATAAGTTAATGCTGTCCGCTTATCGGTAGGATTGAAAGGGAGAAAATGCACTTCTTGTATACCAGCACGTGCCTGCAGTAGTAATAAGTTTAAGTTTTAAGAAGAAAAAAATACATAAAATTGAATTCAGAAAAATTTATATGAATGTGCCGTTATAGGTGCGGGGTTGCAGCTAATAAATATACCGGAAGAAAACTAGCAGTGAAAAGTAAATCCAAACTTACCTCCTTTGGATCAGCCAGCGTCCCAACTATGGCAGTATCTATCGCATCTTGATTCTCAAGCCTTGAAGCTCGAGCCGCCATCAAAACAACGGCATCAGCATCCACTCCTTTTGCAAAAACCTTATTGATTAAAACATAAATAATTAGAACAAAAATTTGCATGCGAAACGAACAAAGATAACGCGAAAACAACACCGTTCACTATCCAACCTCAACAAGATTTTTATCAACGGTCAGCTTATTTAATGTTAGTGTTCCAGTCTTATCACTGCAAAGCACGTCCATGCCTGCCATTTCTTCGATGGCGGTCATCCTCTTCGTGATAGCCCCCTGCAAACATTATATATATAACCATTAAATATTATCTGCATTTGCGAGTCGACCCACGGTGATGCTCGCCTCAAAGAACGTAACTGACCTGCTGAGATAGTCTGTGGGATCCAATAGCCATGGTCACCGACAAAACTGTCGGCATGGCAATCGGAATTCCTCCAATAAGAAGAACAAGGAGGTTGTCAATTCCAGGACGATAGCGCCGATGTTGGATGGGATACATAACAACAAGCTCGATAATCATCCCCACGGCAATTGAACATATGCAGAAGTTCCCAATTGCAGTCAAGACCTATATGACAGCAAAATATGGAGATATAAATATTAAATTTGAATGGTTGAATATTGATTGAACTGATTAGACTGCAAGAAGAATAAAAAAAAGATTCCATTCTCACATGTTACCTTTTGAAAGTGACCAACTTGATTTGTCGTGTCGACAAGGTGAGCAGCTTTACCAAAAAAGGTATGAACACCAGTAGCTATGACGATACCTTCGATCTCTCCTTGTTTGCAGGTAGAACCAGAATACACACCATCACCGGGGCTCTTTGTCACCGGCAGGGACTCACCTGTGAGTGCAGACTGCAAAAAAAAAATGCAATTGAACCATTAAGCATTTTATGGATTAAAACAGCAGAAATTATATGATATATGTAAACATAAACCAAAGAATCAACCTGATCAATTTTCAAGGGATCCCCTTCAAGAAGACGAGCATCTGCTGGAACAATATCTCCAAGTTTGATGCTTATGATGTCACCGGGGACCAGTATCGCAGCGTCTTGTTCATTCCACCTACCGTCTCGAAGAACCTTTACAAAACACACTCATGGTAAGAATCTACAAATTATATATAAAACATAAAAAATATTCCATTACAGATGTAAAGATTTAACTGCAACAATATGAAATAGATTATACACAAACACATCCACTCATGGTAAGAATCTACAAAGTATAAATACAACATAAAAAAGTTTCCATTACAGAAGCAAGGATTTAACTCCAACAATATGAATATGCAATACACAGAGGCACATCCACATAGCAAAAAACTAATTTGAACACCTTAGCTTTTGGCGCGAGACGAGCCATGAGAGAAGCAGCAGCATTCCCAGCATTGTTCTCCTCAATAAAACTGATTGTTGAATTGATGACAAGCAAGGTAATAATACCCACAAAGTCTTGCCAATCAGGAGCTTTCCCCTACACAAATATTTATGAAACAAACAACAACTTCAAATAATCAAAATCAACCTTCAAACACACACACACACTAAAAACTACAAAGAAAAATGATGAGAAAAACACACTCACCCCTCCATTTGCAAGTGCAATTGCCATTATAGCAGCAGCTTCCATAACCCAAGAAAGAGGATTCCACATAAATCCCAAAAATTTCAGAAACTTACTCTCCTGAAAACAACCCACAAAGTAATTTAGCATAAAAATTCAATCTTTTTCAAGTGGGACTTAACTTAATCATCAATAAATATAAAAAAATGAAGAAAAAAAGTACCTTTTTTTCTTCAAGCTTATTATGACCAAAAATTGTTAGCCTCTGCTCAGCAGCTTCACTTGTAAGACCTTCTCTGCTACATCTCAGATTCTCAAAAACCTCTTCAATGGGTATGTTCTCCTACATTCACAAACCTCAAAAAATTCAAAACAAAAACACACAAAAAAAACACAAGAGTGAAGAAAACAATGAAAGTATAAACTAAGAACAAGGTTGTAGTGAATCAGATCTATTTTTTTACCAAATCAACAGTTTCTTTCAAGACAGCTTCTAAGGTTTCAGGCTGTTTTTCTTCTTCACCCATTTTTTGTTGTGTGTGCTTCTGGTTCAACACACTCTTTGGTTTGTGTTTGTTTCTCTTTCTACTCTATCTATGTTATGCTATATTATGCTATGTTGTTGTTATGTTATGCTATCAACTTCAACTTTATCTCAATACAAAAAGGCGTTCATAAATTAGGAGAGTAAAGGGTGCGTGGAGTGCACTAATCAAACATAAGGTGGCAAAAACAAAAATAGTAGAAAGAATAAAATATAATATAATATAATACTATTATAATTTGTAACTGTAATTAGATAATTATATTAATAATTGATAGTAATTAATTTTGGTCAAATAAATTAGTAGTAATATTATAATAATGATATATAATGTAAGTGAAAATTAAAAGTAATGAATTTTGGTCAAAAATAAAATTCATCGAATAAATGATAATTATCCTGCACATACTCACGCGCATGACCGTGAGATTTTGAATTTGAGTTTGAATAAAAGTTTCCAACTTATTAATATTGAATAATAATAATAATAATAATAATAATAATAATAATAGAAAGAACTAAATGGATGATGTTATAGAGAAAATGAAATTATCACCACAAACTCACATACGTTTTGAATAAATATGTTAGTTGAGTTAGGTCTTATAGACAATAACATGCATCTTTTACGCACATTTTTGCAACGTACTAGTATATCTTATTAGTTAAATTCAAATGTACCCGTTAAATTTATGAAACTCGTATAATTTAGTGGAATACATGCTAATTTTAATGAACAAAAAGATTGTGTTGAAAAATATGAATATTTAACACTCTTTGTTAATAATCTAAAATTTTATATAAAAAACTAAATAATAATAATAAATAGAATATACAATGATAATATGTAAATTTTACACTAACATCTATTGAATTTGAAATTATCTATGTACATCAAGAATTGTATAAAATTTGTTTTATGATATACCAAATCAGTGATTCTCTATTGAAAATTTGAATAAAACTATGTTACACACACTTACACAGTTACACTTATGCATATTAAACTCTAATAATAATGATAATAGTGTAAGGCTGGGGGGTAGGAGTAGACAACCTAATTGTGACCAAAAAAGAGGCAGGTTGAAACAAGGGTACTTAAAATTGTTTTTTATTTTTAATTTGACTAAATATTTTTAGTTCTTTTAAATATACCAATTTTTTTAACCACTTTTAAATATTACTTGATAATCGTTCTCGTAAGCATAATTCAATTAATAAAACATCAAATTTTATATACAAATAAGAATTTTAACCTCGAACATCTCACTTATCTATTTTATAAATAATAAAATTTCAAACTATTAGATTACCCTAAAAAAAACAATACTTCATAGTCCATAACACAAAAAGCATATGACATGATATATGAAAAGTATGTAATCATGTTACTTGAATTGGAGTGTTTCGTTGTGTTTATAGTGCATTCAAACATATATTATACACATATTCTCTAATTAATTAATTAATAAAATTGGTTACCTTTTATTGGCATTTTGTTTTGTTTCTTTCTTAAGCAATTTGTAATGTAATTTTCAAATGCAAGCAGTAGGAGATAAAGACAAGTGAGATGGGTCCTGCTCTAGCAACTTTGAAAACTGCATTATTCACTCCTTCCATTTTAATTCTTGCTTTTTTTCCGTTTAGGTTTACGTGTCAAAAATTCTATTCCAATAATATTAATTTGTGTAGGATTAATTGTCTTTGTAATTGATTTTAACGTGGAATTTTTTATTCTGTAATTAACATTATAGAAAAATTTAAAATTCATAGTTTAATTATACACAAGTATAATTAAATATTTTTTTAACATGTAGTTGAAATGACAAAAATATACATTATTTTATTGTAACTAAAATATAACCATAAATAATTCTACGAAATTAATTTATTCAAAATCAATTTTATCATCATCAAACATATATTAAGTGTGTGTTTGGTTTGGCTTTAAATAGAATTAATTTTGATAAAATTGATTCGTGTAGAATTGATTTTATCATAATTGATTGTAGCATAATTGATTTATATTTGGATACAATTATGTAAAAGTGAGTTGAACAATAAATTTTAGTGTAAAAATGATATTAATAGTCAGAAGCTACAAATTCTAGCTTCTACCAGAATCAATTCTGAAGGCAGAATCAATTCTGTTTTAGAATTAGAATAACTAAACATTTGAAATTAATCTAGAATCAATTCTACACCTTTAGAATTGTTTTTGGCTCTTTTAAAACCTAAATCAAACACACACTAAGTGTCTGTTTGGCCCGGCTTATTTTCTACTTATTTTCTTCTCCTTAAAAATAGTAATGAAAGAAAAAAATGTGTTTGACTCCACTTCTCTTTATTTTATACTTCTTTACTTTATTTCTTTAATACTTTTAAAGAGAAATATGATTAAATTCAATTTTATACTTCCCTATTTCATTTAAGCTAAATAAAAAAGCTGAAAATAAGTCGGGTCAAACGGAGCCTAAGAGAAGATAACATTTGTATTGTTTCCATAAGTAGCTTTTTGTAGAAGAAAAAGAAACAATACACAGAAGGGGAATGGATGTGTTGTGTGTGGTGCGGTGTTAGTAAAGTAGAGATTAGAATAGAGAAGGTAGAGGCTGGACCATTTGCCTTTATGGTCTTACCAGCAGCCGCACATGCGTGCCCTTATCTTCAATATACTACTCCACCCGTCTCAAAATAAGTATTACAGTTGACCATTCTGCATTATTTACATACGTAATCTACTTTGATTGTAATTTTTTATTAATATATAAATATAAATATTAGCATTTAAGATGTTTGATTTGTCTCAATGAGTATTTTTAAGATATACAATTTTTATAATTTTTAAAGATAAATAATTAAAGATATTAACGATCAAAATTGTGCATTGACAAATGTAAATTGATCAACTATAACACTTATTTTGGAAAAAAAAGAGTACGACATCTTAAACTTACTACTTCATTCCTCTCTATTTTTAGTACTTTTTTAAACAAATGTACTTAAAGAGTGTCTGGAATACTGATTAAACATATAAATAAATAAATAAATAAGTTATATTTTAAAATTTATATTAAAAGTATAAAAAATTATCTTTATCAATATTAATTTTATATTTTATTTTTATTTTTAATTTGTTCAACAAGTACTCCGGGTAGTATCGTACATCATGACTCTATTATTTATAGCATGACATAGAAATGAATGTATGATGTTTATATCAAATACTACGACCGTTCCATTTTATAATATTCAGTTTGACTAAATACACTATTCATATACTTTAATCGTATTTTTTTAAGAGTATATAAATATAAATTAAATATTATCATATAAGATTTTGTTTGATTTGTTTCGATACATATATACTTTCAAAATATCAAAATTCTATAATTTTTACTAATAGACAATTAAAGATATTTGCAATCAAAATCATGTATTGGCAAACGTGCAATGGTCAACAGAGTCTTATATTTTGGGACAGAGGTAATAATTTTTTGTTGAAAAATATGTAAAATATATGAGATAAATTATTTTCTTTCAATTTAATCTTTTTCATGCACAGAAATCATGAATCGAACTTGTTTATATATATTTTTAACTTAGTTACCTTTTTTTAAATAATTCTTATTAAATATAAATTATAGTATATCATATTATTGAATATACTTAACCAAACATTAATTGGTCTGTACTGATTGATGCTGAATTTAGCAGAGAAAAACTACAGTTTGATTTCTATCACCTGCGTTTAGTAGGGGTTTATTTTTTTGACGAAATTTAGTAAGGGGTTAGAAGCACTTAATGTCAGAATTGATTTTCGAACCAGATTAAACTGTGGTTAAAACAAAAAAAAATATTGAACTTATTTAGCATTTTTGTTCAAATATAACTATAATTAATGATATTAGTTTATCTCAAATAACACTGTTAATTTTTTTATGGTCAATGGTTAGTTTCACACATTTAAATATGAAGAAATGTGAAATTCAAAGTTCGAACTCCGACCACTTTAATAATATCCTTGATAATTCTATTTGAGCTACTGCTTCAAAAAAAAAATCGATCTGAGCTACACTTATGAGATAGCACTGCTGATTTTTTTTAATATATGTAAAAAGTGAAAAAGAAGATTATAATAATAATTAGAAAATTGGATTAATATAATGCTACTTTTATAAAAAAAAAAAAATCACTGTAACTCTGTAAGGTAACCTATTTTATATTATATAAAAAAAATATTGCCGATCTTTATGGCTTTAAGAGGAATATATGAATGTGACTGATCTTTGGGGCGGATGCTTTTGTGAGATTTTGGTTTTTTACTTCTTGATAGTGAATCGAATGCATTGATTTGGTGGATGTGTAGCTTTCTGTGTGCAAAAGTTGTAGCTTTTTTTAATGCCTTCATTTAGTATATGTTGTCCTTGGGGTATATTTTTTCCTTTACAAAATGTATATTTTACTCATCAAAATATATTGGATATATGTTTTGAGACTTTGAGACATCTTAGGATAAGTGAAGCTTTTGAATCAAAAAATAAAATAAATAAATAAATAAATAAATGAAGTTTTTTTTACTAAGAAGAATAAATGAAGTTAGCCAGTAATATATCTATATCTTCTAAATCTATATATAAAAGGAATACAAAATTTTGGTGTGGCTCCTTTTTTCTTTTCAATCCTACATTTCTATCATTTTTTTATATATAGATAAGATGACAAAACTATCATAAACTCACACACAATGACCAAGAATCGAAATTCGATCATGGACGTCCAGCCTAACCATTTGTATTAACTCTTTCATTTACAATTTAATTGTTCTTTACATTTCTAATTTCAACTTTTGCTTAAACTATTTTTTATCATTTTATCCCTCTTTATCAATTAAGTAATTGGATTTTTTAAAATAGTAATTATTTAAGATATATATTTAGGGCTTTGATTTATAGATGACAGCAAAAAGACAGTCATGTTAATGCTACTTTGGACGCTAAAATTATTAATTCGAGGTTTGTTAATTGTAATTTACACTCATACACATTTTTTAGATTGTGTAAATTAACAAAGGATAGTATATAACCCTTACAAGAAAATCCTCCAATGCTACGTGTACGTGAGCATGCACATTAAAAGATTGCTCCATCAATCATAAGAAAAAAACGGAAATAAGGTAAAATCACAGCTTCATTTACCTATAATTTATAAACCATGGCCTAGAAAAAAAATTAATTCGATCAACTAATTTCAAACCCTTTATCAATAATCAATTATTTCTTAAAGATGATGTTGTCTCTCATGCTCCACATACACTAACCAAATAAAACGTCGAACGGCATGTATTTCGATACGGATATAGTATAACTTTGGTATCTTTTTTTGATTTAATCAAATATTTAAAGTAAACTTTTTTTGCCATCATAATTATGATATTCATATCATATTTAACTCCCGCAAACTTTATTTTAAAGGTATCATGCAATTCCTAATTGATTAATTAACCTATGCATTAGTATTATCTTAAACATTGCCTTAACCGCACATGTAGGTCCGAAAGACATGTGTGAGAGGGGTTTGATTGGGCGACATGCATTTAATAGAGGATAGAAGTCACATAAACAAACAACAAAAATTGCCAGCAAAAACATCCACCCAAAATCATTATATTATCACATGACATGTCAGTCCACCCATCTCATCTCAACAAGGTACATTCCGTACTGTGTCCTATGTATGGCCTCAAACACTTTAATTACTTACTTTCTTTTTAATTATTTTTTCATACAAATCAAACACTTTAGCTTTGCTTTGTTATTGTTCATTTAGTTAGGTAATGGTACTCTATCGGCCTATCTTTTTCCTAGAATTTGTTCGCTCCTATATTTCAACTTTCACACTATTATTATGTACTACCTCCGTACCAAAATATATGTCGTTTTGACCATATCACACAAATTAAGAAATGTAATTATTGTTGTATGGAAAAGGTAAATTATGGGTTAGTTTACAAGATTATCCCTCATTAATGGTATGTGAGAGATAAATTATAGAATTGAAAGAAGAAAGAGAAATAATTAATTAAGGGTATAAGAAGAAAAAGAGCATTAAATGCTTCATTGGTAATGTAAAACGACATATATTGTGGTACAAATTTTTTTCTCAAAACGACATATATTTTGGTACAGAGAGAGTAAATTTTTTACCTTTTTTATTTCTTTTAATTCTTTTAAGTAATCTAGCTGTTAGAATTCTAGAACTCTTGTTCCTCATATTACATGCAATATCTATATAATATAAGTTAAATTAGTATGTTAAAATTTTTTGATGTATTTAACGAGATATTTATATATATAAAAGATAATTATACTTGAATGAAATGTAAGCTGACAATAATAAGCTACGCCGCTACATCTTTATGGATGATAAAATTAATCTTTTTAAAAATTATATTTTGAGATTTAGAATATACAATATTGTTATGCATGACTCTTTAAACTATTTTCAAAATATCCACAGCCTCTAGATCGCTAACTACCAAACAAAAAATGTCAACAAAAAAAAGTATGAATGCGTATTGATTCATGTTTGTGCACTTTACTTAAAGCAGTTTTGAAGATCTTCTATCCTAAAAGATATTATTATATTAGTTTTTTAAAAAATATTATTAACTGATACTCCTAGGATACTAGTTAAAGAAATAAATAAGAAAAAAATATTTGATTGGAGGGATAACATCCACAAAAAGGAATTACTTTATGCAAGTGGAATCGTGGGGTGGCTTTTTCTGATCAATATCTCTATTCTCTATCATACACACTCTTATCTTTTCGTTGGGACATTTCATGCAACACAATATCTCGATCTCTACCTTGACTCCAACTAAAATGGCCACACACACACACAAGAAAACAAAAATTCCAACTCAAAAATAGGAAATTATATTGGAAAGTATCAATTATATATCACCAACTTCTCAAAAAAAAAATTTGGATTGATATGTTGAAGTTGAATCATCTTTCTTCACTTTCTCTATTATTTTTTCCTTTTAAAATCCTTTTTTTTTTTTTTGTATATAGGGGAAAAATAAATACAAGGAGAAGATTTTAAATCCAACTAAAATTTAAAAGAAAATTGTGTCATTATACTTCCTTCTCGTTAATGTACGTGAAATCAGCAGCAAATAAATGATATAATGATAAAGTGATGGGCTGAATAGTGAATATTAGCGATAAAAAAAATTTTAAAAAAATTTTCCGTTCATGTACCGGGACTTTTTTTTTTTACAGTAATATACCGGGACTTAGGTTCTTCTCTAATTAGGTTTATATTTGTTGCTTCTTTGACGGTGAAAAATTGGCTTTGTCTTAGCTTTCTTTTACTTCGAGATCAAAGTAATGAAAATTCCAACCTAAAATTTAATTGTTGAGCTCTTTCTTTAGATGAACTTTATATATACCATAAAAAAAAATTCAAAGATTATTTTCAATTTAGTAACAAAGATTATTTGTGTGCAAAAAGATTTTGTACGAACAAAAATGTATCACTTTTTTTGGGTACGAAATTTCGATATAATAGTAGTAATTTTTAAAGATGAAATTTTTATAACTATTAGTATTAGTTAATATGTTCACAACACTCATAAGTATGAACAACAAAATTCTCTAAACTACAAACTTTGAGTTGATTGTTAATTAATTTACGGGTCATGTTAATATGCATGTACTCTTTAAGGGCACATGTTAAGATTCTAAAAGAAAAAATTTTATAAAAAAAATAATGCATTAATTCTCAAAAAGTTGAATGCGCAAGTTAAAGATAAATACTGATTAAAAAAAAAAGTTCAAGATAAATATTTTTATATAAAGTTCCTTAAAATGTATCTTTAGAGTACATTTTAACAATTTTTTTAATTTATTCACAAGATTCATAATTGTAACAAAATTTACATATCTTGTGAGTGCATATATATTAATCTTTTTTACTATACCTATAAAAGTGTTTTTTTTTGGCATAGATACCTATAAAAGTGTTGATTGAATTATTATTTTTTGAATACTTAAAATAAAAATAAAAATTTGTTAATTTCTTCTTTTTTTTTACCAATTTTTTTCTTATTTAACAAATAAATTTTAAAAAGTAATGTTTTAATTAAACTATACCATAATTTTTAAACAAAAAAAGGATAAAAATAGCAATCAATACCTATCGATTTTGATAAAAAGAAGTTTTTGAGAAAATTGAACACGCATGTATTGATTTTAAATAATGTACAATTTTTGACCCATATATTAGGAAATAACAGTGATGAAGAAGTAATAATAAACAGTGAGCGCAATCAATAACATAATAATATAACGTCTAAATTTTAAAACTGAAGAAAAAAAACCACAGTCGTTGTCTAAACCAGCAACCACAGAATAAACACTATGTGAAAATTGTTACAACACATGAACTTCACTCTTAGCTATCCCATGACCCAGTAGACTCACAATCTCCAAAGTAAATATTTGAACTACATCTCACAATACTCTAAAACAAGAGCATAAGAGAAAAACAAAGACACAAATATAAACTTAAAGTGTTTTGAGGCGCTACTCCATTGTGTGTTGAAACAAGAAACATTGAGCTCCTCCACTCTCCATTTTTCTAAGCAATGTGAGACTTCTCCAATATGATTTTCTTGACCTCTTTTATTTCATTAGCAATGTGAAACTTACATTGCAATCAACCTCAACACTATATGTATTCTATCACATTATCCCACTCTATTTTTTTAAGGAAAATGCTAACAGGTGTCCACAAGACACTGATTAAAAAAAGTAAATATAGAAATATAACATTAAAATTTGTGGAGTCAACCCCTCAAAAATTTAAAATATGATATTTTAAATTTTAAACTTTTTTAATAAGGTAAAGAGCATCAAGACATTAGGAATAAAACAAATTTCACCATATGGTTCGAATCATATGGTTCGAAGGGAACAAATGGATGTCCATAACTATAATAAGTTTAGTTCAGGTTCGAACTCTACGGTACGTCTATTTTTCATCTTTAAAGTGAAATTATAGACACTAGATTATTTGATAAAAAAAATTACAAACTAATTTATCCTCAGTATTAAAATTTCAAAGATTAATTTGAGTTTTATTTTGTGAGAAACCGCATTAGACCGTCACTCATACCAATTTAACAATTTCACCTTTTTTATTTTGTTTTTACCACCAGTTTAATCTAGTTCAGAAGTCAATTTTAGCATCAAATGATCTTAGTCATCTTCCAAATACAATTGTGGAGATCGAATTGTAGTCACTTTATCAAAGTTGAACGTCAATCACAACTGACCCAACTAACGTCGCTATTTCACCCATTTTAATTTTTTGGTAAAAAAGAAAATGTACAAAATTCCCACCAATTTTTATTAAATATTTTTCTTTAACAAAACTTTCCCGCTTCCTTCCATCATACGCTTCTCATACACATCACTCCAAACTTTCGTTCATTTCTCTCTTCTTGCTTCCATTCGTTTCCTTCGTTCCAAGCTTCAGTAACCGCTTCAATGGCGGATCCAACAACAAATCAGAACAACAACAAGAAGGTGGTAAGTACCACCAGTAACCATATTCCCATTGATGTTGTATCATTTATTCTCTCCAAACTTCCTCTTAAATCTCTCAAACAATTTTCTTGCGTTTCCAAACCATGGTCAATTCTAATCAAAGATCCTCATTTCTTGAACACCTTCGGAAAAAATCTTCTTGCCAAACCTGTTCCATTATATGATGATCACGATACTCGTTTCCTCGTTACACGAACTGAAAATTATCCATCGGTTACATTTTCTTTGGGTTTCGGTGAACAACAAGAAGAGACCGAATTGGAACTCGATCTTCCATCGCTGTTTCTTGATTATGCCAATTCACAGATTGAAATTCTTGGTTCTGCTATTAATGGTATCGTTTGTCTCTATAACTTGCACGATCAAACTGATATAGTATTGTTTAACCCTTACAATAGAGAAATTTTTGAGGTTCCTTTTGTTCCTATCAAGAATGAACTATCTGACAATACTGCTGGCTTTACTCTTCACGGATTTGGTTATGACCCTGTTAACGATGATTTCAAGATTATTTTGTATGTGAACTCTTATTTTTTTGAAGATGAATTGGAGAATTCCTTTTGGGAGATATATAGTCTAAGACGTAGATCTTGGAAAAGAATGTTCATTGATATTCCATTTCATAACGACAGTCCGGTTGATAATGCGGTGTACTTGGATGGATGGTGCCATTGGTTGGGGACAAAAGATGGTGAAACTTCATGCGTGGTGTCTTACAAGTTGAACAATCGAGTGACTTCCACTAAATTAGATGAGCGTGTTTCCTCTGGTTTCAAATTGGTAGTGTTAAATGGGTTTGTCGCTATAATCAAAATGGATTTAAGCACCGAGTCTTTCAATGTATCAATTTTAGGTGAACTCGGTGTCATGGAATCACGGATTACACTTTTCAGGGTTAAACTTAACCATTTGTCTGTTGAACTGAATCCTATGTCTGCTGGGAAGAAGGGCAAAATATTCTTCCAAACAGAAGATGGTAAACCAGCTTGTATTGATTTAGCTACTGGATTATTCCAGAGGTTGATTGCTTATGAAGGAAATATTAAACAAATTGTATTTTACAAGGAAAGCCGTCGTCGTTTTGCAGAGATAAACAACTAATGGTTTTTGTAGTCAAAGCATGAAGTTCTACCCTGAAGATTTATGAGTCTAGTAACCAAGATTGAACATTTTAATACATATATGTAAGTAGTACTTGTTTGGCTTTATCAGTTTTATTTCAATGTTTACTATCTTTCTATGACATATTGGAGAGATTTTTAGTTCTATAGTATGGAAGAACTTTTCCCTAGGTATTAAATGTTTGTAGAAATATCTGATATATCAGAATATTTTGTTGATCTAATGACATAACTGCATGTTTGCAGTTGAATACTCTCTATGGCATATTTGGTGATGTTGTGTTGATTTACTCTGATGATGCTTAGTCTTAATCATATATACTACTGCAGTTGATATGATCCTCTTTTTAGGATTAGTTATTTTGTCTTGTATGTTTTTCCATTGTTTACATATTGTGGTTATCTATCATTGATTGATAATATATATGGTCTTACATAGTACTTTGTGTAGTTGCAATTTGTTTAAATGTGAATGTGATGAGATATTAAATCCACATCACAAATGTATAATGATCATGTAATAACTTGTAAGATACTTCCTTGGTGAAACACTATTTGAAGCAATGAAATCCTTCTTTGAATTTTGTGTTTGAAATCCTTTTCCTTTGTAACATTGATGATGGAGCTTCTTGATATGCTGTGATTTTTAGGGCTTTAATCTCTTCTGTTCCATAATCATGATGTTCACTGTCTCTAGTTTATATCAGTGTTGTCAGTTGCGGATAGCGGTAAATAGCGGATTGCGAAAGTTCTGCTATGTAGTAGTGAAAGTTCTGCTATATAGTTGTGATATAGCGCCACTATAGCGGCTATTTGACAACATTTTGTATTAAATAGTATATCACAGAACTATAGCAGTTTAAATTTCTCATCATTATCATTTTGAGTTGTTTTGTATTCTTTGAACATATCTTTTTTTTTAGGTTCTACTTTTCCATTATCTCTTGCATCATATTGTTGCTCTCTATCATCAATTTTATTCTTAGGCCTCATGATTCTCTTTCATTTCAATCAATTTTTTGATATATTTTGTAGGATCTTCCCTTTCTGATTTTAGCGAACCTTTGTAGTTTTCTTTGTTACTTTCACATCATTTATCTTTTTCTTCAACTTCATCTTGTCGAGTGTTTTTGAAACCTTGGTTGCCGATAATGGTTTAACCACTTGGTCTTCTATAGTTCTAATCTCTTTTTTGCTTTCTATGATATGAGTGCACTTTTCATACTTTCATATTTTTATCTATGTAACAGTTTTATCTTATGTTTCTTACCTTTTGCATTCCCATAATCAAATGAAGTAATCCTTTTCAGATTTAAATTCTCTTCCAGGTGTTCTTATCCTATTTATAGCTTATGAAACTCCTTTTCTTTAATCTTTATTGTAGACTTATGTTCTTTACTTTTCCACTTGTATCTTTTCATATTTCTCTCCTTTTCCTTTCATCACAAATGGTTCAAAATTTTCACTCTTCTTTGATGCCTTTTATTTTCTCACTCTTCTCATTAACTTTCTTCACAAACTTTTCAATTTTTGCACCCTTTTACTTGGCATCTTCAGTTTCTTCCATCTCTTGAAACTTTTGTGTTTTACTTCCATCAAATATTCCAACAATAACATTCTCTTACTCAAATTTTTTATTTCTAATTTCTTTCCTTTATTAACATTTTTCAATTTCCTCTTGCATTATTACCTTTCTTTGGTTCCACATCCATCCTTTTGAATCCTTCACATTCACATGGTTCCACAAAATATTCGATCTCCTTGCTCACCATTTCTTTATCGGCATTTTTTTCTTTCTTGCATGATTTTAATATTCAATCCTTCACTTTCCTTTGAAGTACTTTAGGTAAGTGCTTAGGGAACTCTTTCTCTATAGTTTTTTATCTATCATTAAATCCCTTTTTATTAGGCTTTTTTCTATCACATTTTCATCTCCATATTAGATTTTATATATGGTTTGATGGTTTCCTTTTGGATGGTATCTCCCAACATGTTTTTTTGAACATATTCATTGGCTTCAAAAGGTGATTTTTCCTATTCCTCTTTAAAATCCTTCTAGTTTATACAACCAATGTCACTTTGAATATGATCAACTACATTTAACTTTGTTCTGATATCTTCATTGCTTCAAATGGTTCTATACTTTTTACGAAATAAATTATGTCCACAAACATATGCATTTAGTGGATTGCCAGGTTATTTTCAACATATACTTGTTTTAATATTTTTCTAAAAGTAATAGATTACATAAGCAATCTATGATTCTAATGCATAATGCATATTATATATCAATGAGATTTTGCTAATTAATAACTTTCTTTGTTATTAGAAGACTTACATATATACTAGGAAGTGAAGTAGAAGACTATATATAGTAGTAGCTATATTCCCAATGATGTTGTATCATCTATTCTCTCCAAACTTCCTCTTAAATCTCTCAAACAATTTTCTTGCGCTTGCAAACCATGGTCAATTTTACTTGCAAATCCTTATTTCTTTAATAAGTTTAATTTACAAACAATCTTGTTACAAAATATGTACCATTATATGATGATCATGATAATCGTCTCTTCGTTATACGGACTAATCATCCATGGACTACAATTTCTTCGGATTTCGGTGAGCAAGAAAATATTGCATGGGAACTTGATCTTCCATCACAAATTGAAATTTTAGATTCTGCTACTAATAGCATCATTTCCAGAAAATATTCAAAAGTTTAGTGTCATCCATCCAAATACAACAACTACACAATGAACCATATGTTGAATGAAACAAGACAAACGAGGAAAACTTATAACTTTGGTCAATTCTTGCATACCCATATCCCAATTTTTTCCATTTCAATGAAATGAAACCACAAATCAATAAATCTCTTGTCCCAATTAAATAAACATTCAACAACATAACAAATCATAAAGAATTAAATTTACTCACTTTCCAATTCTTTCCATTTTAGTGAAAGTTTGCTAGAGTATTTTTTCTACTTAATTGGTACTCATTATTTTTTCTCACCCACCACACCCATCGTACGAACTTGTTCTAAACTTGTTCTTCATGATCCTTAGTTTACATCTTCTCCCAACACAAACAAAAATACAAGCTTTGTTTTTAATTTAATTTCTTCTTGAATCATCATGTCATTTCAACATTACCCCGAATTTCATGTGAAAATATTGCAACATAAGAAACTTGTAAGCATATATTATATATATTTACATCATGTTTCATAATATTTATATATTTTTTGTTAATATCTTTATGTTTTTTCAAATGTGGATATCTCTTAACTTTTAAATACATAGGTGGGTCATATTTCAAGGTTAAGATATTTGGTGTCAATGCTTTAGAAATAAATTATTCCAATGTCAAATCCGTAAGTGAAGAAGTTATTGAAGTGAGTGATGAGAGTGACGATAACAACAATCCAGGTTTTGACCTCAAATTGACACCAACTTATTTGTAAGAGACGGACCACTTTCATTTACTGTTACTATTATCCGAGCAAGAGACGGACCAAATCCTAAGACATTCAAGATTGTTGTGAAGTCTACGTACCCGGTAAGACTACATATGTAAATTGTATTGACTAGATATTATATATATATTGAACTAATTTATAAATAAATGACAATTCGTTTGTAATCGCAGTATGTACCAAATGATGTTTTGAGTAGCTGTGGAGAATTTGACGGAAAATTAGCAAAGTTGAAAGTGAATGGAAAATCATTGACTGTAAAATTGAATTGTCAAAAGGGCAATTCCAATAGATTTTATAAAGGTTGGAGGATAATTGATACACAAAAATTCTTATGTGTCAAGATATTCTCCATGCAACTTGATAATACATAATTGCAAATGAGGTGATAGTGCAAATTCTAATGTTTTTAAAAACCCAATTCAAATTCTCAATTAATGTTAAAAAGGAGGTCGTATGTTCTATCTAAAAACTAAGGTAACCACTAACTTGACTAATATTTGCTTATAAAAATATGAGTTTTGCTAATGAATTCTCTAAAAGCATATGGGTGATGGGTTTTGCAAATAACAATTTTATCTTGAAAATAGAAGTTGGTAATTGTCAAAATAAAACACACAACAATTTTTTTTATAAATTTACTTCTTTTAGTTCACTCTTTATTAGCATTCTCAATAAAAGAAATTGGTGATTATTATTACACACCACTCTCATGGATTAACGAAGAGGGATAGTGCCGGTAAAGGCTGGAGAAGTAAAAACTATCAACTTTGTTTCGTTATAGTTAGAATCATATTTAGCCATAATTCTTTAGATTGTTGTTGCAGATAGTTGGAAACAAATAATCAGATGCGTGTTGTGACACCGAATTAAGAAATTATCCATAACAATGCGCAACTCTCCAAAAATACAATCGATTCTTCTTGACGATCAACATGCCAAGGCTATCAATATATAAGAATATCAACAAAGTCGGTAACTCAGACACTATATAAATCACTTTATTTATTAATTGTAAGTATATGAATATAAGAAAGT
The DNA here is from genome assembly GCA_951804385.1 of Trifolium dubium. NCBI lineage: Eukaryota > Viridiplantae > Streptophyta > Magnoliopsida > Fabales > Fabaceae > Trifolium > Trifolium dubium. Next base: position 51,428,312 of record OX638063.1, on the reverse strand, counting down.
TTTTCTGCCTCTTCATGAAATTCATTGTGCTCATATATACCACATTGTTGCGTTATGTTCAATATATGTACACCAACCATTCCACTCAAATGCAATGAAGGTATTATTAAAATAATGATGATGATTAAAAGGTAATTGCTGAGATGCTTCCCAAGGTAAGGCAATTCAGGGCCTTAGGCCTTAAATTTTATTTTTTTTACTGAGTAAAAAAGTCTCTGATGATAAGTTATAAGTCGATTAGTTCTCGGTAGAAAAAATGTTTCTAAGAAAAAGATAAAAATCTTTACGAAAAAAATTATAAAATTGACACAAAAGTTTATAATTCCTAAAAATTTAAGCAACTATAACTTTTGAATATCTGCATATTAAAACTAGAATTAATAAAATTTATCCTAGATCAATAACATCTTAGCAAAAATAAAATGTATTGGCTTTATTATCAATCAAAAAAGAAATATTAAATAAAATTGATTATGATAATTTAATAAATGATATTTTGTTTCAAAAAATTAAAATAAAATCATTTTAATAAATAGTAATTTTTTAAACAAAAGGCTTCACTTTTTAAATTCTAAATTCGCTTTAGGCCTCACTTACTTACCGTTGATCCGGCACCGTAAAAGGGACACTTGAAAACCCTGGATAAAAATTAGGCTTAAACATCATTATGCGAAATTTTGGTTTTAGTCCTTCTATCGATTTTTGTTATAAATAAGTCTCTGAATCAATCAATTTTTTTTTTTATTTTAGTCCCTAAAACGGATTTTCGCTTTAGGGACTAAAATCAAAAAAATTAGTTGATTCAGGGACTTATTTATAACAAAAATTGATACCGGGGCTAAAACCAGACGAAAATGATGTTTAAACCTAAAAACTACCGTCGTTCCCGTCTTCTCGGCTTGCGATCTATCTTCTTCTCACGAACTCAAAACAACACATTCGTAGTAGCTTAGCTTCAATGGAGAATCCGAGTCTGAGGGGGCTGAAACGGAAATTTAAAAATCTCTTCGGTAGGTATTCTTGTTCTTGTTGTTGTTTTTTCTGATTTGATTTATTTTATTTGATTTATTAACTAATACAAATGTTTGATTAGATGGCCCTGAGGCACACTCGATGAAGACAAAATTGGAGCAGATGCCAGATTTTCGCCGTTATTGTAATACTACTGTCCTTACTCGTTTCATTTGATTCTTAATGTTTATAAATTACAATTTTGAGTACTTATTATATATATATATATATATATATATATATATATATATATATATTGATATTGATTGATCCTTCCATCCACGCGTGCAGCACTAATTCAGGGCCTCCATCATCAGGGCGTCGATGGTCTAAGAAAATTGTTGCAGATGCCAAATTTTTGCCGTTGTACCACTGTCCTTGCTCGTTTCATTTGATTGTTATTGTTCCTTTACAATGTCGAGTACTTATTATATATCGATTGATCCATGCATGCAGCTGGTGCTGTTAGAGATCGACCGAAATTTCAGACCGTCCATGATCAGGGGGGCGTCTATGGTCGCATTCGGATCCGGTACTATAGGGGAGGTCGAGTAACCCGAGGTATATTATTGTTCTCACTCATTTCATTTGTTTCATTTTTTAAGAATGTTTCATCATGAGTTTTTGATGTGTTTTTGTGTAGTTATTATTGGAGAATCAAAATTCAAATCAAAATCAAAATCAAAATCAAAATCAAAATCAAAATCAGATAATGTTGACGACAAAGATGATGACGACTCAGAAGATGATATGTTCGACGACTCAGAAGATGATATGATCAATGGTACTATTATTATTCTTTCTAATTAAAGAATCTTTCATAATGACTAGTTCAATTCAATTGTGTAGTAGTATCTATTTAGAATTACAATTACAATTTGTTGAGTGATTATTGATTGATTGATTGATGCAGGAGGAGAAAAATCTGAGGACATTTCAAAATCGAAGGAGGATGCAAACGATGATTCTGAAGATGTCGATCAGGACATAGTTTGAGCGTTTGGAGACTTCAATCAACCTGAAGGCAACACCAATGACAACTTGATAAGTGAAAATATCACTTGATATATAATATTAGATACATGAACGTAATGTAATGTAGTAGTAATAGATGTCTATTGACTATTGGCACTCTTGTGATGGCAATTATAGTAGTAAGTATGTTTTGGGACTTCAACCTTTGTTTACATTCTCAATCCACTCATTTATTATAATAATATTTCGTCTATCGTATGATTTGTTATTATGGGTGGTTGTAGAGTAGTAGTGTAGTGTAGTTACTTCTATGGAAAAGCAACTCAACTACAATTTGTCTCCATCCTTGGAGGATTGGGTTGAAAAGGATAATGCATGAAAAGAAAAGAGTAGACTGACTGACTTTAAAAAGTTCATTAAAAACTAAGGAAATCCTGCTCTACTCATATAAAGTGAAATTTTTGCGGGAAGGGATCTCTCCTGGGAAATCTTGACCATCCACTTTTTTTTCCTACAAGTTGTTCAACCAATAAAAATAAATGAAGGGCAAAGATTAAAACCGGAGGAAATCGAGCGAGATTGTCACCTGAGACAATCTTTGCCCAACTTTTGCTGATTTCCTAACACGTTCTGCCCATCAGTTTTACTATTCCTTGTCTTTTTGCTTAAAATCATTGTGTATGTGTGTGCTAATCTCAGTGTTTTCAATATTCAGCAAAATCTTCTGTCACTGCTGATTCTGCTATGTTGCAGCAATAAATAAAATATTTCAACATCAAAAGATATCTCAAGTTCAATAATTGTGTGTATGTTGTATTGCTGTAAAATTTATGTATTCTGAAGGATGATTTCACATATTTTAACTTCTTTCCCATGATTTCATTAGTTAATCTGGTGAATTTGGACGATCTTAAAGTTTGTTTTTTCATGTGGGAAATCCAATGTAGAGAATTTTTCCTTCAAGTGTTGAAGAGTATATATGTAAGATTGCAAGTTTGGTGTTTGAGAGTTGTGAGGAATGTGAAGGAAGAATTATGAAATTGTTGCAAGTTTGATCTGAGGGAAGGAACTGATGCAAGACTGTGTTGTGAGTTGTGAAGAAAGAGTACGTGTGGGTACATAACTCTTTCTACCGTTTCCGCTTCAACTTTTGACTCAAGGAGCGTTCTTTGGATTATGATGGGCCGATCACTTTTGATTCGAGGTCGGTGATTAGTGACTAGGGATTTTCTGGGTTGGGTTGAGGTTTCTCTGGTGGTCAGAAAGCTGAGGAGTCTCTTCTAAGAATGGGATTGGAAGTAAATCTCTTTTAGGTAGTGTAGGTTTTGGATTTTCATTGGTGCTCCGCTCATATGCGACACTTTTGTCTTGTAAACGCCTCTTTTACCGGTCTATGTTCATCTAAAACAGAGACTTGGTTTTATTAATAATATATATTTGCTGTTCAAAAAAAAAAATTATTGTTGTTGCTGTCTTGCTGAAGGATCTTTGATATTCCATGATCAATTGCACATACTATATATAAGTTTTACTAAGTTGAGCCACATCCGTTTGTCAATATTATGAATTTGGTTCTTGATAATCATTAATATTTAGCCTCTGTACACGTAAAATAATCGAGTGGCCACATTTGTTTGCAACATTGTAATTATTATCAGTCAACTCACGATGTTTCTCTTGCACACCAATTGATTCCTAAACTTCCAACTTTTTTGGAGGGTAATGCAGGACAATATGCATGAAGAGATGCATGGTCTTGAAATTCTGTTGGGAGGATATTCAATTTAGGTCTCCAAAGGAAATTCCTCACACTATCAATGGACAGTGGCTCGCATCTTTGTTCTCAGTGTCTCTATGACTCACTCTATGAGGGTATGTATGTGCACCGAGTAGTTACCATGAATGTTTGCTTCTCCAGTGAGAAAAATTGACTTTGGAAGAATTTATTTATTTTGATAAAAATTGATTTGAACATAAAGTGAATCATATTAATTATTTTCAAATGTTGTAACTTATAAACCCAAATACTCATGTTTCACTCCCACAATATATCATCACTACAGGAGTGTATACTACTAGTGCATACGTTACAAACATTTTTTAGCATACACATTACAATTATTGAAGTTGAGATATCTTTTTGATGTTGAAATGTTGTACCAGTTGCTATATATATAATTCATGAAGCTAATATTGATTAAGCAGAATACTATTTAAAAAGCATTGATCGGAGTCAGAGAATAAAGCAAGAAGTATTGTTAATGAGAATATTTGGATTTAGAACTTTCCGATTGTATAGGCTGGAATGTCTAATAGCATTAGTTTAGAATGATTGGATCTGATTGTATTCAATTAATTAGCATAGTTGGCAGTTTTATTGTAAAACTAATCATAGGGATTTGTTAGCACAATGTTAGGAAAACAAATTGTATATTTACTGGTTGTTATGCAGAGAAATAATCAGATGAGTGTGTTCCCTAAGAAACACAACTCTTTATGGTACCAGAGCTCTAACCACCAGAGTGAAGGTTGGAAAAAAAAATGTCAGATTCTGAGATTCACTCGGATCTGACAGACAAAAGAAATAAGGAAGAGAAAGTCTCTTTGAGTCAAGGAAGCAAAAAGGCATCTCCCTATGACTTGAACAGCAACGACAACCCAGGAAACATTATAGCCCAAGTTCAGCTGCGAGGCAGAGGTGGAATAACACGTACACATGTTGTCCACAGTGGCGGAACGGGACATGGATCGACCATCTTTGAAGGAGATAATTCAGGGTTGAGTGGTCTATCAAATGAGGAATGGATGATGCTGAGAACTTTGTTGAACAATCAGAGTAATACTCCCAAGGAAAAGATGACGGGGGAGTGGATAATTGACACCGGGGCCTCTAACCACATGACAGGGAACTTAAACGTTATGCATGATGTGCATAGTATTGAAAGTTGCCCGGTGGGGCTTCCAAATGGACAACACGCACTGTCAACAAAAGAAGGAAGTGTTGTACTGGATGGAGGCTTGAAAATCACCAATGTTCTTTATGTTCCTGGATTGAATTGCAGTCTGATATCAATCTCTCAATTATTAGACGAATTAAACTGCTCTGTTCAGTTCACTAATAAATTATGTGTTATGCAGGACCTCACTTCGAGGATGCTGATTGGAGCGGGTAAACGCAAGGATGGGCTTTATTACTTTCGAGGGATCCGAAAGGAGAAGGCTTGCAAGGCTGATGGGGTGAACATAGTGGAATTATGGCACAAAAGAATGGGACACCCCTCCATGAAGATTACTCAATTGATTCCTGGAATTAATAGACATAGAAGTGGTATGGACTTTAATAAAGCATGTGATATTTGTTTTAGAGCAAAACAAACTAGGGAGAAATTTCCTTTGAGTGAACACAATGCTAGTAGTGTTTTTGAAATAATTCATTGTGATTTGTGGGGACCATATAGAACTCCTTCAACCTGTGGTGCTTATTATTTTTTAACAATTGTTGATGATTACTCTCGTGCTGTGTGGATATATTTGTTGATGGATAAAAGAGAAGTGTCACAAAATCTTAAAGATTATTTTTCTTTAGTTGAAAGACAGTTTAACAAGCAAGTAAAAATATTTAGAAGTGATAACGGGACTGAGTTCACATGCATGAAAAAATATTTTCTTGAACATGGAATTATTTTTCAAACATCGTGTACGGCAACTCCCCAACAAAATGGGAGAGTAGAAAGAAAACATCGACATATACTTAATGTGGCACGAGCATTGAGATTCCAAGGAAATCTACCTATTGATTTTTGGGGAGAGTGTATTTTGACGGCTGGGTATCTTATTAACCGAACTCCCTCCTCTGTGCTAAATGGAAAGTCTCCATATGAGATGTTACATGGAAAAGAACCTGTCTATGAACACTTGAGGGTATTCGGATCACTGTGTTATGCGCTTAATCAGAGAAGAAATGGAGATAAATTTGCTAGCCGAAGCAAAAGGTGTGTTTTCATCGGATATCCTTATGGTAAAAAGGGATGGAAGTTACTTGATTTAGAGACACAAGAAATTTTTGTGTCACGAGATGTTGAGTTTATTGAGTCTGTGTATCCCTTTGCTGAAAATAGTCATGCATCCACAGATCACGCCAATGAGGTTTTTGAAGAAATAGTAGAAGAGGAGATGCATGATGAACCACATCAAAGTCACATTGAAATTAAGAACACTAGGAATGAAATGGGGGGTACAACAAGTGAAGAACTCAGCGTTGTCCCATCTCCTAGTGACACGGTAAATGAATACCAAGTCCATTGATTCCATCGAATGAAGAACAAACCGTTGTACCAATGGCTACTGACACGATAAATGAGTCATTAAGTTCTTCAGTTACATCAGATGGACCTTTATTGGGGAGAGGACAACGAGTTAAACAACCGTCTGTACGTCTACAAGGATTTGTAACTAACACTACTACAAGAATAAGCCCATCCAAGCCTTCACCCCCTTCAACAGTATGCTCAGGTGATCCTTATTCCATAACTCATTATTTGAATTCTAATAAATTTTCTCTAGGCCACCGTGTGTTTCTTGCTTCCATTTCACAGGAAAAAGAACCACTCACCTATGCTGAAGCACTGAAAGATCATAGGTGGAGAAATGCTATGAAAGATGAGATAAAAGCACTTCAAAATAATGAAACTTGGACGATAGAGGATTTGCCTCCTGGAAAGAAAGCACTGGGATGTAAGTGGATCTACAAAATCAAGCATAAATCTGATGGGAGTATAGAAAGATTTAAGGCACGACTGGTTGTTCTTGGAAATCGCCAGGTGGAGGGGATTGACTACACAGAGACGTTTGCTCCTGTTGTCAAAATGGTTACCATTCGCACCGTGTTAGCAGTAGCAGCTGCAAAGGACTGGGAATTGCATCAGATGGATGTTCATAATGCATTCCTGCATGGAGAGTTAGAAGAGGAAGTGTTTATGAAACCACCTCCCGGTTTCGGCATTCACATTCCTAAAATGGTCTGCAAGCTCAAGAAGTCTCTCTATGGGCTTAAGCAGGCTCCTAGGTGCTGGTTTGCCAAGTTGTCCACTGCACTTAAACAATTTGGACTCGTACAATCACGATCAGACTACTCTCTCTTTGTTTTACGAAAACATAAGGTACATGTTGTAGTCTTGGTGTACGTAGATGACCTTATTATTGGAGGAAATGATCATGCAACTATTAATAGCTTCAAGGATTATTTACACTCATGTTTTCACATGAAAGATCTTGGCAAACTCAAATATTTTTTAGGTGTTGAAGTGGCTCGCTCAAACAGTGGAATTTTTCTCTGTCAACGGAAATATGCGTTGGACATCATAAAAGAGACAGGTTTCTTAGGATCGAAACCAGCAAGTACTCCCATGGAACAAAATCATCGGTTGGCTCTTGCAGAAGGTTCGGAATTGTCTCATCCCGATCAGTTTAGACGATTGGTTGGTCGTCTAATCTATCTTTGCTTTACAAGGCCAGAATTGACATATTCTGTTCATATACTCTCTCAATTTATGCACCAACCTAGACAAGAACATTGGGAAGCAGCACTGCGGGTTGTTCGCTACTTGAAAGGGAAACCTGGACAAGGCATTCTCTTAAATAGAAATTGTGATTTGAAACTGACTGGTTGGTGTGATTCAGATTGGGCAAGTTGCCCTCTTACCCGCAAGTCACTCACAGGTTGGATTATTCATCTAGGGGGTTCTCCTATTTCGTGGAAGACGAAGAAGCTACAGACAGTCTCTCGTTCCTCTGCTGAGGCGGAGTATCGTTCCATGGCAGCCACTGTATGTGAATTGAAGTGGTTAAAAGATATTCTTGCTGACCTTGGTGTTTCACATACTCAACCTATGCGTCTCCATTGTGATAGCCAATCTGCCCTCCATATTGCAAAGAACCCGGTGTTCCATGAACGTACTAAACATATCGAAGTTGATTGTCATCTCATTCGTGATGAAATTTTAAAAGGAAACATTGGCCCTGTGTATGTTCCTACTACTGTCCAATTAGCTGATACATTTACTAAAGCACTTGGTCCTGCTCAGTTCATCTTGTTGCTTGACAAGTTGGGCATTTGCAACCTACATGCTCCAACTTGAGGGGGGGTAATGAGAATATTTGGATTTAGAACTTTCCTATTGTATAGGCTGGAATGTCTAATAGCATTAGTTTAGAATGATTGGATCTGATTGTATTCAATTAATTAGCATAGTTGGCAGTTTTATTGTAAAACTAATCATAGGGATTTGTTAGCACAATGTTAGGAAAACAAATTGTATATTTACTGGTTGTTATGCAGAGAAATAATCAGATGAGTGTGTTCCCTAAGAAACACAACTCTTTAATTGTTGGAAATCCAAGATACAAAAGTAAACAAAGATTTTGGAAATAAAAGTCTTAAAATACTACGTACGTACTGCTTCTACTAATAGTCTAATACTAGAACAACACTCTTAAAACACATATACTACTAGGTCTACTACAAATATAGCAGCAGCTGCAGGCCCCCGGAGAGGAGAGGAGATTTTGGTTGGTGTTGTGGTCACTCGTCGTCACTCGTCTCGGGTTGATCAATTAATGTATCCTCCAGATGCTCAAACCGACTTCTAATCATCTGAATAGCTGAAGCTGTTGAATTCGTTCGTAAATCAAAGAATAAATAAATAAAGAGAGTAAAGTAGTAAAAGTACTGCATGCACGCACGCACTAAGAATTAAACACTAGCTAGCTAGGAATTAGAATGAATTACCTAAGTCATGAGTCACACGGGGAGTAGTAGTATTAGTCTTTAACATAGAGAATCCATCCCATGCCAATGCGTCCTTTTCTGAGATCCAAATAATATCAGGGTGACCACCCTCCAGTTTTCTTTGTCTATACTCCTCACTGCACATGCACTGCTGGTTTCTTCGGTACTCTACATCACCACCTGCGTCGTCGTCAATCAAACACAATTCAATTCAATTCAATTAATCATCATCGATCATATCCCTAAATTTAATTATTATTATTTATTAAAACAAATCAGAACAACAAGAAAGATCAATAATAATAATACTTTCGAGGTTGGAATTATTATTATTATTTTTGCGCCTTTGTTTGAGCTTCAATTTCTGGACCCTCGAACTCTTCTTCTTCTTCTTCGCCATTCGACCACTTTTGTCAATTTCAGAAGTTGTTTTCTTCCTTCTTCCTAAAATTAGGGTTTCTTTCAATTATGTTTGTTTCCAACTACTTTCAATTTCATTTCATACATATATATGATTATTATAATGGGCTTTGTATATATGGGCTTCTTTTATGCGGTGTACCTTGTACTTTCCAACTACACTAGAATCTCTTTAAATTAATACTCGGTAAATTAATAAACTCTCTAAAATAATAAAGTTGACTGGTCCCGACTTGGGTCAGTGTAAAAAATTGAAAAAATCGATAAAATAATAAGATAATATTTTTTCGGGAGATCCCTTTGTAATTTTCGGTTCCAAGAAAATCATAAATTAATAATTCATATAAATTGAAAAAAAAATATTACACTCTATTAAAATATGATTCAATAGTTGTCTGTTTTTCTTTAAAGTTCAAGTCCATTTGAAGTTCATCTCTAACTTTTCTTATTGCATTCAATAGCTCAAGTGTTGTATTTTTGTATTGTATCATAAAGTTGTGAAGAATGTTTGACGCCATAAGTGCTTCCTTTCGTGTAACGCCATAAGTCATTAAAAACTCTTTAAATTAATAATTATTAATTTATCGCTAAATTAATAACTCTCTAAATTAATAAATTTATCCAGTCCCGACTCTATTAATTTATAGAGTTTTTACTGTACTTTCAATTCCATGAAAATTACTCTTCCCACCCCCCACACTTCTCTTTCCCCCCTAACTACCATTTTTACCCTTAAATATGAAAAAGAGTGTTTTAGAACATGTTCGGGTCGTAAAATCCGAACTCCATTTACTCTAGATTAGCTACGAATCTGCTACGAATTAGCTACAAATGTTTGGATTATATAATCCAAACCAGTTAAACCCCCCACAAAGTTCGGGTTGTAGAATCCGAACTCATTTTCACTAGAAATTAGCTACAAAATAACTACAAAACTCGTCGTAGCTAACAACAACAACAAATTTTCATTCTCTCTCTTTGTTTTTTATTTTCATGAATCAACAAGTTTTTATTATCTCTCTCCTTGTTCTCTCTCAACATTCTCTCAACCCAAAATAATCTCCATTAAAACTTCATGTCCCTCAAATTCATCTACAACCAAACATGCTATTTTTTCATCACAATCAAACATGAGTTCCAAACATGCTATTGTTTATTGATTCTTTGTTTTTTTCCAAATACCTTTTTCCATTGCCATTTAATATGAAGATCCTTAAACTACCTCACACAATGTTCAATCTCCATGACCAACACAATAAAGACATTTCACTTATCTAACCTCACTCAAACCCAGCTTCAATCTCTCAAATCTCATCCTCGTATCGATTTCTCTTCCATTTTCAACGTGGTAAGTCTTTTTCTTCTTCCTTTTTATTCTCTCTCAAATGGGTTTTCCTTTTTATTGTTAAAAATTGTTCCTTACTCAAGTCAACCCCCCATTGCTGATGATGTTCATATTAAAGGAGATGAAGCTATGTTTACCATACTAAGGTTTGGTTGATACGGTGGTGTTTGTTATTGGTTTGATGTTAGTTGCAGTAGCTACGAATTAGCGACGAATTAACCACAATATAGCCACACATTTCAGTAAATCCCCCCCCAAATTCGGATTTTATAATCCGAACCAGTAAAACCCCCGCAAAATTCGGATTTTATAATCCGAACCTGTAAAACCTCCGCAAAATTCGGATTCTATAATAATAATGGGGTTTTGCTAACTTCGACCCGTAGGTCAAACCCAAAATTAACAATATTTAATTACTTAGCGCGCCTCCGTTGTCTTCGCGCGCCCCAGCTACTTGTACATCATCAAATTAATACAACTTGGTGGTACAAGACAATATTAGTATGAGTCTTTTGATTACAATTTACTAGTACAACTTATTACAAACTCTTTTGATACAAATTTAGTAAAGACCAAAACTTTTTTATTACAATTTTGGAATTTCTTATGTTGTTCATTACAACTCTGGATTAACATTCAATTCACAAAACATCTAAAATCAGAGAAAATGACTCTTAAATCAACTAATCCTAATCTGCTAAGCATTTTCATCACAATAAAATAGGAATTGGGTTAACCAAACCCAGCCAAGAGTGGGCATCCACAAAGCAGCGGAATAGCATCACTGCGATAAAAGATCGCGATAAAAGATCATTTCTCCATGGTTGTGGTTGCACCATACACCATCCGAAAGGCGTGAATGGAGGGTCGTGTGGTAGTGGCTACGGCGATGCAAGGACTAAGTAAATTTAGATTCAGTAATAATTTTGCTGGTTTATATTGTTTTTCGATTATTTCAAATATATACAAGTGTCTAAGCTGTCAATGAATGATTTTTCGTTTAATTTTTTTATTTTTCAGCATTGCTGTGTCCATATGCATTACTAGAGAGTAACAGTAGTGCTCATATTATCATTGTTTTACTAAAGTAGTGCTCATATTTTAACTCCTAAAAATGTTTCTATGTTCTGATACATCTTGATATCATACAATTATTGCATTTGATATCATATGACAAATGGTTACAAGAATGAAACCCAAAAATATGGTTTACACAAGTGACACTATAATAGAAGAGCCCGTAAACACAAAGAGATAACTTAGAAAGAAGAAAAAAAAACCAAGAATTCTGCATTTTTTACAAACAAAGTGAAATTTTTGGTTGAACCAAAATATTCCTTGGCTCAAAGCCAGGACTAATAATCCCTATAACAAAGTAAAACTTCTTTAACTTGCAGATAAATAAACTTCCTTAGAAGCTCACACTGCAGTTGAGACAAACCCTGACTGGTTTCTGCCCTTAACACTTTAAAAAACCACATTTATCAATGAAATTATCAAACAGTACATGATATACGTATACAATGAATATGTATATATGTGACATTTTGAGGTCTGCAGCATGTGCCTCCAGCCCTCCACAGTTTCTTTACTGACAAGTTATAAAACAATCTTTAGTATGCAATCCTCCAACGCGCATGCTTCAACCATCCAACACCAAACCAGCTGAGAAACCTAAGCTACCCAACTCCAACTCAAGATAATTAGTACACTCCAAAAACTTTGATTGCTTTTAGCTTTTATGGAGATATTACACAAACCATACTTTCAAGAATAGTGAGCACCAATGTTATAGAAAGAAATAACTTTATACTCAAACCACAACAGCTTGACCACTTATCCCATCATGAAGCTGAAGCGAACCGTCCTTCATCAAGTTTATGCTCAGGCTCTTGAATCTTTCCCTAGAATATTGCCTTGATGCTTTTCTCCAATCAGTTCCCGTTTTCATCATGGCCACAAACTCCTCATAACTGATGCGACCATCCTGTTAAAAACAGAAAATTGAGAAAAAAAAATGTTCTAAAGATTTGTGGAGAAAAATGTGGGGTGTACAGGAGAAGCAGGAAATAATTGTATTATTAAATGAACAAATCAATTTTAAAGAAAAACACTAGCATATATGCTTTTGTTTGTGTTGCAATGGCAGTGTATGTGTAACTTAGAAAGAAAGAACCTGCAGAAAGGAAAATAAAACAATGAATCGTGAGAATGAAAGCCAAACCTTGTCAGTGTCAACTTCTCGCATGATTTCATTTAGTACATTAGAATCAGTTTCTCCTAAGTCATCTGCCAATGCTGCTTCTAGTTCACTTAACTCAATAAACCCACTCTCATCTATGTCAAAAAACTTGAATGCTTTGCGGAAATGCTCGTCATTCTCCATTCTTTGCAAGTGAATTGTCACAGCTACAAACTCTCCATAGTCAAGCACTCCATTCCCATCAACATCAGCCTAAGCAATTGACAACAAAGAAAACATCCTCAAAACACAGAATTTTATTACGTATTTGTTCATACACTTGACATGGGGGAATAAATGGCAAATCAATTAATGTTCCTTTTGCAAACACGGTGCTCGTTTCAAATAATATTTAGTGGTATATGGAATAATATAGTTCAATCGAAGTGAGAGGTTACATCAGTCTTAGCAAAGTGAGGTAGTGTCTAGTAAACTGGTGTTGTTTTCTGCTATGTATTTTCTCATTTCTTTTTTTGCTTTACCTTGCACTATCATATTACTCAGTAATAAAAATAGGATAGTGAGGGGCATTAAATTTGACTGACTCATTAACACAATTTAGAGGGTCCACGATTCAAAAACTAAAACAATTTAAAACATTCTTCCTATTCATACTGACAATTTAAAACATTATCCATAAGTATGTCTCCGGGAATATTTACGCATACAACAAAGCACACTTAAAATTTGGCATCTAACATTATACAGTATGATGTAATGCACCACAAAGCCCAAAACAAATTCAGACACATTTATATTACATGTATCAAGCAGGCACACACAACATGTTAACTAGGAAAGAGAAAACCCCCATTCCTAGAGAGCACAACAACATGTTCATTATAAAAGTGGGCAACTGGTTACTCTTTTAAGAAACTGTGCAATATGAGTCAAACAAAGAAGAAATTGTGCAACAGAAGCCCAAAAAATGGTTTGAACGAGCTCCATCGGATAATCAAACAATCTAGTAACAACCAAATAACTGAAATTATATAGATCAGTTACACTAAGAATGAAATAAATTTTACAGAAGCTTACCACGTCCATCAATAACTTTATCTCTGGCTCAGCCAGCTGTGAACCAACCTTCCGCAAACCAGCCTTCAGTTCCTCATATGTTATTCTGCCATCTTTGTCGGTATCCATCAGTGTAAACATGTCTTTGATTATTTCTACTTCTTCAAGAGATAAATGTTCTGCAATTACCTGTAGCATTCATTTAAAGAAATTCAAATCACCAACATTTAAACTTCCTTACTACTTATAAATAGAGCTTAACTCGACAATTATACATAAACCAGAGAAATATGCTAACCCGGAGAGCTCTCTTTTTGAATCTATTCATCAAAGAGAATTGCTTAAGCCTTGTCCTCACAATATCTCCTAATGGTACGTTCGAAGCTTTCTTAGCATTTTGTAGCCAAGGATGTTCTGCAACCATAATTAAGGACAGTAAATATACAAACCTGATGAAAAGTTCAGCCAGCCAAGTTATAGAGGCTCAAAGTTCAAAAAATGCTTATAATTAAGGGATCCCTGCTTATGAACTTCTCCATCACATTTTAAAATCCTAATACATGTAAGTTTTAGTCATGAAAGATGAAACCAATGTTGGTTACTGAAATTACTGGCAGAAAATAGATGGATAGCAGCCAAGATGAAGGTGAACACCAGAACAGTTCATCAAGGAATTTATTAAAAACCCAAAAGATGATCTCAGCTCAGTGTCTACTACTGTTTTGACTAAGACAAGAGACAGAAAAAATAACTATATTGTAGATATAAATTTTCCGCAAAATTCAGCCACCAAGTCGTGGGTCACTAACTAGTAGTGAGCAGAGCACACACAATCTTGCTAACAAGTTACAACAGAAACCACAAAGAACAGGCTTACTTACCAAGCACCTGTTCCGCCGTCAAGCGTTTTTTAGGATCGGGTTCCAACATCTGACGCACAAGGCTCTTAGCACTGTCAGAAATCTGAGGCCAAGGCTCCCTCTTGAAGTCAATTACCCCCCTCAAAATCGCCAAAGCAACCCCTTGTTCAGTCTCTGCAATCAAATAAATCAATCCAAAAATCTCAGCACACAAAACTAACTAGTGCTCACTCAAACAAGAAGTGGCCAAAAAAACAGTACCAGCCCAAAACGGAGGAACCCCGCATAACAATATATAAAGAATCACCCCAGCACTCCATATATCAACCTCTGGACCATAATTCCTCTTCAAAACCTCTGGTGCCATATAGTACGGACTCCCCACAATCTCCGAAAATCTCTCCCCTGTTCATCAACAACAAAAAATCATCAGCACAATTCAATAAACACCCCAATAAAAAAAGATAAATAGAACCACCTTAAAATTTTCATTCATTCTCAACCCTCTCATTTTTGAGAAGAAAAAAAAAAAGGTTCTTGACAAAAGGGATCATGGTAATCCATAATTGATTATTCCAACTACGAACCCAACTCGAGTACTACTCAAACAATTCAAACTTTGTAAAAAATTATTAATATTTATTAGTTTTGTTCTTAATTCTTTAGTTCCTAGAAAAAAGGTTCCTTGAAAAAGGGTATATGATAATCGATAATCCATAATCCATAGTTGATTGTTCTAATTCTAACCAGCGATCGAATTCGAGTACTATCAAAATTCCAAACAATTCAAACTATGTAACAAAGTGAACTAAACAACTAGAAATGATTCAAACAAATGAATAGAATACCAGGCTTGAAGAAAACGGAGAGACCAAAATCAATAGCTTTAAGAACAGAATTTTCTTTCTTATTAGCAAAAAGAAAATTCTCAGGCTTAAGATCTCTATGCATAACACCATTAACATGACACATTCTAACAACTTCAGCAATAGTTCTAGCAACATGAGCAGCAGCACGTTCACTATAATGTCCTCTAGCAACAATCCTATCAAACAATTCACCACCTTCACACAATTCCATAACAAGATGAACATTTTCATCATCTTCATAAGTAGCTTTCAACTTCACTAAATTCACATGCTCCGGTAACGTCGCCATAATCGCCGCTTCTCTCCGAACATCTTCAACATCCACCGCCGTTCGCAATTTTCGCTTCGAAATTGACTTACAAGCTAATTCCTCCTTCGTTTCTTTGTCTGTGCAGAGATATGTTATGCCGAATTCACCTCGACCTAGCTCGCGACCTAGAACGTATTTGTCTCCGATTCGATTTCGTTGATTTGACTCTTTTAGAACTCGAATTGGTGCTCCTGAAGTTAACGATTGTTCTGTGTATGGATTCGGTTTTGTTTTTCTTCCTTTTCTTCTTCCACGGTTCGACTCGGTTTGTGACCGGTTTGACTCAGTTGCTTCCGAGTTTATACACGTGTTGCAATTCCCCATGCTTGAAATTAAATTAAAATTAATTAAAATTAAAAGCTTACTTACAGTTACAACTTACAACATCAAATCGGAGAACTAACAGTTCGCCGGCGGTGAGTTTTCCGGTGACGGAATTTTTTTGTTGTTTGGTTGGTGTGTGAAGAGATGTGAAGGAAAAAAAGTCTGAATTATGAGCTAATTGGATTTTTGTTGTGAGAAAGGTTATTTGACTATGAACAAATTTTAATTTGACTATATCAACTACTTTTGTGATTGTGAGTCAAAGAAAAAAAAGGCAACCACTATTGTTTTACCAAATAAAATGTATTTTATACTATATATTTTTAATTAGAGGATAATGGAAAAAGGAAAAAAGGTTAATTATAAAAATAAAAAAAGGAAAATAGTAGAAGGAAGAATATAATTATGAAAAAAGGAAAAATATATTTATTAGCTCAAGTGACAAAAAATATCAAAATTGGTATATTAGATTTTTTTTGAAAGTAAATTGGTATATTAGATGTCTAAGATTGAAGTTCGATTTTTGGTACCTCGATTTTTTGTGTGTGAATTTACGATGACTTTGTTATTTCGTTTATGTAGTAAGAAAAATAATAATTTTTTTACATGTGTGAGATTATAATTCTACAAAAATCAATACATAAAAAATTAGATGTAATAAATTTAAACGGTGATAAATTACATTTTATTTGTGTACTAAAAATATTAAATTTTATTCTTTTATGTACTACACTTTTTTTTTGACCAACTTTTATGTACTACACTTGAAATGATTTATTTTCGGTTGTGCTAGTTGTGTTTTGCAACAATGGATGACTAAAGACACCACAATGACAGGTTTCGTGAGAACTCGAGTTTAAATAGAGTATTTCTTTTGTTAGATTTTACTTATCTCGCAATCGAATTATGAATTATTATAAACTATTTTCCCTAAAAATCAGAGGGTCAAAACCATAAAAAAAAACTCACAATTTATCTATTCTTTAGGGGCAATAATGAAATAAATAATCAATCCAAAACAAAAAAATAATAATAATCAATAAATGTTTTTTTATATATAGACAAAATGATAAAGCAATTGAAAACGCAAACATATAAAATAGAGGGATCCGTGTTTGCCTTGATCATATACAACCTAATAATTTTGACATTTTCTAATTTATGAACAACAAAGATTTTTTATTTTTTCCTTTCAAAAAAAAGATTTTTTATTTTTTATTTTGGTTAGAATTGGACCAACTTTTTAACTTTAAGGAACAATTTGTTCTTTATTAAAAAAAACTTTAAGGAACAGATTGAGTTGGCCGAATGTGTGAAAGAGTTGTATATTAATTTGTAATTATAGTACTTGTGTATTGTATGCTTGAATTGGATCATTGCGTGGGGTTGGAAGCTTCGTTTCTTATTTTGATCTACTGGGGTGGGTGGGGGCTGAATAAAGATTAAAGATAATAATTAGAAGTATAAAAAAATACTTACCTTAAATAGGAAAAGAAATTATCTTATAAACCTTCTTATAAAAGAAACTCCCTTACAAATTTTAAATGAGAAAAGATTATAAACCTTAAATGGTTTCCTATTTAAAGTTTATAAAAGAATTTCTTTAGAATCTTTAGAACTAAATATCTCAAAAAAGATTCACATACTTTTAAGAATACTTTATTTTAATTTTTTTTGTAGATACTTTTAAGAATACTTTAATTAATATGCTTTTAGAATTATTATTTAATTGGATAATATTTTGTTACTGTTTCTTATTTGTTTCATCATATTTCTAGTGTGTTTTATAATTGATTTATCAATAGGGATTTGGTCTTATACAAAGGAGCAAAAACTTTGTCAAATTGAATCTTATAAATAAGGATGAAGAGGAGAATATTATACAAAATAAATAAATTTTGCGTGAAAATAACAAAAAAAATTTATAAATATTAACTACACAAATTTCAATGTAATCATACTAGTATAATGAATTTTCTTAACTAGTTCACGATATAGACTTGTTAACATCTTCAATTCATTAATTAATGGATTTGGAAAATAGATTTGGTCAATCGCATATGTGATGTGAGCACTCCTAAGAATAATTGCATGGTTGGAGTGGAACATGTTCTTGGTCAATGGAAGAGCAGGCAAGTTAAGGAAAATGTTGGAGTTGGAACTTAGAAAAAACGAATTTGTGATTTTTTCTTCGGTCAGTGGGAATGTTTGGTGCAAGGTACTAGGGCCAATGTAAGGGTAAGTAAGATAATACAATCAGGGTTTTCGAGACTCTGCAAAATAAAATTAAAAAGTTACTATGTATGAAAAAAATTCTTCATAAATTGTACTATGATAGGTTCATTATTTAAGATAATACAATCAGGGTTTTTTTTTGTTCAAAAAAAAAAGTCTCGGAAAAATGTATAAATTTTTTGTAGAAACAATATGTTTTCATTAGTTTTATTTGATTTTCATGACGTAAGAAAAAAATTTATTACATTTTCTTAATCGTCCTTTCTTTTATTTGACCTTGTATGATACCAAAATACAGTATAAATAAAATAGTCTAAAAGTCTTAGTTAAACACTTAAACTAACAAAAAATATTAAAATTATTAGATTAAATATCCATAACTGAGGTTCGATACAAATTTTCTTGTGAAACTCTCGCTCCAAAAGTTTTAACCTAAAAAGTCTCTTCTTCATCCACCAAAGGAGGGGTGGTTTTAGAGTCAATTTTTGGCTCAAAATTACCCCCTCTAACTTGTTTTTTTCCTTTTCTTTCTTTCAAATACGTGATTTTTACCCATATATTTTGGATTTTATTGTGATTTCGTCGTCTTAGTGCGACGTTGTGTTGTTCGTTGTCTTTGTGCGGCATTTTGTTTTCCCATCTGTGTGCGGCGTTTTGTTTTTCTGTCTTTGTGTGGTGTTTATTAATTTCAGATTGAAGATTAGATTTGATCAAAGGCATATTCAATCAATGATATTGGCGTCTTCAACGTTACAGCTTCAGAAGCATTGGTATTTCGAACACTTTAATTTAATAATGTATGTATGATTTGTCACATTTGTAGGCATTATGCTGTTGTATGCTATTAACGTAGGATGCTGTTAATTTGTTCGCAGATGATTTTTTTTCCAGTTTTTAACAATTTTGAATATGTATTGTTCAATATAATCTACAAATTTAAATGAATGAATATCATTTTTAATTTGTCAAAAAAAAAAAAAACTGAGGTTCGATACAATTTAATTTTCAAAATATTGGTAGAAATTATCATTCCTTCGACGACTAGGTCAACAACTTATTATCATTGTTATTTTCTCTCTTCTATGTTCTTTATACTACAGAAGAAAAGAATAATAGTTCAGTTAACTTTTTCTCTACTGTCAAAGGTTGCAAAATGTTTGGATATCATATTTTTCTTCTCCCCCAAAGTCAAAAGCAGCCCTTCCTTTGACGCATAGAACAAGTTACTAATTTTATAAAATAAAATAAAAAAACTAATTACTACCAATATTCTTATTAGGAATAATAATTTCAATATTTGTATGCCATCACACCTTTTACAGTTTAATGTATGTTTGTTTTAAGTTGGTATCAAACCAAATGCACATCCATGTTAAAGCTTCTTAATTATTGTATTTTAGGCAAACAAATATATATAAGAATTACAAAAATATTAGAGTTGAACTCGAAACTTTCTTTAGTTCTTATCATTAAAAACATAGTTTGCCACTGTGGCGCCAATGTGTAATTTTTCAATAATAATAGGTTTAATTTTTTTTGAACAAATAAGTGTAATTTGTTAAAATATATCATCATAAGTTCACAACTCCTAACTCGAAAGTGAAAGTCCTATCGTAATGGTGGTTTAAAACTTGCAAGAAAGACTTTTGTTTTGACTCGGCGTCGTGGTTGTTTAAGCCCTGTTTTGTTTAGGATTACATTGATGAGTTTTTTGTTTTTGCTTTATTTTTATGTTCTTCGTGGTAAACTTTGTTGATTGTTAGGCATACGTTGTGCCTATCTTGCTTTTTAATATATTCTATTGGCTCTTTTATTAAAAAAATAAATTCACAACTCCTAATTTATTGACAAAATATGTCGAAATTGACAGGTTAGACATTTACGATCAGATAAGTTCGAACTCTTATTCTTCCATTTTATAGTAAATTTTGAATGACTTAAGTCATTTGGTCTACATATTAACAAAAAATATCATAAGAATATAAAAGTATTAAGGATTTTCGGGTCGGCCACGACCCAACATTGTTGTCTCTTTCATTTTCAACACGGGGTTAATAAGTAATAACCACACAAATATAATTGGACACTATTTTAACTTAAAATTTTATGCGTGTGGTCAGTGGTGTGATTCAATATTTAATCACACATTACACTTGATCACACGCCAACAAGACTTGGACTATATATGCAAGCAGCAAGATATTGGTTAAAAGCCTACTGGCTACTAATGATTAACTTAGATTCTTCGTTGTAGAACTTATTGTTTACTACAATAAAAAATTTCATATGAAATAATTAGTGGTAATTTGGTTAATTATACAATTGAAAGTATCGAATAAATAGTAGTGTTTTTAAAAATTGATATGGTATAGTATATTATAGTCTTAGCTTGTATATTAGGTGTTCCAACCCTTTACAAAAGATCATATATAGAAATCAGGATACAGGCCGGTGGAGGCAACCGATGATCCAACTAACTTGATTAAGGTCTACTCCAAAATTGACATCCATCCATATTACTATTAACAAGAGAAATGCATTAACAAATAGTTAGTGAGAATTGAAGTATATATATTAAATATAAGAAAATATACTGATCATATATGTATATATGTTTGTTTTATACTTTTATAGTATCAAGATGTATGTACAGTAATATTTACTAGTATATCCAAAGGAATATGCAGATGGTAGATAGGATAATGATGGAAATTAAAAAGTCTCCTTTCAACGTAGAAACAATAGCTTATGTTATGGACCTGCATGGCATGACTTTCCAGTTAGACCAATAGTTTTGCCAAAACCCCATGTCACACAAATGATTGTGTTGGGATATCATGATAGCTTTTGCATATAAAGAAATTAAAAGTAGGATGCATTTACAGTAATTTACACAGCTCACACACTACTGGATAAAATTGAGCCCACCAACAATTTCGGCCGACATTCGATCTAACAATTTTGATATTTTATGTCAGTTGAGTTAAGATTTTTTTTGACAAAATAAATTAATTTCTACTTGAACAACTTTTAGAAAAAAGACAATATTTAAGTCTCTAATTAACAATAATTAAGAGTGAAAATTATTTGGCCTTACAATAATTAAAAAGATACAATTTGGTCACTATAAAAAAAATTCCATGAATAATTTCTTCTTTGAAAAATCATCCATATTTTTTTAGCATTGAAATTACCATCAAAATAAAAAAAAATATTCACATCAGAAGTTGTAAATTTTATTTTATAAAAGTTATAAATATTGTTTTTCTGCATAAATTTTTCACTTTAAAATTCTTAACATGTCTCTATATCATTGAAACTATAAATGGAACGTATGATAAGCACCAAACAAACTATTATTTTGTCATTTACTAAAGAATGCAGTGTAATTGTGTGATATACGTCCTATATAATTTTTTTCGTTAAATAATTAGTAGCTATGATTTCACATTTTTAAAGATGAATAAGTGAGTGTACCGAAGTCCAGACTATAATTCTTTCATATTACATGTAATGTCTCTATCAAATGAAGTAAATTCATAAAAACAGTATAATATTAACTACTACTAATATTAACTACTTAAAAAATAAAATAAAAAATTGTAAGTTAATTATAAAAAAAGTAAATCAACATTTTCTAGCATGATTTTTCTCAAAATAAATTCTCTCAAATTCAGTTTTGCGTCACATTTAAAACAATGGGTCCATATTGTTTTTCTTACTTAAAGGCCCATATTGCTAAGAGTAGTAGGAATTTGAAACTATTGGGCTCAAGTTGGTAGCGCAAGTTGATTGTGTTAGGTAGGTAGGGGTATATCCATGGAATATCACTTCTACATTTTATTGGAACAGATACTAATTAGTTAGAAATTTCCAAAACCATATGTGTTCTAGAATAATGAAATTCCATATTTTAGAAATTTCAGAAAAACAGGATTTTTAAGTTTTTTGGGAAAAAATGTTTTAGGGAATAAACTTAACTAAGAAAAACTCTGATTTGAATTTTTCTAAGTTTTAAGTCATCTGTAAAATAAATATAAAATACTCTCTTAAAGAATAAAAATTACTAAATTTTATTGTTAACCCTATCTTAAATGTAGTGATTTGATCACTCAATGATAAAGAGACGATTAATCTTTTTGCCGAAGACGTAAAGATGATCTTAATTCTAGTTGATACTCATATAGGCAAAAAAAAGATACATGAATCATTTTTTTTTTTGGGTACATAATACATGAATCAAATTTTAAATATGCATTGACGAGTTTAAAAGAACCAAAGTCTCTTGATGAAGTTTCACTCAATCTAATCATAAGATTTTTTTTAAGTCAATTTTTGAAAATCACGAACCCTATTTTCTCTTAGAAATAAAATTACCCCATTGACTCTTAAAGAAATTATAGGATGAAATTCATCTTAGTTAAGAGACTTATAATTTTTCATACTAAAAATTGCTTTTCATAATTTTTCACTACTAACAACATAACTTACGTAATTCGTATCAATACCATCATTATTAAGAAAGCACTATTTAAATTTGTTTGGAGGAGCGATTTGACATCAAATCCTATATTAGATGGAAATAACTAGTTGTGAGAAATTCTTACCCACTCTAAAGCATTTTTAGAGGAAGGAAAACAGGCTTATTGGAATATGACAAGCAGAAGTTTGGACAATATGGAAGGCTCGAAATAATGTCATCTTCTTATCAAAATTGGATTTGATCAAAGAAGTGGCAAATGCAGCAAAGCGAACCTCGTGGATGTGGTTAATGGATTAAAAACATGATAGCCCTCGTCTATTTTTATGTTTGACAAATGAATCTTCTTGAATATTTGATTAGAAAGTGATACCGTATTAATAATTTTTATAATTTTGGACAACTAAAATACTCCTGATACTTCATTCTTATATTTGAATAAAGTACTATTTGTACTTTTTACTCCTATTAAAAAAAAATACTATCAATTGTGATAAATTTATTTTCCAATTTAAAAAAATTTATCGATAAAACCAACTAAAAACACATAATTTCCTATTTCCCATTTATTAATGTATGTGAGTTTCTCTTGTGCGCTAATTTTCTGTTTGTTGCGCTATTTTTTTTTTGTCGAGATTAGAGTATCTATGCCCAACACAGTGATTAATCTTTCGCTAGATTGTAGGTAACTCAAATGGTAGGACAAAAAACTCTCAACAAATAAGCATAAAGCCATGAACCGAAATAAAGAAAAAATTGCAAAATATTTGGGTAATTTAATCAATTTGTTAATTGTGATTACACATCTTATTACCTATAGCCTATAAATAAATAATCCCCTAAAACAATGGTAAATTTCATTTCATTTCATATTTTTCAATTTGCTACACTTAATTCTTCACTAATTATTTTTAATTTGATAGAATTGCTCTCTCTTTGTTTCATTTCAATTCATGTAACTGAAACCTCACCCATCTGCTGTGTGTGGGTAGGTGCTTCACTCTCTCTTTCTCTTTCTCTTTCTCTTTCTAGGTTTTCATTTTCTCTCCGATCTCTCTCCGTCACCGTTTCCATCTCCGGCCACCACTCTCTCTCTCTAGGTCAGCTTTCTCTCTCTATCTATTTTCTTCATCTTCGATTCACGCTCACGAATTTATGCACGTGAATCCGATTTGCATGACCTCTATTCATGGGACACAAAAAGCGAAACAACTCTCTTCCACGTTCCAAACTATCCCCGGCGGCTTCTCCGGTGCCTCTTTCCCCCATCGGCGGAGCCGCCAATGGTTCTACTTCACCACCGCACTCAGATTCAATCATTCTTTTCGATCATAATCAAAATCAAATTCTCACTAACCCTAACAAGATCGAATTAGTTTCCGACGGTTCCGATTTCTCTGCAATTAAGCTAGAATGTGAACGAGCCCTAACCACGTTTCGTCGTGGGAATCATAATAGAGCAATGAAGCTCATGAAGGAGTTGTGCTTAAAGGAGGATGGTTCCGGTTCGAATTATTCGGCTTTTGTTTATCGAATTCATGGGTTTATATGTTTTAAAGTGGCTTCGATTATTACTGATTGTAGTGCTAAGCAACGGCATTTGAAACATGCTGTTGAATCGGCGAGGAGAGCTGTTGAGCTTTCGCCGAATTCGGTTGAGTATGCACATTTTCATGCTACTGTGATGTTGGAAGCTGCAAGTGAAGGGAAGGATTATGAGGATGTGGTTCATGAGTGTGAGAGAGGGCTTGCTATTGAAAACCCGAACGATCCTGCTAAGGAGACGTTGCAGGATGAGAGTGAGCAGAAAGTGTCTAGTGTGGAAGATAGGATATTGCATGTTCAGGCTGAGTTGAGGCAGCTGATTCAGAAGTCAAACATAGCTTCGTTATCGTCTTGGATGAAGAATTTGAGTAATGGGGAAGAGAGGTTTCGGTTGATTCCTATAAGGAGGGCTACAGAGGATCCTATGGAGGTTAGGTTGGTTCAGACTAGAAGGCCGAATGAGATTAAGAAGGTGACTAAGACGCCCGAGGAAAGGAGAAAAGAGATTGAAGTAAGGGTAGCTGCTGCAAGGCTGTTGCAGCAGCAGTCGGGGTCACCGCAGTCTCCGAATGAAGGAGATAGGGATGACAGAGCATTGGAATTGTCTTCAGGGTCTAGTCAGAGGGTAGGTGAGAGGCGAAGGCATATAAGAAATAATGGCTCTGCAGCTGAAAGGAGAAAGTGGGTGCTAACTTATTGGGATTCATTGAGTATGGATGTGAAGAAGGAATGGCTTAGGATTAAAATATCTGATATCATGGCCCACTTTGGCTCTACAAAGGATACTTTACCGAAAGATGTTTTAACAGAAGCTCTGTTTTATGCTGAAGCCAATAAAACATGGAAATTTTGGAATTGTGGCATTTGTGCTGAGAAATTTTCCAATCAGGAATTTCATAGGCAGCATGTTATGCAGGTACATCTTCAGACTCTCTCACCAAAAATGCAGAGACTTTTGCCTCAACATGTCGACAATGAATGGATTGAGATGATTCTTAATTGTTCTTGGAAGCCTTTGGATGTCTCAGCTGCAGTCAAAATGCTTGACTATAAAGCAAAACTCAAAGGTCCATCACTTCCAGAGGATTATCTTAGTCAGGACTACAATGAATGTTTTAAAGATTCAAACAACTCTTACCATGAAAAGGAAAGTCTAGGGTACAGTATTGGTAATTGTACGACCGAAAGCAGTAAGTATTATCAAAATGCTGAAAGTGATGCCAGGGAAGGCACTGAAGACCAACAATTTATGGCAAATCCTGTTACTGATTGTTGGCCAGTATCTGATGACAAGGAGCGTGCAAAACTTCTAGAGAAGATCCACGGAGTATTTGAGATACTTATTAGACACAAATGTCTTGCTGCTAGTCATCTTCACAAGGTTATACAGTTTAGTATGGGTGAAATCCAGGGTCTTGCTGCTGGTTCTGAGCTTCTAAAACATGATGTAGACCAGACACCAATGTGTATATGCTTTTTGGGAGCTTCACAGCTTAAGAAAATTCTTCAGTTTCTGCAGGAAATGTCTCATGCTTGTGGGTTGGGTAGATATTCTGATAAAAGTAGTAGTCCAAAGAATGATTTGCATGATATTAGTCAAGCTCCTGAAATCAAAGATAAAATTATTCTCAATGGAGATGCATCATGCATTCTCCTAGATGAGTGTCTACTGCCAACACAAGTCACTCCTGGTACAGCCCAGGAGGCTGTCTTTGAGGACATGGTCACCCCAAGTTCTCCTGATGGAATTTCAGACAATAGTGGTGCTTGGCTATCCTGGCTATATTCAGGTCGTCCGATCGGGGATCAGTTAACGTCATGGATTCGGACCAAAGAAGATAAAGCATGTCAAGGACAAGAAATGGTCCGGACACTTGACAAGGAGTTTTATCAATTACATAGCCTGTGTCAGAAGAAGTGTGATCGTATAAGTTATGAGGAAGCACTACAGACATTGGAGGATCTTTGTCTTGAAGAAGGGAAGAAGAGGGAAAATGTGGGTGAGTTTGTGCAGCGAAGCTATGAGTCTGTCTTAAAAAGGCGGAGAGAAGATCTTGCTGAGAGTGAGAATGAAATGATGTATCCCGGCAATAGGTTTGAGATGGAGTGCATATCAAATGTTTTGCAAGAAGCAGAAGCGATGAATGTTAATCAATTTGGCTATGAGGAAACTTATACCGGCGTGACTTCTCAGTTATGTGATTTGGAATCCGGTGAAGATGATGAATGGAGAATGAAGGACTGCTTGCATCAAATGGATGGCTGTATAGAAATTGCTATTCAGAAACTGAAAGAGCATTCCTCTATAGAGGTTAGTTTGTTAGTTCTTGTCTTGCGTATACTCAGTTAATTATGAGGATGATGGACAGAGTTTGATAATGTTTGATGTTCTAACCTAACGTGTTTACTATGCAGATTAGCAAAGTTGACGCTGAAATAATTAAATGTGTTTCAGAGGTGCAGCAATTAGAACTCAAGCTTGGGCACATCTCTGCAATTGATTATCGAGCAATACTAGTGCCTCTGGTGAAGTCGTACCTAAAGGTTTGTATACGAACTACCCAAACATGTACCGTTATTTCATCTTTCATTTAACTGTATGTTTGTTTGTCTAAATCTTTTAGACACTTTTGGAAGATTTGGCTGAGAAAGATGCAAGGGAGAAATCTGATGCTGCAGGTGAAGCTTTTTTAGCTGAACTTGCTCTTGATTCCAAGAAGATTAGCAAAGGGGGAAATGAGAACACAAGACATGTGGAGAAGACAAAGGATAAGAAGAAGAATAAAGATCACAAAAAAACAAGAGATTTGAAGGTGTTCATCATGCATGTTGAATTCGTTCATAGATTTGGTCATTGTCTACAATAACTGATTAAAATTTATCACTTTCGCAGGCCACAAGTGGTTCTATGCATCCCTTGGTTCAGTCTACAACTCTCGAGTCAGTGTATGTTCACTTTGTTTTTCTGGGTTTTCTGTTTTTGTTATATAATCTTCTAGAGACGATGCAGTTTTTCTTAAAAATGTTTTTGGTTGCAGTTCTGATCTGGTATCGCCTGATAGTGACTCTCAAGATCATGAGGCTGTTTCTGTAAATGATGATGATTTGGAACACCACGAAGAGGAATTTAGACGTAAAATTGAGCTTGAAGAGGAGGAAAAAAAGCTTGAAGAAACCTTGGAACTTCAACGGAAGATTGAAAATGAGGCCAAACAGAAGCACCTTGCTGAGCAACAGAAGAAATTATCTGGTACATGTGTAGAGGAAGTGACAGACAAACTTCAAGATTGTCAATTGAAGCCTGTTGCTGGTGGCTCAGATGTGCAAGAACATGGAAGACTACGTATGCAGGTATAAATCCCCTTTCGGAGTATCCTACTATATGTAAATGGGCATAATTTCTGCTTACTAATCTTCAAGTTACTATTGTATGGTTAATGGACCTATAGGAAAACATACAAATTATGGAAAATGCTTAAAACCAAGAATCAGGTATTGCTGGAAAAACATGTGCTGAAGTTACACTTTTTTTTTTCAGGAACAGTTGGCAAAGGAGAATGGGTGCCCAAACAATCTGGAAGTTGCGCTTATTACAACATCAAATGGTTCCATGATACCGACTAAATCTTCAGCTGATTCAGATTCCCAAATAATTAACCATTTGCATCAGTCAAAAGTTAAACAAGGTTGGTGGTGGCTCAAATAGCAGTCTTCATTTATTTTTTAGCTTGAGGTTCCTCACATTTTCTTAAAACATTTCCAGCAGATATACCCAATGGAATTGTTCCAGAGAATGGTCTACCTTTGCCTGATCGCCGTGCAGGAAAAAAACATAAGCGGAATAAGAATTCGTCAAAAATGGTTGATGGAAAGTTGGAATATGTCTCATTGGAAAACGAGAATATTGAGGATGCACACGCCGACCATCACTTGAGAGAGCAGTCTAAATTTCATAACAATCAAGATGCTAAATACTGTAAGTTTTAATCTTGCTGAAAGATTCTTTCCTTGAAATGCTGGGGTATATTATTTATTATCAACCCATTAGGTTTTTATCCGATGTATCTGATTCATAATTTTTTACAATGATAATGTTCGAGTCAATTGGATTTAATTGGTATGCACTATCAGATGTATATATGTGTATGAATGTATCTATAAATAAAGTTGAATTAGGTTCTTGTATGCGATCCAGTTTATTTCAATATATGTTCTGTTTTGGCATCTGGGTTATTTTGTACCCTAGTTATCTTCTCATTGAATCACATATACCTTGGATTATAATTGTGTGATGTTGTGTATATGGTAGATTAACCAATAAATGACCTTGCTTGATGTTAAATAAAATAGTATTTTGATTTCAGTTATTACTTTCTCTAGCAACACTTGTTTAGATTATGGTTCTTCTTCAGCAGGCTTTCTTCTTCTCTTGATAAAAAAGTTTTTGATCAATTAATACTTTTGTTCTGTTCAGTTAGATTCAAAACCTGCTTTGTGCTATTCGAAGTTTCATTGCATCACTTTGTGCTTTTTTCTTCAAGAATTACGTCAATATTTAAGTTTAATTTTGTTTGTTGACGCAGAAATCTTATTTCAGTTTTTGAGTCTTGTTGGAGTCATTAATAATACTTATTTTAAAGTACTATAAACAAATGCCATTTTGTTAAGGTATTTTCCAAAATATGAAAATTAATGTGTTGTTGCTCTAATATACCATCAGTGTTGGAAAACAATGGAGCTAGGGTGATGAAAGAATTGCAAGTGAAAGATGAGGAGGAGGAAAGATTCCAAGCTGATCTTAAAATGGCTCTATGCCAAAGCCTAGGTATAATATCTCTCAGTCCTTACGAACATATATAGTCTGGTTGCTGTTATCATATATTACTGAGATGTGTTTTCTTATGCTTATAATATATATCTTTTAACTTGAGTCAAAATCCACCTGCTGTAAAGACTCAATAAAGGAAATGATACCGTTTGAATGCTGATTTCTCTGAATGTTTTCCTTTATCCTATTCTGGTTGTGCTTGCTTGTTGCTTTCCTGGCTAAAATTAGAGCTAAAAAATTTATAAACAATGTAGGTTGCAGATCAGTAAATAATAGTATTAACATCTGCCCTAGGTTCATGTATTAAGTATGACACATATTTTACAGGGAGGGCTTCATTGGCTGCATAGTTTATTTATGATTTGATGAATAATTGATAGAAACTTGAGATTATATTAAGGAATAAGAAAACGAAGTCCACACAATTAGAGTTTGCCCTATGTTGATCTAAAATGCAGAAGAAAAAAAAACATGACCAGAAAGTAACAACAGAGAAAATAGTTGATTCCAATGCATTTTTTTCTCAAAGGATCTCAATCCAACCCAAGCTTCCTGCTGTAGCCTTCCGGCCCTTCCCTCATGCTAACAGTTCTGGTATAATACCAGGATTCCCTCCTCCACTCAACATGTGACAACTGTCTAGGTACAGCTCCCCTCCTCTCTTGCCCCGACCCCCTTTGGTACATCCCGTGTAAACTGTGGAGATTTCCCCCCTTTGTCCCCAATTATCCCATCTTTCCCTTCATTTACAAGATGCATCCCATTGTGTATAATAATATCATAATGTGTCTGTTAGAAGTCCCACATTGGCTAGAGATATGGCATAGATAACCTTTATAAATGTAGCGCAAACCTCAACTCTCAACCTAGCTTTTGTGGTTGAGTATAGGCCTCCCAAATTCTAATAGTGTCGATAACAATAGTTCATCCCTTACTGCCCCCATCCCACACTTTTCATGAGTTAAATTAAATTTTGCCACAAGGCACTTACTTTTACTTGAAAGTCCAAAGGTTCTTGTAGGATTGTAATGACATATAAAATGGTCATTCTTGAGCCTCTACCTCTCAGTTTAAGCTATTGGTTTAGTTGGGTCATGACAACGTCTATGCCACAGAATAAGCTTTCATTGTGTTTTACTTCTCGTTCAATTTCGTCACCAACTTTCTTCTTGAATCTTCATTTGGTAACTTGATTTTCATATCATCTGCTTGTTGACAACATTTATGACCAGAGGGATACCAATTGCTCTCTGGTAGATGGTAGTTCAGAGCCCATGTTTATTGTTGACCTTAATGCCGCAAAGGTGCATTTGCCATTTGTCTACATTAACAATGCTTTACCTGTTATCGGAGTACTTATTATCCACTCTTCTTTTCTTTCTACTGCATTTACCTGTATATTTATATTTATTTACTATCCAATATCCATTTCTAGCTACTAAAAATCATTATAGACATACTTATATTTAATTTTTCTAAATACACACCATAGTTTCTATTTTCCTTACAATTTACCAGCAACATTTGACATAACTAAATCCTGATAGTCATGTAAATATTTCCTGTTTCTGTTAATGATGCACCTTAAAAAAGGAGTTCTGGGTTCATCTTGTAACTCTCTAACCTTGTTAGAGATTCTTCTTATCAGACACGTATCAAGCACGTGGAAATCTGCCTTTGGCTTCAAGTGTGAGAATGCCACAGAGATCTTCCTCACAAGTAGACCGTTCAGGTCTTGCACCTTTGGAAGACTCAACTCAGGATGTGAATGGAGTTAGTTTACTTGGTACAGGACTGAAGAATGAAGTGGGTGAATATAATTGTTTTCTCAATGTTATTATTCAGGTAGCTATTTCGAAAGTCAATTTTTCCAATATTTTGTTATACTGTATTAAGTGCAGTACTTTTATTGTTTCAAAAAAAAGTGCAGTACATTAATTTCACTGATGCATGACTTTCTATATTCTGAAAATGATTTTTTTTTCTTTGTATGACCTCAGTCATTGTGGCATTTAAGACGCTTTCGGGTGGAATTTCTTGCCAGATCAAGATCAGAGCATGATCATGTGGGTAATCCCTGTGTTGTCTGTGCTTTGTATGAAATATTTACTGCTCTAGACCTTGCTTCGAAGGATTCAAGGAGAGAAGCAGTTGCTCCTACTTCCCTGCGGATAGCTCTAAGCAACCTATACCCACATAGTAACTTTTTTCAGGAGGTAACTTTATTCACTGAAAATGAATAAAAGGTAGTTTTTCTGTTGACAATGTGATTAATGTATTGGCCTTTGGCAGGCTCAGATGAATGATGCCTCTGAGGTACTGGCAGTGATATTTGACTGCCTTCATCGATCATTTACTCGCGGTTCAGGTGTTTCTCATGCAGAAACAGTGGAAAGCAACTGCATTGGGTCTTGGGATTGTGCAGCTGGTAGTTGTATAGCACATTCACTTTTTGGAATGGACATTTTTGAACAAATGAACTGCAACCATTGTGGTCTCGAGTCCAGACATTTGAAGTATACCTCCTTCTTTCACAATATAAATGCCAATGCCCTCAGGACAATGAAGGTATCTTTAGGATTGTTTTAACATGTAATAATTTATCGTGTTTCTAATTTTATGCTTCCAGGGGAATGAACAGACAACTATACTTTTTATGTACCTTAGTTTGACCCCTTTGTCACCTTTCAGGCTATGTTTCCTGAAAGCTCCCTTGACAAGCTTTTGAATCTCGTGGAGAGGAACCATCAATTGGCTTGTGATCTAGAAGTTGGTGGTTGTGGCAAGCCCAACCACATCCATCACTTTCTTTCAAACCCACCTCATGTATTTATGACAGGTACCTCAGTTGTGTGTTGAGGTTAACTTTTTTTTCAGTATGCTTTTTTCGCTCTTTCTCTTACATGTCTGGTTTTCACAGTTTTAGGTTGGCAAAATACATGTGAGAGTGCTGATGATATAACTGCAACTCTGGCAGCCCTGAGCACCAAGATAGATATCAGTGTCCTTTATCGTGGCTTAAATCCTAAAAGCACCCATAACTTGGTTTCAGTGGTATGTATTAAAATGATGATGATATGCTAGGAATGTTTCTATTTATAAATGATATGCTAGGAATGATGACGTTATGGGTCTAATTTGTGCCATTTAAACCTGTAGGTTTGCTACTATGGCCAGCATTATCATTGCTTTGCTTATAGTCATGACCATGGCCAATGGATTATGTATGATGACAAGACTGTTAAGGTGAGTTAAATCTAATGAATAGATGAATATATCTTTTCTCATTCTTGCTGTGTTAAATTTTTCCCTTAAATGACCAGATAATTGGTGGATGGGCTGATGTTCTTACTATGTGTGAGAGAGGGCATCTACAGCCTCAAGTTCTCTTCTTTGAAGCTGTAAACTAGATTTCTGGGTGGAACTCATAACATTATTTTCTGGACCGAAGAATGTTTAGTTTGACAAATTTTGGCATCAAATTTGTTTCTCGTGTGGCCCTGTTTAGGCTGATGTGTTGCATTACACAAATGGTTTATAAGTTGCAAGTTTCACTGATGTCCAACAAGTTTTGTCGTACATACCATGGGATATACAGTGTTTTAAATTTTGTGATACAGTTCATGATTTTAATAGGAACAGATTCTCAGGGGGGGGATGATGACGAATACATTTAGTGTAGCTGGATGACTTGGAAGAAAGCAGAGAGTGGTGTTCGGCACTGACCATTTCCCAACACAGTTGGTTCGTTTTGAGAACATCAGATTCATTTATTGTATCCATCCAATAAGCAGGTTTTGGTATTGCTAGAAGAATTTCAAGTTGACCAGCAAATCTGTAAGAAGATCTTAGGCTGTTTTAGATGAAAATAATTGCCCATTATTATTGGGTAACATATAGCAATTTGTGAGGCGAATTTGTTCTTCAGTTGTTGAGGAGATTCCCCTCCCACCCCCTAAAAGAAAAAAAGATGATCTGTATAGTTCTTACACAATTAGATTTGACCCAATGTCAGCTTGTTGCAACCATGGCTGGAAAAGCAGCGTCGAATACTGATCTACTGGACAATTTTTCTCCCCTTCATGATAGCTCTGATGGAACGTGCAGCACCGGCTTTTTGCCTCAGTAAATTGAGGAGATTCCATTCTTTGGATTCTTAACACTGCCTTCTTATTTGCTTATTTTTTGTGGTAGAGTAGGGGAGAGAGATATGATGTCTGTGAATCAAGTATGAATGAACTTATGATCTTAATTATAGTTGCAGTATTAACTGTTGCTCTGTGTGAGTGAAAAGCTGAAAGTTTTTGGCACAATTTTGTCCTTACTTTTTGGGAATAGCATCAAGTGAAATGGATTATGTTATACTTAATTCTTCTATATATTCATACAAAATGTGTACCTTAGCCCCTAGATTTGTACTGTGTCTTCACCACACACACACACACATTCAGTTACACAGTTAATTTTTTTTTTTTTATATTGTACTTAAAAAGCATTGCCTCAAATGTCAAGGAATAAAAACTACTGGCAGCATAGGAACCAATAATCTGATCCTATTGCCTCTTTGATTATTTATAAATGTTTCACTAAGTTGAGGTGAAGAGTGGTTCTTAGGTAAGTGTATTCTGTAATAGACTTGATTTCATTAGATGCTAATTATTGACAAGGTTGCATACTATTCTCTTTTCTATTTCACTTCTTTACCTTTTCACATATTACCCCTTCATTTCCCTTTAAACTCTTAAAGAGAGCTTAAGAGACAAATATGAATGAACAAAAATATCAATTATAAACTATTTATTTGCTACCTAATGTAAATGCCATCATGTATCAACTAACGTGTGACATAAGTGTTCATTATTTAAGCCTTTTAATCATTTGGTTTATGGTGACATTTGATACGTATGAATAAATAATTGATGGGAGAGAACAATTTCTTAAATGAATTTCAATTACTTTGAGAGAGATTATTCTTTGCAAATGTAGTATCGATACTATTTTTTTTTTTTTTGACAAAAAGTATTGATACTTTGTTATGTTCTGAAGTTTGAGTCACAAAAACTTCTCACCATTTCTTATGCTTTAACGAGAACGTAAATGTCAGCATTAACCTATGTACTACCTCTACTTCCTATTTTGGCAACAAATTGATCTTTTTACGATTTTTTTTTGGTACACTTTTTTTCGATTTCTTTTGACATAAATGTTCATGGACCTATTACAATACTTCCTATTTTTCTACAAATTGATGTTTTCGGATTTTAAAATTGTTACAATTCTGCATATTATTTACAATTCATTGTGATTATTTTTCTATTTCTAAACTTTTACAGTGCTAAGCAATTATAAACTAAACTTGAGTTTTTTTTTATTAATCTAGAATAGCAAACTCCCATCACCTAAACTAAAGAGAACAAGTGGTAGATTTGTCTCAACTCTCACGACAATGATCTTATATTAATGGTTTGTTTTACTATCATGTTACTGAAATGAGTTTAGAATTGTCTTGGAAGAAGTTAGATCTAAAGGTCTCAATTATTTATTTTGTAATTTATTGAAAATTTATATGATTAAATTTTTATAAAAAAAAAAAAAGATTATTTTTTTTTACTAAAAAAGAAGAAAGAAGATTATTTAATAATCAATTTGAACATTAATTTCCATTTCATTATATTCTATTTTCAACAATTAACCTCATACAAATGATCAATAACATGCAGACTTATGACAAATTTGTTTAAAATAAACCAGCTAATAAAATTCATTAAAATGAATATTTCTAATAATTTTAATAGTAACTTTTAACTTCAATAAAATTTCTAAGTTTGTATTATTTTGTTAATATAATTAAATTCTTTTTTTTTGTAAGATAATTAAATTCTAATAACTTGTTATATTTTTAAAATTTACCACAAATTATTATAACTAAACATGTGGATGTGTGCAACACACGCCCGTTACCACTAAATTTTACAAATCAAACGAACTCTAACTATCTTGTTAGTTTTTTCTTTTGACTGAAAATGTCATGTTAGTTATTATTTGAATTTGAAACAATTTATTTTTTGTTTAGTAATATATGTATATTCCAGTAAGAGAGTATTCTGAGAATAGAATAATAGATAACTCTGTTATGTTATGTTAGTGAGGCATGACCGAAGTATATGGCAACCCCAAAACTTAGGAGTTTCCCACATTCTCTTCACACCTGCCTTGCCTGTTTTGTCTCTAACAGAATCACTTTTGAAAACAAAACTCTCCTCCAAACATTTGTCCACTTTTACTCAGTCTTTCCATCCATAACAGATCCACACATTAATATAGACACACATTTTCATCAACAAAAAAAACATGCATATGCATATTCTTCAAACCTTCATTCTGGATCATCATCTTTTTCACCAGCATCTTTCTGATCACTGGGTGGTGGAAAGAAATAATAGTAACAATAATAATGACCCTTAAGGGTGGTACAACACAGGCTTGTGCTGCATGCAAATTCCAGAGAAGAAAATGCACACCTGAGTGCCTTTTAGCTCCATATTTCCCTGCAGACCAACCCAAAATATTCCTCAATGTTCATAAACTATTTGGAGTTAGCAACATTGTCAAAATACTAAAATATTTGGAACCTAGTCAGAAAAAAGTAGCCATGGACTCTATTATCATTCAAGCTAATTATAGAGATAAGTATCCTGTTCATGGATGTTGGGAGGAAATTTGCAGGTTACAATATCAAATATGGATGGCGGAAGAAGAACTTCATGTTGTTTATCAACAGCTTGAAATTTGCAGGCAACAACAACAGTTACCTCATGATGATGTGACTTCACAGTTAGAATTGGGAATGGGGCCGCGTTCGTCTAACGCCCTCGCACTCTTTAATCAAACTCCACAACCACAGAGTTATAATATTAACAATAATAATACAGTGGCTGCTCCTTTGTCTGTATCTCAGCAACATTCCTACTCAAACAGCAACAGTGTGGATTATAATAACTCACCCCTTTACATGGATTCAAAGGATAATGCTACAAATCCTAATTTGTGGATTCAGTGCCCTTACACAAATAATAATAGCAATTCAATAACAATGCAACCTCATCAGTTGATTGCTTCAGAGTCACAGCCACTGTCATCTGTCCAACAAGTAGTTGTTGAAGATAATTATGATGAAATGCATTCATTTTTCGATACAGTTGATGATAGGCAATCATACATTTATTCTAAGGAGGCTTATGAATCAAGGTATATTGATAAATTAATTATGATATTTTATTAAGCACGCGGTAAAACAAACAATGCACAGTCCATAAGTCCTAGCTCAACTGGCAGAAAATGTCGAAATTGCTAGGCCGGACGTCCATGACCATGGTTCAAACCCAGGTCCTCCACTTTGTGTGTGCGAGTTTCCAATGGTTTGTCATTTCGTCTAAGTACCAAAAAAACAATACACAAGTTTCCTCCATTAGATATAGTTGTCAATTGATAATCATTTGCATATTATATATCAAAATCTTATGAAATGAAAATGCAAATATTTGATATTTGTACATCTCTGCATGCAGTTCGGAAGAATCACTGAAAGATACAAGAAAGTGCACAGAGCATGTTTCTGAGAATGAACTGAAGAATGCTGCCGCTTGTTTCAGCCTTACCAGTGTCAATTGATCAGTACTGTGCTGCCTTCAACAAAATGAAAAGATGAACTAGGTTTCATTTTTCCATTCCTTTTTGGATTAATTTGTTAAAATTTTGGTAATCTTGTCATAATTGAGTTTCCAATCCTTCATTTGCAAACATTTGAAATAGAAACAGATACCTTCCATTATCAATCAAATTGTGTTGGTTATGAGAAGGCAAAGAATAATATTCAGATAGGACACTTTTCATCAATTTATACTGAATATTTTACTGTTCTTATCTACGATCTATCATTAGAATAACTGCATAAACATTTCATAGCAACTTTATATATTTCCTTCTTATTTCAAAGAATGATAACAAAACCAGATTATGCAGTCACACACATTAAGCATGAAAAGTAAATTATGCTGTCAAAGATCCAAGCCATTTGAAACATCATCCAAAAGATAAATAAATAAATAAAAAATATCAAGATGGATCAGGAACCTAATAGAACATCGAGAAAAGTAAAACAAGGGAAGATGCCGGTTACTAAAAAACCAAGGCATGTATACAACAAATGCATATAGCAATCAAATATGTATTCTCATATCTTTAAGTCACTTTCATCAGTTATGATCCAACAAGGAGACAGCCCCCCCTCCTGTAAAACTCTACATTTAACAATAATGTATTTTAGTATTTTTCAGAGACTAAAACATAAACTTTTCAAGGACTAAAACTAAACTACTTTGTTGAATGGGGGAAATATAGACAATAAATTTTAAACAGAGATTTATAAAGTTATATTTTTATGGACTAGAAACACATTCAATCCTATATTTCGTCACTTTAGTTGTCAAATGCAAGCTTGATCAAATATGTCAAAATTTACGATTTATTAATGAACTTTAAGATCATTCGTATGCCTCTAGCTTTCCGTATATCCGATGACTTCTCATCCTTCTTGGCATTATTAGAAGATATAACAAAATTATGGTGTTATCCATTCCAAAACAAAGTAGGTGGCAAGTGGCAAATATCTGCTAGTAGAAAATTGTAATGAATATCATTTCTTGCTTCTCAGACTTAAAATTGCAATGATGGTTCTGAGCAGTTGCACAACGAAGGAAGATTATTTAATTATATTTAAATAATAAAAATCAAAGGAAGATTTTTAAACTATTAAATGTCATAGATAACAATGTAAACATTTTTACATTAGGAGGATTATTCGGGCATAAGCGATAGCGCTAAAAATTAAAAAAAAAAGTATGACCTAATGCTTAAATACAAAGAAGCTAGGAGAGGCAAACATCTAAGCTCACACTGCAAGAATCATAGAACTCTAGTGTTGTAGGAACCGCAACAAGGGCATTTATGGTAAAGCCAGTGGAAGGGAGCTGCTCCTTTCTTTTCACAGTCATTGCATAATATAACCTGCAATTATATGTTCAATTATTAGAGTATACATTTTGGAAAAAAACTACAAAATTTAATGTTTAATATGAGACAGGAAATAAGAAAAACAGCTGACTAGCCTGAGTTTGACCCGAAAACTCGTCAGTCATTTTCTCCTCGGCCAATAGTGCGTCTAACATCCTAAAATAGACCTGCATGGCATTGTGATAGTTTTAGATAGATGATTAATTGAAAGATAAATGGAGTACCAATGACAAAAATTAAGATCCAGCTTAACAGTCCAGCTATTTCAAACAGACAAATTGAATCTTGAGCAGCCACACAAAAGTTTTCAAGTATGTGAAATGACAATGAGATTTGAAAATGATAAAAGAACTGAAACAAAAATTATTCGAGGTGAAAAAACAATCGCCTATGCTATCAAAATCTACATGCTCAATGCAGGGATATGTGATGAAAAATATTAACTGACCTGCATGTCTCCAAGTGACTTGCTACATATTGGGCAGGTATAGTTAAAGCAAGTATATTCCTGAAAGTCCATCACAAATGCTATTAAAGTTATCTTTGTTTTTGCTGCATGATTGTGGGGGGAAAAATACAAGAAAGTACCTGAAAACATTTGGAGTGCATCACATGACCACATGGGAGGGCTTTTACTGGAGAGCAGGATGTGAATATATATTCATGACAAATCGGACAATTTTCCTCTAAAGACTTCTCCCTGCATGTATGTGTCATAAGAGAACGAGCCATACAAGCATTGCAACTCATACAATGAAAATAATCGACGCCCAAACCCTTTCCAACTCGGCATAAGTTGCAATAGGGACAGTGGTAAATTTCCCTGTTAAAAAAGCAAGAGTTTTAGTCAATATAGTTTTAAAGAAGATGTGGTAACACAATTTGAAAGTTTCGCAAAGATAACAGAACGAAGAGAGCACTTGGAATATGTTAAACCCCGGCCCCATTTTTAATTCTCATTATCATATCCATTACATATTATTTTGGATGACAAGGTAAAAAGGTCGTCTCACAATAAGTTTCTAAAACCTGCCTTCCATAGGATTGAAGAACATTAAGATGCCATTTAAACACTCTAAATTTAAGATGCAATATTATAACTATTAGCTGGCCCAAGGGCATACAATAACTAAATTTACCTATAACTTATAGAACTGTTCACCAATCAGTTCCCCTTCACCCAACATTCTCACATTTATAAAACTATAGCATATGTGAGTAGAGATCGGTAGAGATCTTTTCTATTGCTCAAAAAACATGGAGAACTATATTACTAGGGTTGTGGGTGTATCAAAAGCCTAAACTGTAGTAATGGAACTCTTCGATTCTTGGGAAATAGAGAGGATCTTTGGCCATTAAACGTTGTCACCCGACGATGTTTATGCAGTCAATTGTGTCCTCAATCCTATCTTAACTGAAACACTTTTGTTTGAATATTATCATTTAGTCAACTGCATTTATGTTATAGATGCCATTTAGCTAGTTATAATCTCCTTTGTAGACTCCAATTATCTCCTTAAATTATGGTATCTATACCATAAATAAGGAATTATGGGGTGAGTATTTTACAAAACCCACCTACGGATTGAAAGTAAATAAACATATATGCTTCTCTGAAATAAAGTCAAAAGTTAAGCTACATTACTTTTCATCATCAAATAATTTGCAGATCCTGCAGTAATATTTTGCCATGGATAAATTACAGCAAGAAACTGATGAGCATGTAGCATTGATTGGTTGAATCACCAAGCACTTCATACACATCATCTTTGTAATAGATTTTCTGCATACATTTAGGCAATCCGTCAAAGATGAATTTGAAAAATTGAATTCCCCAATTCATAAAATAAAACATACACAGAGCACATACTATTCTTACCTGTCAATTGAATGATCTGATACCTCATCATGGCAATGTATGCAAGCATGAAGTTGGTTGCAACAGGGAGCAAAAAGCTTACAGTTTCTCTTGTAGTGTTTGCAACCATAGATTTGTTTGAGAGGGTCCCTGTAAGATGGATGTTTCCCAGGGAATTCCTGTCCATCGCTTTTGATATTGAGTTCCATAGAAGAGATCTGCTGTCTAATAATCCGACGGCTGAAAATATGTGGAAAGTTATGTTAACAACCTCAATTGTATGGCTATAATTATAGGCTTGGAATAGATGAATGCCATGAAATTAGTCGGCAGCGGCAATACACCATCTTCAAAAAAAATTGTATGCCAACTTCTAGCAAATAAATATCAATAATTCAATGGTTTGCAACATGACACTTAAAAACCACAGTCATTCGCATGCAACTATTAAAAACCCGTTTGATACTCATGGTTTACTGCTTTCTATTAGGACCATGAACTCGAATATAGTACAGGCGGTCTGGTCCAAGATTCAGACGGCTTACATATTTAAACCTGCAGGGCCAGGTCATTAAAGCTTAACTGCAACCAGGAGAAAAACACATAGCTGTCGAGGGATTGACCCAAAAATAGGTGTAGGTGTAGATGGAGGGTTAGATACAGAGAGAGAGTATAGATGAGAGAGAATACAGGAGGTACAAACAGAAATGTAACAGAACAAGAGAGGGATATTCTGTTCAGTTTAATTTCAGCTTTTAGCTTGCACTAAGTGTTATTATCCCTGGTGAGGAGCACATTTAGCTCTTTCCTTTCTCTATGGTTAGTTCCGATTTCATCTTTTTCTAAGAACACAATACCCCTTTTATAGATAGGAACTGTTTCTTATAACTTTCTAAAATTAATTACAAGGAAAACAGACAAGATTAAAATAACATTGCCATTAATGTATGTTATAATTAGCTAATATTACACTGAAAAAAATCTAGGTAAAAAACTGTCTACATCTTGATTATAAGTATGTTGTTATTTAAGGTAAAAAAGGTTGAATCTGAAATTCACTAAAACTGTCCAAATATTGTAGCAATTGTACTCCCTCCGTCCCAAAATGTAAGCAAATTTAACTTTTTAGATACATTTGACTATTGATGTATTTGGTCCATAATATGAGCTAGATACATCAATAGTCAAATGTACCTAAAAAGTCAAATTTGCTTACATTTTGGGACGGAGGGAGTATTGTTTACTGGCACTAAAATTGACGAGCATAACAATCTAGGCAATATTCTTAAATTGTTACTCCAAAAATTGAGTAAATAAAACAATTTTCAACAATCAACTGCCCAAGAGCTAAGTTGTTACGTAAAAGCACATTGTAGTTATTGACCACATCTATAACAAAAACCATTAGGAAAATCACAAGTAAAACCAACCTCATTAGTAGGCTCTGTATTATGTATGACTTTTTCTGAGGATCTAGGCAAGAGTCACGAGATACCCTTCTTATTACCTTCTCCAGATCATCTTGACTCAATTTCAGAAGTCGGTCGTAATGCCCAGACTTGTCAAAATATTGAATCGACCGACTTTCATGGTATACTGGATTTGTGGTATCTGTTACTTCATTGCAGGCATGCTTCTTAATATCATGAAATTGATTTGTGCATTTTGAACATTGACTATAATTTTGTTCTGCGTAATTAACCTTAGCACTGTCATCAACGTTGTAGTTGGACAGCTCAAAATTATTGCCAATATGATCCTTCTGCAAAAAAAGTAATCTTTCGTTGGCAGATGATTCTACTTCTAATTCATTAAGAACTTCTTCAGACAAATATTTGGATATAATCTCTAGTGGCTCAACATTCTCTAGAGGAGCATCATTTGATCCATCTGCTGCCTTAGCTAAACTGTACCCATTCCACCATTCACTCAACCATTCACCAAACATTGTATTCTTAGTAGCCATGGACCATAAGAACATTAAAACATGTTGCTCTTCCTGTGTTAAAGATGACATTAACCAAGGTATCATATCTTGTAATATTTCTGATCTTATTCTTCCAAGCATGCATCCTACGATCTTCCCTTGTTCCCGGTTCGAGAAAGATTCTCTAACTATTGGCCAAATTTCTACTTCCTCGCGGTTTATATGATCAGAAAGTAACTTATGCATTGATTTGCACCTTTCTTGCAGCTTCCTGATTAAATGACTACGTCTTATCAGTCTCTTGTCCCTTATCTTTGAGTCAGTAGTAGAAATTGAAAGATCTAATTCAACCATCTTATCAAGAATGCGAGATATTTTACTGAAGTGCTCAACTTCGTGTTTGTGATCAAAGGTATAGGCAAGGCTAATGTTTTTTAGTTGACCTATTGCCTCCAAGGCTGGAAAAACTATCTCA
Organism: Trifolium dubium; assembly: GCA_951804385.1. NCBI lineage: Eukaryota > Viridiplantae > Streptophyta > Magnoliopsida > Fabales > Fabaceae > Trifolium > Trifolium dubium. The sequence continues at coordinate 51,385,732 of OX638063.1, read as the reverse complement.
TCCTCTGCATCACTGTGAATTTGATGCAGAAAACATATGAGATGGAACCGTTTGCGGAAATCTGCAAGCAACTCATCATGTTCCTCTAACTGAGCTGAGCCAAGAACTAGGTAATCTAAATCCTTCTTAATAGCCTTGTGAAAGAAAAAGATCAGGTCAATTAGTTTTGGATCATTAAGAAAGGAAACAGAAGAAGGATTTGCTGCATGAAATCTAGGATGCTGGTTTAATTTCATAGCAGTGGCAGGGAAAAATATGTGCAGATTAATTCCTGCGGAGTATGGTGTCTCATACTTGTTCACATTTTTGGATCCAGAAGATGAGGAATGGGACAAACAATTCTTTCCGCAACTTTTATGTGGCTGCTTGTCGGAACTTAAGAATGAAACCCCACAAGCTTCCTTCATTTTCTCGGATGAAAAAGAGTGTCTTCTTTTGAACATATGCTGCAGGTCCTGTCGGAATTTTTCCATTGAGGTTTTACCTGAATAACCAATGCGGAACCATTCATGTAACAACGGTGCAAAAGCTTTACCGACAGAACTATTTCCTTCTTTTATGCAATAGAGAATGGACCTGGATTCTTGTTCAGACAAGTGAACTGAGAACCAAGTTATAACACATTTTAGTAACCCAAGTGGCATCATATGTAAGCTCAAGCATAGAAGCCTCACTTGCATTCCATTTCTGCAGTTCTTTCTAAAGATAGGAAACACCTGGTAAGCAATAAGGGTGTCAAAATGGAAAACATTTGAAATGTTATAATGTAGCATCCTTTAATAGAAGAAATAAATTTTGTTGATAAGTACGGAACAAAGAAATAGCCATAAATTCAACTTTTCTCGAAAAAATTGAGATTTATTATTTCCGTAATTTCTTGTTCTTCTTTTCATTCAGAGTAAGAAACATTTCGCTCCATTGAGAAATTCATAAGTTAATGTGTCTGTATAAGTGAATAGGTTCGTCTATTTAAAGCATTTTTATCAGATAACACTTATACAATCAAGAATGGTTCCAAAACCACAATGTGTGCATAATTAATTAAACTGGTGAACTAAAAGGTTAAGGACCATCATCATATATTATTAATATGGTGTTCTCTTGTTCCTTAGTAAAATAAAAAATAATTGCGATTTAAATAGAATACCTCAATTTCTTGAAGAGAAAATTGTTTGTTGACTGCTGATACAAATGAATCAAGTTTTCCACAAAGCTTCTCTACAAATTTGGTCAAAGGCGTTCCACTTTCTGAGTTATAGAATAGCAACTGTTGTATATCTTCAATGTGACTTTGACCTAGAAAATGTTCAGTGGACTTGAAAAATCGGTCATGGTAAAGTTTGTCCAGTACAGGATGAAAGAATTTCTTCAAAGCATTACTGTGATCAAAAAGTTATGTTCAAAAATTGGACAATATAGAAGAATAATAATGAGCATTTTAGATAGAAGAAAAGGGTGGGCTTTCAAAATCTTCAGCAAAATAAAACAAAAAAATATAGTCAGATTCCACGCACCAAACAAATACTATGAAACAGTCAGAAATATTACTTGTAAAAGACGAGGACATCAGCTAAGAATTTTAGTTGGATAAGTATTGAGTCTAAATTTTGAAAACAGCTGGAACTTCTCATCAGATAAAGTTCTTGCTGAATTTCTTTCAAATCTTTCTTGATGGCATTATGCCAAAGATGGAGAACTTTTACTTGGTTCGCCCCATCTTCTGTTTCTCTGTCATTCACTTTCCCCTCACTTGAAATTTCTTTGGGGTTCCCATTGCAAGAACTCAGCCCAGATGATCTTTCTATACGTAGGAATCCATGAAAGCCTTGAAGTTCTTCACTCTGAAAATATGTCTCAGTGAAGGTTTGTTTGTTGCTTCCAAGCCAAGAAACCAAAACCTTCACAATTAAATCTGAATTATTAAAAAGGCGTATTTAAAATTTTATTCAGTATTCAATAATAAACTTTGGCTAACCTCTTGCAGTGCTCTTTCCATTGGTGCAATTTCATTAAAACACTGAGTAACTTCTGCTTGTTTATCTGATGAAAGGAAAGATACCATCCATGGCAAAACTTCTTCCAGCAACTTTATAGGAACACTACACAAGAACTGCCACACAAGTGAGGCTTGTTCTTTTGTAGACAATTTTTGGATCAACAGGGGAAAAACCTGAGGCAGTGGATAAATTTTATAGTAATTATTATAATCAAAACTCAAGTATCTACAAATACATACAAAAATTTACATCTTCATGAATTTAAAAATTAAAGATGCAGGTCAAGTGACTCCTAAGTATTGGTTGTTTTCTTGTTTTACCCCCTGCATACATTTCCTTGTCCTGAAATCAACTTCATGGTTCAGATCTCTTTAACCTATAACTGTCATGAACAACATAGATCCCTAAGCAATTAAATGCATGAAAACTGTATTTTATACACACACACAAGAGGAAGGTATTGACACCGGCTTGATCATTTTCACGAGTCAGGTTAATGTCTGTTGAACATGGTTTTTTCTAGCATATAAAGAACAAAGAATAGACTTTGTTGTCCCTTTCAAAAGTTGCAGTAAATCTTAATAAGTCAATCACTCTAAGTTTAAGATGTTTATTGCATTTTATCCATTAGTCAGAATGTCCTATGAATGTGTGCTGAGAGAAGGGTTTATTTTTCTGTACACCTGGGAAAAGATGGAGGGGTTCGACACCCCCTTCCTCTGAGGGCAAATAGTAAATAAACCAAGTTGAAAAGGGGGTGGAGTTGCATTTCACCCTATATTTTTTGGTTGTTTTATTTAAGTTATAGTTATAACAGTATTTATTAGCTGTTAATTAGTTAATCCTTAATTGGCTTCAATACTTGATTCCAAGTAAAAAAAATTGGGGAAGAGGAAATTTTTTATTAATAAAAGTGACACTAATGGCCATTTGTAACTTTCTAAGATAATAGCATTTACTATTTACATTTAGTACCATGGTCTATACCCTATAAGAAAAACGAGGCAATGAATAAACTAAATTATATGAAACACGACACAAAATTCTTATCTACAATGTTCGAGTGAACATATAGATTAAATGTATTTAACCTGCATTTAGTGAAACACGTAGTTATCACAATAGGTTCAGATAAATGGGAACGAAAGCATAGTCAGAAAGACAAAATAACCACATCAATGCATTATGCCTGAAAAATGAAACAAGGAGAGAACAAAAGATGTCACTAGGTAAACTTCCATGAACGCGATAATAGCAATTTTTTACCTGCTCTTCTTCTTTCAGCATATGTTGGTAGGTGGAGGTTTGCAAGATATCAATGCAGTACACAAGTTCTCGGAACAGCTTGGAAATATTCTCACTAGAGCCCATCATCTCATCCAAGAAGTGTAAGATAGAATCGAACAGCCCATTGGTACTGTTATGTTCAAGCGAATATGTACATACAACATTTTTTACATGTTTATCCAGTGCATGGAAGATAATCTGACAAAAATTACTTTCAAATTATATTCTGGATTCCAAGTCATAAAAAGTAGCAACCAATCATAAGATGCACACACTTTGTCACACACAGAGGCAAGTGAGAGTGTATAGTTGTATACCACTCCTTCCGTCTCATATTAAGTGTCACATTAGCAAAAGAAAACCGTCTCAAAAATTAAGTATCTCTTTATATTTTCAGTACACCATTAATTTATTTATTTATTGAAAGTCAGAACATCATTATTATTTTATTTTAATTCTACCATCAAATTAATATTTGCATTACCAGTTATTTTGTATATTCATGTAACAATGGTTAACACCAAATACAAGTTAATAATAAGGGAAAATTATAATGACCTTCCTTGAGGTTTGCTAAAATGCTACTCACACCCCCTCCATATTTTAACATAACACAAACCTCCCCTACTCAATTTTTTGGGTGACAAACACCACCCCTCCAATCTAACACCATTTGTCTTCGCTCGGTTAAAATGTCTCTCACATACCTCCTTTCCAACATTATTATGAAAAAATTAAAAAGTATTCTTAGAATCTGGGAGGCCTGTACTCAACCACAAAAGTTAGCTTAAGAGTTGAGGTTTGCACTACCCTTATAAAGGCTATCTATGCCATATTTCTTGCCAATATGGGACTTCTAACAAGTATGTAACGACCGTTTAACAGATTCTAAGGGCAGGGAAGGTTGCTGATGTTTGAAAAAATAGAGGGGTGTTAATTGCATTTAGATACACTTCGGGGATGTCATTATAATTTTTCCCAATAATAATAATTTTATAAAATTGTTACGCTCTTTAATTCATTTATAACTTCAAAACCTAAAATGATACTTAAATATGGGACACCGAGAGTTTCTATTTTATCTCTTTGCTTAGCTTTCATTCAGTGTTATTCTCTTATGTGACTACACAAATTAGTTAGGGCCTGTTTGGATAAACAACTTATTTTTGCAGCTTATAACACATGTGCATATCATGATAAGTGTTTATGTATAAGCTTGCATAAGCTAAAATTAAAGATAAGATTGATTTATATATGCTACGAGCTGTTTTCATAAGCTATATAGAAGAACTTATAAAAATAAGCAATTCAAAAACTTATGATAAATTATCACAAGTTGTTTTAACAAGTTCTCCCAGACAGTCTCACGAAACAGCAGATAAACTTAAATAAACCAATTCAAACCGTCCTCTATAAATACAGAGCTGCATTGCAACTGTTATGCAGCATGGCAGTCATTTTCACAATTTCAATACAGATATAGATCTTTATCATCTCTATCTAACACGGTAACGCCTAATTTGGCACCGCATAAGGACAACATTAATTTTAATCTTCTTCCAAGATACTACTGACTTAACCGATACTACAAGTTCATTTATCATAATTCATAAATCATAATTGATTTAAATTCACATAAATCATAATTGATATAAGAATATGTAGCAGTTTAATACAAATAATTAAGTTTCAAATTAAATTAAGCAACTGTTAATTAATCAACAATTAGTCAAACACAAACCAAAAACTAACCTCATCTTCAGCAGCACAATGATACTTGAAAGCTATTTTGAGAAACTGAAATCGTTGTTGAAGCTTAACGATTAATTCTCTACACCGATGCGGATCATCTTCCAACGACGCCGTTTCAACGAACAAACGAAGCTGATCAACTTCAGAACGCAAAGCTTTATGAAAACAAACAAACAAAAGTATAGGCGCATCAACTAATCGAAATCTAGAGAGAATATTAAGCGAATCGTTTTCCTCCACTTCTTCTTCTTCTTCCATGTCCGATAAAGAAGGTTCATCTCCGCCTCCCATTTAGGGCAGTAACCACCGTGAACGACGGCGAGAGAGAGAAAAGGGAAGTTGGAAGTGGAATGAAGCATTGGATTTATCTAACGATGGATTCGTTGGGTTGCTTCGGTTTTGTAATTGTTTATTAATTTAAAAAATGAAGGATTTGATGGAGACGTTGTAACCAACGGTGAAGGATTGTTTGTTAGTTAGCTCTTGGAAGTGAAGATTATTTGATTTTCATATCATATTCGAGAGAGGCATGAAGCTTGCTTGTTATGTGATTTGATTTGATTTAAGTAATGAAAAGCGTGAAGAGAACGCGCGTTTTGTTAATTCGCGCGCTGGGGCCTGGGGATTGTTTGGTTTGAAACTTTGAATTGAATAATCAGTTTTTTATGTGCATGTTTGGTATCACACGATGATGTGCTAAAATCACGTTGATCAATCTTATTTTGTAAAAGTTATATGGTATAGTTTTTGTAAAATCATGAGAAATCACCTATAACTTTTATAAAATTACGATGAATTACTGTAGTTTTTGTAGTTTTTTTTTCTGACACATCTACTTGTAAAGAGTTTTTGTTTGGGTTTGTCTAGTTCAAAGTTTTCATTCATAGATCTTCACTGGGGGTACTTGTTATGTGTCAGTGTCATGGCCACGTCCATGCTTTATTTCTGTCTATGTTGGCCGGCGCCACGTTGTCTCCGTCCACGTTTTTTTATTACTTTTAACCGGAAAATTCAAACTGTTCTTTTTCATGCTGCTACTGCCATTAATAGGATTAATACTTTTATCAATACTTAATACTTTTATCAACAATAATGTAAGCCAATAATGTAAGCAAATGAGAGATTTTAATTCGCATACAATCAATATTGGAAAATATTTACAGTTTGATATCCTGTAAAATTCTATTTAAAGAAGGTTGAAATTACTTGATGTAGAGCTGTCAAAACGGGCGGTCCGGAACAGTTATTTTTTTTTACCCTTTTTTTTCATTATCAAAAAACAATTTGTTGGAGCAAAAAAATTAAACATTTCAAATATAATACAAAAAAGTTTATAATATTCAAAATAAATTATCAATCAACTAAATAACATAAAATAAATTCAAATAATTTTTCAAAACAAACTAAGTTCATGCATAATTAAACAACACAATTATAATTTACAATCAAAATATCACACAAAACAATATAAACGAGTATAATCAAATATAATTATAATTTTATGACTATTTTGTAAGACTTGGGCTTGAGTTTTGTCTAAAAAAAATTAGGAAAAAAACATATATACGAGTTTTCGGGCGGCCCATGGGCCATTCGGGCAAGCCCATATTTTCAACGGATAAATACGGGCCGGGCTAAAAAGCTCAGGTACTAATTTAGCGAGACTTTTTGCAGCCCAAGCCCGGCATTTTTCAGGCTTGGCGGCCCAGCCCATTTTGACTTGATGTCAGAATTAACTTCTAAATCAGATTAAAATAGTAGTAAAAATTGAAGAAAAAAAATTGTAAAATATTTAGTCTATATATGATATCACGCAACTTATATATTTTTTATTGTGAGTTTATTGTGATTTTGTATAAACTATAAAGTGTAATTTATGCAAAATTAAAATGAATCACCATAATTTTGACGTACTAAATGTGATACTTTCATCCATTTCAAAATTAAATATTCCTTTAGTCTAAAAAATTTGTTTTAAAATAAATATCGTTTTCAATTTTATCATCTAATTATTACTTAATATATTATTTCTAAGAAAACAAATCACTAACCACTATAATAGGGTTGTTAGAGTAAAAATGTTACTATTACTTTTGACATCATAATTGAATTTTTTAATATATGGACAAAAACCTTAAACAATACTCATTTTAAAATTGAGAGAATACCAAATAAAATGATATATTAATATATTTATTGTTTTATTTCTAATAACTTGTAATAGTATTTTTTTTCTACTTAACACAAACAAACTAAAAAGAATCACAATTTTATAAGTGGAAGATATTTGAGTATTTTAATCATTTAGTCATAGTCATGATTCAACGGGCGTATGAAAATCAGGGGCAGAGTTATCCTTGGGTAGAGTAGGGTTATGACCTATCCCTTAGCTAAAACAACTATTTTCTATAGGCATATATACATATTTTTACTTAATACTTATATTATATATACTAAAACTCGCATAACAATTACTAAATATACAGTTTGTCCTAGTGATTGTAAATCTCTCTCCTTTTAAAAAGGTTGAGTGTCCAACTCCCTTTGAAGACAAATTTTAATTTTAGCTCTTTTTTTTAACATAAAATCCAAGTTTTTCATTTGTATTATTAAAAAAACATCAATTTTCAATTTTTTTCATGCAACTCTTTCTTTTTAAAAAAATTAATAACATTTAAGTAAAAAAGTAAAACTAACACGGCCCTCCCCTAAAAAAGAACCTAGCTCTGCTACTGATGAAAATTCAATCTTTACAATTACGTGTGAAAGATATCTTAGTTTATGCAGAAAAATATATTATACCTTATCAACGGTGATAATCGATTTTATAAAATTATTTTATCTAAGAGTAAATTTGGTAAGACTACTTTTTTTTGGTTGATTTGGTTTTTAAATTAATCCATAACATGTAACTATTTTGTGCCTTTTATTTTGGGAAAAAAAGGTCAAGCTCTAAACAAAAGATAAAACTATACTTTTTTAGAAAAACCAACACCTCTCAAATTTGCCAAAAAGGCATTCCGGTCATAGACATAAATAACATAAAAAAAAATTAGATACACATATACAAAATTTTGCACAGGCATTATCAATTTGGTTAGAGTCATGAGAGTATCCATAATCCATATAAGTTTCATGTAATAAAAGCGAGTAAGTGTTAACAAGAACATATTTAATTAAGTTTTTCATTTTTTTTAATTATTTAACGAAAAAGACGAGTGAAATATGAAATTTTCTTCTTAAATTTAAAACTTTGTCAAATACCTATTTAAATTTGAAAATAGGTAAATACACCTTAAAATTATAAAATGTCAATGTTAGTAAGTGTCACCTATTTTGATGATATGATTGTTAACTTAGATGGCTAATTGACCAGAAAACCGTTAAATTTGGCTATCATTTTGCAAATTTTATTCAATTACTCATCTCGTGACGTGTATCCTGATCAGTTATCATTCTCTCATGTGATGTGGCGCCACGTTAGTAAATGTCACATATACAGTTAGCGACCATGTCATCAAATTAGAATAAGTAACATAGTAAAAATAATTTGATTGACATTTTACAATTTTAAAAATATATTTGTTTATTTTCAAATTTTAAAGAGACATTTGACAAATTTTTAAATTTTAAAAAGAAATTTGTTATTTCAATCAAAAAAAGACAGACAAAAACAGTCGAGTGTGACATCCTTTGGGTTCATGTACGGTCGTATTAGCCTAGGAATGGCCCTTATGTTTTCTATTATTCACCAACAGGCAACAATAACCATAGCAGCATCAGCATTGAGCATGCACACTTTCTTGTTCCACTTCTCGCGCGTGGTTCCACCTTATATCACTACAATTATATATATACTCCTTTCAGCTTTAAATATAAGCAACTTTAACTTTTTTAGATACATTAAATAACTAATATATCTAGTCTACAATATAAGCTTAATATATTAATTATTTAATGTATTTAAAAAGGTGAAAGTTGCTTATATTTAAGGCCGGAAGTAATATATTTTTTTCGACAAAGCAACATTACCACAATTATCTTTCACTAAACATGTACAAATTGATTTGTTTTTGTTCATAACATAAAAAAGATTATTTTTGACACATGTAAAAATTGATATTTCAAAGACACTTGTTGTATATTAGTAATATTTTTAGAACAATATAAAACTGTAAAATTATTTTGTCCTTTTAGACCCACATCAAATATTCAACTTATATAAATTTGGCTCCATCACTCTTAAGATTTTTAAAGATTTTCATAATATTAATTAAATTTTATATGAATTGAAATATTATTATTGAAATTTGTTCTTATTCATAGATTTTTTTAACAAAAATATCCTATAAAAAAGTAATAATTCTAAAGGGTTTTGTTATAACACGCCCATGAAGATGTGCATTAGCATCATTCATCTTGTAACCTTGTTTAATTCTACACTGAAAAAATTTCTCTCTCTTCAATTTGAATTTTTTTTATTTTATAAAGAGGGTGAATGATGATAATGCACATCATGAGTGTGTTTGTTACTTTATAAAAATAATAATAAAAAATTCCAAATTGAAGAGAGAGAAAAAATTTTAGTTTAGAATTAAACAAAGTAAATGATACTAATGCACACCTTCATGGGTGTGTTATAGCAAAACCCAATTCTAAATCACCTTTTTTTTTAAAATAAATGCCAAACTATCTTTTAATTTTTCTCCCATATACCACTTCCCTATGATACGACTCCTGACCATTCTATCTAATTTACTTCGTGTTAGTTGGTCACATCTTAAACATGCAGATCTTCACTTTTTTATAATTCTTTTTCAAATGAAAATTGGTTAGTGATGATAAAAAAAAAGACTACTAGTATTAAATAATTTGTAAGATTATTTACATATTATCAAGACCATATGCATTTTGAAAATTTTAAATAGTACGGTGATCATTAAAAATTACTTCTCAATAAATTATACTTGTATATGAAATTAAAATCCTTAATAGCTAAAATAGGCTAAATTTTGCTGAGAATATTGGTTAGAACAATAAGTTATACGTTCAAATTTTTTGAGAAATCTCGACACTATATTTATTATTATGGATATGAATTATATCTCTTATATATCTAACATTTTCTTTATCTTTAGTCAATGCGGAACTAACCACTCAAACTATAATTTCAACAATCTTCCCCTCAAATGAGAGTCATCCACTTCATTAGTCTTGATTCACACAAGGATCCAACTTTTGCTCTCAAACATGGCGACTACAACCCGGATACCAATAATCCAAGTCCCTTAAGAGATAATGAATAATTACACTACACCATCTTCATAAATTTTTTTGAGATATTATATAAATTTGACATGTCCAACATTTTCTCTCTTCCTAATCAACATGAAACTAATCACTCAAACTTAAATTTCAACATTAAATACATAAAAAAACAAATAAAAATTTACAATCAGCATAAATTTGTAATACAAAATATTTAAATAAAGTATAATTTCTTTCAACGTGATTATAAAAAAAAAATTCAATTCATAGATTTTATTTTAAAAGGCATATAAAAGGCGTGAGGTTTAAATTTTCGAAGAGGAACAATTAACAAGGAAGCTTCTGAAAGGAGAGAATTAGGGTTTGCAATATTCAATGACGAAGACGACGAAAGGTGGTAAAGTCATGAACCCTACCGATGCTTATCGAAAGGAGCTTCGGAAGAAGGAATTGAAAAGGGTATATTTTTTCACTTTCTCTATCTATTCCCCTTTAATTCGTTCCGTTTTTATGTAAATTTGTTCATTCTTTTATTTACTTCGTGACCTAATTTATGCTTAGCGATGTTTCAATGCAATTGATTAAAATTGCGAGTGTTAATTTTGCAAATTTTAATTTGAAAGATGCAAATAGTTTGATGAACGAAGATAGCTTTAGAAATAGCTTATTCATAAGCAATTATATGATAATCATTTATGTTATAAGCACTTAATTATTCTGTTTGTTTATGTTCTCCTTAAAGTTGACATTATTGCTTTTGTGTTGTGTTGTTTTGGTTTACAGAATAAGAAAGAAAGAAAGAAGGTGAGGGAGGTGGGGATTTTGAAGAAAGATCCTGATCAAATCAAGAAGCAGATTGATAACTTGGAAATGATGAGTAAGTTGTGCTTTATTTTATTATTATTATTATTAAGGTTGTGAAAGTCTAGTCTCATCTATTTTGCATCGCCATCGCCATTTTGTTGGAAAAATGTATTTTTTAATGATAAATGTTCATAATTAGTTGTTAGAAATGTCATTTGAGGATTCGAACTTGCAATGCAGCCCCTTATGTTCCTTTCGTTGAACCACCATACCACCTTATCTATCACTCTACTACATTGGCAAAATGTTTTTTGAGCATTGCTACTTTGTCATGGTTTGAACAATCTCTTCAATATGTGAACCTGTGAGAACTGAGAACTAATTTGCAGACAGCGGGAACAATGATACAAAATTACAAATCAAGTATAGAACTGTTAGGCTAATATTAGAGAATCGTAAATCTTATCAAATTGTATTAATGAAAAACGAAATTAAAAGTAACATAAAATTTGTTATATATAAATAAACAATATATTCTATATGACTTACAATTGAGATGACATTTTAGATACTTTTGCCTATTGAAAACCACTGCACATTGTTGATTATGACAGAGGCTGATGGCGCCTTGGATAAAGCAAGAAAGCACAAGAAGAGGCAACTACAAGATGAACTTAATCTTGTCATGAAGAAGAGGAAGGTAACAATTCATACTGTGTGTTTTGTTGGGCCACTTTTATTTTTATTTTTTATTGTCCTATATAGTTGTTTATAGATAGCGATACTGTGCAAGTCAGTTAATGTTTTTTCGAGGTAGAAACATGCTAATGTCAATATATGAAGAATGGTCATTAGCTCGTTACATCACAATTCAGAGAGCACTGATCACTTTGTACATGTCTATTATGATGCATTTTTTTTTTTGGTTTTTTATTGTCCGTACTTCTGTCTCATTTTTCTTCTACTTATATTGTCACATTCACATATTGCTACTTTCTTGCCTGTGAAACCATTTGTAACTTTCAGATTGGTCTCTCTTAGTTTATCATTGCCTCTAAGTGGTACTATCTCCGTCCCTAAATATAAGACTCTCTTGAGAAATTTCCTTATCCCTTTTTATAAGAAGACCCTTTTTGCATTTTCAACCATATTACCCTTAATTAATTACCTATTTCTCTACAACTTACAATAAATATCATGATATTAACATAAGTAAATTCTCTCTCTTAAAGGACCAACTTGTAAAACATCAACTAATAATAAATTTACTACTACTACTACTACTACTACTACTACTACTACTACTACTACCACTACCAATTTTCTTAATTCTTGTGATTTAGTCAGCAGGGTCCTATATGTAGAGACAAAGGTAGTAGTTTATCAGTGCTGTCGAATAGTGGTCATGGCGGATTGCAGTGGTGGATTTTTTGCCAATCACTATGGCCAATTTGTGAAGGTGGTACCATGACGTTTTATGGCGGAAATGGCGGCTCAATATAGCAGATTTGTTGCCTTCCGCCATCTACAATTGATAATACTGCTTGGTTTATTAGAGTATGACAGAAACAGGATACTGTCAATGAGTGAAAATAAAGATAACCTCATAACCAAGAGAGGCATATACCAAGCAGATGTTATGATGTAAAAAAAAATTATTTGTTTCTTATCGTCAGTAAATGTTTTTCTCTTCAACATAATTAAGAAACTTCTGTTTATCACGTATAGAGTGATTGCTAATTATATGACTCTGAAAACCAGTTGTAACAAGCACCTTGGTTGATGTGCAATTCTTCTCTGTAGGCAAGATCCACTACCTGTAGCTGAAGGGACCTTTTGAGTTTATCATAATCTGTAAGTGGTAGTGTTGTTGATATTTTCTCGGTCCAATGTAAAAGGTTGTCCGTTTGTAGTCATAGGCTGTACTGCGTTTCTACTGAAACAAACTTGTAATGGGTTGCTGTTAATTTTGACTTCAGACAGACCCATGTAATTTTTGGGCGTACATTTAAGTCTTGATTGGTAAAAGGAAAAACCAGAACTTTATGGAATGTAGTATTCATGAACCGAATTTGATATTGCTTTACTAGCTGAAGCTGCCTGTGTACTGCATTTATATATTTTTTTTATAAGAGGATGCAGAATTCAGCCTTTGAATTCAAAGACTCCAGTCAACTATATGCATAGTTTTATTAAATAATTGAATTCCTATTGACGATCTAAATATGATATCTTTTGGACAGGAATATGAAGATAAAATGAAGGAGAAGGGCGAGGCGCCTGTTATGTTCAGGTGAAAAATTTAGTATTATTTTCAGATACAAATTTATGCTCAACTTGTTTTTTGTGTAGTTTACAAATCCTTGGATATGTTTTGGACAGTCATTTAGGGCCTCCTCGAAGGAGAACAAGTGCAGAAGAGGAAGAGAGAGTTAATCAGCCACAACCAGAGGTATGATTTAAGTTGTTCTTGTGCGTGCAGGTTTATGTTTTTCACTTTCTTCTTATTCTTCTAAACTTACAAAACTAGAGTTGTCTAGGTGATGTTAATTATTTTTGAGTTACTAACGGGTTTTTACTCCAGGACTCGGTTTATTACCATCCTACCTTAAATCCTACCGGGGCTCCACCGCCAGGGAAACTTCCTATGTTCAAATCATCTATAGGTATGCTGAACTTCTTTTTCATATTTGAATGGTAAAATAATCTATCTGTAAATGATATTGTTTTGACATCTCTTTTATTTAATCAGTTTTCGTGCTGAACTGCAGGACCTAGAATTCCCTTGGTTGGTGCTTCGTCAAGTATGGCTGCATCATCCTCGGCAACAGAGTCCAAGGATGGTGTATTAGCCGTACCTCCACCTCCCCCACCACCACCACTGCCTGATGCTAGTTCAACTGACGGTGCTGTCTTACCTGCATCTTTGCCACTGCCTCCTCCACCTCCATTGCCTCCAAAGCCCGCAGCTGCAGTGCCTGCATCATTACCACCACCTCCTTTGCCGCCTCCACCTCCTGGTCCTCCACCTAAAGAGCAAGCTGTAAATCGGCCTTTACCCCCTCCTCCACCACCCCTGCAACAGTCTCAGCCACCTCCACCTGGGACCAGTGAAGGTGAAGACGGAAATCAGTCTGCATCAGCAGATAATCTATCTTCCAAGGAGGCTGGTCAGGTAGGCTCATTATTAGTTAAATGATTTAGTTTTTATCTTTCAAGACATGCTCTAATTGTATAAGTATGAAAGGACCGGAAAATATAGATATATTGAAAGCTTAGAAGTATTGGTGCTGTTGTGGGCATTTTTTTAATCCAAAATGATTCAGTGTGGGGATGCTGATATTTTTCAAAATTTAGGATGTGAGTATGGCAGGGAATATGTACTAAATTAATAAATATGTTTTAAAATATTTGTATGTTTACTAAATTAATATTCCTACGATTACTAAATTAATACTAAATAATAGTAAATAGTATAAGTATGTTATCATTTATTTAGAAGTACTAAAGACATGGCTGCAGACAATTTTTAGTCTATTTCTGTATTTGTTGGTCTGTTTCAGACTTTCAGAACCGATTCTCAGTTTTTTATGTTTAAGCTGAAAAAGGATGGATATGTATGCCGTTGTCTCTTTACTTGTATATGACTATGTGATCTCAGGTATACTATACTATATGCCACATGTTTTTGTCTATTCATGCTTCATCATGGCTACTAGACACTTCTCATGGTTGCCAAATGCCCAAATCGGAACACATCACATTTGATTGCTCTTAGTTTGAAACTCAGTCTTGTTATGATACACTTGACAAAAAATTCTTAGGAAATAAATATTTTTTTCTTTCTGAAATGTAGGTGCAGCTTCCTCCGCCACCTCCTCCACCAAGTCGTAGGCCACCGAATTCTGGGGCCATTCAGTCTGACGGTGTCATGGTTTCCAGTGACAATAAGAATTCTCTGTCAAACCAGGAGATCCAAAACTTCGTTCCTGGACCCACATTAATCCCAAGTTTACAGCCTGCTGTATTGCCTCCTGGAATATGTCGGTTCCCACCACCCCCACCTGATATGAGGCCTCCTTTACCTGTGGCTGGACTTCCTGGTCAAGCACCACCTCCTGGAATGATGGTACCCATAATCCCAAGGCCCCCTCCACCCGGGCCTCCTCCAGTGACGAGACCACCACTTCCACCTGGTCCTCCTCCAAATTTTCAGGAAGAGTATTATATGGCAAGTAAGCCACTTCCTCCTCAGAAACCATCATATGTTAAATCTGCTGCTTCTACTGTTGTTAAAAGGCCATTAGCTCAGCACACTCCAGAACTCACGTCAATGGTAAGTTGATTCAATTTGTTTTCATTTTAGCATTTCATTCTTCTTCATTCATCTATTAAATACACATTTAATTCAACTTAGTTCTAAAACATAACCCCTTTTCAAGTAAGTTTTCTTGCAGTATTGTATAATATTTTCATGCTGCTCATTAAGCTAATGGCAACATACTGTATTATACTGATGCTAATATTTGACTTCTCTGCTACATGGTCAAAAGCTCAAGTGATCAAAGTTTGAATCTTCATAGAGGGAAAATTGTTTTAATGAGATGTTATTTGAGTAATGTATATGAGTTAAATAAATTAACAGATCTAAATTGTTTACGACAACTTAAACTGGCTGCATTTGTTAATTTCTGGTCTTTTTGTATATGTAATTCTTCTAACCGAGTTTGGATCATGTTTTTTTACTAGGTTCCTGCATCTGTGCGGGTGAGAAGGGAGACTGCAATGATCAAAACAAAACCGAAACCACCAGTGTCAACATTAACACCTAGGACAGTCTCTGTGACACCAGCGCCAAGGCCAACTATTGTAAAACCAGAGTCAGTGAGCTCCTCATCTGCTCCAAAAGCACCCAGCATTGATGACTCATACACGGCTTTCTTAGAGGACATGAAAGCCCTTGGTGCCCTTGGTAGTTGAGATCACTGTGAATGACAGAATCACAAAATGACAAGGACGTGCACAGTTGTTTGTATTCAATGAACCACTAATGACATTTATTTAATTTTGTCGTTTATACATAGAAATACACTTTTTTTTTTTTTTTTATGGTTGGTAATTAAGTAGAGGAGGGAATTAGTGTTCGGAAGTGGGTGCAATTAGGGTCGTAGTCAGGGTGATTAGTTGAAAAGTTCTATGTAATTCGGGAGAGGAACAATAAACTATACACCTACAACTTTTGAGAGACCTCAACTTCATATTTTTATTAAAAATTTTTAAAGCACAAGGATATGAACTGTATCTCTTACAATATCTAACAATTTCTTCATTTTTAGTGGATGTGGAACTATCCACTCACACTAAAATTCCAACAATCCCCCCTCAAATGTGACTCATCCACTTCACTAGTCTTGATTCACACCTGGACCCTGCTTCCACTCCTACAACATTGCGAAGTACAACTCGGATACAGTAAAATCTCTATAATTTAATAAAGTCGGGATCGGAGAAATTTATTAATTTAGAGAGTTATTAATTTATCGATAAATTAATAATTATTAATTTAAAGAGTTTTTAATAACTTGTAAATCAATAATGACTTTAATTAGTAATATGCATTGGAAATCAATAATGACTTTAGTAATATGCATTAGAATTCACTAATGACTTTTGATGTAAACAAGAGGAACAAATGAGTTCAATGTATTATTGAGCAAATTTGCCATATATAAATTACATGAATGTGATAGAGTATTAACACCATATCTCACAAGATGACTTTTCATCTAAAAGGTGTTGCAAAATCAACTATGTCAGATCAAATGCAACACCTGAGCTATTGGATGCAATAAGAAAAGTTAGAGATGAACTCCAAATGAACTTGAACTTTAAAGGAAAACAGATAACTATTGAATCATATTTTAATAGTGTAATATATTTTTCTTAGTTTCTATGAATTATTAATTTATGATTTTCTTGGGACCAAAAATTACAAAGGGATCTCCCAAAAAATTATTATCTTATTATTTTATCAAATTTTTCAATTTTTTACACTGGCCCAAGTCGGGACCGGATAATTTTATTATTTTAGAGAGTTTATTAATTTACCGAGTATTAATTTAAAGAGATTTTACTGTACCACTTGTTCAAGCCTCTTAAGAGATATTGACACCACATCTCCATAAAAATCTTAAGATATTATATGGATTTGACATGTCTAACATTTTCTCTCTTCCTAATCAACGCAAGACTAATCACTCACACTTGAATTTCAACACTAAATACATAATAAAACAGTTAAAAATTTACAATCAACATAAATTTATAATACAAAATATTTAAATAAAGTATAATGTCTTTCAATGTGTAATATATTTTAATTTTAATCCCTAGATAGTGATTTTCTTATCTAACTTTTCTTAGGGATTCTTTTAAAACTTGATAGTGACATATTTTAATATAAGAAGAAAGTTGTATTTTCTGAATTATTTTTAGTTTAAATATTAAATTTTACGACAAAAAAAAGTTGAAAAATACATTTCCAAACTTTTTTGTATAGGTAAAATATAATTTTCAGAAGATAAAAGATGGTCCGAGTAATTTTGTACGGTCAGCAGCACCTACAAGCCCAACTACATAGGCCCAAAACGTTATTGTGTCGAATCTTATGTTTTGTATATCTTTTCCGTGATTTTCCTCCACTAGAAAACGAAGAAGAATCATTCATTACAGTGTAGAACGAAGAAGAAAATATAAAGAACAAAAAAATAGATATAGATAATTAGATACTAATAATCTTCGTTCCCGTTTATCTATGATCATCACTCTCAATTTGAAATCGCTCCATTAGAAACAAACAGAGACATATAAAACGTGAGAGGTTCCAATTTTCGAAGAGGAACAATTAACAACGAAGCTTCTGAAAGAAGATAATTAGGGTTTCCAATATTCAATGACGAAGACGACGAAAGGGGGTAAAGTCATGAACCCTACCGATGCTTATCGAAAGGAGCTTCGGAAGAAGGAATTGAAAAGGGTATCTATTTTCACTCTCTCTTTATATTCCCTTTAATTCATTTCGTTTTTATGTAAATTTGTTCATTCCTTTTTTTACTTCATGACCTAATTTATGCTTAGCGATGTTTATAGGTGCGTTTGTTTCAGCTTTTTTCTTTTCAAAAAATTCTATTTTTTTTTATAAAAAAATCACTTTTTAAATTTATTTTATTTGTGTTCGTTTGGGAGCGGACTGAAACCACTTGATGCTAGAACTCTCCCCGAAGTCTAGACTACCAGGGACCCCTTCCCCTAGGAACCAGAGGGTGAAAACCGGAAAAAAATAGCTTATACATGACCAATTATATGATAAGCATTATGTTATAAGCACTTAATTATGCTGTTTATTTATGTTATCCATAAAGTTGACATTATTGCTTTTGTGTTGTTTTGGGTTATAGAATAAGAAAGAAAGAAAGAAGGTGAGGGAGGTGGGGATTTTGAAGAAAGATCCTGATCAAATCAAGAAGCAGATTGATAACTTGGAAATGATGAGTAAGTTATGTTTTATTTTATTAAGTTCTCCATTGGAAGGAAGTGAAATTCTAGTTTCATCTCTTTTGCATCACCATTGCCATTTTGTTGTAAAAATGTAATTTTTTAATGATAAATGTTCGTAATTATTTGTTAGAAACGTCATTTGAGGATTTGAACTTGCTATGCAACTCCTTATGTTCCTTTCGTTGATCCACCATACCACCTTATCTATCACTTTACTACATTGGCAAAATGTTTTTTGAGCATTGCAAAAGGACTACTTTGTCATGTACTACTATCTAGTAATTGTCATGGTTTGAAGTTTGAACCATCTCTTCAATATGTGAACTTGTGAGAAATAATTGCAGACAGTAGAAGCAATCATACAAATCAAATATAGAACTGCTAGGCTAATATTAGAGAATCATAAATCTTATCAAATTGTAATAATGAACAATGTATTCAATATACCATACAGTTCGATATGGTAAATTTTGAAATAATACTTCAATATACTATTCAACATGGGCAGGCGTGTCTGTCACTCTGTCTAGGGCTCTAGGCTGTATTGTTCATTATGTTCCTAATACCTACCCCAGTATTCTACTTCTTTTCCAAACTGTGGGGTACACATAATGATACTTTAATTTTTCCCTGGCATTCAGTAAGTAGTATAATTATAAGTTACAATTGAGATGACATTTTAGATACTTTTGCTTATTGAAAATCACAGTTCATTGTTGGTTGTGGCAGAGGCTGATGGTGCCTTGGATAAAGCAAGAAAGCACAAGAGGAGGCAACTACAAGATACACTTAATCTTGTTATGAAGAAGAGGAAGGTAACAACTCATATGTGTGTGTTTTGTTGGGCCACATTTTTTATTTTCCTATATATCTCTGCAGATTTTCATGTAGTTATGTACACAACTATGCTCCTTCTTGCATGTAAAACAGATAAAACAGTGACAACTGATCTTTGGATTGTTGAACCAATAGCCAAGTCGTTTTCTTTTCTCTCAATGAGACTATGCCATTTTTCAATACCCTGAGCCTGTCAAACTTTGCAGAAGGTTTCCTATCAAACTTTTTTCCCATCTCGGAAGAAGTAAAGGAAATCCTGGTTTGTTTATAGATAGTGATATACCGTGGGAGTCAGTTAATGTTTTTCGAGGTAGAAACATGCTATTGTCAATATATGAAGAATAGTCATTAGCTCGTTACACATAATTCTGAGAGTACTGGTCACTCTGTATATGTCTGTTATAATGCAAATATTTTTTTTGTTTTTTTATTGTATGTACTGCCGTCCCATTTATCTTCGACTTAATGTTATCACATATAAACTGATTGATACTTTCTTGCCTCTGAAACCATTTGTAACTTCTAGATTGGTTTATGTACTATTCTGTACTGTTCTTGTGTATCACTAAGAGTAGTTGAAGGTCCGTCTAGGTTTATCATTGCCTCTAAGTGGTGCTATCTCCGTCCTTAAATATAAGAATAAAACCCTCTTGAGAAGACCCGTGAGCCTAGCTCAGTTGGTAGGACATTTGCACTTAAAGTGCAGGGATCGGGGTTCGAATCCTGGTACACCCACTTATTCACCTTTAAGGGGTGAAATTCTAGCCACTAGGCTATCTGACCCAAAAAAAAACCCTGTTGAGAAATTTTCTTGTCCCTTTTTATAACACTCTCTTTGAATTTCTGATCACACTAATTATTTCTTTACCTACACGACCCTAATTGTTTGACCTCTTTCTCTACAACATACATTAAATATTATGATAGGAACATAAATAAATTCTCTCTCTCTCTCTCTCTATATATATATATATATATATATATATATTAAAGGAAAAACTTATAAAAACAACATCAACTAATAATAAATGTATTTCTACTACTACCAACTTTCTTAATTCCTGTGAAGTAGTCAACACGGTCCTATATTTAGGGACAGAGGTAGTAGTTTATCAGTGCTATCAAATAGTGGTGATGGCGGATTGCGGTGGTGGAATTTTTGCCAGTCACTATGGCCAATTTGTGAAGAAAGGTGGTACCATGACATTTTATGGTGGAAATGGTGGATTAAAATAGCAGATTTTTGGCCTTCTGCCATCCGCAACTGATAACACTGCTTGGTTTATCAGAGTATGACAGAAACAGGATACATTTAATGAATGAAATAAAGATAACCTCATAACCAAGAGAAGCATACAGCAAGCACATGTTATGATGTAAAAAAAATTATTTGTTTCTTATCATCTATAATTGTTTTTTTGTTCAACATATTTAAGAAACTTCTTTTTATCACGTATAGAGTGACTGCTAATTACATGACTCTGAAAACCAGTTGTAAGAAGCACCTTGTTGATGTACCATTCTTCTCCGTAGGCAAGTTCCACTAACAGTAGCTGAAGGGACCTTTTGAGTTTATCACAATCTGTAAGTCGTAGTGTTGTTGATATTTTCTTGGTCCAATGTAAAAGGTTGTCCGTTTGTAGTCATAGGCTGTACTGCGTTTCTAATGAAACAAATTTGTAATGGGTTGCTGTTAATTTTGACTTCGACAGACCCATGTAATTTTTTGGCATGCATTTATTTCTTGATTGGTAAAAGGAAAAACCAGAACTTTATGGATATGTAGTATCCATGAACCGAGTTTGATGTTGCTTTAGTAGCCGGCTGATGCTGCTTGTGTTATGCATTTATATTTTTGTTTAACAGAGGATGCAGAATTCAGCCTTTGAATTTGAAGACTGCAGTCAACTGTATGCATGATTTTATTAAATAGTTCCTATTGACGATCTAAATCTGATATCTTTTGGACAGGAATATGAAGAGAAAATGAAGGAGAAGGGCGAGGCGCCTGTTATGTTCAGGTGAAAATTTTAGTGTTATTTTCAACTAAAATTTATGCTCAATTTGTTAAATGTTATTTACAAATCCTTGTATGTCTTTTGAGCAGTCATTTGGGGCCTCCTCGAAGGAGAACTAGTGCAGAAGAGGAAGAGAGAGTTAATCACCCACAACCAGAGGTATGGTTTAAGTTCTTCTTGTCTGTGCACGTTTACGTTTTCCCTTTCTTATTCTTCTAAACTTACAAAACTAGAGTTGTCTAGGTGATGTAAAATGATTTTGAGTTACTGACCGGTTTTTACTCCAGGACTCTGTTTATTACCATCCTACCTTAAATCCTACCGGGGCTCCACCGCCAGGGAAACCTCCTATGTTCAAATCGTCTATAGGTATGCTGAACTTCTTTTTACATATTTGAATGGTAAATAATCTATCTGTAAATGATATTGTTTGACATTTCTTTTATTTAATCAGTTTTCATGCTGAATTGCAGGACCTAGAATTCCCTTGGCTGGTGCTTCGTCAAGTACTGCTGCATCATCCTCGGCAACAGAGTCCGAGGATGGTCTATTAGCTGTACCGCCACCTCCCCCACCACCACCACTGCCAAATGCTAGTTCTACTGATGGTGCTGTTTTACCTGCATCTTTACCACTGCCTCCCCCACCTCCCATGCCTCCAAAGCCCGCCGTTGCAGTTCCTGCATCATTACCACCACCTCCTTTGCCGCCTCCTCCTCCGGGTCCTCCACCTAAAGAGCAAGCTGTAAATCGGTCTTTACCCCCTCCTCCTCCACCCCCGCAACAGTCTCAGCCACCTCCACCTGGCACCAGTGAAGATGAAGAGAGAAATCAGTCTGCATTGCCAGATAATCTATCTTCCAAGGAGCCTGGTCAGGTAGGCTCATTATTAGTTAAATGAATTGGTCTTTATCTTTCAAGACATGGTCTAATTTTATAAGTATGAAAGGACCGGAAATTATATATATATTGGAAGCATTGGTGCTGTTGTGGGCATTTATTTTATCCAAAATGATTCAGTGTGGGTATGCTGTTATTTTTCGAAATTTAGGATGTGAGTATGGCAGAGAATATTTAATAAATTAATAAACATTTTTTTTAAAAAACTTGTCTGTTTACTAAATTAATAATAGGAAAAAGCTAACTAGTGCACCCCATGCACTAGTTAAGGAACCTCAATATAATATTATTGTATTGAAACTTGTGTAATCAATGTTTGCAAAAGTTAAAAAATGTTGTTTTCAATGTAAAACTTACTTTTTTTGTATTGTTAACTAGTGCATGGGGTGCACTAGTTAGCATAACCCTTAATAATAAATAATAGTAAGGTAACCAACGAAATACTAAATAATAGTAAATAGTATCATATCATTTATTTAGAAGTACTAAAGACATGGCTGCAGACAATTTTTAGTCTATTTCTTGATTTGTTGATCTGTTTCAGAACCAATTGTAAGTTTTTTTTAAACATTTTGAAGTATGTTCAAGCTGAAAAAGGATGAATATATATGCCGTTGTCTCTTTGCTTGTATATGTCTATCCGATCTCATATATACCGTATGCCACAGGTTTTTGTGTATTCATGGTTTATCAATGGCCACCAGACACTTGTCATGGTTGCCAAATGCCCAAATGGGAACACATAACATTTTATTGGTCTTAGTTTGAATTTTGAAAATCACTCTTGTTATGATACACTTGACAAAAAGGTCTTTGGAAATAATTATTTTCTTTCTGAAATGTAGGTGCAGCTTCCTCCGCCTCCACCTCCACCAAGTCGTATGCCACCAAATTCTGGGGCCATTCAGTCTGATGGTGCTGTGGTTTCTAGTGACAATAAGAATTCTCTGCCAAACCAGGAGATCCAAAAATTGGTTCCTGGGCCTCCTCCCCCTCCTCCTCCAAGGCAACAACCTCCTGGTCCAGGACCCACATTAATCCCAAGTTTACAGCCTGATGTATTGCCTCCTGGAATATCTCGGTTCCCACCACCCCCACCTGATATGAGGTCTCCTTTACCTGTGGCTGGACTTCCTGGTCAGGCCCCACCTCCTGGAATGATGGTCCCCATCATCCCGAGGCCCCCATATGGTCCTCCACCTGGGCCTCCTCCAATGATGAGACCACCACTTCCACCTGGTCCTCCTCCAAACTTTCAGGAAGAAGATTATATGGCAAGTAAGCCACTACCTCCTCAGAAACCATCATATGTTAAGTCTGCTGCTTCTACTGTTGTTAAAAGGCCATTAGCTCAGCACACTCCAGAACTCACATCAATGGTAAGTTGATTCAATTTGTTTTCATTTTAGCTCTTGAATTTCATTCTTCGTCATATGTCTATTAAGTACACATTTAGTTCAACTTAGTTTTAAAACATAACCCCTTTTCAAGTAAATTTTCATGCAGTAGTGTATAATATTTTCACGCCGCTCATTAAGCTAATGGCAACATACTGTATTATTCTGATGCTAATATTTGACTTCTCTGCTACATGGTCAAAAGCTCAAGGGATCAAAGTTTGAATCTTCATAGAGGGCAAATTGTTTTAATAAGATATTATTTGAGTTATGTCTATGAGTTAAATAATTTAACAGATCTAAATTGTTTAGGACAACTTAAACTGGCGCATTTGTATATGTAATTCTTCTAATCGAGTTTGGATCATGTTGTTTTACTAGGTTCCTGCATCTGTGCGGGTGAGAAGGGAGACTGCAATGATCAAAACAAAACCAAAACCACCAGTGTCAACATTAACACCTAGGTCAGTCTCTGTGGCCCCGGGGCCAAGGCCAACTATTGTAAAACCAGAGTCAGTGAGCTCATCATCTGCTCCAAAAGCACCCAGCATTGATGACTCATACTCTGCTTTCTTAGAGGACATGAAAGCCCTTGGTGCCCTTGATGGTTGAGATCGGTGTGAATGACCGAATCACAAAATGGCAAGGATGTGCACAGTAGTTTGTATTCAATGAACCACTCATACGACATTTATTTAATTTTTTCTTGATGATAAAGTATTTAAGACCTTGAAAACTCATGTAATTCTAATTTATATCCTCTCTACTTAGTTTAAACTGGTGCACTGTTTTTCTTTTTTGACAACAAATTGGTGCACTGTTTTATTTTTTATTTTATGGTTTTATAAATGACATTTCATTTTAAAAAAGTAGTATCTTTTAGAAATTGGTTGTGTTGTCTTGACTTTTAGGCTAGTGTGTGTTGAAGAACCATTTGGAATTTGATCATTGTGTTGAGGGGTGTTCGGATTGCGGCTTTCATTATTTGTAAACTGACAAGTACCAAAGAGATTGTTTATTTGGAAGCATTGGCATCATCTTTATCTAAAAGGAACATTGGAAAAGTGCTTATCCATTCTTCTATAATTGAGAAATTAATATGGCAAAACATTTTGGACTTCCAGCATTGCCAACACACAGCCAGACCAACATTCGATAATAATAGCAATGCTATATTTAGCATATTCCTAATAATAATAAATTAATAATTAATATTAATATTAATATTAATAATACAATACATACGCCATTGCTAACGTGGGCACACCTTGGCAATATTCTTAACTAGACAACATGTGACTATGAACTGTGATTTTTAATCCAATAATGAACTTCACTACTCATTTCAACTTACATATCACTCATCATATCTTTGTCTGTTAACTGTTATAAGTAAAAAAAAAGTCCATATACTATATGTTTGTCCATTGTTTTTCCTCCAACTTGATGTTTTTAGTATTTATTTGACTTATGCTAATTTGACTTTATGGTAATCCCAAGTGGATTCTATCCGTTGAATATTGAATATGAACACGAATATGCTTTTCTAGTGCTTGGTTAGAAGTTCAACTAAAACAGAACAATTAATACACACACATATAATAATAATACTCCATTTCATTGTACCTAACTGTGGCTGACCATTAATTCATAAAAATTGTTTATGGACACAGGCACACAACTTTTACATACACTTGCGAGTTGCGACATCTGATTAATCACATGCAAAACTATGATTAATTCAGTTAACTATCTTTTCAACCGAACTAGCCATATTTTTAAATGTGATTAATCAGATGTTGCGCCAACGTAAAAAAGTGATTGTTAGTAGTTAATCTTAACATAAAGCTTCAAAGTCCCAAAGTGAACCAACTACCATCACATGTATTCCCCCATACACCCACTTGGTATTTTAGAAGCTGAGTTTCTCTTACCATTGGCCATCTTATCTTATACTTAATATTTTAAGAGCAACATGAAGTCAACTAGGGAAGGTAAGGCCAGGCCTGTGGGGCACGGCACTCATATTCATGATATCAAGATGGTTAAATCTAAATTATAAAACTGTTGGGAGAGAGTTGATAAATTTAGAAATTTTATATTTGAACAAAAGAAGAAGAGGGAGACAAATTGAAAGTGACTACTAATTTATTACTACAAAAACAGAAAATTGATTTTTGGAACATGTTCTGAGATTTATGTGAAAATGAAGTATTGAAACATCATTCTTTGTCTGTTAGCTCAGTAACCTTTAATTCTTCAACTTGTTTGGCGCCAGCCATGAAGACTGTTGTCTCCATAGGTTTCTTGTTTTGTTGCTCACTTCTGTTCTTGCTTTTGGATTCTTCAACTTCACTTCCTCTATGTGTTGATTCAAGTATGTGTAACTTTTCTTCCTTTTCCATTATTTTTATACTTGGTTTTTCATTATAGATGTGTATTGGTTTTGTTTATGTTAATTTTGTTTTGGTGTAGGGGCACCCTTTACCCTCAATACTACACTCAAATTTTGTCCTTACAATGGAAGTACTTGTTGCAACTCTAAGCAAGATGTTCAAATACAGAAGCAATTTCAACAGATGAATGTATCTGATACTGCCTGTGCCTCGGTTTTGAAATCAATACTTTGTGCGGTAAGATTTTGTTTATGACTTAATATTTATTTTATAGATAACTCAATGAACAAGTAAAAATGTATTCATGGTTTTTATATGATCCATCAAGGTCTGGTAGGTTGACTAGCTGTTATTACAGGTCAACTTTGATCTATAGTTTTTATGAGTGAAAAGTGGAAAGTTGGAAACTTATAGTGATATGCAGAGTGTATGTATGGATTGACGGTGAATTTGGCAAAATCAGAGTAGAACACCGTAATTCTACCAAACTTACCGTCAATATACACTGAGTATGTTGGAAAATTTTCTTTCTCATGTAGTAATGAGAACCAACTTGTTGGGTGAGATCTTGATGTATTGAAACCTATACTAGTAAGTAGTAACCAAGGTTTTAAGTGTGTTTGGTTCTACAGTGACAACATTGATTTTAGTTAAAAGTGAATTGAATGTGAAGTGATTTATGTTTAGATATATTCATGTAAACTGAGTGAAAATAAATTTGAGTTTGATAATCATATTTGGAGTCAAAAGCTTGAATCAATTCTAGATGCAAAATTAATAAATTTGACTCTCTTTATTGTGATACTAAATACACACTAAATCGCAGTTGCGATCATGCTCATGATCCTAAACATTGTAAAGAACCATAGTCAAATGCAATTGATACAACTTCAGTTGCAGTTGTTGCGACGTCAAAAACCTTGATGATGCGGCTTAGATTGCTGTCACAGGCCTCTTTTAAAACCTGCTAGTAACCATTGTTTTTCACTTCAACCCTTAACTTATGTCTTTCACATAACTAGCTAACTTTGTTTATTTGTAGAGGTGTGACCCTTTTTCGGGGGAGCTGTTTACAGTTCAATCCACAGCCAGATCAGTTCCCGTGCTTTGCGATTCTGCCATTCCAGCAAATTCTTCTCAGTCAAAGGCATCAGTACATGACTTCTGCTCTGAAGTATGGGATACATGTCAAACTGTGTCAATAATAAACTCACCATTTTCCCCTTCTTTACAAGGTCAAGGAGGAGGATTACCAGCTAATACCAATGCAACAAAACTGAATGAACTATGGCAGTCCAAAACCGATTTCTGTAATGCATTTGGAGGAGCCTCCAGTAATGAATCGGTATGTTTTGAGGGTGAACCTGTTGTGTTAAATAAAACTGATACACCAATTAGTCCTCCTCATGGCTTGTGCCTTGAGAAAATTGGGAATGGATCTTATCTCAATATGGTTGCTCATCCCGATGGATCAAACCGTGCGTTTTTCTCAAGTCAAATGGGTAAAGTTTGGTTGGCAACTATTCCGGAAGAGGGATCAGGAGGAAAGTTGGAGCTTGATGAATCAAGTCCTTTTGTTGATCTAACTGATCAAGTTTATTTTGATACTCAATTTGGAATGATGGGAATGACATTTCATCCAGATTTCGCAAATAATGGTCGATTCTTTGCTTCATTTAACTGTGATAAAGATAAATGGTCTGGATGCAATGGAATATGTTCTTGTAATTCAAATGTCAATTGTGATCCATCAAAGCTAGGTACTAGTAACGGCGCTCAACCGTGTCAATATCAAACTGTTATTGCAGAATATACTGCTAATGGCACTGCGTCTAAGCCATCCTCGGTACACATTTCTACGTTACACATAAAAAATTATAGTTTCTATAAGGTGTTCAATTCATTGGATAGAATAGAAGTATAGAACTATCTAATGATTGTTGATTTTTCAGGCTGTAAGTGCTAAACCAACTGAGGTTAGAAGAATATTTACCATGGGCCTCCCATTTACATCGCAACATGCCGGTCAAATACTGTTTGGACCTGATGATGGTTATTTATACTTCATGATGGGAGATGGAGGTGGTTCAGGTGATCCATACAATTTCGCCCAAAACAAGAAATCTTTGCTTGGAAAGATTATGAGGCTTGATGTAGACAACATTCCAAGTGAGTCATATGTCATTTATTTTTTTTGTTAATGTATCTTAGATTCATAATAAGACTCGATTCGTGATTCAAAAAATAGGTCTTCTTATTCACGATTTGAATCTCGACAATTAACTCTATCATGAACCTTCAGGTGCATCAGAAGTTAGTAAACTTGGACTTTGGGGTAGCTACTCTATTCCTAAGGATAATCCATTCAGTGAAGATAAAGATTTAGAGCCTGAAATATGGGCCTTGGGATTAAGAAATCCTTGGCGATGCAGTTTCGATTCAGAAAAACCTTCCTACTTTTTTTGTGCAGATGTTGGACAGGTTTGTGAATGCTTATCTCGAATGAGATTTCAGAAATGATATTTGTACATATGAAAAATTTTAAACCTGCAATGCAACACTAGTTAATGATGTTCAAAACTAGAGTTAGTGACTAATGGAGTTTTTTTAATGAGTGTGCCACTATTGGATAACTCATTAATAATACACCGAGTTTCATTAACGACAATTTAGTACATTATTCAACTAAGCTGTTTGTTAACAAAGTTTGATGAATGTATAACTGTTCGAGAGAACAGGAATGCACATGTCTTTCTGAAGGGTAAAATAGTTGCTAATATTCTTAGTTACACAAAAATGATTTGCAGGATCTTTATGAAGAGGTGGATCTCATTACAAAAGGTGGAAACTATGGATGGCGTGTTAATGAGGGACCGTATCCATTCACTGCTACAGATTCACCCGGAGGCAATACCTCCCTTAAATCCATAAATGCAATTCTCCCCATAGCGGGATACAACCATTCCCAAATAAACAAGAATGAAGGATCAGCATCAATTACCGGAGGATATGTTTATCGATCCACAACCGATCCTTGCATGTTTGGAAGGTACGCTGGCCTTTTCTTTTATAGCATTCAACTAGTTTTCATATTATGTAGTTGTTGAAAGTCGCACATAGGATAAGATATAGTCTAAAAAAGTGTTTATAAGTAGGAGACATCTTTCACCTTACATGACGTATTTGTAAGCATGAGTTAGACCTAACTCATATATTTGCGATGGAACTTGTTTTAAAACCATTTGGTTCTTTTCAGGTACCTGTATGCTGATCTTTATGCGGGTGCAGTTTGGGCTGCCACTGAAGATCCTGAAAATAGTGGAAATTTCACGACTAGCAAAATCCCTTTCGGCTGTGCACATGATTCTCCTATACCGTGTGACTCAGGACCTAGTAGTGTTCCAGCTCTTGGATACATCTTTTCATTTGGGCAGGATAACAAGAAAGATGTTTACATTCTTGCAAGTACTGGCGTTTACCGAGTTGTTCCTCCAAGCCGCTGCAATTACACTTGCTCACAGGAAAAGGCGTCAACAGCTACTCCTCCTTCTCCGTCTCCGTCTAATGCAAGCCATTTGAGTAACTTCAATGGATATCTGTTTCTGCAGATTTCATTTTTATTGATGCTTTTGATGAGTTTTATATAGTATATGCTGATTATGGTCACTGTAAATTTGGGATAGATAAGAGAATGTTTTATTCACATGCTCTTTCTTGCTTTCTACTCTTTTCCCCTTGTGTAAGTCTAATATCAAAGACACTCTTGATAAGAATGAATGATAGAAAGTATAATTATCTTCTTTGTCCAAAATTTCTTTAATCTTTTTGTTCCTCAATCATGTCAGAGTCCTCAAATCCTTATATTGAATCATTGAGTTTAAGTCATGAGTCCATCTTCAACTAGCTTTCTTGATCTCCGTCAGTAGAAATGTAACTTGTAGCTATAAATCTAGTATCTAACTTCTCTTTGATCATGAAACGCCGGCCAATCTTAATATGCTTGTCTTGCCGGCACAAGTTATGGTGCATAAGTCATGCTTATGCACCGTGCATAAATATCTCATATTGCTTAGTGCACCTCCCAAATTTCTAGTGCACCCCCAACTAAATTGCTTAGTGTACCTCCAAAATTTCTAACACACCCCCAAATTGGGGGTGCACTATAAATTTGGGGGGTGCACTAAGCAATTTGGTTGGGGGTACACTAGAAATTTGGGAGGTGCATTAAACAATTTTCATTGTTTATGCACGGTGCATAAGGAGAAAGCTTATACACCATAACCACTCTTTGTCTTGCCATGTTGAGCACAATTATGAGCAATACCGATGGCTGATTTATCGGCAGAACAATTTTATAGGACCTTCACATTTTATCAATAAACTTGTGGCACAAGTTTCATCCATAACAGCTCTCAAATTCCTAGTGTCATACCTCTAAATTCTAGCTCAACGGTTAATCGAGCAAAAGTCAGTTTTATAGAGTTGAGTTATCAAAAAATAAAATGGTTGGATCGGAAGGGTATATGGTGCTTGTGCAAATTAATTTTTATCCTCAAATTAAAAGTTGTCTCTTGATGTGAGTTTTGCATCCATATTTTGGCTAATAACACCTCTCCATAAGTCCATATTAACAATATCAACTTGCTAAGTTATAGAGAGAATTGTTAGATATAAATATGAATTTATGTATGGGATGGGACCCTAGTGACTGGTGTGTTGCTAGGGACTTCAATCATGTTCTTTATCAAAGATCATGCTGATATAATTTATCAATTATATTATTTGTCAATTACTCTTATCTTTTTCAATAAAATATTTTCTTGGCTGCATATATTTAAAAATAAAGTTTTTTAAACAAAGTTTTTTTTTAAACACATTTTGTTTCCTGTTATATTCAAAAAAAAATAATTGGTACATCATATCATATTAATTTTTTTCAGTACATCATAACATTAAGTTTATTGAAAAGAGAAAATATGAACAAAAAAGTAATAATTTATTGATGGATTAAATAAGGGGTATAATAGAAAAAAAAAGTGCAAAAATCATTTTCTTAATTTAATGTTACTATTCAAGAACTACAGTTAAAAAATAACGGAGGGAGTATTTAAATAAAAGAAAACATTGTACCAAAAAATACATTATTTCAAATTAAAAAATCCAAACAAAAAAAGCCAAAGCCAAACCTTAACTATGCCCCATCTATCAAGATGAAACCTAAACAACATATTCCATGACACGAACTCTATGTTAAAAGTCAAAACATACATACATGTTTTTTTAAGCACATATACATACATGTTTTTTTTTTTGAAACAAATATACATACATGTTTGAACTTGGAGAAAGTCACATTTTCATGATCTTGTATGCGTGTGTGGAAACACACATTCATTCCAAGTTTACAATATTGGTTTGTTCATGTTCTTTATTTATGTGTTTGTTTTTCTAGATCAATTTAGTTGCAAGTACTACTAATTAGTAATGATCAACACATATGATATGAGAATCTAGCTAGCTTAGACCATGGATAGTGTATGCAATGCATGATGATGAGATGATGAGATGAAGAGAAGTTTAATTTATGTTATGCCCCACCATTACATATACACAACTGAACCTAGTACTGTTGTTTTATGAGGCCCCTCTCACCAATTATTGAAGTCTGAAGACATGCTTCAACAAAACATCTTTCGTGCGGTGAAAAACTTCTGAAATAGTCCCATGCTTAAGCTTAAAGCTTTTACTTTTTCTCTTCTTTTTAATAGAAAAAATACATTTATCAGCAATTAGATGAAATATAACTTTATTGATTTTTTTTTGTCGAAACCGGGGTATAACATAAATTAACAGCTATTTCATACCTAAGGTGAGGATCGAACCCTCGAATCTTGGTTAAGGGAGGATGAGCCCCAACCGCTAAACCAAACCCCTTGGGTTATATAATTTTATTGATTGATCATATGTGTTTCAATAATAATATTTACATGAATATATATCCACATATAATATAGGAGATTTATAGATTTATGTAGTACTACTTTGTTATGCTTTCAAAGAATGGGACTTCAATTTATTTTCTTTCTCAACCAGATTTTTGACATTGATTACAATAATACTGTGTTTAAGTTTTATGACAAACCAATTTAAATTGAAGTTAAATTTGAGTATCATTAATTTACCAAAAAAAATGCAAGAAGTATCATTAAGATGATAAGATCTTCATTAGTTTTTGTTGCATTTTCTATTTTCTTCAATCCTCCTACTTCAATCTTGTGTCTATATATATGTATATATATAGTTTTCGAATTTTATATGGTTTTTCTTCAATTCAATTTTAGTTTTGACGTTAATACATATTGTCATTGTATTTTACATGATACAATCTTAAGAATTGATGTCAATTTTTGTGTGTCAAAATCACAGAACTCAACAATTGAAATGATTTATAGAAGTGATATACTTTTTGGAGTTACAAAAGAATTTTCCTCAAAAAAACTCTTAATTTTTTTCTTAAAAGTTTTGTTGTACGTTTTTTAGGTTAGATTTGAATGTACGATATCTTACCATTTATCTTCTTTCTTTTTTTAATTTTTTTACAGATTTTTTTTTGTTGATAATAATACAACTCAACCTTTTCATATTTTAATCCTAATGTCCTTGTAAAAAAAATTATGAAAATAAGAATATAGTCTAAGCAAACAAATATATTTACCCTCACCAAAAAAAAAACAAATATATTTACCCCTACTTTGCCAAAAAAAAAATACTTACCCCCTACAAACATAAACCTATGTAAAAAAAAAACATAAACCTACTAAGGTTGTGGTAAAAAAAAGGGCAAATCTTACAAAACTCAAAGGAAAAAGACATGAAAAAGATTTACCTACCAAAGGAAAATCTATCTCAACATCACACCAAATTTCAGGTAGTGGTACTACTGTCTCTCTTCCCTCCACAAAACAAACACAATCACCACTCTCATCTTCTCTCTCTATCTTTTTCCCCAGATTTTTTCTATTTCTCTCTGTTATTCACTTCATTATTATAAAAAATAAATAATTATTATACAATGTTAAAATAAAGTTATTTTATACGTGTATTTAATAATGTGTTATTATATTATTTAATAAATAGGACACATCATATTTTTTTATAATACAAAATATATGTGTAAAATAATTTTATACCGACAGTGACGATGTATATAAATTAAAATAATTTTAACATTAAACAGTTGATAGATAGGGTTTTAATTTTAGGCTTTGTGTTTCAATTGAAGGGTTTGAAATTGGACCCTTTGGTCTTTCCTTTTCCAATCTTCATTCATCTTTCTTTCTTTCTCTCTCTAATCCAATGCTTAACCCCTTTGATCCTCTACATGTAATCTCACCATAACTTCCCTAAACCCTCAATTCTCTTTTTCTCGTATCATGTCTCACGGATCTTCTTCTCCGCTTCCCGCCGACCGATCATCGCCGTCGCCGGAACCCGATTCCCAAAACCACATCGCCGACGTTCCAAAGGAAGAACCACCCGCCGTCGCTCCTCCGACAACTAGAAGCAACCGTCCCTCCCGCGCGTGCACGATTCGCGCAGCTTCACGGCTTTATTCTTCGCAGCCGGTAATTGAACGGAAACCGAAGAAGCTGCGACGACGGGTGAGGGAGGAGGAAGAGGAGGAGGAGGAGGAGATTGAGGAGTTTCCTCTGACGCAATGTAGTAAGATCGTTACGCCGTTGGTTGAACCGCCGTCGTCTGAGTCGCAGTTGCCGCGGTGGAATCTTCGGTCTATGTGGGAGTTAGCTTCCGTACTTAATTTCTTGAATGTGAGCTTCAAAGATTTGATTTTTTTATTTGGGTTGTGTTTTTTTTGAACTTGTTTTGAAAAAGTTGTGTTTTTTTGTTGTTGTTGTTGCAGTTATTTAGGCCTTTGTTGAATATCTCACTTGAATTCTCTGCTGAAGAGTTTGAGACTGCACTTCTTAACCCCAATGACACTTTGTTTTACATTCACATGCCTTTGTTAAAGGTTGGTGCTTCATTTGTTCAATTTTGCAATGTTTGTGGTTTCTAAATTTCGAATTGAGTTGCAAATTATAGTTTTTAAGTTAGTTTAGTTGCATTTTATGTTTGACTATAAGGAGAAATTTCAGAGTTGTGAAGTGGGTTCATTTAGTAATTATATGTTCATTTGAGGTTGCTGAAATTGAAATAGAGTAGAGTGAATCAGACTTACATTTTGCATTGCTCATCGTTATTCTCGTTCCAACTTCCGAGCATAAAGGTAGCTATGTGTTTTGGGGATGTCTTTATGATGAAGTTGACGACTTGTCTAAATTTTCTACATGAGGGGGTTAAACCTTAAACACAGTTGATAAACTCGAGGGATGCCCAATGGCTGAGATTTGTGATTAAACTTTATCTGGTTACATTACTAACTGATGATATAACATTGAATGGACCAGTATAATATTCTGAGATGGTATTAATAGCTTGTGACTGAATTGCATGCTTGCTAGAGATTGGTATGGAGAGAGAGAAGGTACTTGATTCGGAGTTAGGAGGTTTTTATTGTTTAACTATATGTGAAGCCCTTTCTATCTTTACTTGCCAAAAGTGAACTTGCACTGTTTTTTTAATCCCGATGAGCGTTAAAATGGGGACTTGCTTTTTTTGTTGTTGTGATACTCTGATCTGAAGGCCCAATTCACCTCTGAAGAGTAGAATGCAATCATGTTTATTCATTGCCGTTTTGAACTTTTAAGTAGTAATAACGAACAACAATGATTTGTTGTCCGTATTAAATGGTTACAATTTTGTAAACAACCTGCACCACTTTTAAAGCTTTGTCTGATTTTAAGTTTTTGTTTTTAGTTTGAACATTATAATTATAGCTATCTTGCATTGGTGGTGACTTAGTGTTGTCAAATAGCGGCCACGTAAGATTGCAGTTACAGTTTTTTGCCAACCGTGTGGCCAATTTGTCAAGGATGGCGGTTTAAAATGGTGGATTTTTGGCCTTCTGTCACGGTCAGCCATACACAATCAATAATATTGGTCTCTTGTAAGGGGTTGGATATGTTGTTGAGTGGCCAATGTTGAATTAGAGTAGGGTAAAGTGAAGGATGCTTTTTTCAAATTATTGTACTTTCAAATCCTGCAAGCAATGTCTGATGTTGTTTCAACCATCTCATGTTTGTGAAGCTGCTACCGGTTTGATATTAACATTTCTTTTACCTTTTTATAGGCAATCCCTCCTATTACACGGATGGCACTCACACGTGATACTTGGATAACCGTATTATGTAGAAAATTGAGAGATTGGTGGCATTGGGTAATAAGATACTTTTACTTGTGCGCTTATATTTAATAATATTAAGGTATATTTTATTTAAAATTTTCTAGAGCTTATAAAAGGATGTAATTCAAATGCAGGTTGCTGAGGGGGATATTCCAATTGTTGCTTCACATGGGTAAATATTATTGCCATATTTAAAATCCTATAGTGTTACTCTATATAGTTCCCAAGTCTCAAGTTATGCTTAACGTGACAGGACGGAGGTTGAAGTATATAAATCACTTGATCCAGCTGTCCGTGTTATCATCTTAAAAGCATTATGTGACATTCGTGTTGAGGTACTGTCGATGTTGATTTATCTGTATATAGCATCTTTTTATCTTAAATGGGTGAACATTGGTATGGAAAGATGACCATTCCTTTCCCTTATGTGAACTTGAATATTTTTGGGATGATTATGTGTGGTCCATTCATGCCCTGAACTAACTGCTATTATTTCTGTGCATGACATTATCTCTCTTTTCCATTGTTTTTGTTCTGTTACAGCGACTCTGTTTTGGCTTGTTTTTCACGCCTCTTATCTTTCACATAAAGCAGTTCTTTATACTCGTGTAGTTAACATGGTTGAACAGCATCAATATATTGTCATGTTATTTATTACAATCCACATGTATTTGTGGCCATGTTGTATTTTCTTTTTCAAGGGCCAACGACTTATCTGTTTGATTTGCCCTTATTCTCCAAGGATCCTTGTTTTTCCTGGAGTAGTCTAAAGTCTAAACCCACTGGGTGCATCCACAATTCCCTTGGCAAAGGAAATATGACCTGGCACAGTCTTACTCTGGTTATCCTTTTTTATTATCGTACCATTGATGTAATGATCAAATTTGAGCAATATCTTGCAGCAAGAAGATATCCGAAATTATATCGACAACTCAATCAAACATGGTGCTCTACTTTCAACATTCCGTAAAGAGCGTATTGGAGGTGATTCAAATGGAATTTCTTATTGGTAATATACTTTTTCTTTCCCTTTGTCATGGTCAAACTTTGGAATTTTATATTAGAAAGTTATTGTAAATGTAAGTCTGTTTGTAGTTTTATTAATTTGAAATTTGATTAGTGCAGGTATGAAGATGACCCCATGATTGGCCATAGGTTGTATCGGGAAATAAGGAAAACTGAAGTGAGTCAACCAAGGAAAGGGAAACCAAGAGGTTCGCAGGTTCTTTCTAGTACATCATACCAGTGGGAAGCAGTTGCCACCAATTTTGATGAGTTTCAAGATGTTTCTGTAAGTTGCTGCTTTAGCTGTAGTTTTATTATCTATGTTCTTGTTAGTTACGGCTTTCCATGGAACAGTGTAGTAATTATCGAGTTATAGATTGTTGAGTCAGATAATGAATCACTTAATAGTGTTGTTTTGTCAGGAACCACAAAGTGTTTCCTAATTTTATTATTAAAAATCCCAACATGCACTCAAAGTTAACTTTATTAAAATACAAAACTGTAACATAGTATGAATTCCAAATTACATATTATCCATGAATTACATTATGAATGCATTAGATTCACAAATTATTTATCAGAGCCTAATTATAAATTAAATTAAAACTTTCATGTTTAGAATCACCCGAAATTTTTATAGATTTGTTAATATTTGTTTCATTTCATTATTCAATTTTACAAGGCTGCTTATAAATTACTAGCATACTGAAGCTATTATGTAACAATTGAAGAATTTGGGGTTGAATAAAATTTGACTAACCTGATTAGAGAAACCTATAATATTACAACAATTGTTCATTGGTTCACATTATCTATCGGAACCTTTTCTTATATGCACAAGAAACCTATATTATGCAAAAGTAAGGCAAGTACAAGAGAAACGATAACGCACCCTTTGGACATTATCCTGTTTGATATCCGAGGGGAAAAATAGTGAAAATTATCAGATAACCACGCATGAAGTAACAAAATATTGTTTAATTTAATAAAACTTAAAGAGGAATATGTTATTGGTGCTTATCAGTTTTAGTGGTTCTAAACAAAGGCTTGCAAAATCGTTTGCAGTCTTGGGATGGATTGCTCTCATAAACTGAAGAAATCTTTACATCTTTGTCCTGCATGTT
Organism: Trifolium dubium; assembly: GCA_951804385.1. Taxonomy (NCBI): domain Eukaryota; kingdom Viridiplantae; phylum Streptophyta; class Magnoliopsida; order Fabales; family Fabaceae; genus Trifolium; species Trifolium dubium. The sequence continues at coordinate 51,348,086 of OX638063.1, read as the reverse complement.
TCATAATGAATACCTAACTCTGAATGAATCAAAAAGTTATTTTTATTTTGAACTTAGAAGCATTCATTATAATTGTTTGTAGCCTGACTATTGTTGATTTGGACTGCAGTCTTGATCAATAATGTAAACCACACAGGTCAAAGTTAGTTGCCACAATTATTAAATGAGATCAAACGTTTGACGGGGAAGCAATTGTCATGTTCAGTTGTTTAGTATTCTACTCTTGATCAGTGTTATTCTATTTTATGGATAAAACTTCAACAATGCCAATATTTGTTTACATCCAGATACATAGTTTTGCCCTAATTTTTCATTTTTAGTTATCTTAGGATATAAAAATTTGAAGAAAAGAAATGGTTACCCTTTCCACTGCTTTTATTTCAAATTGCGTATTCTTTTTCTATATGCTTTAGTCAATTCTTTCATCTGTGCTTATGCAGGAGAAGCTTTTCACAAGTAAAAACAGAACAGAGACTTCTGTGGGAAAAAAGCTGAAGATAGACATGCTTCCTGAAATTGAGAAAGTTCACAAGGTATTCTACAGCTGAGAAATATATTTAGAATTGGTATTCCGAGGATTTAACTCAAAAGTGTGCTTTTTTTAGAAAAGAAAAGGAATCTTGATATGTGCTCCTTCTTAAGGATCTTAGTTACATTTTTAAGTGATACAAAATTATGTTGCACAGAAAAAGGAGCGGTTGCTGAAAAAGCAACATAGAGAAGCTCTTCTTCTTGATAATTACTTGACTGCTGACGGGATTTCTGCTGGGCGTGCACTTCGTGACAGGAAACCTGTAACCTACACTTTTGGTAAGAGCAAAAAGTTCGATTATAACTCAGCCAACATTTTCGTGGTATTGGTAGTTGATGACGTCCTTTTATTCTCACATTTTCTTTTTGCCTGTTTTACCGTTTTATCTAGTTCTTGTGTATTAGTCTGGACTCGTCCTTTTAAAATGTTATAATGTTTGTAAATATCCATAATATCTTAATTATACCTTTGGACGCTTTAGGGTTATTTTAGAAATGCTAGATTTTGGCCTATCATTATTGGGATAATAGGACCATTGGGTCTTCATTTTGTAATGCATTATCATAAGTCTTAAAAAATAGAATTCTAGTCTCGAGTCCCTGTTTTCTTCTTTTTTCAAACCTTAAAGTTGGATTTTGTTGATTGTCTTGGGTCCATGTTCCTTCTATTGTTTGCAGCACCTAGGCTGGATCCATTAACCCATACACACATCATGCTTCTTGGGGAATATCTGGTTTTAGTAGTACTACTGTTTTGCCCAAGTGAGGGGGCTAATAGTGTTATAGGGCCAATGTGCTGAAATTTTCTGGTTATGCCCTATCTAGGACGGTTAGCCCCATCCATGATCTAATAAATGTCATCGTTTTTTTTCCCTATCTAGGATGGTTAACCCTTTTCAACATGATGGATGTTTTAAAATAAAATCATAGTTTCTCTCTCATACTTAATTTTTGGTAATATAAGGTGAGAGACTTGGCACAATGGTAAGGTTGCTACATGATACCCTATGACATGGTGGTCACTAATTTTACCTGTAGAAACTAGAAACCAGTTCTCCCATAATGTTTGTCTCTCGTTATCACAATGGTTGTAGACTTATGAGTTGAGCTGCCTTTTCTTTTTTAAATCACATTGGTATAAGATAGATACAACAAATAAAAATAACATTGGTTGCATCTTACCATTGCGGTGTGATGATGCAACTTGGAAATTAATAAATTCAATGTCAATTTTAATTTTGGTTGGATAGGAATCATCATACATTCAGAGTATCCACTATGTGCTTGTTTACACTAACCTAACTTTTGCCTTTATTGTCGCTGCAGATGATTATGATCGATCCATCAATGAAGCAATTAAAGTAACCAAGTATATACTAATACCTTTTCCATCTGTATTTGTGTGTGTTTGTGTCTACGGGGAGGAAGATGGGTCACTCATACTCATTCACTGATAGTGTACTCATGTCGTGTATTTTTTTCTCCTTTGTCAGGCGAAAACAGTCGTCCCCAGAAGCCATGCCCAGGAGAGAACCAGTAGCAAAACCTGAAACTCTGACTAATGGTAACCATGGTCCTTCACATACTGCTGCACAACATCAGAATTATCAGAACTTTGGTATCTCATCTCCAGAATCACTTGACTCTGATGATGATGATGAATATGAATATGATAATACTGACAATTTGGACCGAAGGTGCGTAATACTTGATTTTTTCAAATATGGTCAGACGACCTATCTAAATTGACTAATAATTTAATTTTAACATCAGTGGTCGTCGTAGAAGGAAACCTAAGCGGTATTCAGAGAATGAGTTTGTTGAAGAAGTTTCAGATTATGAGGCAGAATTTGACAGTGATGATGATATTGTTGGAGAAGTTGTATATGATGAAGAATATCTCAAGAAACGTAAGCAGAGAAGGAAGCATTCTAGTAGCTCTGAAGGAGATGAAGAATATCAATGGGATGATGATAATTTAGAAGACGAAGAAGAGGAAGAGGAAGATGATGAAGACTCGGCAAGCATCAGTGAGGATAGTGACAAACCCCGCAAAGTCAAACGAGTGCCAAGCCGAACTAGGAGGGAAACTAAACTCAGGTCTGTGGGTGATATTCAATCAAGTCCAAGACGCAGTAAGAGGGCTACTAGAAATCGTATAAATTACAAGCAATATGAGTTGTCGGACTCAGAAGCTGAGTTTACCAAACCCGGGAAGTCTAATGCATCAGCTGATCACTCGGATCCCAGCGAGAATGAAAATGATAATGAGAATGAAAATGTGAATATGAATGAGAATGAGAATGAGAATGGGGAATATGTGATGGAAAGTGAAGAATCAGATAGCATTGAGGATGAAGATCAGAAAATGAAAGTAGATCCTGTTAGTGTTCCTTACCCTGCAGTAGAAGAGAATGAACAAAACCAGCCTCCTGAAAAGTCAAGTAGTCCTCCTGGTGGTCAAGATGAAGTTGAGGGCGCAGGAAAAAGACGTTTCCTTGATTTGAATGAGCTTGCTCCTAGCCCTGGTTTTGACGATGGTCCAAACACAATAATAAAAGATGACGGCAATGATTACTGAAGCTTCTTCTGTATGAGTGCAAGGATTGTAGTTTTCTATCAGGGAAGAAGCCTATGTGTGTGATAATAGAATTATAAATTTTGTTATAAGCCATAGAGGAAGTCATTATCAGGTATCCTCCTATGGCATAATCTGAGCAGCCCTTGGTGCATGGTTTACAGCCAGAAACAGTAAGCTTGATAAGTTATGTAGATTAGTTAGTTAGTTAGTTATTTTTTTCTCTCCAAAGGGTCCTCCAAAATGAATGAGAAATTGTTATGGGTAATTATTTAGCTCATCCAATCAATGTACAATAGTTGTTAACAGGTACTGTAACTTTAAAGAGAAGTGGCTTTCAGATTATAAAACCCTGTAGCTCTCTTTCTTTAACTATGATCAGCATGAACATTAGAGCATTTCGATCGACATGTTTTCTCTTTTGAATTCTGATCTGTTTCAAAAACTAGTCTCTTAATAGTAATGAAACTGACTAGTGAAGACTATGAATCTTTTTAGTAGAAACTCAACATTAGATTGAAATTATGGATGATAGTTATATAAATTGTTAATCCTCTAGTGGTATTGTTTCAAATGTATTTTAAATTGGTGCTAAGAACTTGTTCAGAAAAGGAAGTAGTGGGAATTTTCTTTTTACAAACTGGTACCACTCCCTCCAATAGTTTCATCAAGTAAAATATCTTTTTAAAATTGAAGGAGAATATACTATTTAATCCCTTAGGAGAGTATGCAAAAATCACTTAAACTAAAAATGTGAATTTGTTAATCCACTCATTCAACACTCACTCACGTCTATATCTATCTATTTATAGTACACTTATTAACTATAATAAAGCCTAGAAAGGACATTGATATTTTGTTTTATTTTGTTGATCAAATTGACAATGTATATCTGTTTTTTTGACAAGATTAACATTGTGCATTATATGTTTATGTAACAAAATTGGAATCACTATAACCAAATGTTGCTTTCAGAAAATAAAAAATAACAAGTTACTCATACCATTGACAATAAAGTTCAAAATTAGTTCCATAAGAAGTAGGAAATCATCAAAGATTTCATATGCTAAGAACAAATTATACTATTACTACTTACAATGATAAGAAATGTGCCTAACATTTTGCCCTTAACTATGACAAATTAGCTATCTCTTCATTGCTTCATCAATTTCTTTTTCATCATCAACAAACTCACCATTTTCCTTAATAGCATCAATGTGTTCTTCCACTTCATCATCATGGTCCTTAATTTTACTACTTTGTCTCACCTCTTCAAGAGCTTCAATCAAATTTGAAAGACACTTATCAGCATCATCCATTGGAGACTTTGGCATAAGATTCTCAGCAACATCAGCAGGTGTAATTTTCACTTCACCAATTAGCCTCTCAATACTCTCAAACAATACATGATTATCAACTCTTAAGTAATTATTAGCAAGAACTTTAAAACCATTAAAACTACAATAAGAAAGTTCAATATGTTTGTCCATTCTACCCCTCCTAATTAATGCAGGATCAAGCTTTTCAACATAATTAGTAGTGAAAACAATCAATCTTTCACCTCCACAAGCTGACCAAATCCCATCAATAAAATTCAATAGCCCTGAAAGTGTAACTTTGCTATTCCCACCTCCACTTCCTTCTTCCTTCACCTCCTTCCTTAAAACATCAATATTCACCTTATTTTCATTCTCATCATCAGAAAAAAACTTACTTTCACCTTTTTTCTTTCTTTGACCAGTAAGATCAAGTGAACAATCAATATCTTCAATAACAATTATTGACTTACTAGTTGTTTCAATCAAAAGCTTCCTTAACTCAGTGTTATCTTTCACTGCAGTTAACTCCAAATCATAAACATCATAACCCAACAAATTAGCCATAGCAGCAATCATTGTTGATTTACCAGTACCTGGAGGACCAAAAAGTAAATAACCCCTTTTCCAAGCTTTCCCAATTCTTGCATAAAAATCCTTACTTTTACTAAAAGTAACCAAATCTTCAATAATCTCTTTTTTCTTCTCTGGTTCCATAGCCATTGTTTCAAATGTTGCAGGATGTTCAAAAACAATGTGACTCCACATAGTTTGCTTATAGCTTGGCCATTTATAACCAGGACTATTTGTGTACAATTTTCTCTGTCTATTCCTCAAACGAATCTCTTTACCTTCTTTCATCACATGATCCAAATATGAACCTGTTATTGTATCTCTATACTTTTTGTGAAAAGTTAACTTGTAGAATCTTTTCTCTTGTTCTTGATAATATGGCATGGATCTTGAAGCTGACATAACTTTGCTACAAACCCAATAAACTTTTACACCTTTGTAATCATCACTTACTCTTTCATATTCATCCATTGTTAAAACCAAGTTTGTGCTATCTTTACCAATCTCAGCTTTGAGTCTTTTTGCACTCTTTGATGTGTTTGCACTGAGATAAGCTTCAACAGCTCCATAAGCATCACTTCTTTTGAGTCTATCACCTAAGAATTCATGGAATGAGATTCTTATGTAAGGGTAGAAATAGTCCATGATTCTATGACTATATTTTTCAAAGAAACGTAGAAGTTGGTAAGGACAATATTGTCTTATGATAGCCCAAATGAACATTAAGGATGCTAAGGTTGATCCCATTGTTGTCCACATCTCAGTCATTTTAAGAGACAACATTGTTTTTGTGTTTTGTGTTTTTTGTGGCTATTTTGTGATGTTTTTGATGAGATGTTTGAAAGATATTTTAGAAAGAGCTCTTGAATAATCTCTTTGGCTATGTGAGTTAAATTAATGTATGGAAAAAAGTGATTAGGGAAAGGAAAAAGAAGAATTGGGTGGGGATGACAAAGAAGAGAAAAGAGCCAATGTATATAAGCAAAATGAGTCAAATGACACTACTCAAAAAACATTGTGTAGTATATACTATACTATATCATTGTGTAGCAATATCAATGTGGAATTTTTTAATTAAATTATTATGGGAAAAAGACAAGTAAGGTAGAATATTAGGTTAAGTTTATTTGATTTGGTGGGACTATATGTGGAGGGTGGGTTTTTAAGAACCTGAAAAATATGTGTTGATTTGCTGTATGATGTGTCTTACTATACAAGAAAGAAAGCTTTATGTGAAATGAGGAAAGATCAGAATCAGAATCAAGTGTCTTTACATGTTGCATATTAATTGACTAAACATAGAGGCTAGGGTACAATGATGGATGGGACCCGAGTGCGTGTGTTGTAATCACGGTGAATTTGACAAATTTGTGGTGATAATGTAATTTTATTCGAATTTTAAAGTGTAGTTTTTGTTGAAATCGCGATGACATGTTGTAATTATGCTAAAATCGTCTCATTTAATAAATATATACTAAATTTGTGTAAGTCGAGAGACTTAGGTCGATTGCAAAAGAGAAGTTGAAGTAGAAATCACAAGACGAAATAAAAGATTATACACGCAGTTACATCATGTATTAATCGATATCAATAATTGATTCGAGATCGATCAATTCACATTGCGCTTTTTTATTATATTGCTCACATTACACTTCAACAAATAATTTACAACCAACATCAATGCGTCACACAATTTGTGTGTGAAATCAATCTATGTCTGACAAAAAGTAATGGAAAGATAGAACAAGGTAACATAACATAAAAACGATGATGATCTGAGTGAAAATAAGTTGGATGCATGTAGTAGTGTCATCCTAAAAAAGCTAACAAATGTGGCCCCTCCATCACTCCAATGGTTAGTCTAATGAAGACATGTCTTAAACAACATATTGCAAGTTCAAGTCATGTTATGTTAGTCCCCTTTGCACGAAAATAAATATAATTTTTTTTGTAAATATTCTGTAAATTATAACAAAAAAATCATTTTAAATTGGACCACCATTCCCTCATCTTAATTATTTTTTTTTTCATAAAACAAATTGAACCCTCCACATTAATTTATCAAAAGAAGTTTCACCAAGACAAGTGAAATTGTGTTGAAGTTAGTAGTACATAACATAACACATAATGGGGTCCTTCTCATGCTCACAATACTTAATTTCATGTTCTTCTGTCTACTTCTCATTGTCCAATACATGACATGTCATTTTCCTCAACTTGTTACAAACGTACATTTATAAATATTATAACAAAAACAAGCACAATATGCAATCACATTAATTATTCAAAGTTCATAAAGTTACTCCACTAATGTTTTTCTAAATTTGATAGATCCATGTTACATGTTTTAATCTTATCCACTGTTTTGCAATTTTTCCACTAACCATTATTAGTATAAAATTAAGTTGAATCATGTTTAACTAACTGGAGTCTAATTAAAATGTTTAATTTGACGCAGAGAATCATGAGGTCATCAAATTAATGCCTATCTACAGTTTAACTTACATTGCTGGAACTTGTTAGCATTTTCCAAATTAAAAAAAAAATAAAATTAACATATTCTTCATGTACAATTGCAAAAACGCAACTAAAATCACATTAGTAGACTCAATCAAGAATTTTGACATTGCTACATTGTTGAGATTGAATTTGAAGTCATTTTTTTAGTTAAGTTAGAAAAGATCAGAATTTCTAATGTAAACGCCATTGACTGTTACATATATTAGTGCTTGTAAAAAAATGTTAATATTTGTGAGTTGTGAATTACATCCAACCGGACATATACGGGATGACTGAATATTTCGCATTTTATATATCTTGTCTTTCATTCTATCCTCAAGTTTCGTGTGTGAACTCTCACAATTTTATTCTTTGTAAAAAAAAATTTGTTAGATTGAAGAGTGAAGATGTTTTATATAAATTACTCTTGGTTTTGATTTTTAAACAATGTGAGAATTTTTTGATTGACCGGAATAGTTGTTTCCGATCAAGACTAAGGCTATGTTTGATATCACGGTAGGTGTGCCAGAATCACGGTGATCCATCGTGATTTTACAGAAGTTATAACTTGTAGCTTCTGCAAAATCATGGTGGATCACCTTGATTCTGACACATCCACCGTGATACCAAACATGCATTAAATGACTAGATTATGTATCCTCCTTCTAATGCCAATGTTTTATTTCACTCTTAAATATGTCACATCAAGTTCTGAAGAGCATTTTACAAAGAGAAAAATCGTGAAGACTCAAACACATACAACTCAAAATACTTAGGTTATGTTTGGTATTACGGAAAATATATCCAAATTACGGTAATCTACTATAATTTTACAAAAACTACGTATTATAACTTATATAAAATCATAATAAATTAAAGTGATTCTGACACACCCTAATGTAAATATGTGATATCAAATATGCATCACAGACAATTCAAAATTTTAAGATATCATTTCTTCTGCCAGGCTGGAATCCTTAAAAAACGCATGAATAATTAAAATGAATTCCAACATTTCACCAAATTGAGCTAGAATCCACGTAGAGTTAACATTGTATGTTAGAGAAGCACATGTTTATTTTGCCAAAAGAAGAAAAAGGAAAGATGATGATGATGATATCACAGAAATTATGAAGATAATACCTACCTGGCATACAGCAGAATATGAGGAAGTTATCATCCACGCAAAAGCAATGACAATGAGGCCACCCCATGTGATGCCTGCTGTTACCTACACAAACCTGATGATGATAGCTATATACATCTACTATATCTATCTATTAACAGTACAATAATATTGCTCCTGTTGTGTTGTGTTGTAATGTCTTGTGTGTTTCATGTTCAATCCTCTATAGAGCATCCAATATTAATAACTTGCATCACCATTGGAGAAAATGTTTAGTTGCACTATTTATTAGGCAAAAAATTTATAAAAAGATTTTGCCTATTTGGTTTTATGTTTGAACTACACAGTATATTTTAGAAATGTAAAATTGATTTGAATTTTATCTTTAAAATTTAAGATAGAATTTGTAATTTTTAAGTTTAAACGTGAATTTTACACTAGTATTGAAAATTTGAAATATTTCATATAGACTTGTTAAATTTGTCGATATCTTTCTTCTTTCACTTTTTGTTTTTTTTTTTTTTTTACCCTTTTAATCACATTTTGTTAATTTAAATTTAAACTTCCAAGTCCAAAATGCTTAGAACTAAAATTATTTTATTGTTTTTCTTTTTGCACTAAACGTTAATTGATTTAATGGTGATTGACGTCGGACTTGATAGGAAAGACTACGGTTCGATCTTCACGACTAATGATGTCTTCAATGATGGATGAACAATTGTTCAAATTCATGAATCCAAAATATTGAATTGTCGATCATTTATAGTGTGAGGTGTGGTGAATGAGCACCTTAATATCATTCATCTTTAATTGTAAAAAAAAAATGATTCACACAATCACAAACTATATAAAGGGCAACAATGCAAGACTAGCATATATAATTTAAAAGTTAATGATACATTAGTAAAAAAAAAAAAAAAGTTAATGGTACAAAGATACGTAAATGACCAATTAAAAAAATAAAAACATTTGGGAGATTATATGAAGAAGTCATCAAAATAACTGCATTAAAAAAGTCACTTTAATAGGTGTACCTGCACTAAACATATCATAGCCATTCAATTAATCAAATGATTTATATTATGCCATGTCATTAAAAAGTTTAGATGACTAAGATTTAAAGATTATAATTCAGTTTTGATTTAATAATAATGATGATGATAATAATAAAAATAAGGCTTAATAATAATAATTGTCAAAAAAATAATAATAATAAAATTCATGAAAGAGGGTTTCTCCTTTCATCTTCTTCGTGACGACCGCCGCCTCTCCACGTCTCCGTCGCCTGCAATTTTAATGTTGATGTTCAACATCAATAAATAAGAATTAATTAAGATACAATAATGGGGTCAAATCAAATGATTCACTTAATCTAGATCAAGTATTACAACTAAAATATTCAAGATTTATTTTCCTTTTCAATTAGGTCCATTGCCACCTCCAAGTGAGATGATGGAGAGCATGTGTAGAGGAGAGTTTAGGGAAGACGGACGGGAGGGGTGACGAAACCGGAGACGGTGAGAGGAAGAGGGAGGAGGTCGGCGGTGTTGTATTGAAGAAGAAGATGGAAAGATACTACTGTTTCATTTTTTTTGCTTTTTTTTGTTGGTAAAATTCTTTTATTTCTATTATTAAATATTGAAGAGAATAATTTATTTCAATATTTTAATTTCATCCGTTAGATTATTTAAATTTTATGAGAGTGCATTGAAAATATACAGTAAATGGTACACAACATATAATTCTATTTAAGGTTGAATAAGTCAACACTGCTTTCTAATTGGTTAGATAATGACTTTTTTAAAGAAGTTATTTGGATGACTTCTTCGTAGAATTTCCCAACATTTAAAGGATCAATCACAAATAAAGGTCAAATTTAAATATTTTTATTTTTCTGAAAATATGAAAAATAGGTTAAACACAATGTGCATAACACTGCGGATGCAAAATACGCGGTTATTGAATTCTTAAGAGGATTTGAGCTACCATTCACGAAATCATCTTTAAATAATTAACTTTTAAATACTTGAAATTGGACGATCAAAATCAATTATAATGTCATCTTCTTTTAAATTACAAATTAAGTTTAGTATCATCCAAGTGTAGTTTGAGTGGTTGATGTATAATGTCTCTAACATTGTAATCCTAAAGTATTGAGTTTAACTTTTACTTACATACAGTAAAAAATTGAAAAGTTAAATATAATATATATTCGCCACTTAATTAACACCAATGAAATAATGAGGAAAATATTATTGACAACTTGACAAGTACATTTTCCAAAAATGCATTTAATAAATTTTAAAACAAATTGTTTTTATTAAATATTTTAAAACAACTCTTTGTAAATGCTGTACTCACACAATTATGTCCCTCTCAGAAGTAATATTCACTTGCTTTCAATGAATCCCGTAATAGCAACTAAATATGGTACTACATACATCCAGCTTTGTGCAGAACTCAAGAAATATACAAAACTACAGTCACTGTCACCCATGTGGGTAACTCTTCCTTTAACATTAGTATCGAACAAAAAGACACATTGTTCCACTGTTGTTAGAACAACCTAGCTAGTCCCAAAATATGTTCAACTATTATTCTCAAATATTTTAATTTCTTTCCAATTTTTTTTTAAAGGAATTTCTTTCCAATTTTTATTTTTTAGAAATAATGTTCCGGACTGGTGTAAGCTTCAATCGATCATCGGATATAACCTCAAATCGCTATTGTTTAAATAGACCATCACATAGACATGTTCTAGAGGTGTACGTACCGAAACAATCGCAAATTCAATTAGGATCATTGGTTCTTAATCTCCTCATAGACTGTCCCAACTCTTCATTGAGTAAACCGTCCTTGCAAGGGTTTGTGAATCCTAAAACCCTAATGTTCCCACAATAAAACCTTACTTCATGATTTAGACTCGGCTATACACTTTTTTAATCTTAAAACCTTGTAATACATTACTTATTTACTTGATTGTCAGAGAGTTTGCATGCACATATAAATATAATCTCCATCTGTTGCGAGTTGTTAGCCAACCAATTTTTAAAGAAAAAAGCTAAAACAAACGCACTCATACAATATTCTCTCACTCTTTAGGCTTGAAGATCTTAAGTGTGAAATAATCAAATAATAATAAAGGAATATAGAATATTTTGTCTTGGAGGATAAAAACGAAAATGATTGAAAAGAAAGACACTAAGCAAGAAAGCTCTAGTGTACTTTTTGCGTATTATTTTGGCTTTCTTTATAAAAACATTGAAAGCCATTGCGTATTATTTTAGCTCTCAAAGCTGTAGTTGGATTGGATTGATGATTCATATGAACTTTTGTAAATTTGTAATTTAGAATAATTGAATCATTTTGTTGCTTCATTCATAGTTGTGTACTTGCGTGCATGCGGCAACGAGACAAATTTATGTAGCAAGCCAATAATAGAAGCTAGACAAAATGTAAGTGCATAGCACTATAGCATAAGTAACCACTTAATATGTGCACTATTATATACTAATAGTATTATATGTCACACTATTTCCAATAGTTTTATAATTGAATGTATTATTTGAATATTAAAGTAAGGAAAATATTTTGTGACACTCATATACACCATTAAACATTTTGAGAGAAAAAAATAGAGAGATGCAATAAATGTGATATATTGACAATGTGATAGAAATTAAGAGATAGAGAAAAAATAATGTATAAGATACTAATAGATTGTATCCACATATGTCTAGAAGTTCTAGCTCAACTGACAAATACCGATTCTTTGTGCGCAACCCTTTGAGCATTAGTTGTATTGTTGTTGATGGAAAGAGATGGAAGAAAAACTTTCAAATTCGCACACGGCATACGTACACTTCTAAGAATAAACTTATGAAAATTTCTCTTTAGCCCCCCCCACAACTCTCTTTTCCCCCCTTAACTACCTTTTTTGCCCTTAGAGGGTATATCAACAAAATTCGGGACGTAGATCCCGAAATGCATTTCGGGATCTACGTCCCGAAATGAGTTATTTTTCACCCAGAAATCATTTCAGCATCGATACTGAACTTTTCAGTATCGATACTGAACTTAAAAACTTGGCCTGCATCCCAAAAACTCACTCAGAAATCATTTTCAGTATGGATGCTGAACTTTTCAGCATCGATACTGATCCTCAGAAAGCATTTCAGTATCGATACTGAACATTTCAGTATCGATACTGAACTTAAAAACTTGGCCTGCATCCCAAAAACTCACCCAGAAATCATTTCAGTATGGATGCTGAACTTTTCAGCATCGATACTGATCCCCAGAAATCATTTCAGTATGGATGCTGAACTTTTTAGCATCGATACTGATCCCCAGAAATCATTTCAGTATGGATGCTGAACTTTTCAGTATCGATACTGAACTTAAAAATTGTACTTGTAACCCCCCTAAAACTCTCCAGAAATCATTTCAGTATCGATGCTGAACTTTTCAGTATCGATACTGAACTTAAAAACTTGGGGGTGTAATCAAATTCGGGACGTATCTCCCGAAGTGCACTTCGTGAGATGCGTCCCGAATTTAGGGATTTTAGGGGGGTTAAAGTCAAGGATATTTTGGAATTTTAGGGGGGTTAAAAAGAAGTGTGGGGGTTAGAGAGAATTTTTCTAAACTTATGCACACACTTTGAATGTTTATGCATTCACTTCAAATGCATTTTTTATTTTATGATCAACATTGTGATTGCTTATATACATCATCTTGCAAGTCACTAATCAAAGCCCAAACTAAAATAACCGCCTTAATTAGTTATGTTAATTGCACACCAATTAAGTTACTTATAACTTATAACTAACTCTAATCACACTCTTGTTTATATGACAAGTAAAATACTTAGTTTTGCATTACTCACTCCGTCGTAGTCACAATCTAATCATGTGCACTGTTTATATAATTTATTTTGGCCGCATTTTTATACTAATATATAAAGATCAGTGATGCACGGGTACTCCGTTTTAAGGAGAGTACTAGTACCGGGTACGTATCGGGTACCGGTACGCACCCGGTACTCAATGGGTACGCACCGACGCCGCACCCTTTTTTTATTTTTATTTTTTGGTTTGGGTACTTACCGGGTACTCCAACGGCTATTAAAATTAAAAAAATTGTTTTTTTTTTCATATTTTTTTAGAAATATTTTGTCAGAAAAATATCTTTTATTTGCTTATAAAAAGAGTATTAATCTAGAGTTGCAAGAAACTGTAAAATAATATTTTTTTGAGCAATTTATTTTTTAATTTGATATGATTGTTTTGATGTTTTTGAACAATTTTAATTACTTTTAAAGTGTGGTACTTTTTATGTTTAATCAAGTGTTTTAAAAGTATGTTTTTATTATTTTATTTATATAATTATATTAAAAAAAAATTATACTAACGTACCCGTACCTTAGTTTTTTTTAAAATGTCGTACCACATACCCGTACCAGTATCGGGTACCGGTACCGTACCCGTACCGTGGCAACCCTGATAAAGATAAATGTTAGTTTATATGATATTGTTCCATTTTTCTCAATGAATATTTTTAAAATATTAACTCTTAACAATCTTTAATAATACTAGATTAATTGAAATTGTGAAATAATTTATATTAAGTGCTCAACCGCAACATTTATTTTACAATAGAGAGAGTACGAACATTAAAAATATAAATACAGTAGAATCTTTTTAAATTAATATTCGGTAAATTAATAAATTCTCTAAAATAATAAAATTGTTCGGTCCCGACTTGGGCCAATGTAAAAAATTGAAAAATTCGATAAAATAATAAGATAATAATTTTTCGAGAGATCCCTTTGTAATTTTCGGTCCCAAGAAAATCATAAATTAATAATTCATAGAACTCCTTACGTATTTGATATGACATAGTTGATTTTGCAACACCTTTTAGATGAGAAACCATCTTGTGAGATATGGTGTTAATATTCTATCACATTCATGTAATTTATATATGACAAACTTGCTTAAGAATACATTGAACTCATTTGTTGCTCTTATTTACATCAAAAGTCATTATTGATTTCCAATGCATATTACTAAAGTTATTATTGATTTCCAATACATATTACTAAAGTCATTATTGATTTACAAGTTATTAAAAACTCTTTAAATTAATAATTATTAATTTATCGATAAATTAATAATTCTCTAAATTAATAAATTTCTCTGGTTCCGACTTTATTAATTTATAGAGTTTTTACTGTAATAGAGGTCAAAAGATATGAGCAATTGTGGAAACAAATTTTTTTTATTTAAATCACTTAGTATGTCAATCTGACTGGAATCTGTAACAACGGATAGGCTGGTTCTTTTAAAAAGATATAATGTATGTCACTTTGTTATAAGCTAAGTGAAATTGGCATCATCTAATTAACATTTGATTTGATGTTAGTAATAGATCATGGTTTCTTATTCTATAAGCACCTTAAAACTTTCTAGTCAAAAAAAATTGTTTCCCACGATATTTCAATGAATTGCACAGAATAGTTTTATGACACCTGGTGGAGATAAAGAGAATACAATTTAAGTTTTACTTTCTCCGTTTCAAAACAAATGTTTCAAAACAAGTGTTACAGTTGACTATTTTACACTATCTATATAATTTATTTTGACCATATTTTTTTTACTAATATATAAATATAAATATTAACATGTAAGATGTTTGATTTATCTCGATGAATATTTTTAAAGTATACAATTTTTAAAGATAGATGATTAAAATATTAACGATTAAAGTTGTACATTGGCAAACGTAAACTGGTTAACTGTGACACTTATTTTGAAACGAAAGGAGCATAAAGAACAAAAAAGTTAGATTTTATATTAGAAAATGTTGTAATAACTTGAACCGGAAGAAGATAAAGATGATGATGATACAATGGTGATTACACAAACAAATTTTAAAGTATGTGTTTAATAGTAGCATACTAAGCTTTTCAGTTCGATTTATCCTATCAATTTATGCAAGTTAGATGTAATATGGATATCCATAAATCTCCTTTCATATACTTCGAAATTCTTAAAGTGTGTTATTACCATTTCTCTTAGCAATATGTTTGCATTTTCCTACTTACCAACCTAACCGGCCAACCCACCCTCCCAATAATTAATTTTCAGAACAAATGAGCACCTAGAAAGGGAATAAGTAATGAAATTTTCTTTTCAAAAGAATATATAAATAATGGAATGTAAAAGGCCATTTATACAGTGCTAAGGTTTCTATCTGAGTCCGCCATATTTACAAATATTTGAAGCTAAGCTATGACTGCAAAACTTGTTTCTTTGTTCCTCTACTATTAACCCAAAGATGGAGTCTAACACACCACTTTGTCATCTCATGTTGCAGCATTGAGGACTTGTATGCCGTTGCAATTTATCCCAAAGGCACATCATCTGCCGTGGAGATTGGTAATGAGCCGTGTAATAGCCTTCTATACACCCAAACTGGCAGAACCTTAAGCTATGCGAATAATGTACTGGTTTTGTGCTGTTAAATTGCTCTACCCACATTCCCATACTCACATCTTCCATTTTAAACAACTGCATTTAGAAGAAAAGAAAAACAACTTTAATCAGAATGGACGCTATCTGCATCGGCACATAGATACTTGATCAAATAAAAAGACAACAATGAAAGTGGGCAGTGATATTTTACACTAACCCTTAATTTATGCTTCTCAAATTCAGAAACAATGTACTGTGCAATATCGTAAGACAGAATATACCCCGGCCCATTAGCATATGGTGGGTAATCCTCTTCTGGCCACTCCTGAAAACATAATGCAACCAATAAAAATCAATCTTTGCAAACACACAAATTATCATCAGTGTTTAAGTTAATGTGATAAGACAACAGTAAGTTATAACTTTCTTTGCTAGACAACGACGAAAAAATAAAATAAAAATTGCAACAGGTTCTTATTACCTCGTATGTCACAGCCCATTTACCATAGCGCAACGGTTTGTGGTAATAATTTATATTCCCAATATAAGAGCTCATAGAATCCGGAACATTCCTTACTTCATCTATAACAGCATCCACTCTCACAAATGTGTCATCATCACCTTTCATGATGTGCCCTGCGGCCACTGTGTGAACCTACAAACAATGTAGCACATCTTATCTATCCTCTCAAAATTTTATTCATTTTTCAAACTGAGAATTTTAAACAAACAGCAACTTACCCCATATTCACATATAGCCACTGTTTTCAACACAACAAGGTCATAGTTATCCATGTAAGGCACTATAACAATATCTCCAAAAAATTCTGCTTCCTTCTTCAACTCTGCATTGATTTCTATTCTATGGTGCTGTAAAAAAAATTGAAAATTTTAAAACCCCGTGTGAAAAGAAATAAGCATGAAACCGAAAGGGTGTGTCATCTGATTCATCTTGTCAGCATTACCAGTGCTACGAAGAAACGAGCCACAACTTCTGAAGATTTGATAAGGTTGTGTTGCATCCATGACTTTCTCACAGCCATCCTCTCAGCAAAATGGTTTCCGGCTGATAGGATGCCAATGAACAATTCCACGCCAAATTCAGGTAGTGGTGGGGCACGCCATCTCGTTGAAAATTCAAGGTGCTGCTGTGGAGAAATACTAGGATGTGTTGAAGGCAAGGAGGCAGCAAATATAGAATGGACATCAATATCTCCTCTCACAGTGAGTCCAGTAGCATCTTCAAGTGTAAAGCCCTGTTCAAGTTAAAAAAGCAAATTTAAGAAATGATACAAAATCCATCTTCAGGTTGGCAATTTGAATGACATTCATTACTCACAGTGCGATAAGGAAAAGAAGCCACGTGCCTCCCATCAACATTAAAATGATAGCCCTCCAATCCGGCATTAAGAGTAAGAACAAATAGCTTGTTCTCGTTAAATGGGAACGGCCAATCAACAGTTACTTTTTTTGTCCGACCTATGAGTCTCTTCAACCACCATTCTGATTTAGACTCCACTGCTTGCCTATCATCTCTCGATTCTCCCTTAATCCACTTCTCACATTTCACCAGCCCATCAACTGTTCCAAACAAAAACCAGCAACTCAATTTAGAGCCATCACAATTCCACAACAAACAAACAATACATCAAGAATGAACTGGACTGTGGCACAATTTTATAACAAAATACAGTTATCTATGCCATACACCCACATAGTATAAGTACCATCATTTCATCAATTTAGTACATTAATCATCCAACCGCAAAATCAAGGCACTTTCAATCCACCATATATCCACACTGATTTCCAGTCAACATTTGACAACAAAATTGATTCTATGAACTAAATTTTCAGTGTGTTTCGAACCATGTCTGGTTTGACATTCAAACATGACACACGGTGAACCCCGAATCTACAACTTGAAACTTCACTACCAATGCACAATTAAAACTTAAAACACTCATACTCGAAGCAAACACTCACTTAGCACAATTGACTCAATTGTAACTGAGTTGCAACTGAAATAACATGTCTCAATGTTTTTACTCTAAAATCAAATTCAATATAAAACATAATGTAAACTATTCAAACCATCTCAAATAGACAAACACTAATTTAAAGTTTTATCACTTCAAGTCAAAACTAGTATTTTTTTTCTTTGGTTTTCACCCTCTGGTTCCTAGGGGAAGGGACCCTAGTAGTCCAAAGTTCGGTGCGAGATATGACATCAAATGGGATCGAACCGTGGTCCTTCCTACCAAGTCTAGCGTCAACCACACTGGACCAACTAATGTTTGGTTAGTCAAAACTAGTATTTGTAACCAAACATCTATATTTGACTACTATCAATCTATTGATTCTATTCATTCAGCATGAATTTAAACAATGAACACATAAATAAACAAAATTCAATAATGAATTATGAAATTAAAGTAATGATTACCGGTATCTTGATCAGCCCTAGATTTCCAACCATCGCAACGCAGAGAAGTGCCCCACTGCATCCTATAACAAGTATTCAGCTCAATCACAGGTTTACCACTCCAATCACCTTTCAACCTAGGATTAAAATGCAATATCTTAGGTGGCTCTTCACCTTCCACAGTTTGCAAACCTTGCAATTCCATCACAAATTGACTATTTTGCCCTTCCTCATCCCTCAACGGTTTCCCAACCACCGTTATATGTGACCCTAAAGTCAACCCACAAGGAATCACCATCAAACTCCCATTCCCAACAAAATCCGACCCGGTAACCCAAACCGATCGGGGACATAACCCGGTTCGATTCTCTTTCAAAACGCCACCGTTTTGAATTGGGGTTTTCGCTAATTGAAGTTCATCCCAAACCCTTTTTCCATCTCTACACGCTGATTGATAAACTTCCGAATCGAATGCGGCGTCGTTTAAGACTAAACCAGAGAGAATCAAATTACCGCTTTTTGAACGAGTTAGTTGATGAGTCTGACTCGTCTGACTCGGTTGAAGCTGTTGTTGTTGTTCTAAAACGTTTCTTTCGGAACGAGTGGCGGCGGTTTTGTTGTAAACGAAAGGGATTTCGAGAGTGAAAAGAAGAACGTAGAAAACAGCGATGATTATGAGAATGTGAAAGGATCTTTGTCTACATAGAGAGATGAACAACGTTTGTACCTTTGTTGTTGTTCTTGTTCTCTTCATCATCATCGTTGTTGTTGTTTTTTTTTTTTGCTATGAAATTTGGGGTTGTTGTGAAGTTTTAAAAGTCAAAGAGAGGTTTTTGAGTCGGCGTTGGTAGCAAATTAATAGTAAAAAGATTGTTACGTGGAAAGGTCATAAAAAGGAAACGGTTTAATAAAGTGACAACTTTTTTGTGAGGAAAGTGATGAATTGGGAGAATTTAGGAGAGAAAAAAGAATTTTGAATTTGAAGATTCCAAATAGAGAATTTGTTATTTTATTGACTCAAGTTTTGGGCCATATATTATAACTCATGCTTTGAATAGTTATAACCTAGCCGCTAAGGAAAGACAATTCCTAATTCCTAGTTTCATATAAAGATGTTGATATGTTGATGTTGAGGTTTGATAAGTTAGTTAAGTTCTATATTTGTGAGATCAAATTTAGGGATGAGTTGTTTCATATAGTTTTATGTAGTAGTTAGTTTTGATAGTTTTTTTTGGTCTTTACTGGGTATCCACCGCCGAACGCAGTGATTAATCTCTCGTTAGATTGGAGACACCTCGATATGGGTGGGATAGCTGGCCCAAAGATTTAAAGCTGCTCCATACCAAGGTGAGGATGACCCCCAACTGCTCGACCACACCCTTGAATGACTCCCAACTGCTCAACCACACCCTTGAGTTAGTTAGTTTTGATAGTTTAAAAATGATTACATGTTTTTATTTTTAATAAAAATAAAAGATATTCATTCTGTACCAAAAAAAAAGATATTCATTCATTTAAATTAATGGTATATCAGATAAATACAAATTTATTTTTAAAAAACTACAAAAACGATAGCTTTTACATTGAAAATAATATTTTTTTAATATGAAAATGCTAAAGACTGCTTCGGGGACACTTGTTCTTTTTTTACGTGAGTAAATTTATGGTATTTCATTCATAACAATAATAGCAATACAATAAGGAAGTAAAGGTTCGATAATTTTGTATAATTGAACCATACTTTGAGTGGTTGATATTTACCCTGTTCACATCATCCACAACAATCTAGCTCTAAAACAACTTTATCGTAACTCAAGCTACCAACCCACTGGATACATTTATATAAGCTTCACGCTTCTACTTTTGGCGCTGTCATTACATCTTCATGTGCTATCACGGCCGAGACAAAACTTCCTTTGTCATCACGAAGACAAGCTCCCATGCCTATACATTGTTCATGAGCAAATATGGTTGCTTCAAGGTTGCATTTGATAAAATTTAGCGGTGGAGGTTGCTATGTAACCTGAACCTGTTGTTGTTGTTGTTGCGGTTGACCTATATCAACTTGTTGACGTGCTTGTTGCCAAGCCATAAGAGTGCCATTAGCACGACCAATTTCCTGTGGAATGGAATGCTCTCAATTTTTCGCTCTCATAATTGCAAGTTTCTTTTACGCCATAAACTCCAAGATGTCAAAGCAAAAGAAACAAATTGTTGAGTGGTAAAATTGTATCAAATACGCTTGAAAACATCAATAAACCCTTCAACATTTACCATTAAATTATGCAATTCATTCCATAAGTTAATTTGTCGCCGACAAATTATACTATCTGCAATCAAGAAATAAATACAATTTGTATTATGTGTTTCTATGACACGCAACACAATTAGAATCACTAATAACTCATTTGTTCATTAGTATTTGCCTACTAGGTAGACAATCTCATCCAAGTCTCCACACTAAATACTTGACCTTGGGAGGAATGGGTAAAACTCATAATTGTTGTCAATTTCCCTCCATTTTCCAATCATCTCTATTAATCAGCACATCCACACATCCTCTATATGCTCTTTTAACATAATATAGGCCTTTTTTTATCAGAGCGCCAAATTATCTCATCTCTTCTTCCAAGATTAACAAGGGGGATCTTCAAAATTTCACGAGCATGTCTATCACAAAATAACTCACCAACGTGGTTTCTATTCTAACAACCTTGATTCACATCAATTAAATCACTAACATTTTGATAAATTCTCATTGTTGAAGATGGAAGTAATATGGTTGAATTATCTTCAATTCTCAACTAAGGTGTATGGCATATTGGAATCAAAGAGTCGTCGTCAATTCTCCAACGGTAATCTTCCTTTAACAAAAGTTGGGATGATAAAATGCTACGTCAAACATAACTAGGATTGTGCCCAAGAACGCTCTCAAAAAACCCTGATTAAAATAATTTTTAGTTTTAAATTTTTTTGAACCATAACATCATATAGCAAAACCCTTTTTATATTTATAAAGAATAGATTACACAATTTCGAAAACAATTTTATTATATTAAACTTCTTGACTAGTTGTATCTAATTAAGGACATCAACTAACTTTTTTTAAAGAAATCTATTAGGGTTTGTTTGGTTGGAGAGAAAGAGGGAGAAAAGAAAATAAAATACGGATTCCAATGCATGTATTTGGACTATTTTATAGTCTAAATACATGCATTGGTTTCCGTGTTTTCCTTCCTCCCTACTTTCTTTCCTTCCAACCAAACAGACTCTTAATCACTTGTAGGTTTGTTTAGAAGTATTAACTCAAAAAAAAAATCAAAATTAATAAACGAATATCTATAATTAAAATTCGAATTCTAAATTTATTCATTTTATGTGTGAATTTTCATATTTGTCTATTTATCAAAAAAAAAAACTATTTGCAAGTGTATCTAATTAATTATCTAAGAATGTTGTTGATGGCAACATTTTCCGCTTTGGGCGGTCTTGACCAGCAAACACGTCTAGAATTAATGACTCCGTCCGTCGTCGACCACATGTGTGCCACGAGACCAGAATCTAGAAACACGATATGACATGTTAAATGGTCTCTTTGTTTGTTTATCTAACTTTCCTTACCTCCCACTAAATTTTTACTAATTTTTTTTGCTAACTTACCTCCCACTAAATTCATTCATCTAAATAAAAATATAGTAGTGTGTTTTTTTTGATTTATTCGATTTATAATATAAATTATTGAATAAATTTTAAAATTTAATTGATAAGACATCGTGTATATATATAGGAGATGAGAGTTCGAATTTCAATCCTCCAATTTATTCATTTCAAAATGTAATTTTTAAAATAAATCAATCACATATATTCGGATATATTATGAAAATAGTTCAACATAGGCCATAAGATGACAAATTTATAATATGAACTATGGTTCATAGTTTTTGAATATTTCTGACGAACGGTGATAATAGATTAAGGGTCTTGTTAAACAGTGCCACATGGCTATTCTTTAAGAATTTTATTTAAAAAAATAATTTATTTAAAAAGTTGAACATTTTAATTTCTAATATGTTTGCTTCAACATTTTCATAATTTTTTTTATAAAAACTTAAAGAGTGTCCTGGGTCGCTATTAGCATTTGCAATAGATTAATACTTGAAAATATTCAAATTTTCGACAACAATAAATATTTTATAAAAGAAAGAAAGAATACAGACAAACAACGTGATACACAATTGTTTAAAGTCATCTTAAAAACATGTAAAAAATTTGACCGTGCGATTGGTAAGTAGAATCAACGTTATTAAATAAAGTGAGACTTTAATCGTAATATTATGATAGAACTAACACTATAAAATTTTTATCTCAAGAACAAATAAAATATTCTCACAATAAAAAACTCTCAATGCAAATTTGATTAAATTTCAAATTATAGTAGCATTTGAGAAGTACACGAGTTCTTTATTTATAGACTAATTTTGAAATACTATAACTTTTTCACTACCGTGCACTTATCAAATGCATTAAAAAATATAATGATTTAGTACACAATTAGAAAACATCTAGAGACTATAATGAAACTAAATATCATCTAAAAATTCACTCAATACAAAAACGAAAATTGCAACAACAATAAAGAAATAAATTTGTACTACAGTACATATTTTGCTAAAAAAAATTGTACTTACATTATACAATTAAAACAAGTCACGTATTCATTGTAAGTTTCTTAAGATTGTTTAGTTGGAGAGAAATATAAAAAAGATAAATAAAAATACAAAAATTAATATATATACCAATATATTTGAATTAATATTTAGTCTAAATACATGCATTAATTTTTATAATTTTATTTCTCTTTTCTTTACTTCTATCCAACCAAATAACCATTTAAAAATGAATATTTTTTTTAGCCTAGGGAAGTTTATCTTAACCTAGGGTAGTTTAAGCTGCAAATAAACAATAATGAGAAAATCCATTTTGTACCTCTCTTTCTCTCTGAGACATGACATAACCTCACCTAACCTATAATCTTTCTTTGCTCTGTTCTGTATCTGTTTCCATTCTCACACACGTAAGAGCTAGTCCTAGTCAAACCTCAACAATCTCATGTCATATCCCACACACACACCTTAGCGCGTGATAATACAACACTCCATTTGAGTGCATATTTGAAATCAATAATAAATCATATTAGTTCAGAGTTCGAGACAAGTTATAATATTAATTGATTTTAGTCTTATTTAAAATGCAGCTGCGGGCATTAAACTTCAATAATCTCTATAAAATTAGCTTCAATTATCATTGAAACATCTAATGTTTAGTAATTTTAATTCTATGTTAGAGTAGTTATAATTGATTATAGAGGTTTAATTAATATATTCGATTTTTTAAAAGTAGAATTAATTATGCTTCAAAAATTGATTTTATTTAAAGATAAAAATCTTAACTTTTGATTTTAAAATTCATTTTTATATTTAAATTTTTTATTCAACTCAATTTATAATATTATATTTAAACATAAATCATTTTATTTTTAAATAATTTTTATCAAAATCTATTATACAAAAGGCAAATGCTAAAAAGTGCACCCGTTGCACTCTTTAAGCCCTTTAAATAAAAAGTTTTTATAGAACTTTTAAAAAAATGTATAAAGTCAACGCATTGGAAATTGTGCTGTTTAACTTTTTGAATAAATAATTTCTTTAAATAGTATGCTTAAAGAGTGCACCTGGTGCACTCGTTAGCAAGACCCTATACAAAATCAATAGTGTATGAATTAAATTCATGTTGAGCGATTGAGACCCTTCCTCTCTTAATCGAGAGTCGCGATTTGATAGGGTCATGAATATGAAATAATTTTAAATCTTTAGGTGAGTTATCGTACTTTTTGAGATAACTCTAACGGGAGAAATCGTCATGTGTTTGGCCATAGATACGCTTATCTCGACAAAAAAAATTGTGTATGAATCAATTTTTCTTACTCCAGAATTGAGTATTCTAATCTCACCGCAGAAGTCACTATCAAAATGCACTGTTTCAATCAAACTTCTTCTCCCCTCTTCTTTCCCCAACACCTCGAAAAGATAACCTATTTCCCAACACTTTAACCACTTTCTACTTCTATAACCTCTTCTCTTTTCATCTCTCTCTCTTTCTTCCATAAACAAAACAAAAAACCATAACCTAAACAAAAACATCAACAACAAAAAAAACAGAACATTCTTCTATTTGCACCGTTTATTCATCATGGCACACCGTTCTTCCCGGCGGCGAAACACAACACCGCCGGAGACAAATCCACCTTCTGCTCCGGTAAAGAACACAAAACCCACCACCACAAAAACCACCATCTTCTCACCTTCACCTTCTCACTACCTTAAACCAAACCAAGATTTGATTCAAGCTACTAAATCATCTTTTTTAGTTAAACCATTTCAAAGTCTTAACTTAGGTAGTAGAAAAACCAAACAACCTCAAACAAAACATGTTGACACACGTTTACAAACAAAATCCATGACAACTTCAGCTATATTTGATTCATCAAAACCCAACAACACAAACAACACACAAAACAAAATACTAACACCCAAGTGTGAAAAAGATGGTATTTTTTTGAATTCAAAGAGAACCCATAAAGAGAAAGTGCAGAAAACTAGTTCAGAATTGGAAAGATGGAAACTTCAAGGGTTGTTGAAGAATGAGAAGAAGGAATCTTATAAAGGGTGTGTGATTGAGGATGTTAAGGTTGAAAAGTCTAAGAAAGAAGGTGATGTTGTTAAGGAGAGAGTTTCTGTTTCAATGGGTCAAAGTGGTGGTGGTGGTAGAAGAAAATCATTATGTGGGTCAATGATTGATTTAGGTGATTTCTTTGCAATTAATGGAGCAAAAATGGTTTCAGCTGATATGCCACCATTTATGCAGATCCATGCTGTTGATTGTGCTAGAAAGGCTTTTGATAGTATGGAGAAGTTCACTTCCAAAACTCTTGCATTATCCCTCAAGAAGGTTTAATTCTTACATTAACATTAATACTAATTGTTATGTTCATTATTCAATTGATTTTGTTTTGGTGATTTGGTTTTGTTGGTCTGAAAATAAACGAATTGATTTTGTAAAATTGATTTTACATTACATCTTCATGTTATATCCACTAAGAATGGTTTTAAATATATACAAGATAAATTAATTACACATGTGTCGAAGGCAAACGAGCAACAACATGCGCCGCTATCCCTTTATGTTATATATAGTGCATGTTTGGTTTTGGGATGAATTTGATAAAATCACAATGGTTAGTGTGATTATCTAAAAGTTACACTTTAGAGCTTCAATAAAGTCTCGGTGTGTCATGATTTTGTGGAACTCAATTTGATACTAACATTCAAAGCAAATCAATTATTCTAGTTAGTAATTATTGAAAGATATAGAAATCAATCATGAACTTGGTTGTTTTTGAATTAGGAATCATTTTAGTAGTTAGGACTTTAATGTTATTCAAAATTTGAGTGAGTCTTTGAATTGTTTTGTGATGATTGGTCAATGAATTTGATTGTGTGGTTGAAAAATTACAGGAATTTGATGGGGTGTATGGGCCGGCATGGCACTGCATTGTGGGGACTAGTTTTGGATCATTTGTAACACATTCTGTTGGAGGGTTTCTATATTTCTCAATGGATCAAAAATTGTACATCCTTTTATTTAAGACTGCTGTACAAAAAGCTGATTGAAGGAAGCTGATGAATTTGGAAGCTATTATCAGAACAAGAATTTTGGTATAGATTTGTCATACAAAGTAAAAAGGCTTTTAGAGTAGTAACATAACATCCTTTGTATATTGCTTATGCTTCTTAAATGGATCACTCCCTTTGTCTTGTTCTGATCTTACAGAACATAAGTGTATGTTTTGAATCACGGTGAGTTAGTCGTTTGGCAACGTGATTTCAATGTACTCATTGTGAATTCAAACATGCACTGCTAAGAGAGCATAAAGATGTGAATGGTTTGTAACTAATGGGGTTAGTAGATGAAATCAACTTTACCAACCAAAGGTGACAATTGTTGCTGTATAATCTACATGAATGTATCTTTGTGATAAATCAAATTTTATATTATAATCATTAGATTTAGAACTAGGATTATTTTAGTAACAGATACTAAATTAGAATTATGATGTCTTCCCGAGCTTAGTTCAGTTAGTAGGAATAATACACGCGAGATTGAAGTTTGAAATTTGATACTCTCATTTGTTCTCCTTTTGTAAGTAGAATTCAAGTCACTCGACTTCTTGATAATAAAAAAATTAGAATTGTGATAGTTATAAAAGTAGAAATCTCACTAAAGAATATCTAAAAAAATTAATTTAGTATTAGATTGTGGTAATTTTCAGATCAATTATGAAACTGCTAAAATTAAGTTTGGTATAAAAAATGTGTGCGCCTAACAATCCATATATTTATGTGGCTCCACTTGCTACACCATGGTTGGGCTTCTGACCCCATTTGGACACCATATGTTATCACATGTAAAATGTCATTGACTGATCACTGTGTACCAGGAACACTACAATGTGCATGCAAATTTATCTAAACTTTTAATTGGAGTTCATGAGATAAATTGTTTATGATAATTTGAGTTTCATTTTTTAAATAATTGTTTGTTGATTATTTTCTTATTTTTCGGTCAAAAATTGAATTATTAGAGTTTTCTTTCTCTAAAAATCGAAGGGTTATTTTAGATTTGAGATAATTATTTTTGAAATCTAGCTATTTTTATATCTTTAATATGGTCAACAATGATCATACTACCTACTGTATATTTCTTTTTATATGTTGCTTAGTATCCCCGCCATGCTTTACAATGCGGATCGCCGCATTGTGAACGATTCTACATTGTTTGTTTCGAATGAAATAATTAAGTATGCTCATATGTCGTCTCAACCTAACTTATCTACTTATACTCTTACAATACATTTTGCCATTTCATACCAAAGATTAAAATCATTTAAAGATATTTTTTGGGTCAAGAATGTATTTTAAATCATGTTCAAACAAAAATAAAATAGTTGGAATATGTGGTCTGATAATTTGCAGTGATGAAAGAAAGGTCATAGGTTGCGTGCGGTTAGTATTCACACGTCAATCTTTCTCACTCCTTCTTCCCCGGCAAAATTTGTACAATAATTCAATTTTCAAATGGATTTGGGACCCATCATCATGCATTTGCCATTCAATTTCAGGCTTCATTCTCATTCTTGTCTATTTCTTACTACTATTGTATTCCCCTCACTTTTGTGCAAGGAACTTCCTAATCCTTTTTTATTCAGAATTTGAATCTTGTCTTTTATTGCATATTTTAAATTAATTTGAACCTCATAACTATTCCATTGACCCAAATGATCATGAAAGTTTTTCCACCTTACCAAAAAAAATGATCATGAAACTTTTTGATCTACAATTGATATTTTTTGTTTTATAAGTGTACTTTTCTTGAGGATTAATTTATATTTTCATCTTAAAATGAGTTTTAGTAACACTTTCTTTCTTTTGAACACTATCTCTAACATTCACTGTCTAATTGGATAAATTACGTGAATTTTACTATTTTATGTAAGATTTATTTTTAAAATGAGAGACCTGCATTAATTTAACCAATGAAAAAATGAGTATTAGAAAGAGTAGTTAAAAAAGAGTATTGTCAGCACTTATATTCTTCATAATAACTATTATAGATTGTAGTAAGAAGATGTAATATAATTATTGATATGATGGTAAAAAAAATTAATCCAGTAGTGAAAATGAGTAGTGAAAAGATCATATGTATATAAAGAGTCATACTAACAAATATTCTAAGTCGCTTGTTAAGAAGTTATAAAAGGAAATAAATAATGATTTTGTCTAGTAAGTTTTATGTAGAAAAGACCAATTTTCAAAATGCTGAATGCCCCATTCTAAAAAAGTGTTTTTTTTACTTCTTAACTAGAACATTTGTTAGCATTTTTCATATAAAAAAAGTTAATGTCACAAAATCTAGACTTGCTAGAATACTCTACTATGCATATTGAAGAACAAAAGCTCCAATTTACAAAAGATTAGAGAAAAGAAGAGGATATTTTTATTCACAACACACTTAGAATATGTTCGAACCCACAAAGAATTCATCATCCTCACTTCCCAGTACATACACATTTACTGAGATTTTGTGAAGTTGTGAATTGGAGCTTCTTGCTCAACTCAAGCTCACAGCGTGATTCCTGCCAAACCTAAACACATGAGAGATGCAAGTGCAACTGGACAATGACAAATGAGTAACCACCTTTGCAAACATTATTACATAATTCTAAATGAACTTGTGATAGTTGATACAAAGATTCTGTAATAAAAGTAAACATTTTCAACCACAATGAACCTTTAAAATAGGAAGTAGGAAACTAGGAACTACCACTAAACCACACTAACACAATATCTGATTATTTTCTTCCTTCAAATGAAAACACGACGGTACAATACATTAATCTTTCCCTTCAAAATGTGTACTAATTTCATAAATGATTGGAGAGAAATGGAATATCCTCTGTGTGCTTTCTTCAAACCATGTCAATGATCATGCTTTAATGAAACTGTTGAGCTTATTCAACCACACCAAGTATTCTCTACAATCCTTGTTGATCATGTACTCATGCAAGAAATTTAATGTGCTAGGTTTGATCCCCCTAATTTCTAAGTACCTGTGGAATGTCTTTTGCAGGCCCTTGTCCAAATCCCTGTAAAAAATTTGCAGAATCCAAATCAATCAAAACCTTACATTCAACATTAATTGAATTTACATACAAGGTTTTACAAAAACATCCAAAACTGCAATCTGAACCACAACATCAATATTATCAATATTTTATCTCTGTAAATAGTCTCACATGGATGTGAGATGGCTGAACATGGGTTTATAAGTGGAGGTAATACTCACATTATACAAACCAGATTTATTGGGTTGAGTTAGGCCCAACCCAAAATTCTAAAAGTCTCTTCGAACATGTGCAGTATATAGATTAGCAACACAACTCAATGTTTTTAGTCGCAGATCGCAGAAAACCACAGTTTGTTCAAATTCCACAATGCAAATGTGCTATTGCTATAGAACCACCATAGCCGCTATTTGACAACATTTTGTACTAAACAACATATCAAAGAACAATAGCAATTTGGTCAAATTCGGATACACTATACACTATATTGTCACTCTGGCCTCTATTTAACAACATCGACATAACCACAGTTTAAAACATTGCATGCATATATTTGTAAACAAAATATAAAAATCAGAACAAAGCCAAAAGAACATACTGGAAATTCGGTCCTTCATAAGCAACATGATCATCAGAAACATCAGGTTTCTTAACAGATAAGCTATCAATAACAAGCTTATCAGGGTAAGCGACACAGCTGAACTCCAAAGACGGTCCACCCTTCTTAGAAACATTAACTAAAAGAGGCATATTTGATTGATTTGCTTTCTCACTCTCATTATCATTATCATCATCATTCTCATTATCCTTATCATATTCTTCACCAGTAACCAAATCAGGCATATGAACCTCAACCTTAATTTCTTCACCTTCATAAGTCCTTTCAAGTGTTACTATTTGTTCTCCTTCATTATCAATTATCTTAAATGGAAAATCACTTGGAACCTTCTCACCCTATATCAACCAAAATCAAATTTTCAACATTCCACAACATAAACAACAACAACAACAATAAAAATTATCATAATTATCACAAATAACAACAAAATTATAAATTTTTTACTATTATCATTAATCTTATAGATTAGAAAAGATTAAGCTTACATCGCCGTAATTATCGGTTTCTTGAGCTAATTTGATTTCTGATTCGATGACACGGAGAAGATTCTCGTCGGAGGATGGCTTGTTCTTGATAGCTACAGAAGAAAAGTGAAACCTAGGAACAAAGGAATTCTCGCAGCGGTTGACGGCGGCGGAAAGAACGGTGCGATGACCCGTTTGGGTCTTTGTGATCGATTGAGAAGCAGAAGCAAAAGCCCTAATGAAAGTGTTCGACTTTGTGCGAAGAATTGAGTTGAACGCCATTTTTTTTTCTTGCTTGGTAGGAAACAATAGAGAAGGGTTTTGCTAGGGTTTTACAGAGATTGTGAATAGAAGAGTTTTCTGATTTTCTACCAAATAAAATAAAATAAATAAATGGTTATAAAACAAATTGCACTGAATAT
This sequence comes from Trifolium dubium, assembly GCA_951804385.1. NCBI lineage: Eukaryota > Viridiplantae > Streptophyta > Magnoliopsida > Fabales > Fabaceae > Trifolium > Trifolium dubium. Next base: position 51,317,314 of record OX638063.1, on the reverse strand, counting down.
TAAAAAAAATGGCACTGATAAAGTAAAAAATTGTATTTGACATTTTTTACTTTTTTTTTTTTTGTGTAAGTTACATTTTTTACTTTCAAACACAAGTATGTCCTTGGAACAGTGTAAGGGTGTGATTGGTTGCGAAGAAGAAGTGAGAAGAGAGAAATAGGTGAGAGAGAGTATAAGAAGAGAGAAATATGTGAATAATAGAGTAGATTTAAAGGGTTGTTTGGTATGAGAGAAAGATAAAAGAAATAGAAGAGAGAGAAGTGTTACTTATTTTCAAAAGTACAATTATACCCTTGTATCAAATAACATTTCCATCTATATTAATTTAAATTTTATTTAAATTAATGTAAAAAATTCAAGCTAATTTATTTTGACTGATGTTTTAGCTAAAAAAACACTATCATATAAATTCAAAAAACCACACTGTTGTATATACGGGAGCGTCACCAACAGTATTAACTATTAAGCCTTCATTCAAAGTAGATAAAAGTTAACATAAAAAAAAAAAAAAAAAACATAAAATACAAGAAGGAATGAATAAGAGTAAATATGGAAAGTAAACATAAACAGTTGTTTCTCTCTTGTTTCTTCCATGATGTGAGGAGAAACCAAAAAATGGTGGGGTCCATCAATATTCTTTCTCTCTTCTACAAATCATCTCATAGTCAAGTAGAAGAAATTGTCTATTTCTTTGCTATCTCTCTCTCTCACACCTCTCTAGTCCCTAACTCTCTTGTTCCAAACACATCCTAAGTGTATTCGTGCTTGATGACATTACAGCATCTTTTAGAGTTTTAGTCGAAGAATTTTTTTTTATCTACTCATTTAAGATTTAATGGGTATTTATCTCCTCAACCACTCAATAACTTTAATAATATATATATATATATATATATATATATATATATATAAAATACACCGTTAGATTGAAAGTTTATATTACATAGATTACTTGTGTAAAATTTCAAATAAAATGAATGTAATTTAAAAATAAATGATTATGTTTTAAAACTTTTCTTGATGCCAGAAAAAATGATTGGGCATAGTTGAGGTGGGTAATATTGGTGATGTTTATAATGGGATGTTTTTCATTGTTGCATAGTTATGCATATCATGCTGGTTTAAAACATTTGAAGGAGGCATTAAGTGAGTTGAACATGGAGGATGATGTGAATAGAAAATCAACAATCCTTATTTTAGATTGTGATGTTCCGGTAAATTAATGAATTGTTTTTAATTTTTAACTTGCTTATTATGATGTGTGTCTTTTATTTAACTTTTAATTTAATGTGTTTTAACATGTATTATTGCCGAGTTCAAATAACAAACTCTAACGTTGTTTTCATGGGAATTATTTTTTGCTGTAAGATATGATGAAATCTATAGAATGTTTAAGGTTAGTAGTATATTTAACATTTACTAACCCAATCAAAAGAGGGTTTTGTTCCAAAGTTTCATTAAACGCGTATTATCTAATAAGTCCAGAAACAGCACCACATATATCCTTTCAACGACAACAATTTTATAAATGTTATTATCTTTAGGTATTTTATATGAAATATGAATACAAGAAAATAAATACTGGAAACTAATTACTTTATTAAATATTTTAAAGGGAACTCTGTGTGTGCTAAACCTTAATAATTTGGTTTCTCAAATGGATAAACATGTCATCTTTATATTATATACACATTGGTCATAGTTGTGGTTAGTTATTCTATATATATGATTGGAGTGCACATTGGAGCATAGATCCTGGATGACGTGCATGCACAACTCTCACATCCTATTAGAAACGCAACAAGTAACTTATTTATGTGCATGACTATAAACAAGAGAATTACATGTGATAATGCGAAGACAGACTCTTAAAAACTAGAATTCTCAAAACATAACAAGTACATCATATATTGAATAACTTATCACAACTATGCTCAATGTATATAAAATTGTTATGTTTCTCTGTTTGAGAAGCCGAATTGTGGAGGTTGGGAACACATTCTAGAGTTCCCTGTAAAATATCAAAATTAAAGATAAATATTTAATAAACAAATTAATTTTTAATCTTTATTTTCTTGTATTCTGATAAACCAAAACATAAAATATCTAAAAATTATATCATTTGAAAATGTACCCTGTCCCTAATAGGATATATGGTAATGTTTTTGGACTGATTACATAATATGCGTTTGATGGATCCATGTTACAAAACTCATTTTGTGTAGGTTTGTAAAAATTCTACTAGTCATAGGCATTCGATATACTTCATGATGTCTTAGTGCGGGAAAAGATTATCGTGAAAACATACGTCACACATTACAAGTTAATAATAAAAATTACATAGCATAATAAGCAAGTTAAAAATAATCCATTAATTTACCTGAACATCACAGTCTAAAACTAGTATTATGGGTTTTCTGGACACATCATCCTCCACATTCAACCCATTTAATGTATTCTTCAAATGTTTCATACTAGCCTGATATGCATAATAGCAATGGAAAGTATCTCATTACAAACATCACCAACAGAACCGACCCCGGTTATTTATATGTTCTAGTTTTTAAAAGTTTGTCTTCACAGGATAATATGTAATTCTCTGGTCTACAATCATGCAACTAAAGAAATCACCTGATACTTCTAATAGGTTGTGAAAGTGGCATAGATATTCAGTGGCATAAATATACAACAAATAAGAATAAAAGCAATTGGCGCTAGCAGCATAGATATTCAGTGGGAGCTCTCATGTTGCATGTTTCAAACAATTTTCCTTTGATGTTGGCAGCTATGACAGTTTGTTTTGGAGTTCCTACTACAATATGTAGGAAAGAGGAGTCCAACAAGTGTGGAAAATACAACTCCAACTAATTTTTTTTGATTGTATGAGAGTACTAAAACAATTTTCTTTTTATCAATTATGTTTTTTTTGATATGTTAAATAATGTAAATTATTTCTAGTAAAATTCAAACATTCTAATATACATAAACATTTCACCATGGTTATCTATATGTGTAATGCATTATATTTGTCGTATAGCAAAATAAATGTAAAAATATGCTCAAATAAGTTCTCTTGGGTACTGTCATGTAAACATAATAATCCATTATTACTTTAGGGCCGGTTAAAAGTCTTTTTTTTTCTTCATTTTTTTATCAGATAAAAGTCTTTTTTTTTCAATGTTCGTTCTAGTCTCGTGATTTAAGATGTTACTTCATGTTTTTAATAACAAAATTTGAATTGTTAGAGACTATTTCTAAAAAAGTAATACAGAGACCAAATTCAAAAACACGCAAACTTACATGATACATTTAACATATAATTTATATAAAATCTTGTACTCGAGGATGAATATTTTACACGTAAACAAATGAATGTTTAATATAAACAATAGTATGGTAGAAATAATATATTAACATATTCATTTTTCTTAAAATTAACAATATTAATAAAATTATATTACATGTAAATGAATAATGTTTAATATAAACTATACATTTCATATTTTTAACTAAATGAAAGACAAATATTTAATAAACAAATAAATTTTTAATATTTATTTTCTTGTATTCTGATAAACCAAAACATAAAATACCCAAAGATTATGACATTTGAAAATTTGCACTATCCTTGATAGGATACATGGTAATGCTTTTGGACTTATTACATAGTATGCGTTTGCTGAATCTATGTTACAAAATCTCATTTTATTTAGTTTAGTAAATATTTTATAATCATAAACATTCTGTAGATTTCATGATGTCTTAGTGCGAGAAAATATTCTCGTGAAAACATACGTCACACATTACAAATTAATAAAAAATACACAACATAATAAACAAGTTAAAAATAATCCATTAATTTATTATGTTGTGTATTTGGGAGTTGGATTCTCTCCTGAATGTGTTCAATTTTTTTTATTTTTTTAATTCAACGATTAATTAATCCAAAAAAAACGGTGCAGAAGATAGAGAAAAAATTAAATAAATAATTAAAATAAAGACATGATAAATAACATGAGAGAAAAATTTGATGAGCATCTATATTTAAAATTGGCTTAAACATCTTTTTCGTATTTATACGTACGCAGAATTTTGGTTTATTTATTTTACGAATTTTAACTATAAAATTCTTGAACTACTTCATATTAATTTATTTATTTTTATTTCATAAGTTTTATAATTTTGTACTTTTTGTAAATTTATTCAAAAATCCTAAAGGACTTGATTTTTAGAAGCACAAGAATGCTTTTCTTATGAGACTTTTAAGTTTTTTTTTTTTGAAAAAGGGTTCAAATATTAAATGCCCAAAAATCATTTTTAGAAGTTAGTGATTATGAAGAGATTATGAAAACTTTTCTTCAAAACATTCATTTATGTGTCTTGTTTTAGAACTCTCCAATAAATATAGTTTTGTTCAAAGATTAAAATACTTTTAAATAAATTAAGTATTGAAAAATATTTTTGAAAGAAATCATAGACATTGCATGCTTGTTTTGAATCATTTTTCTATTAGAAAATTAATGAGTAAAGATCCATATCTGTTTTGAAAAATAGAAATCCAACAATATCATGCTTTTCAAGATGTCATTACAATATTTTGCAAAATAATAAAAAAGCATTGCGTGAAATATTTCAAAATATCAAAAACATATTTTTTGTATACATTCTCAACATTGTCTAAATATTATAGAATATGTGAATCTTAAAGCTCAAAGTTGGAAATAATATGCATTGGGACAAACAAATTTGGCAATAAATAGTAAAGGACAAGTATTGAAGATGTGTCGAAATAAATAGTAAAAGAAAATTATTTTGGGACAAACAAATTTGACAAATAAGACAACTATTTTGGAAAGTAGGTCAAACACCATATACTTCTTTGATTTGTATCATAAAGTATTAGACAAGTATCACAAAAGTGTCGAAATTTTTTTATTTAAAAAAGAAAATTTAAACATTTGAATTTGGCCTATTTTTCTTGCTATTTTAAAATAATTGGTAGAGATTTAATATAGATTTTGTTACCAAAAATAAAAATACTAAATGAGTAAATAAATAGAGATTTGAAATTGTTTGAAAAAGAAGAAGAAATTGTTTGATTACAATAATGGGAGCAACCGTTTCCATTTCTCGTCGAGGTCTGTCGTCGTCTTCTTCAACAATGGTGAAACTTCTACCAATGAGATCAAAATCGGACACATTGTTTAGGAAAATAAGATCTATCACTTCTTCATCACACAGTTGCAGTCCAAACCCGCACCCGCCGAAAACCTCAATTCTTCGACCCTAAATTTCTCCGGTCGACGAGGCGCTCTGTGATTTCCACTCTCATATCGGTGAAATTCAAGTTGGAAGAAGTTCACCTAACATTTTCAGGTTAAACAGACAGTTAGAGTTTATTCAACACTCTTCTAGAGATTCTTATCTCGTTCTTCGTCTTTTTACATTAATGGAAGGAAACTCTTGCTACGATGTTGTTACACTGAATATTCTTCTAAAATGTTTTCTTCGTTTAAAGGAGATGAAATATATCATGGCAGTTTTAGGGAAAATCTTGAAGTTAGGGTTTATACCTAACTCTTTCACAATCAACAGAATTCTAAAGGGTTTTTGTTCAACAAGTGATATAAATTCTGCACAGGAGTTCTATAACGATTGCTTGACCAATAAGTTTGAGATCGACAAGTTTAGAAAATCAATTTTATTGAAAGGTTTAGTTGATTCTGGTCATTTGACATCTGCCTTCAATTTCCTTCGTAAGTTTTCTGTGTTTCTAGTAGGTTGTGAACAGTGGCGACTCTCAGACCTTGGTTCAGGGGGTGCAAATTTTTTTGAAAAAATTAATAATTACTCTTTATTGTTTTTTATGTAATTTTATAGATTTTTATTTTTAATTAATATGTTTAACATTTATGACAAAGATCAAAATAGTATAAAAATTAGTGTCACCATTGTGTAAAAAAAATCAATTGTCATCATATTTGCAATTTAAACATGAATATAGGATAGGATTATGGGACTATAGGGATACCTTGAGAGTATGTAATGAAGCCATTTAAATCAAATAAAAAATAGTATGAATTAAATAAATAAAACAAGAAAATGTTAACTAATGTCTCCAAGACACTAGTTAAGGAACGAAATTAGAGAAAAATTATGTTAGAATTTGTGTGGTCAATATTTTTAAAATATAAAAATGTTATTTTTGATATAAATTTTTCCTATTTTACTTCTTTAATTAGTACACCGAAGACACTAGTTAACATAATTTATAAAACAAAATGACAAAATAAGTATGAGATGATAAAAAGTAAGCAAGAGTGTCAAAATGTGTGGTGAAGAGTGCAAAAGCAAAAAAATCAGGGTGTGCAAATTTAGTTTGGCAACTATAAGTAATTGCTAAATGTGAGGGTGTGCATATGCACCCCCTGGTGTGTATGCAGCATTGCCCCTGATTGTGAAAGTGGTGCATGCATGTCATCCAAGATCTATGCTCCAACATGCACTCTAATATTATACCCGTGGTTGCCAACCTATGGGTTGTAACATATTATCACATGGATAAATATGACATATGTATAAAGCCATGTTGGAAAGATTATGCCATAAGTGTAAATTAAATTGGTTACAATAAAGAAGAAGAGCAATTGGGCGCTAACGACATAGATATTAAGTGGGAGCTCATGTTGCATGTTCCAAACATTTTTTCTTTGATGTTGACATATATATGATACTATCTCCGTTCCTTTTTACTTGTCGTTTTAGAAAAAAAAGATCAAAATAGGATAGTGTATTTTTGCACTTAAATTTCATATCATGCCCTTTTTTAAATACTCCATATATCATATTTTTAATCCACCAATAAATTCATATTTTTTCACAAACATTATCTATTTCCAAAAAAATTGTAACAAACTTTATTTAAAAACAAACAAAATTTGTATACAATAAAAAAGTTATATTGTTTCAACAAAAAATACTATACAAAATTTAGTCAAAAACGACAAGTAAAAAGGAACAAATATTTTTTTCTAAAACGACAAGTAAAAATGAACGGATGTAGTAGTTTGTTTTGGAGTTACAACTCCCACTAATTTTGTATTTTTACAAACTCCCACTAATTTTTTTTTGATTGTATGAGAGTATTAAAACAATTTTCCTTTTAGCAATTATATTTTTTTTGATATCTTAAATAATGTAAATTATTTCTAGTAAAATTCAAACATTATATTTTTGTTGTTATATATTTGTACTTTCACATAAGTAAATTTTTTGTTGCAAATGGCAAGCTACAAGTGATACGTACTAATAATTTAAACTGAAATTATTATTGTATTTGTCTTTATGATTTAATATTACTGCTAGATTAAACATTAATGAATGTTTAAAAGCAAATTAACATTTTTATATAGATAAATGAGTTGTTAGTCCCTACAAAGTAGACGAGTTTTACTTTTCTCTCTATAATTTTTTTTTAAGTCACAAATGAGGAAATTAATCCTTCTTTAAAATATGTTATCAGTCACAAATGATGTTTAATTTCCGTTTTCGTGAACCTCCCGCTTCGACTATAAGAGTGTGATAGAATATTCTTGTCATTATATTTGTAATCAATTTTATTTATGAGTTATTATTCATATAGGTTTGACTCATATATATATATATATACACACACACACTTTAACAAATGAATAAAAGTTAGTCAATTGAATTCATTTTAAAAGTAATATTTTTAAACTCTTTAACACTTTCTAAATGTTGAGCATACTGCATACAGAAATAATTCTTCACGTACTCTGTCCATATATACCATGAAAAAGAATAAAAGTAAACCACATAGTTAACCAAAAGCTTTATCTTCCTCAGCAAAATTGATCACAAACCTTGGGAATAAATTTATTCTCTTTCCCCTACCTATTTTAATTAAACTCCTAATTTCCACTCCATCAGAGAATAATCATACAATATGACGATAAATCTAAGCATATTGGCTACATATATTTAATGGCATAATTAAGAAACTTAGTCAATTTAATCACTTCTTCATTTTCTTTCTTCCTTTTACTTGTTTCTCTAAGCTTCTTAGCCTTTGACTAATAACAGCAGAAGAAGATGTCTTTTTAATTGGCTGTTTTGATGATTCATCTGGCAATGAACTTTGATCATTTGCAGCTGATGCAGCTTGTTTGAGTGCTGGAAATATAGAGAAGGGAGATTGCGGAGAACTGGGTGGTGCTGCAGGTAACTCAGGAATACCCAAAGTTTTCTTTACACCAGGAACTTTAAGCGCTGCAAAATTGGAAATAAAAGAGAATATAGGGATCAGTAAAAATCAAGAAAATCAAAACACAAGAGTTCATTGCACGCATGATTTGTACTATAACAGTTTAAAATATAAACCCAGATCCATTTAATGCATAAATTATAAGAAACCAATGATTTCCTTTCATTGAAGTATTTAAAATATAAACTTGTTTTCTGTACTATAGGGGGTGCTTCCTCAGTAACAGTAGTCAGATAGACCGTTAATAATATTAGGGTGCACTGAATTTTATTTATATGTTTAAAACTAGGAACACAAGACTGTAAAGTTTGAACGCAAGTTCGTCTCAGACAGATCAGGATTGGCATGCACATACAAGTGAACACTTAACAAGAATAGCAAGATGCAAGAGCAATGGATTCTCCAACTAATTGCATTATACAATCTATCATACTCAAAGCAATCATGAACGGCAGAACCAATTGCCCTAGGCCATATGCATTTTATGAAAACGAATCAAAATTTCAAAATGATGAATAATGACAATGTGATATTGCAAATAATTTTTTGAAGTTCCTTACCCATTCCATATGTCAGAGAAAACAAATTCGATGTAATCCAGTAACAAAATATTGCCTGCAAAATTATACATGAACACAAGTTCAAACTACATATAATGACAAATAAAAGCAGCAGTGGTTAGAATAAAAGGGGAGTTGGTCCTAAATTCGAACAATAATTTTTTCAAATGCATACACAGATCAGATGGTTGCAAAGGGAAGTTGTTCCTTCCAATAAGAAGAGTCAGCTGGGAAAGTTTACCTTTGGAAAACCCATAGTGAGAGGAACTGAAACAAAAGCAAGAATCCTCGAGAACTTTTTCATGGTGTCACCCATAGGATTTCCTTCCATTCCTTCTTGCATATTACACTGAAGAACAATATAAAATCATTGATCTTAATTGGAAATCAAATATAACAGATATTATAAGACCACTCTTGTCATCTCAGTTCTAAACTGTTTTCTTGTCATATGAAGTGGCTGGTTTTAGTGAACACTAAATAAACTTCAAAAACGAAATGTAAGACCAGACAAAATTTCAGACAAGAACTCAGAAAGACAAACTAGAAAGATAGTTGAAAAAAAAGGTTTTTCTGAAAATGGAATGCTCACCTCTACTACTACTAAGAATGACAATGCAGTCAAAACTGGAAAAATGTATAAGGCATCTGGAGTTGTGAGATCAGTAAACCAGAATGCTCCACCATGCTTGAATGATGGCATTTTTTCAGCCATGTTTGTTATCTTCCATCAAAGAAAATAAAATTGTGAATGGGAAGAAACAATATAAAGGCTCCTCAGAGTCATACAAGTAGGGGGATATCGAGGCAAAAGTTGGCTTACCGCAAGGAAAAAACTAATGAAGACAGGACCTTGAATAAAGAGTCCCTTCAATGGCGTAAAAGGAGTCACACCATATCTGCATTAATCAAACCAGCGAGATTAAAAGAACATCTAGTGAAACAAAAGATCCATGAAGTTTGATTTAATACTTAAAATAAAGATTCCTTAGAGCCACAGAAAAATTCATATTTCTTATATATATTAATCATAACAAATCTTCAATGACTATGGTGATCACGCATCTAGCCAAAAGGAATATTAAAATATTTTATTCATTTGATTGTTTACAGAAGCACCATTTCCAATTTAATGAAAACAGCAGAATCAAAATGAGGCAAAAATAGTATTGACCCTGAACAGGGGGGTAGGTAGCTAAATTGGGTTGAGCTAAGGATTAAATGAGTTGGAGGACTTGGATTCAAACTCGGTGAAGGATAAAAATACTAACATAACAACTCATTACTACTAACATTAAGTGGCCGTTTAAAAAAAAAAGTAGCGACGCTGAACATTGAATGTTATGATTTAAGTTATGTCCATGGCAGGTCGCCACAAAGATTACTCTGCTGATACATTGTATCGCCAAATGCAGTAATTACACTAAACTTAAAGATCAAACATGACTATCAGCAGTTATGCAACAAAGAAACTGTGAAATGGCTTACTCTTTGAATAGTTTTTTCATCCGCCTCTGACCTTCAGCAACAGCCTCGGGATCAAATGTCTGAAAAATGGATCTTGTTGTGATTAAAGAGAAAATATCTTTGATATAATAACATATACTAACATACATGTAAGAAAATCGAAAACCGAATACATTTCTTCAACATGTCAAAAAACTAATTTATTATAGATTATTTCATGAAAAATCACTTATTTAAAACTAATACATCATTTTTAATGGTTTGTGTCGAAGTTGTTAGTTTTAGATAAAAAAGAGGAGATAAATAATAAGAGTTTCAAATTATTGATAATAACAGGATATTGAACTGATTCAACAGACTAAACGCCAATTCCTAATCTAACTATAGGGATATATGACTCATAATCCTCTCTTTCTCGCATAAACCCCCTATGAGTTAAGTGCTGATAGTTATTTGAGATGATTTTTGTTTGCTGCAACGAATATAGAATGCAGCCTATGGACTAATTGTTCATAGCATTTTGAAATGAATATCATTCGCTGCAACAAAGAGATAATGCAGCCTATGAGTTAAGTGCTTATAGTAATTTGAGATGATTTTCGTTTGTTGCAACAAAGAGAGAATGTAACCTATGGACTAATTGTTCATAGTATTTTGAAATGGATACCGTTCACTCAACAAATGGATAATGCAGCCTATGAGTTAAGTGCTCGTAGTAATTTGACATGATTTCCATTTGCTGCAACAAAAAAGAAAATGCAACTTATGGACTAATTGTTCATAGTCTTTTGAAATGGATACCATTTGCTACAAAGAAGAGATAATGCCGCCTACATGCTAAGTGCGCATAGCCTATGTGGAGTCTGTTCTCCGTAACAAAGATAAAATACGACCTATGTGCACATGTGGAACTTCATGTATGACTAAAGTTTGGTTCATACTAAGAATTAATTAATGAGTTTTCAAATGATGAGATTCTTTGTTTAGAAGTCGTTTCGGCTAAAAAAAATCATGCATTTATTGTTTTTTCTTCCTGTTCACATGGTTTATTGTGCTCTCTCACTAACTCTGTGACTCAAGCGTTTCTTTTATTTTTGTAGATTCACAGATTGCGGAGTAGAAATATGTCAGGGTTTGCATATCTACCTAAGAGATATGTTTGTTGCAAGCCTCTATCTTTGACGAGGGTCATTATTTTGTGGTTTTAATATGATGCAATGCAACTGCATGAAATGGTATTAAAACATGACTTGATGAACTAGAGCACCATTACCTTCCCATCCATCTCCTCCTTTATCTCTTCCAAGCGAGGCCTCATAAGCTGCAACACACATGAAGCAGTAAGCTTAGGTAATAATAAGATTGAGAGGGATATAGAAAAAAATGCATATATACAACAAGCATTGGGGCCTCATTCAAAAGGGATAAAATGAAGGAACAAAATATGGTGAAGTGAGGGAATAAACCTTCCAACCGATGTTAGGGGTACCTTATTTCAAAGTGGGAAAGGGAACAAAGGGGGAAATTTCACTCTAAATATCTAATTTGTATCCACTCAAAATAGAACAACAACGGAGGAAGGAGCAAGCAATACTCACAGCCATTACTACATTTTTAGCAAGAAACAGGTATGAAAGCAAAGCAGCAGAACATACCGTAAGCTTAGAAGTGGCCTTGAGTTGATTTACTAAGAGTGGAATAGTTGCGGTTCGAATCAAGATAGTTGTTAGAACTATGGCCGCCCACCTGATACAAAGGAGCAATGAGGTGAAAAGTTTCCTTTCAAAATTCAAGTGGCATTAAATTATTTAGGGTTAAATATGTTATTAGTTCCCTCAAAATTTGGACAAATTGTTTTAGATTTAGGGCATGTTTGGATTGACTTATTTGAGCTTACCTACTGGAATAGACACTTGTAATACTGTTTAGGCGAATTTAAGAAAAATCTTATCACATGTTCATAAGTTGTTTTCAGTTTATTCATATAAGCTCTCCAAGACAACTTAGGAAAATAGCTTATACGATAATAACTTGACATTATTTTTTATTTTGTTATAGAAATATTTTATACACAAGTGCTTATATAATAAGTGCATATAAGCTATTATTAAGTTGTTTATCCAAAAAAAAAAAACCTTCACTTATTTTCAACTTATCTACTGACATACACATTTGTAAGACTGTTTCGAAGAGCTTATGAAAACAACTTATTACACGTCCACAAATTGTTTTCAGCTTATTTCCATAAACTCTCCAAGAAAGCTTATGAAAAACATCTTATAACTTATACGAAAATAATTTGACATTATTTTGTCTTTTGTTATAGGAATAGGCATAGCTTATATGTAAACACTTATATGATAAGAGTTTATGGTATAAATGCTTAATTAAGTTGTTTATCCAAACAGGACCTATAGTCGATACAAAAACGGTTCGACTCTATTTTAATTTTTATCATAATAAAAATAGCTTATACACATGCATTCATAGGATAAACACTTATGCTACAAGCATTTAATAAGATATCTTAACAATGTAATTAGTATTAGTATTGAATACTAATACTAATACTACCCAAGAGCACTTGGATGAGATGGTAAGGGATCTCTTCCACAGCTTAACCAGGGGTCATGGGATCGAAACCAACCCTGGGAATGCAGCAATGTTAAATTCTCTTGAGGGAGAGCTTTGCCACCCTTTGAGGTCCTACCCGGATTGAGGGATTAGTCTCTGCAGTTGCGTGCAGAGGATACCCGGTTCAAACCAAAAAAATGCTAATACTAATACTTGAGATGTTTATTAGTTTCTTAACAAGTGTTTAATTAAGATATTTATCCTAACAATGTATTAGTATTATTCAATAACATATCTCAATGAAAATATATAGGTAAAGTAACTCACTCACCAGTTTAACCCAGTAAAGGAATGAACAGAATCAATGACATACTGCAAAGCTTGTACAGGCACATAAGAATCAGCAGCAGCAATAACAACTTCGCTAACAACCGGAGTCTGAGAAGTTGTTACAGCAGCATCCATACTGCCGTCAGTAAGAACATCAGCCACATCAGTCATTACAGTAATCTTATCTGAATTATCCTGATTCAGTGAGGACATATTCCGGCAGAAATTATATCCAGCGAATGGTGAAAACGCCATTGATCCATTGAAAGAGCTTCGAAACGAGCTTGATTGGATAAAAGCGTTGTTACTGATTCCATGTGAAGACGGTGATTTGTTATTGTCTGAACGGTTGCGTTTTTCGTCGTCGGTGTGGAGGATATAGGTGAAAGAAGGGTGGTATCTTCGATCTATGAGGTTGTTACCTCTTTGTAGGAGGCAGCGTCTATATGCCATTGATTTGTTATTTGAAAGCGATGAAAATGTGAACGAATATGTTAGTGTTAATCGGAGGTGACGATGAACTCCGGCTGGTTTTCCGGCGAGTTAGAGCCGAGTTCAGTGTAACGCCAACATTTTAGGGTTTTAACTAATCAGAAGAAAGAATTGGTGGGGTGCGAGCGACGTACGAAGAAGAATTTTGATAATTTGTTTGGTTAAAGAAAGAAAGGGAAAGGAAAGAATCACGAAGGAATGAAAGGAATGAAAGCAAATAGAAAATGAATAGTATTTTTTTTGTGGGTGTATATTACAAAATTTATTTAGTTAATGATTAAATCATTATAAAAAAAATAAGTCATTGGTTAAAAGTTTTAATCAAATTAAAAGAGACTTGTGTGTTGCTCCAAAAAAAAATTTGCGATGTTTTAATTATCTGAATGATTTGTAGTTATTTTATTTAAATTTGTCAATTTAGATTCAAATTTAGTAGTATTTTAAAATAAAAAATAGAAAATTGATTATTGCAACTATTTAATCTATAACTAGCGTTGTCATTGAAATGAGAAATTTTTAATAGACCAAAAAATATGTACAGAAAATAAAATACGGATCTACAATAAAAAATTAATATACCTTGATTAATTTTTGTTCAATAATTTAGTGATTAAAATTTCATATTTTACAGTAAAGTACTAAATTTCTATTGGATATTGGAGCATTACATCAAATAAAAAATAGATATTAGAGAATATTGACATTCATTAAAATAAAAAATGTTCTTTGTCAAAAAAAAAAAAAATATATATGTAGCCAACACATTATCTTTTTAGTTATTTTTGAAGCAATTATTTTTTTTGTTAAAAAACAGTGATACAGAGTTTATAAAAAAACAGTGATTGGTACGACGTCGTACACTCGGAGGTTGTCTTAACTATAAACAAATGAGAAAGTGAAAGGGAAGAGCGAAGAAGCGATTTCATCTTCCCCAATCCAATCCAATCCAATGCAAGCTTTTTTGTTCCAGTAATGATAAACACACTCTAAATGGATGCAAAAGATATTCTTGGATTGCACAAAAACTCATTCCCATCTTCTCTTGAAAAAAAATCAAGACCTCCCAAAGAATCTCACAGAAAACCTGATGGCATTTCACGCGAAGTTTATGCTCTTACTGGTGGAATGCCACCTCTTATGCCTTCCATTGATGCAACCCACTTGAAGAAAAAACCTCCTCCTCATGAAAAGGTTGTCTTTTTATTCCTTTTCTTCATTTATTTTGCTACTATGAGATAAGCATAAGCATTTGTGAGACTGTTTGAGATAGCTTATAGAAACAACTTATGACAACATGTTATTTCCTTGAGAGCTTATGAAAAGTGAAAATAACTTATTGTTAATGAGAAATCAGTTTGACTGTATTTTGGGCACGTTTGGATTGACTTATTTAAGCTTATCTACTGGCATAAGTTTTGTAACAATGTTAGGGAAAATTTATGGAAACAGCTTATGATAATTTTTGCTAGCTTTTTTCAGCTTATTTTCATAAGTTCTCAAATATAGCTTATGAAAAGAACTCGTAGCATATATAAAAAAAATGATCTTTATAAAAAATACTTTTTATCTTTATTTTATTTTCTGCTATAGAAATAGCTTATTGTAAGCTTATACACAAACACTTATCTTGATAAGTGCTTGTGATATAAGCTGCAAATAAGTTGTTTATCCAAAATGGGCAATTACTTTGGTTATTGAACTTCTTATGTTCTTCAGGTTACTTGGCAATGGCTTCCTTTCACGAACTCTGCTCGTAAAGATGATCTTCATCTTTACCATTGGGTCAGTCACAATATTCTTTGAGTTATTATTTGTGATTACTTATGAAGACTGAAGTTATGAGCATGCGAGTTATTGTTATGTGTCTTTTCGCTTTTAGGTTCGAATAGTCAATGGTGTTCTACCTACTGGGGACTACTCTTTTGCCAAGTATAACAAGGTAGCTTAATTCATGTTACTCTTTGTCTTTGTGCTTCCTATGCATTGCTACCTTTTTGGTTTTGTTCTAAATCTCCTATTTGTTGTGGTGCAGTCTGTTGACATTATTAAATACACAGATGAGGAGTACGAAAAGTATTTGACAGATCCTGTGGGTAATCATGTCTAATTGTACAATTTTATGGAAATTTTTATGGATAAGTTTGCTTAAACTAATGTTGCAAATTTATGCTAACCAAACTGAAATTCATTTTATGTAATGTATTGAGTTGTAACTTCTATTACAAGGGAACATATTATCATTTTTTTGTGTGTATAAAACTTAAAATTTGGTCATTTGTTCATTTGCTCATTAATGATTACTTATGATGAAGTTTATGAATAATAATACAACTGGAAGCCTCTTTTTTCCGGAGAAGAAAAGGATATTGTATTATTCCTGTGTTGGCTAACAAGAATTAAGAACAACCTATTCTGTTACAATCCCTGTAGTGTTTTCTTTAGGCAATCGTTTAACACAGATTCCATGTAAAAGTAGAGTTTAGTGTGATGTAGGATTAATATACATTTTTTTGTGGTTGACAACAATCAGATTCTAGAAACCTGAGTAGAATGATATCAATCACAATTCTAATTTGGTCTTGGGATGGAGTCTTGGCCAAATTTCTAATTTTCTTTTGCTGAGGGTTATCTCTTGTGAGGTAATCGGTATATATTTATTTAATGGTTAGATGTTCCCGCTGTTCAAAAAAAAAATGGTTAGATGTTCCGTATAGGGCAACCAAAATACAGACGAATACAGTTTGCTTTGAAGTGACAAAATTTATTCAAAAATCTAAGTTTTGGTCAACCTTATGTTTTCCATAGTTTGGGACATCTCCAGGAGATATTTCTCCAATTACATCTACATCTTTGGAGAGTTGCCATAGTAAATCAATCTACTGATGGATTTTTTTAAAGCTTCCAAACTGGGTAATGACAGTGAGAGTAGGGCCAAATTTTGAATCATTGTTGCCATGTGGGGATTTTTTTTATTTTTTCTAAGAACTTGTCCTTTCGATCGGATTGTTAATTGTATGGATAGGAATTTGGGATAATAGTTTTTCTTTACCTTTGTATCACGATGATAGGTTTCTAGAACAAGAAAACATTATCAGTTTTGACATACTAATGGGGGGAAATTTGTGATCATTTGATCAATTTATATAATTATGAGCCTGACTTATTTGCAACAATCTCTTTTGTACACTACATCTGATTTCACATTTTATCGTATAAAATTATCCACTTTTAACTGCAGTTTTGAAGTTATATGCTTTTCTCAATTGAAAGTTGAAAAACACATGGACAATCTATCAGTGTTATTACAGTCATCTCTTTTACTATATTCTGCTTTTCTCGATGCATTACTCTGCCTGATTCTGCTTTATCTACCTAGATGTGGACCAAGGAGGAGACAAATGAACTATTCGACTTGTGTGAGAGATTCGATCTCCGTTTTGTTGTGATAGCTGATAGGTTCACATCATCTCGGACTGTAGAGGAGTTAAAGGATCGATATTATAGTGGTATGTCTTTGTTCAATAATTATTATATATTGCACTCCACAATTCATTTTCTTTAACTCGGACTTCAAATTTTGATGATATGGAAACTGCATGAGCAAAAATGTGATATTTTGAACTTGATTTTTTTTATTACATGTCCCTTTTATGTAGTGTTGCGGGCTATATTACTTGCAAGGGCGACATCTTCTGGGGACGTTGTAACACATCCTCTCATTAAGGTGAAGTCAAATATTTAATTAATGCATCATGATGCTTCAAAGTAGTTACTTTCTTTTGTCTCTTTTGAGTATAGTATTTGTAATTGTTGTTAAAACAGATTCTCACAATCCTTGATACATTGCCATGTGGTCATATTAACTCGTTTTTCCTTTTCAATGTAGGAACCATATAATGTTTCACAAGAAATGGAGCGAAAACGTGCACTGTCGATGGTCCTCTCTCAAACAAGACAACAGGAGAAAAGAGATGAAGAGGTTTTATTCTTTAAAAAAGGAAAAAAAATACTCTATACGTTCCTGCTATCTGCTTATCTTCATTGTAAATGGCTACTTATATTGTTGTATGCAGGTTCTTATTGAAGCAAAAAGAATAGCTGAGTTACGGATGGCTTCTAAGGTAATATTTTCAAGATTGATTTACCACTGCACGTTTCATTGAGGAGGAATTGTTATCAAGATTCAAGATCGAATTTCTTATTATCTAATTCTGATTTATTGATTAATATTGATTATAAATTCCTACCATCACTCTGAATATTGGGGAATGTTTCATAGTACGACATGCACTTTTTGGGTTGCATGGGAGGTAACTTACTAAAGTTAGAGTTTTATACTCATAACTTGATAACTATTAATTTTTACTGACAATAAAACATATGGTTCTTGCTAATTACCAATTTGAGGCAACAAATTTTGTGGAATATCGTAAAATGTATTCACATGATCCGTACATGCACTTTGTGCCTGCCTGGGATTTTGATTTTTTATATATTTTTCAGGTTGCTGAACAGTCTCAATTGGTTGTTGCTTCAAATGCTGATGCAGAAGTTACAGAGAGGGCTGTCCCTGGTGAAAGTATATCTCCATCGAACATGCAAATTTCACCAACGGCTGTGCCTTCCTCGTTTACAGATGATGCTTCTACTCTAGCTTCTCTTCGCATGGTAAGTTATGTAGAAGGATTCTAATTTATGTATCCTTCACCTTCTCTTCGTGTACATTTTTGCTGTCAACACCTCTGAAACCCCACTCCCTGCCCCCGAGGAAGGTTAACAAGGATTCTGCAAATACAAAATCCTTTTACACTAAATGGGGTGGCCTGCATAAATCAAACAATACGATAACGTTCTATTGTAAATCATGACAAATTATAAAGATCATTCTTAATGATTTTGTCTAATATCGTATTGCATAGCTAGTCCCTAACCCAGAGAAAAGAAGAGGAAAAGTTGTGTTAGGCTGTAGACAATTGAAACAAGTAGACAATTTAACTTAAAACTTCCTTTTGTGCCATTGGCAGCAACTAGGATTACAATATTCAAAAATTTGATCTTGCATTGATCAAAATATTTGAAATAATTTTTTTTATGAGAGGCAATTTGCACAATTTATTAAATTCTCGTACTTTATAGCATTATCTGATAGTGAGAAATATTTCAGCTTCGAGTATATTCAAGAACATATGCACTTGAGCAAATGGTGCAAGCTTCAAACTCATTTGCTGGTGTTCGGACTATCAAACGGGTTGAGCAAACATTGCAAGATCTTGGGGTTTGTCTAGACTACTTTAACTTTTAATTCCGCTTACATATTTCTTTCTTTCTTACAAATTGTTGACAAGTTTATTGCTATTAACTAATTATCCATATTTCTTAATACCCGTGAATTACGTAAGGGAGCCTTATTATATTAAGGAATGGAAGGAAAAGGACTATATGATAGGAATGCAACTAAGAGTGAGAGCACTATAGGTAAATAAAAAATATGTAGGGTTTATGAAATGAGGGCTAAGAAGACTAGTGAGGTGGCTGAGACATAAATGAATTAGTTAGTAGTGGAATGTGCTCTTCGTATGCAACTCATGAATATATATATATATATATAGATAGATAAGGCATATATATGTCAAATACAAGTTGATGTGTTTATAATGAGTTGAGTTTTAGCATATATTTGGGTTCATGATGCATTTCCTTTGAATTTGGTTATGTGATTCCAGGTCAATTTGAAACCAAGGGTTCCTACAAAAGCTGTTTGTGCAGAGCATCTTGAACTAAGAAGAGAAATACTAACATGGCTGAATCTCCAGAAACAGGTATATCGGTATAAGAAAGTTGAGAGAATCATATTTGCCGAATATATTCATTAATTTGTATTATTCATATTATAGGCAAATGTTGATGATTTCACTTATTAGGATTAGCAGCGTCTGCACTGGCTTGTTTTTACCCCACCCCCGAAATATCTTTGATTTAATTATTTATTATGATATATGTTGCAGGTGCAATATAAAGAGGCTGAAGGTACATCTTTTCGTGATGGGTCCTACGGTGAACCACCAGACACACCAAAGGTCAGAAATTCGTATTTCTTTCCCCTCTATTGTTTTAGGCTTGTGGTTTGGAAACTATTGACACATGTGCTTTGTGGTGGGTATCAGGATCGGACATTTATTCCAGACTCGATGAATTTTGGAGGTAATATATATTATTTTGTTTGCCCCTGCTGTCTAATTTTCTATAAAACAAGGAAAATTTCATCTATATATTACTACCTCCGTACCAAAATATATGTCGTTTTGACCAAATCACACAAATTAAGAAATGTAATCATTGTTGTATGGAAAAGGTAAATTATGAGTTAGTTTACAAGATTATCCCTCATTAATGGTATGTGAGAGATAAATTATAGAATTGAAAGAAGAAAGAGAAATAATTAATTAAGGGTATAAGAGGAAAAAGATCATTAAATGCTTCATTGGTAATGTAAAACGACATATATTGTGGTACAAATTTTTTTCTCAAAACGACATATATTTTGGTACGGAGGGAGTACTAAACATATCAATAAAATCTTAGTTTCAGGCGAAAGGGTTGGCAAAAAGGACCAAAAACGCAAGGTACACTTTAAGTATTTTGTTTAATTACCTGTTCATTGATTACTTCTGATTTACATTTGGACCGTTTTAATAATGTACTATTATTGATTGGCTCGGAAATTTTATTTGTATAGGCGCATGGAACTCCACCTACAGCGGCTCATAAAAGACCTAGAAAACAAAAGGCCTCGGATCTTTAAGTCCTCTGGTAAAAGCTTAAATTTGGCACAGATGTAAGCATTATATTTATGGCAAATGTTAACATGTGCCCTTGAAGCATATGTTAATGAATTAGAAATAGAAATATTCGCCTCAAAAGCCGTGCATGTGATTATTCAAAGTCAAAATATAATGTTTTCCGATATAAAACTTCTACTTTTAGTTTCCTTAACATGTGCCCTTAGGGAACATGTTAGGCAGACCCTATATTTATTTATAATGTAATATTTGTCTATAGTTTGTGTGTTTCTGTCATATAAAACAACTTTGTAGGACTTGTTTCTTCAATTTAAAGCTTGTCGATTAATGTACTTACTGAATGAAGTTTTCCATATTGTATGTGTCAGGTGCGGCGAGGAAAGGTGTTTCAATTTGTATAATTCATTTTTATATGTCTTATGGATTCATATGGAAAGTTTTATTGAAAAATATTTAATATATCAGAAATATAAAAGTGCAATTCATGTTTTATTTAAGCGTAATGAGAATTGTGAATGTTATAGAAAGCAACACTCAAACAGCTAGAGGCTGGAAGTTCTGATTGCTGTATTCTCCATTCACCTTGCAATGCTCCAACTTATCCATAATGTTTTTTTTTTTTATAAGCAACTTATCCATAATGTAAATTTGTATCATGAGAATAAAAGTTCATAGAAAGATTAATGATATTATAGACATAATATCATTATATAGGATAGTTGGGGTTCGAACCTGAGACTCTTCACTTTTTCTCACGTAAGTGTGTGAATCTAGAGACCGAATAAAAAGAAAGGATCAAAATAATGTAAAAATTCAATTTAATTATCAGTATACGGGATGAAAGTTTTAAAAATTTACACATTTGAAGTAAGATGTGGCTGCTACTAACAACTTATCATTTTTCCTTAATAAATTTTAATTAAGTCATGGATAGCAACTACAACTTTTTTTCTTTTAATTGAAAAGAAGGAAGTCATTAGTTATTTTGTTTTTGTTTTTTTTATAAAAATTTAAGATATATGAGACCAAAAAAAAGTATGTCATAAACAATTGTAAGTTGTTTTATTTTTATAAATTTTTCAAAATAGCTTATAGATACTTTTATTTGTTTCACAAAGTCTAGTGGTGAAATCTCCACACAATCAGAGAAGTAGATAATCCCATATTTAAACTTACGCTTCACCATATTAAATGTCTTTGTACTATTTTATCATCCAAGTTGTATTTACATAAGGTTGCAAATTTCAGACACACTATTTTCACAATTATGTTTCTTGTACTCTCTTATCTTTTTACCTTTCAATAATTTTCTTGCAAATGAGTCCTAGATGGAAATTGTAGTATTTGTAATATTGTCCCTCATTCCTATACATTTTAATTTGAGCTTCAAGTGCGGCAATGACAATATCAATTGGAACAGAATATTTCATCCTTTTGATTTGCAGCACCCTTCTAAGTGTTGTTTCTGCCGCATATTGTGACAAGAATTGCAAAAATTTGCTTTCATTTTGTTGACATTATTTACTTCAATGTTCAATATTAATTACTATATTCAGAGATACATAGGATCATCACATCACACATACCATGAAATTACTAACACATCTTAAAATGTATTGAAATTACTAACACGTCTCAAAATGATTGTTTAATTAATTGGTTTGGTCCTCGAATGCATTTTTTTTAGCCATTCCGATAATCTAATGTGTTTTTTGTTGTACAATTTTGTCCATGCTATTTTTTCAACAACTCAACTACCTTAGGATGCTCATTGTATGCGCAAAATTCATATATTTGCAATTTCTTATCTGTTGGATAATTCATTATCGTATGTATTTTTTATTCTTACTTTTGAGATGATGTTCTATTAAAACGAAATAACCGCCTAGTTCATGCTATTTTGTTGAAATCAACTCAACTACCCATCATTTTTATTGTATTGTTTATTGTGCAAAATTTATCATATATATATGTATTCATTATCTATGTATGCTACACAATATAAATACTACTACAACATGCATACTAACTCAAACTATTTGTAACTTAATAATTAAAATCACTTACATTTAAAAAGTATTATGTCTTCCGGTGGTGATTAAAACAAGTATGATGATGATAAAGACTTCTTCGAATCGGTCGTGAATGAAGGAGGCTGGGGTGACAACCCAGCTGCCGAAGCCTTTGGCGGCAACAGTGGCGAGTGCTTAACAATGGTGGCCTGAGTGTGCCGAAGCCTGTTGCCGCAACACTGGCAAGTGCTTAATAATGTTTGTTAAGCACTTGCCATTGTTGCCGCCAAAGACTTCCGTTATTACTCAAACCTCCATCGTTCACGGCCAATCCGAGAAATTTGTTATAGTTCTTATCATCATTAGACTTGTTTGAATCACCATGTGAAAACAAAATATTTTTAAAATGTAAGTGATTTTTATTATTCAAATTACAAAGTTAGAAATAGTTTGAGTGAGTATATGCATTATTGTCATTTTAGTCTAGACATTATTTTATCCCTTTCAAATTAATTACATAAAGTTAGAAATAGTTTGAGAGCAGTTTTTTCATTTGCATTGTCAATATCCTCATGAGAAGAAGCATAATTGTTGTTGTGTATACAACAAAGCCGTACTGCTGTTGGGTGAGGCATAAAACTAAGAACCTTGAAACCAACTCCACCACAAGCATCACGAAGCATTGTCAACTGGAGTCGATTAAATGAAACGGGGACTATGAACACTACAATTTTTACAGATCTTTTCAGCTTAATCTCAATTAATATTTTGATCCTTTCAAGAGTTCGACACAAACTAAGTTCTGCAGGGGTATATTCCCATTCATCATCTTTATTGAATTTAGCCATGAAAGTGCGGTTTCCATAGTCCAAAGTCTAAACAAGATACAGGGAATACTTGATTTCACGAACTGTTGGAACTGTATCTAACCTTCCTATCATACGCCATTTGCTCTGTACCATTGTTTCATCAAGCTGACTAGCCTTAATGACACAAAGAACTCTACTTTGGGAACCATCCCAGACTGCAACACAGTGAGACCATGAACTAATATCTATTTAGATGGCCAATTTCTCATCAAACTCAATATTTGACATTTTTAAACCTATCAAATAATATCAAAAAATGTTAAGGAACTAATGAATAATATCAAATAAAATGTCTAATAAATGACAACATTAGATGAATGTGTAAGCTAAGTCTCTCAATCATGCATAGTGTAATGAGAATTGTGAATGTTGTAGAAAGCAACACTCAAACAGCTAAGCTAGAGGCTGAAGTATTGCTGGATTCTCCATTCACTTTGCATTGTTCCAACTTATCCATAATGTAAATTTGTATCATGAAAATAAAAGTTCATAGAAATATTAATGATATTATAGACATGATATCAGTAAATAGGAGGATATTTGGGGTTCGAACCTTTCTTTATTTTTTTACACATAAGTGTGTGAATTTAGAGACCGGATAAAAAGAAAAGATAAAAATAATGTAAAAATTCAATTTAATTATCAATATACTAGATAAAAATTTTAAAAATTTACACATTTGGAGTCAGATGTGGCTGCCACTAACAACTCATCTTTTCCTTTAATGAATTTTAAATTTAATAAAGTTGTGGATGACAACTACAACTTTTTTTTTTCTTCTTTTAATTGAAAAAAAGGAAGTTAATAGTTATTTCCGGCATCAATTTTCATATTTTGTTCTTTTTATAAAAATTTAAGATATGGGAAACCAAAAAAGTATGCCATGAACAATTGTAAGTTGTTTTAATCCATTTTCATAAATTTTTCAAAATAGTTTATAGATACTTTTATTTGTTTCACAATCAGAGAAGTAGATAATCTCATATTGCATCTTTTCGACCTGATTTTGTTTTAGCTTCACTAATCACTTCTCTTTAAATCATAAGTAGGGTCAAACACATATTTTATGAAGCTCTTTTTTTTTTTTTTAAAAAAAAGGCTTAATATTAATGAAGAAAATGTAGAGAAAATAGAAGCCATAAAAATGAACTTTTGGCAAGTTTATCAAACCATAAAAAAGATTTGTTTCGACAAAAAATAAATCAAAATACACTATGTAAAAAAAGTATAAAGTACAAACTATATCAAAATATTTTAGTTTAAAATATACTATACTTTTAAATACAAAAAATTATCAAACAATTTTTATTTTATTTGTGAAGATCTTTTTATTATTTTTAATTTTAAAACAACTTTTACTCTTAAAAAAGTTGGGCCAAACGAAGCCACACTTTACCATATTAAATATTTTTTATCATCCAAGTTGTATTTACATAAGATTTAAAAATATATTCTATTACCAAACGTTAGTTGATCCAGTTGTGATTGTCGCTGGATTTGATAGGGAATACCGCGGTTCAATCCCTACAGTTGGGAGGAGATTAGACCTACTTAATGTCAGAACTCGCCCCGAACTCTGAATTACTATGACCCATTTCCTTTAGGAACTAGAGAGTGATAACAAAAAAAAATATATTCTATTAGACACTTCTATTTTGTTCACTTAAATGTTTTCTTTATAAATACTATTGATGTTTTTTTTTTTTTACTAAATACCATTGATGTGTTAAGTGTGAAGGAAATGGAATAAACAATATATTGATTTAAATATGATTCTATCCTCTTGTAAAAAAATTTGTTTGAGTTTTTTTTTGAGGAAATTTTTTTTGTTTGAGTTAAGTCCCTATAAATTCAAAAAATGTTGTTTTAACATTTTAATCATCAGAATGTGCTATAAATAATTTTGCAGATTAAGTATAATTTCTTTTTATCAAATGTGTCATTCTTTGTTTGTATCCAAAAAAAGAAAGTGTCATTCATGATTCATTGTAAACAGATGGTTGGCAATGGCATCAAGGATTAAGTTCATGAACATCACTTTTTCAATGCATGTGGTATTTTATAATGATCTGGAAAGTAGTAACTTATGACTTATTGAGCTTGACAAAGCAATTAAAACAACTTAATTCCAAATTCTTTTACATATTTAAGACCCAATGAAGACGGAAAAAACACGAGTGTAAATATGCATAGTCTATTCTAGTATTTCTACTAGCCAAAAAACTTGGGGCACATGAAATCAGAAAACCTTATTTGGGCATGGCAAAAAGAGACTTTCTCCAGTTTAATTAATTTTCTTGGTTGATTATCACTTTTTGGCTAAGCAAGTTAGGCAATATTTGGTGAGTGATGGTTATGTAGGCAAAATTGTTCATAATTGACAAGTTTGGCATTAATTTTTACTGCGGTTGGTTAATGTAGATTGGCATTAATTTATCATTGGCACCGACTTATTGGTGTGTGTGTGTGTCCTTGATACATCTCCCAAGAAGAGTGACTACATGTCCACATTGAAATCATAGTACAGTACTTAGATAGAAGAAGGATTACGATGGATAACTAAATAAAAAAATGAGACATGCACACTAATTTTCCACTTGTGTATTGGAAAACATACTATCAATTAAACTCAACTATATATTACATGCAGCATAAGGAATAATTTGAATTTTTTAGAGGCCACAATTTTTTTGCATCATATTCAAAATAAGACCACAAAGGCACAAACAAAGGCAATAATAATATTATCCAAATATTCTTGTTCAACTGACTTAAAATATTAAAATTATTAAGTCGGATATCTATGACCGAGATTTAATATCCGGTCTTTCCATTTTATATGTGTGAATTTATAATTATTTTGTCATTTTATCTATATACTAAAAAACAATAATATTGTATTCATGCTTCTTTCATAAGGAAAGGACCTAACAAACAACATCATAGCAAATTTGCAACTAGGATAACAGCGATGTTTTGCACACATCAATATCATTTCTGTTTTTTGTTTTTTTTTTCCGTCTAGGTGTTGGAAAATTATATGCACAAATGTTTACATTGACCAAACATGTTATACAAAGATATTTTTTATTACGATAATAAATTATTGAAAACTCACACATAAAATAGAGAAGCTGAGATTTAACATAGCAATTTCGATGTTTTTTTATTGGTTGAATTAAGATTAATAGACAAATTAGACACTTATTATAGTGTGTTATAAATGTGTATTTTTTAAAACCTCGCATGTCTTTATTAAAATCTAGGAAGAGTAGTACTCACTTAGTTTAGCATAAGTTAATAAGTTAAGGTGCATAAGCCATATGTTTATGCATCGTGCATAAATATCCTAGATTATTTAGTGCACCCCTTAAATTTCTAGCGCACCTTCTAAATTTTTAGCGTACCCCTAAATTGTTTAGCGCACTCCTCAAATTTTTAGGAGGTGAGTTAGAAATTTGAGGGATGCACTAAATAATTTGAGAGGTGTACTAAACAATCTAGAAATGCATTAAGCAATTTTCATTACTTATACACGGTGCATAAGAAAAAGCTTATGCACCATAAACACTCCCACTTAGTATAGTTGATAGATTGTTTTATATGCAGAATTTGAAATCAGATACACTTAAAAAAAACTAGAAAGAGTAAAACAAGAAGATAAAATGTTAGAAATTTTCAATCATTTTGCTAATGTAATGAAACTTGATTTTTACAAATTACAAAGGTTGTGCTAATGTTTGCTACTATCACTAACCATTGAAAATGGGAATATGAATATAACAAGGAGAATCAACACAAGGGTCTATTTTTATTATCATCCATTTGATTATGACATGTAAGCAACAAAGATAAGATTGTGAAAGCTGTTTTGTTCTCTGCTCTCAATTGATCAAAGCACAATTTGGAACCTTGGACTTGAGTCCTTTGTTTGACAGCTGTTTTGTTCGAACTGATTGAATTATAATCTGGGCCAACAGGAAATAAATGATGGCCTAGTGGGTTTTTTTTTTCCATCTCTAACTTTGCAGAACATTTTTAAATAAATTATCGACTTTTCAAATATTTTAAAAATGTTTTAAATTCTGTCAAATTTTATTCATATTACTCATTTTGAAAGTAAATTAAAGACTAAATTGTTTTTTTTTGACACTTTTTTAAAAATTTATTTTGAAAAATAAACATGACTAAATTGTTAGTAAGTTATTCTTAATTGATAATAAGTGATTAAATACATTAATTAACTTGAAAGATTAATAAAGTCGTGTATATTTTTATTCCCGTAAGATAACACAAGTGATAAAGGCTGGGGGGACATATGTGTTAGGTAGGATGAGATCCAGAGTTCAATATCTGACAGGAGTAATTTATATTTCTGATGTATAAAAAAAAAGTCGTGTATATTTTTGAGATATTCACAAAGTCATGAACCTATTTAAAAGTGTCTTACAAAGGCAAAAACTAGTTTACTAAAATATTCTCAAGAAAGAAAATGTGGCAATCAAAATATATTATGTGTTCAACTTGTTTATATTATATTAAATGAGTTCAGACTTTAAATGATATTAGTCAGTGAATAGTGGGACTGATGTTATTCGATATTTAGGTCACACATTGAATTTTAAAAATAATTATACTAAATTTAGTAATTATATGGGTTGGTCCCCCGTCCAATAGTAAAAAAGATAAGTGTGGATTTTGGATATGATCTCTAATAGTAATTTTAGAAAAAAGTTAAATGTAAATTTATCAAGTAAATACCTACTATTAGTTTGTTTTTGACATTTGTAGTTGAAAGTAGCAAGTAGTAGTGTATTCTCATTGACTATAATTATAAACAATTTTTATTTTTTTTAAACATATTTAACAATTAATGTATTTAATTTAATTATTGACTAAATACATAACTTATTGAATAATTTTAGTCAAAATAAAAAAACTTATTGAATAATGTATTCAAAAAAAATTTAAAAATAAAGTTATTCATAATTATGGCCGAAAAAATTACATGGTTTACTACTCTAGAGTTATGTCCAAGTCCAAGACCACTCCAGTCCAGAGGCCGAAAGGGATAATAAACTAACCTCTCATACACACACACACACGCAAAGTGTCTTTATCTACCTCACTCTCACTCACTAGTCACTACTCACTACCAATCCATTCATCTATCAAACTCTTAATTTGGTAGTAGTTAGCTCAATAAATAAATAAGTAAATAAACCAATCAATCAATCTTAATTAACAAACTTCAACAATTCTTCATTCAATTTTCATTACTCACTCACTCACTCACTCATTCTTATTGTTATAGTTATCAACAATGGAAGCTCCTCTGATCAATGACACCACTTTCTCTTCCACTAACCCTTCCTTGTCTGAAATTTGGCCTCATTTCCCTTCTCCTCCTCCTCCTCCTCATCCCAACAGCAGCATTAACACTAGAAGAAAAAGAAACCACTCCCTCTCGGTTTGTTCCTTTTCTTTATTTTATTTTTATTATTATTCCTTATCCATTTCTTTCTTTAAGTATTCTATATCTTCTCCTATTTTAATATTCAACGTTAATATTAATTCGCGACTAATATATGAAACAGGACACCAACGAATGTGGCACTAAGCATATACTAAAACTACAACGACTACTCGCTGGTTCCTCTGTTGAAGACCACCAAAAACCAGACACAACTTCTGTACTAACAAACAATTCACCAGAGGAACAACAACAACAAAATGCCAAACCTTGTTCTGAGACACCACCAGCACCACCACCGCCACCTAAGCAAGACTATATTCATGTCAGAGCCAGAAGAGGCCAAGCCACCGATAGTCACAGTCTTGCTGAAAGAGTAATATTAACAAACAAACTAGTATTTCATTTTTATTTATTTTTTAAATATTAATATATGCTAATTATGATTACAGGCAAGAAGAGAAAAGATTAGTGAAAGGATGAAAATTCTACAAGATTTAGTTCCAGGATGTAACAAGGTACTAATAATTTGTCTTATTTTTGTTTTGTACTCTGTAGACGAAATGACTAGCACCACTAAAATTTACACACTACGAACCCAGGTGAAGATGTCCAGTCCGGTCTAACCATTTTAACATTGTCAATTGAACTAGATTTTTTTTGGTCAAGTAGTCTCGTAGCTAGAAATCACACCCTTAAAATGACTAAATGATGTGTCTAGAGTTCGAACTCCGACCTGTGCATATAAAATGTGATGTCTATGTCAACTGAGCTAAGCTCACCTCACGGGACTAGGTCTCTATTACATTTGTTCTAGTATTTCCTATTGTAAGGTATTATTGTCTGTATTGAAGTAGTGTTTCTATGTTTCTTTTTACTGTTTAGGTAATTGGTAAAGCGCATGTGTTGGATGAGATAATCAATTATATCCAATCACTGCAAAGCCAAGTTGAGGTTCATGTATCTTTTATGTTTTTGTTAATTATCTCTATTGAGCTTAATTAGACATCAAATTTGTTTATTTTTTGGTTAAGCAGCTTTTGCTATCTCCATTGAACTATGCTGACAAGGACATTAGACATCTAAATTTTTTATTAATTCTTTATGTGGAAATTAATTTGCTTTTCTTTTTTCAGTTCCTTTCAATGAAGCTTGAAGCAGTTAATTCGAGATTGAATATGAACCCCTCTATTGAGTGTTTCCCTACAAAAGATGTAAGTTTATCTACTTCAATGTTTTTCTGTTTGGGAAATTTTAAGCAAATTTGTAAATGAATGCTTTTGCAGCATATTGTTTTTAACTAAATAAATAGAGTTTGTATCTATAGTGGAGTGGTCCATATAATATCCTATTATTAGAAACATAATAAAGTTAACTATTTATAAATTAAACACGTTTCTTACTAAATACGAAAGTGCAATGCAATGACAAAAGTTGTGTTTAACTACTTTTCTGTGATAGTTTGGTGTATGTTAATGGAAGTTTACAAAATGGATGTTATAAACATGGATAAGGAAAGAATGATTTGACAGATTCACACTGCAAGAGATAGTGACAAGTTAATGTTTAAGGGGGGTGTATCTGTTTCAAAAAATGTTTAAGGAGATGTTTGTTTCAAGTATTGTAAATTAATTTCTAAGAATAACATCCTCAAAAATATAATAACCGGAATAATATTCCTGCGTAGAATTTATATAAAGAAAAAGTAACCAAGCCTGTTGTCAGGCACTCAGCCATATTCCTCGATTATAGAAAATGTTATGTAAGAATTCACAATCTTGTACTCAATTGTACTCAATATCTTTATCGTGAATTCCTAACTTCTTTGTGATTCACGTTTGTCTGGCGCCTCTTGTTACCAGATTCTCTTAAACTTTTTGATGTTAACATTTGATTCACTCTTCCAAAAGAATTTAGAGAACCTTGTATTTATGACAGTTATTTATGGCCTTTTGGCCGTGTTATTTAACAGAATGGTCATAATTTAAAATTGCCAACTCCATAATATTAACTATGAAATGAAGTGTGCCAGACACAACTATGTATGCAAAAAGACTTTGAAGTCATGGAACGTAACCTAGTAAGTCAGCTTCAAAGTCCAAACGCTGTACTCATGATCCTATCAATATCATTCATTTTAGAAGATTTTCAGTGTTTGTCAAAGATAAATATTCTCTACTGAACAATATGTTCCCTTGTCTCAATATTGTTACTTAAACCTTGAACATTCCTTTAATAAGATTTATTGGTTCAGGTTGGTGCTCATGCATTTGATCTTTCTGGAATAATATTTGGACCACAAGCAAGCAGGGACTATGCTCAGGGATCCCAATCAGGATGGCTACATATGCAGATAACTGGTGGTTTCGATAAAACAACGTAACAAAAGGACGATTCATTGGGAAAGACGCATCAATCGGTGTGGTTGGTTTTCATTTATGAAGAAGAAAAATCATAGGGGTTTGTCACCATGCTCTATTAGCCACCTAGTCATTGTGTAGAATGTTGTAGGTCTGTACATCATTTGCAAGAAATACATATTATTTCCATGTGCTTCACTATGGTACAACTGAAATAATCTTATTGTGGTTTTTTTAAAACTTTGGTCATCTATAGTGTGATAGGATTCTTTTTTCCTGAATGAAAGTTACCCCTTGTTAGTAACATTGAGTCACTGTAAATTTGTAAGAACCTGATTGAATAAAGAAAAACTTGTCGCACATGCTGTCATATTGTTCACTAAAGATTATTGAAGTTGATACATTTAAAGATCTAGTTAACTTTGATGGAAAAGCTGTTTTCATTCACAAGAATATGCAGTTGTAGTAAGATCTTATCATTCAATTTAGTTTTTTTTTTATCAAGATAGGTTTTGACTTGCAACTTAGTGAAAAATCAGAGCCAGCAGTATAGGTAGTGCTTCCATGTAAGAAAGTGAAATCTTGAAAATAAGCATATAAAGTTATAAATAAAATTCACACAAGTATCCAAATTATCCTAACAAAGGTTACAACAAGCCTAGTAATGGGGATGTTAACACACCTTGAAACATCCAAGGCATTCTGACTCTAAGGATCGCAAATAGTATCTTACAGCAGGGAGATCAAATAATTTTCTTCCCGCTTTCGCTACTTGCGTGCCCCCTTTGCAAAGTCTCTAGTATCTAATAACTTAGAGTCTTCAGCACAAGCTAGACTTCTTGAAGAAACCTTATGAAATCAAACTATCTTAGTTCTAATCATGTGGGTTTGAGCACACTCAATAAAAATGAGTCAGACGGTGATTTTGCATCGTTCACCTTAAAGGACAGCATTACAATATTACTGTGTCAGATTCCATTCTCTGTCAAGAGAGCTTCGTTTTCCATTTTCGTCAGGGCAAGAAGATATGTTTTTTCCATTCTGAAATCTTTTAGTGTCTCCTTGATCTTTCCCCCTCCATTATCCACCTGTGGCGTAGCAGGTTGATAAAGATCAAGGTCTTTCTCCACATCATCCTCACCTTCAATGGACATGGTTGAAAATCCGTTGCCACCATGAGCCATAATATCCTCGCTAGTCAAGTATCCATATTTTTCTCTGTAAATCTGCAATTCAGTATCTAAAGTTTTGACTTCTTCCTCTAGTTTGAGAAGCAAATCATGAGTTTCTTGCAAGACCTCTTCATCATGCTCTATTTGTTCTTCCATCATTCTTTGGTACTGTGCAGCATCCATCTGCAAAGCTGCTTTCTCTTCCTGTAAGCGCGTGATCATGGCCATTGCATTGTTGGCAGCAACAGCTGAAGCACTTCTCTCTTCATCCAGCTCCATGTACAAATCCATGAGGGACTTGTGATCCAAACGAACTTGCTTCTTCAACTTGTTTAAGATGGCATCATTTTCTCCATTTTGAGAATTCCCATCAGAATCAGAGGCAAATTCTGTCTTATCTAGAGATGATTTCTTGCTGTCCCCAGAAGACCATATTGGACTGTTGTTTGGAGAATCTGTAACTGGGACTCCAGAGAACCTGTTTCCCAATGGAAAAGACGGTGTTTTCGGAGACTCTACGCCAGATTCTGTCAATAGAGGCAAAGAGGCGCCTTTCAATGCTTTCTTTACTGCACACAAAATAAGTTGTGTTATTTGAATATCAAAATATAGACAGACGTCGTATATGCAATTTTTTTAAGAAACTACACAAACTATAGCTAGCATGTTCCTACCTAATTCATTTTTTATATGCACTCACATTTATTTTTCAGGTTGTTGTCATCCTCACTCTGTGGAAGCTCTGAATCTTTTTTGCCTTTTGAGACGGAAGACTTGAGTTTCAATGGTGCTCCACAACATGAACACATCTGAGTACTGCTTTTCTCAACCTGCAAGACCCCTTCATCCTTCAAACTCAATTGAATATTTTTGCCATCTTCAACAAAGCACTCGAGATTCTTATTCAGAACCCCTACAAGAGACTTATAGGTATCACAATCCGATTCCTTCTGCGTTGCAAATGAAAGCAAACATCCTTCACACGTCGTCCTTATATCAGAAAGCTGCTTGTGATTATGACAAAATGCCAAATATGAAATGTCTTTCTTGTGAGTTTCGCACATGGAATTGTTGTAATAAAAATTAGGAGCCCTGTGAGACAAGACAAGATTCATCTTGGCGCAGAGCCAACAAGGGCTTTCATAACCAAAGAACCTTGCAAACTCAGTGGTAAAAAATGCTAAAAACCCATCAACGAAGAGTGAAATCATCATCACCCATTCAAGCACCATGCACAACACAAAATGTGGAAACATTCCTATAACAAAACGAGTAAATGATCGAGCCGCCATGTTGGTTTTGCTTCTATATATCTTCTTTTTTATTCGTTTGTTTTTCTGTTTTTTTTTTCCTTTTAAGAACCAACAACAAGTAGAATGCAAAAGATAAGGAAAAACCCAGTTTTCTTGCAATCTATTGTGTTGGTGAAGATTAAAGACAAAGATGGTGCAATTATTTGAGAAGTTGGTAATATAATATAGAAGGAAAGATCATGATCTTGTTTGAAGGAGGGGGAGATCACGTCCTTAACTTCTCTATGTTTTTCTCTTGCTTCATGTGCAAGCTTTTGCAATGGAAGCTAATGAGAATGTTTTTGGGTGGTGGAACTTATTTGGTTATAAATAGAAGAAACAGTTGTTGACCAATCACAATAATTATCCTAAATTAAAGGTTTGTCTATCAACTTTGTTTCATTATAAACTTATAAGCACTTTTATCATGATATCATAATATAATGACTCACATGGTAGTCATAAATCATAATATGAACAGAAATAATAATTTTTTATTGACTCGTACGTCTCTTATAAAAATGATTTGAGGTAATAATTTATTTGACCGCACCTGAATGATCTAAATATTGTAATAAAGTAGAAACGACTTTGATAATGATCAATTAAGGATTAACGTAACTATATGTGTCGACAAAACCATGAATGTAGCATACAAAACAAACAAGTAAAAATGGATTTAAAAAAAATATGGGAAAATTGGATAATTGATAGTAATGAAAAATTTAGAACAGTTAGGAGTCAAACCCATTTTTAGTAATTTCTATATTTAATTTAAAAAACATATATCTCTTTATCTTGACAACTAATATTTACTCCAGTTTTGTAAAAAATAGCAAAAAGAATATATATCTACACACTATAGTACTTTATGTATATGTGTTCTTAGGAAAATTTGTAAGAAATCTACAGAAAACTTGCGAATTTTTCTGCAGATTTTTGTTTTAGGGACTAAAATTAAAAAATTTGGTTGATTTATAGACTTATTTAAAACAAAAATTGATGCATGAACTAAAATTAAAATTCCGCGTATATACATAACATAGACTAAAATAATGTTTAAACATTTTATTAAATAGAAGATGATATTGACACCACACTTTGTGATACATCACATTTTATTTGCAAATTGCAGTAAGATATACAAAAGAAAGTAGCTAGTTGTAGTTTGATTACAATGCAAGTCACGCTAATCAATCTATTTGCATTAGTCTTCCAACTCTTGCACAAGAGATTCTTCACCTCAATCACAACATAATCACTTATCATTAATGCATTAGATGCGATTTCCTTTGACGAACAACATTTAATACCGAATGAATATTATCATTAAGAAATTTCAATTTTGTGACAAAAACTTGACATTGATAAGATCAGATCAATTCATCAACGTGCTAAATGTAAAGAGATATTCCCTCTATTCCAAAATATAATAAAAAACATGACATGCATCTCTACTAAAAACTCTTCTACTTCTAAATAAAATTGAAACTCATATATTGATTTACACATAATGATTTGTCACAAAAGGAACTAAAATACAAATTTTGAACAAAAACAACAAAAATATTTTATTTTAAGACAATCTCACATTTTCTTTGTGATATAAACAATTTCACATTTTCAATGCACACACATTCTCAAAAGTCACAAATATATCCAAAAAAACAGTAATGTAAGTAAAATGTTACGTAAATGGAACCAAAAGAAAGAACAGGTGTAGTTCATGCGTCCTCCTCCAACAAGGATAAACTCAAATATTACGGTCTAAAAGTGGGGTCCACATATCCAACCTGTAAAACAAACGCCACGTGTCAAGATCAAACGCACTGTATTGCTTTCACTTCACCCTCTCTATACAAGTTGCTGTTGTGCCAAAAAGTGCAATCCACATTGACATATCGTCAATTAATCCAACGGTAATTAATCACTCTCTCTCTTATATCATCAATTAATCCAACGGCTAAAAAACACTCTCTCTCTGTCATCAACATCGCTTTTCTACACCGGGCGCCAAAAACCCCTTTCTTCGCTTTTATCAACAAACAAACCTCTCACTCATTTCAAACGCAACAGTGTTTAAAAGATAAAAAATCGCGTTTAGATTTCAGCTTATTTTTAATCTCTTTTCATCAATTCGATTCGATTATTCATTCGATTAATCGATTTGAGTATGGACCTTCAGAATACTGTCAAAGAAGCCCTAAATGCACTCTACCATCATCCCGTTGATACCGTTCGCATGCAAGCCGATCGCTATCTTCAGGAGTTTCAACGAACTTTGGATGCGTGGCAGGTTCGTTATTCAATTCTCTTTTCTCTTTTTCGATTTGTTTTTCTTTTGATTCCTGATTTGTGTTTTCATCTCATATTGCCGATTTGGTTTGGTTTTCACTCAATGACGACTGTGTAGTTCTTTTTCCGATAATTGCTTTTCTGGTTTCTGATTTTCTGATTTTGATTATTGCTTTTGATTCTGGAACTGTGAACTTTGCTGCAAGTTAGTTCATGTAGTGGTGTTTTGTTTTTTGAAGCGTTTCTATTTCTGTGATTTTTATTTTTTTTTGGATTTTAAGGACTCTTAGGGTTTTTATTTTGTTTTTCGGATTGAGAATTCAATAATTCAGTATAGAAGTACGTTCTACGGTATATATGTTAATTATTTTTGTTTTTGTTTTTGATGACTGCAGGTGGCTGATAATTTACTTCATGATCCGAGTAGTAACCTAGAAACTTTGATATTTTGTTCTCAAACCCTAAGAAGCAAGGTGACTGCACATCGCTCTTTTACGTCGTATAAATGTAGCTAGGGCTTATGCATGTTTAAGAATGTCGGTGAATGCTGGTTTCTGACTGCGAATTTTTTTTCCAGAAGTGCTTTCTTCTTATTTTTTGAGTGGTTGTTTATGATCTAGGTTCAACGTGACTTTGAGGAACTCCCTGCCACAGCATTTCGGCCACTGCGTGACTCATTAAATGTGAGTGAATATTTTTTTGTGGAGTCATTATTAGGGTGTTTATTTAAGTTTAGGACGTGTGATTTTTTCCCTTCTTGTAAAGAATTACGGATATATGCATGTCTTCTCATATGGTCTCTGTAATAAAGTTTTTTTTAGCTCATGGACTCTGTCAGCTATGGCTATTTAAATGTTTATGTATATACGATATGTCATATGTTTGTTTTGAATGCAGAACTTACTGAAAAAGTTCCACAAGGGTCATCCAAAAGTCAGAACTCAGGTATCATAGAGAAGTTCCTTGTGCCCTTCTATCTTCTTTGCAGTTTGTTTTTGGGTAGTTTTGTATTTTTAATGTGGAAGTGAAATTTAATGAGATGTATTGTTCAATATTGTCCGTACTTGTAGATTAGCATTGCAGTGGCTGCATTGGCTGTGCACGTGCCTGCGGAAGACTGGGGGGATGGTGGAATAGTGAAATGGCTCAGGGATGAGATGGATTCCAATTCGGAATATATACCAGGATTCTTGGAGTTACTCACAGTTTTACCAGAGGTATATACGCTGACGTTTCAGGAACTTGGACCGTCTTATGATCTTATTAATGACACAAATGTTTGAATTTTGAGCTACTAAATGCTAAGTAGTTATACTTTACAAAAGTGCTATATTGTCGGATAGTGTTTTATGTAGCACTTAACGTCATAGACGGTCATACGACTCATATTCTTCTATAAACGGTTGCAAACAAAATATTTTAATTGTAGGAAATTTATTAGCTATTTGTTTGGTTGTGTTATGTCGTTACGTGTTATGTCGTTTTGTGTAATGTCGTTACGTGTGTGTTATATGTCGTTACATGTTATATGTCGTTGCATATTATGTCTTATACTTTCGTCGTTATAAGCAGGAAGTATTAAACTATAAGATAGCAGCTCGTCCGGAAAGGCGCCGTCAATTTGAAAAAGAGCTTACTTCTCAAATGGAGGTTGCTCTTAATATCTTGACAGCTTGTTTGGGTATTTCTGAGCTTAAGGAGCAGGTGACCTGTCAATTGCTTTTATATTTACTGTCCATTTTGTTGTCATTGTCAGTATTTTGTATTTTGCTAAATTGTTACGGTCTTATGGTGGTGCTTTCATTTTAACATTTCTCTCAGGTTCTTGAGGCATTTGCTTCATGGCTTCGCCTAAAGCACGGGTACATATTTTATTTGTTTTGGCCTGTAACTAAATTTTGTTTACCGTGTGGCTCAATACTGATAATTGTAATAGATTATTAGATTATTCTCCATGTTATTTTTTAATAAGTGTTTGAAGCTTCAAGTTTTTTTTTTTGTATGAACAATTAATAGACCTATTCTAGTCAGGTGTTCTCTCACTGTAACATTTTTTTATGACCATTTAGTGTTGGCTTTTACATAGAGATTGTTAAAATAGTGGATTGTTGTTCTGAGTTCTACATATGTGGAAAACTTGTTTAACGGATTTGGTTGAAAGAGCAAGCGACAAATCTAAAAATGCCAGGTGTTTGGTTTCAGTGTGACATCTTTAAAATTAAATGAAGAGGCTTTCCAAAATGTTGTATTTTTTAACACAATTTAATGACATTTAGATGGATTATCAAGTTAAGTGTTGTTTTTTGTGAAAGTGATTTTGAGGGTTTCTATTCTCTCAATCTTCTAAAATGGAAAAGAAGAATAATGCATTTATTTCTATATTATGTTTTAATGATTTTTTCCTTTTCAGGATTCCTGGATCTGTTCTCAGTTCTCATCCATTAGTTCTCACAGCACTGTCGAGCTTGAATTCCGAGCTACTTTCAGAGGCATCTGTAAATGGTTAGAAAGCTGGGAAATTTTTATTTGATTTTTTCTTCCAAATATATGTTGTTGGAATTGAAATGGATATTATCTCAAGATATTAATCGGGCTGATGTTATTATATAATTAAAATGGGATAAAAAGCTGGGGAAGTTTTAATTGACAATTGCTGCTTTCAGTTTCAGTATTTGTTAATATTAGAATGTTACTGTCAAAATAAAAATAAAAATTAGAATGTTATTTTTTTAACACTTCGGATTCAATCATGGTGTTGCTTTTTCTATGTCCATAATTTGACTTGGTATTCATTTTTCTTCTGCACCCTCTTTGCAGTGGTTTCTGAGTTGATACACTACACTGCAGCAGGAAACATTGATGGTGTTTCCACAAATGGGCCCTTAATTCAAGTCATTGTTCCTCATGTTATGAATCTCAAATCACAGCTTAGTGATTCTACAAAGGTAAACAGACTTCCCAATCTGCATTCTCGGAGGCACGAGGGGTTGTCCATAATTTTCCTTATGGCAGTGCCAATTTAGTTCACTCATGTTTAGGTGTCCCAGTCACTGATTTTGTGACCTTTTGAGAAAAATATCGTCATATCAAACATAAACCAACTTTTAATGCAAAATTCTCGAGCATTTGAGTTTTAATTTGTATGTGGAAGGCCATTGACAGAATGTGTTTGACTTTGTCTACATGAATATGTAATTGGTATTCCATTCTTAGTTTATACACATTTGCATGCTATACTTCTTATTCAAAGATCTACTTTATCTGTCTTTAGGAGGAGGAAGATGTAAAAGCAATTGCTAGGTTATTTGCAGACATGGGAGATTCATATGTGGAACTAATTGCAACTGGTATGTGTACAATGCTATATTCTTCGTTAGTTTGGTCACATTGGCAAACAAATTGACATCACTCGAGTTTGACAACCTTGGTTTGGTGCTTTCTTGCACAGTCTTACTGTGAATAACTTTGAAGCACTCGCAAGTTTCTTATGGATCTCTTTGATGTTGAAACACGTGGGTCTAAATATTGATAAATTAATATTCCAGGTTCTGATGAATCAATGTTAATAGTGCATGCATTGTTGGAAGTTGCTTCACATCCGGAATATGATATTGCTTCTATGACATTTAACTTTTGGCATAATCTTCAGTTGAACTTAACTAGAAGGTAATTTTTTTACTCTTGAAAGTACAGTTCTTGCTGGATATCACTTGTACCAGATTGTAAATATAATTAATTATTACATAATCTGACAGGGAGTCCTATATTTCATATGGTAATGAAGCATGCATTGAAGCTGAGAGAAATAGGAGGCTGCAGGTTTTTCGTCCTGCTTATGAGTCACTTGTATCACTGGTGAGTCTTCCTCGTTGGAGACTGTAAGTTGGAACCAAAATTCTCCCCTGCAACCTTTGAACACCTTCAGTAGTTCATGGTTTCAAGCTTGTCATGCGTGCTACCTTAAAATCAATTTGTTATTATCTGCATTCTATATATAATGAAAAACACCAATCTTCTTTTAGATATCTATAATATTCTCAAAATTCAGTTATGACTGAGTTGTGTAGTTAATACTTATTATATTTATGCTATTAGATCTTTTCATGGATATTTTACAGGTTAGCTATCGGGTTCAGTATCCTGAAGATTATCAAGATCTTTCGTACGAGGATCTTAAGGAATTTAAGCAGACTAAATATGGTAATGGGTTTGCGGAGTGTTGTGATGCATTTATTTGTTTTTCTCATCACTGTTGTACACTGATTGATTCTACTCATTATATTTTTGTTATACACACACACACACACACACAATGGGGCTGCTAACTTTGACCATGTGGGTCGAAGTTAGCAATGTCGACCCACATGTAATTATTGGGGGGGTGGGGGGCGCGCATGTGGGGGGTCATGTGAGTAGCTGGGGGCGCACGAAGACGATGGGGGGGCGCGCTAAGTAATTACATGTGGGTCAAACATTGCTAACTTTGACCCACAGGTCGAAGTTAGCAATCCCCTATATATATTCAATGCTTTTGAGACAAGTCATGTACCTGCTTGTTCTTGGAGATTGAGTCACAAAGATAGACCAGAATTCTGAAACTGCACTTGCTGGACCTATGTGGTTCTTGTAGGCGCTGGCTCACAATTTTTGGTTTTGCTCCTAATACTTTATCTTCAGATATGACATTTTTAGTAGCAGTTCCCCGGGCTTTCTAAATTACTACTGTTTTAGCATCAACCATACTCTGGCATTGAATTGATACTTGATATTGAGTTTTCTAGTCCTTGTGAAGTAATAATATAGCAATCTCAATGGTTAATGTGAAGTTAGGAAACTGATTCCCATGCTTATAGTTGGTGTTAGTGTTACCTCTGTTACAGTTCTCAGCTAATACTTAATCTAGAAGGGATTTTCTGGTCGGTATGCTGAGAAATCAGTGAGCTTCGCTTTGGTATTGCGATATTGTTTCTCCCCTAAAACATGAAACTGATCCTCTAAATTATAGGACACATCATGTTGGCCCCTCAGATTTTACATATCAGTTTGCTCCATCTGAGTTATACATAAATTTGGTCCATAAAATATCCTTGGACTTCAATTTGGTCTCTATGCTGATAGTTATGATTATGATACACTATGAGTGGCCAAGTTGATGTCCAAAATCTTTGGTGGACTAACTTGATATCCTGTGTATTGTTAGATGATCAATTTCCCATCTATTGCATGCATCGTTTTCTAAATATTTTTGGCAGTATATCTTATCCTATGAACTTCTTTCTTTCTCTTTTTTAAATAGTTTGAATTTTGTCCAGAAAATAGAAGAGTTGTCGCTTGTCATATTAGGTGGCACTGGTAGATAAAATTATCTTGCAGTGCAATAGTCATATGTACACAGGCTTTCTCATCCTCTGAAAATTTTGTGATTCCATGCTGATGAAAGATATCAGTTGAATGACTAGAGTTTGGAACAAGAGTTTAGCTGTAAGATATTTTCTTAGGTTAACTCATGGGAAGTTAGGAAATAGGTTTAATGTTGAATGTCAATTGAATATTTTCTTTGGCATGGATGATAAGTAGCAGATGTTCAGATCTGTTTGTCACATTCTATGCTACCAATGATCGTTATTTGTGTCAGGACAGGCTAGGATCTTCTAGATCTTCTCGCATTGCCATCCTTGAACATGTTCTACAACTCCTTTTATCATTTGCATGAGGCTAAATTTTGTTAACAGATTGCAAACTCTTTATCAATTTCATGAGGCTAAATTAGATTCTATTTCTGTTCTAATTGGTTAACTGCAATTTCTTGTTTCAGCTGTTGCGGATGTATTAACAGACGCAGCATCAGTTCTTGGTGGTGATGCCGCACTTAAAATTTTGTACATGAAACTTCTTGAGGTTTGTATTACATCTGGATGAAGTTAATTTAAATTTGCTTTCCTTATTATTAATACAAGGCTCTTGTATTGAGGGGACAGAGAGCTCATCATTAATTTCTTTCAAAACTTCTTAGTCTTTAGTGTTTCATCTTCCTTTTCATCAAGTTTAATAATAGTATGTAGATTCAAGATTGTAGAATTTGACTGTATTTTTTCCGCTTGTATATACTTCTTTTGCCTTAATATCATGAATGTTGTTTCAGCATATAAAAATAATCTAAATGTTATTTCCTAAACCATGTAATTGTTTCTGAACCACCTTTCCCCCTTTGTAGGCTGTATCTTGCAATGGTAATAATGAACAAAAGGAATGGCGTCCAGCAGAAGCTGCTCTGTTTTGTATTCGGGCTATATCAAGTTATGTGTCAGTTGTTGAAGCAGAAGTAATGCCTCAGGTAAGGTTACATCTTTAATTTTGTGAAATTTTATTGAACTTCTCTAAAGTATCACCTTTAAATTCTCTATGTAGTTTTACTAAATGTGAGAAAACATTCCTTTCATTAAAACATGTCTTGTAGGATATGGTAGATGTGGCACAGTAATTGATATTGATTCCCTTCGGCATTGATGAATGAGTTTTTTTAATACGGAAGTACTCAGTCGATTTTAATATTGAATTACTGGGAGGGGGGTTTTTGATATTTGTCTATGC
The DNA here is from genome assembly GCA_951804385.1 of Trifolium dubium. Lineage (NCBI taxonomy): Eukaryota > Viridiplantae > Streptophyta > Magnoliopsida > Fabales > Fabaceae > Trifolium > Trifolium dubium. The sequence continues at coordinate 51,274,743 of OX638063.1, read as the reverse complement.
CCCAGGGATTCAGGGAATCTATTGTAATCTCCCTATTATGTCTATATTTAATCTAGAGTATTTTGATATACTAATAGTTTGCCCGTTGATTTATAATTTTTTTTTTTTAATTTTGAGAGAGTATTTACTATTTGGTGTGGACACAGTTGTTTTACATTATTTCCAATTAAATATGATGCCAGTATTGCTACATATCCTATGTCAGCGAGGTGGTCTTTCTTTCAGTGGATTGGCTTGTTCATTTTTGTTGCAAAATTTAGGGTTTCCCTGACCTGATATTTGATTTGTGAGAGAATTATGTGCATGTCTTTGCAATTGCGTGACATCCCTATCTGAATGTGTTTTTTTGCAAGCTCATAGACTACTATTTTATATTTTGCTTTTTTGGTGTTTGCTTCATACAGATCATGGCCTTGTTTCCAAAACTTCCTCATCAACCCCAGTTACTTCAGACAGGTAATGTAAAGAGAAATTTTGTAATCCCCTTCCCACTCAACTTACAGGCTTAGTAATTCTTTCCTTGTAATTTTGTACCTATTTAAATATTTAGCTTTTCTATTCAAATTTGTTTGGTACCACTCATTATAATGTATTGTTGCCATATTTTCAGTCTGCCTAACTATTGGAGCTTATTCAAAATGGCTTGATTCGGCATCATGTGGACTGTCTATACTCCCTTCAGTTTTAGATATTCTAATGAACGGAATGGGTACATCTGAAGAATGTGCAGCTGCTGCTGCTTTGGCGTTTAGACACATCTGTGATGGTATATACAGTGAACTAATATTTGAGTGTATTTGTGAACTTTATGTTCAGTGTTTACCACGTAGAATGTTGACAAGTTGTCTAGGTGAGCTACAATAGTATTCAGTGCAAACAAGGTGAAGATGAGTGACTGACTGACTACATTCAATGATTACAAATCAATTTTCTGAACTGTGGTTCTGATTGAGGCTTTGCAATAAAGTTTTACCTGAAGAATTTGGTTTGGTCATTTTCATAAACAACGGCTAAAATTCTCGTGCTTTTATGTGAGGATGCAACTTGTTTAAGTAAGTTCTTCAAGAAAGCCAGGAATCTAACTACAGACTAGAAAGTTTTAAAAAAGTAGCTGAAGCTAATTTACTTTTCTATCAAATGCTTTACTAAATAACATTTGCAATGATTCTTTCATTTTTTCAGAAGACGAATTAAGAAAGAAAACATTGGATGAAGAAATGGGGAATATGTTGCTTTAATTAATTTCCATTACAAATTTTTACCAGCCTGATTTGGCAGAATATTTTGTATAAAGTTTGGTGTCTATGAAGTCATTAGAGCCTCTATGATCAAGTGGTCAATACCATCCTCTTATCTCTAACTAAAATTGAATTTCAGCACTAGTTAGTTGGGTCTGTGTGTGCATTGTTCATGTTTGAAACCCAAAAGGTTCTTGCATTAGGGGGGCAAGTTGAAAGTTGACAATGTTTTATGTATTTGACTATTACTTATGACTCAAAAGATATGTTTCTGATTTCAGACTGCCGGAAAAAGCTCTGTGGATGCTTAGATGGTTTGTTCCACATCTACAATCGGACAGTTAGTGGGGAAGATAGTTTTAAAGTTCCTGCTGAAGACTCATTGCATCTGGTTGAAGCCTTAAGGTAATGTGGTTCCCTGAAATATTTGGGGAATGATTGTTTGCTACCAATTCTATTTTTAATGAAGTTGATCTGGTCATCTTGAATTTCAATGTAGCATGGTTGTCACTGAACTTCCTTTGGATGATGCTAAGAGAGCTCTTGAGGCATTATGCATACCAGTTATATCTCCTTTACAGGTCAGTGTTTGTCTACTGCAATTTTTAGTTTTACTTATTCTGTTGATGATTGTTTGTTTTCTACATTTTGTTCTACCAGGATGCTATCAATCAAGGTCCTGAAAGCTTAAGTAAAAGACCTTCTCGTCAGTTAACGGTTCATATTGATCGATTTGCTTACATTTTTCGGTGTGTTCAATGATTTGCACTTTTATGTTTGCACACCCCAATTCTTGTTCTTTTTTTTAAATAAAATAATTTATCACAATACTGAACATCCAACTGTATCTACTTCTAGATATGTAAAGCATCCTCAAGTTGTGGCGGATGCTATCCAACGGCTCTGGCCAATTTTTAAAGCTATTTTTGATGTGTAAGTAGTCTCAAATTATTCCTCATGTCTAACATTTCTTTGGTTTTCTTTGTTTTGTTATGTTTTATTTTTTTTAAGCTTATTCATCTGAGACTTTCTTTTATCATTATTGATGCCAGTCGTGCTTGGGACATGAGAACAATGGAATCTCTTTGCCGAGCATGTAAATATGCAGTGAGTAAGCTGGACCATTATTTCTGCTACATTTTTGGGTTGTGAAGAAAGTAATTAATAATAACATGGCGTGAGAAAGTTGGTTGTGGTATTAAATTTGTTGACAATTTGAACTGCTTTTACAAGTTTATCCTTCAAGAGAGAGAATTGATTAATGTTTTCTTTATAGTATTTGTTACAAGTAGCATAAAAAGATGTAACATAGTTAGGGGTATGTTGGTAAAGAAATAATGCAGTTGAGAATTTAAAAGGGGTCTTATAAAAAGGGATAAAGAAAAAACTCAAGAGGGTCTTATATTTAGGATGGAGGTAGTATTTAGTTATGCAATTGATGTGGGCACTCATTTCAACCCTTGCATATCAATGTCTTGTCTTTTAATGTTTCACGTCACATGTTCATGAATAAATTTTCATGAGGTTTGAGACTATGTTTATCATGTTTTTTTTTCTTTCTCTTGGGTGATAAAGCTTAATTTTCAGTTGGTTTTACTAAAGTGTCTTACAGGTTCAAGTTGGTTCTAATGTTCTATGTTTTTTGCTATGTTTTTTTTTTTAAAACAGTATTTTAGCTATGTTGAAAAGATTTATTTGTATTATTCAATTCAATGCTATGTAGCAATATTTTATCTCATGTTTCTAGGTGAGAACTTCTGGAAGATTCATGGGGCTCACAATTGGTGCCATGCTGGAAGAGATTCAGAGTCTGTACAGGCAGCACCACCAGCCATGCTTTCTTTATCTCTCTAGTGAAGTTATAAAGGTATTAAAATCTTACTGTTGCTATGTGAAACCTTTATTGATCATGTAAGCAATTGTTTTGTATGCATATAAAATGGAAGTTAAATACACCTTTTAACTTTGAAGGATATTTTCTCCCTTCTTTTATACCTTGGGCCTTGGGGTGAATTTGAGTGTCTTCATTTCAAAGCCTGTCTATTTTGGAATATTCTATGCCTTGTTATATTTTGGCTAGTGCTTCTATTTTCAGCAATAGTGTGCTACTTCTTGATCTGTTACGGAATCCTTGTCAAGTATGCAGAAAACTTGGAGAGTGTTATGCCATTTGAACTTATGATGTTATCTGTCTACTACTTAAAGTCTTAACGTTTTCTTTCTTTTATGAATTCTCTTCTTTTATCCCATAAACTTTTTTGAAGAACGGGTGAAAATTAAAGGTGATTTCCTAAATTTGTACTGGCAAGTACAATAATGTTTTGAGTGGCATTTCACACGATTTTTAGGTTGTCAATGATTTATTACTTGTAGGATTGGATGATTATGTTCCATGAGTTTCATACTGCCTTCTAATTCGGTAATACTCACAAGATTGTTGGTACGAGTTATTGCCGGTGTTATAAGAGTTAGCGTTAGGTTGTTAAGAATATATGTGGGCTTGAATCAGATGTTCCTTGTGTTGTCTTTTATGATTACTCCTACCTATAATTTTGAATGACAACAAAATAGGGTCCTCTTGTCTTGTCTTCTCATTTCTTCTCTTCCAAACGACTTCATATCCCCTCCTCGCCTTATGCTGCTTTCTGACAGCCCTTTCTGCAAACATTATAATTACATATCAGTAGATACGATCTTTTACTTAATTGACCTGTCTTTCCCTTTCCTTTTCATGTTCTTGTTTCTTTGAGGATTTCATATCCTCTACTAATTCACTCCTCTAATTCCTTTTCCTATATTTTTTATTGTATGTATGGAAATTTTGATAGATTATGTTCCTATTATCCCGTTATTGACTATAGGAATTATCAAAAATCTTCCCTTCAATGGTATGGCTAAAGAACTAGTTTTCTTTAACTTTGGCGGTTGGTTTCTTATATTTCAGATATTTGGATCTGATCCATCTTGTGCTGACTACTTAAAGAATTTGATTGAGGCGCTTTTCCAGCACACAACACGCCTTCTCACAAATATTCAGGTGTGATTTAAGTGACTTTGCTTTAGCACTCCTTCCGGATCTATGGATAGTATTTGAATGTGTTATCATACATTTTGCTGCAGGAATTCACAGCCCGCCCTGATATAGCAGATGATTGTTTTTTGTTGGCTTCAAGGTGTATTCGCTACTGTCCTCAGTTGTTTATTCCCTCGCCGGTTTTTCCTTCATTAGTTGATTGCTCTATGGTTGGAATCACAGTACAGCATAGGTATGGTCTCTCCTTCCCCCTCCCCCAAAAAAAAACACACAGCCATTTATGGAATTTATTGTATCTTATAAAATATATGATTACTTAAGGTATAGACGCTGACTGAAATTTACAAGCAATCATTTTCCTCATAAATACCAGTTATTTTATATCAAGGGACATTGTTGGTTGAAATTCTTTTTCTATTTCAAACCTCTGTTTCTCCTTTCGGTATGATTGCTGCATGTTCTGTAACGTTGAGTGCTCCTAACTCCATACGAAACTATTGAGAGTTGAATGGATATCTCTATGCTTTAAATTTTCAACACTTTGTGGCATGGCTGTTTACCCTTTTTCTGTGACTGCCTTCTCTTGTGCAGGGAGGCTTCCAATTCTATATTGCATTTCCTTTCTGATATTTTTGATCTGGGAAACTCAACAATGGGAGAGCAATTTCTACCTATCAGAGATAATATAATTATTCCTAGAGGTGCCAGCATCACCAGAATTTTGGTTGCTTCGTTAACTGGAGCACTTCCAAAATCTCGAGTAGAAGTGGTAATTTCTCAAGTCAATGTAGACTGTATTTCATTTATATATATTAACATTTTTTAATAGGATGAAGTTTAATTATCTCAATTTCTATGCTCATACACGTCTCTCAGGTATCTTACACACTACTAGCATTAACTCGATCATATGGGATGCAAGCACTGGAGTGGGCAAAAAAGAGCATTATGTTGATTCCATCAACAGCTGTCACTGACTTGGAACGATCAAGGTTCTTCAAAGCACTTTCAGATGTGGCATCTGGAGGTGATACCAATGGCTTAATTATTCCTATTGAAGAGCTCTCAGATGTTTGCCGACGCAATAGAGCAGTTCAGGAAATAGTTCAAGAAGCTTTGAGACCACTGGAGCTGAATTTGGCGAGTGTATCATAGAAGATCAGCAAAATGCCTGTGATAGGAAGGACCATTTTGTTTAGGTCCTGTCTATTGGTTAGGCTAGGTGGTTGTGTATTATTATTTGTTACATTCGTTTTATTATCCATCATTCTCCAATTTTTTAGGAGAATTTGCCCCTTCATGTTATGTTGGCCAGGAAACATTAAACGGGGTGTTGTATCTTTTATTTTCGAGATATGGGTTTGGTGAGTGATGTCGTTGTCCTGGTTATCATCTTTAGGGGCGAAGGTCATATGGTATACAATTGTAATTTAATGAAAACGGGAAAAGTGGGGTAAAATAGAGTACAATCATAAGTTACTGCAATTTAGTTTGAATGAAATGAATACCGATTTGAGAATATATGAATTGTGTTCAGTTGGCCAGAGTAATCTAAAGCGATTGAATTGATTTGTTTGATTTCTACTGTGCTATGAAATTCCTGTTTTAAGCACTTATATGAGGCTTGTCAGTTGTGAAATTCCTGTTTTAATCACTTATTTGAGGCTTGAGGTAGTCCAAAACCTCAACTTCAGAAATAGCTTATTGGCCTAGTTTGTTTACTGGCTATTAGCAACATTCAAACACACCAACGGACCCTCTTCATGTGTCTTATTGTGATAAGAAAACTGCACCAACAATTTTTAAACAACTATTTCTAAATACGTCCAAAACTCTTAAAATCGACTGCCATATTATTCACAATTTTATTCTTTTATTTTTTCTTTAGATTTTTTTTTACGAGAAGCTATTTCTAAATTTCGTGCTTTAACAATATGGCCAAAATTGTTAGGCCAGACATCCATGACCCCGGGGTTTGATCCGTGGCCACTCCACTTTGTGTGTGAGTTTATGATGACTCTGTCATTTTATCTATCTATGTAAAAAAAAAGGCCAAAACTCTTAAAATCGACGTGCCCATGCTTGCTATCCATGTATATATAAACCAAATTAGATTATTCTGACAAAGGATTACTGATTGGCGGCTACAACTTATAACTGAATCATTATTACTGAGGATTGTTATTTTAAAGCGACTCTCGCATGACTAAGGATTGGGATATACTCCTAACAAAGATTTACAACCAAATGCTTAGATATCTTCCTGTAAATATCTGGTAGTATTTTTTCTAGTGTGGCAATAAAGGGGGTGCAAAAAGCAACCATCATAAAAGTAAATAAGGTGAGCTTTTTTTTTGGACCTGGTAGGAATCAAAACACAAGACATTATTATAAAAACATACGATGGCTGTATCTTCAGACTTCAATAGCTCATGGCTAAAAACACATGGAGCAGTATGCTTTAGTTGTTATTACTTATTAGCTTGCTGAGAAAAAATAGGACACTGCCAACAGTTTGATAGTTACAATGCTTTTGACGAAGAAGAAGCCAAATATGCTACCTTCCCGGGCAAATAGCTACTAAAAATATGTTAATGTATAAACAAAGCTATTCAAATCATGTTTACATTGTATTAGATTGGAATGATAACTAAACCAAGCTGCACAAATATGAAAGCTACATCAGAACCACTGAAAACTCTATTTTTATCTATATATTCATTTGTGAGATGAACCATTACAATGCTCATTTAGAAACAACTTCAAAATTAGACAAGGCAGTACCTTTGTGAGAGAAGATTTGTGTTGTGTTACTTTCCAAGAAAACTAAGTTAAAATCAGTAATTCTTGCCGTCTTTGGGTTATTTTTTATCAATCCACATAAACATTTTTTCCTTTGGATTAGAATGCTTTAAGTTTTATCTAGAAGAAAGCCAAGGGTTTGGTGCGACATAAGTATAGCCCTGGAAATGGTCACCTGATGTAGGAGTTGATGCTGGTGAGTCCTCAACAGGCATCGTTGTCCAGCATCGATCAAAATTAGCTGTGCAATCTTTTCCAGACACATCAGCTGGTTTAAACTTGGGCTTCAGTTCTCTTGCCTCCAATTTTTTCCAATTGATTGTCTTAAACCAGTTATGGTTTTTTATCTGCTCATGTCCATTCGGCCCACTGCCTAACCTTATTGACGGATCCTTTTGCAGCAACTGTAACAAGAAAATATATATCAATTTGCATTCTTCCAAATAAAATCTAGATAGGATCACTTTTTGTCGAAAAGAAGCGTATTGGTATATGATTTCCCCCAAAAGAAAAAGAAAAAATTCATATAAAAATAGAATACGGCTATGCTATACAACTTTTCCCAAAAAAGTCACTCCCACCAAAGGTCAGTTTGTACTTTGTATTGGTTTATGTAAAGTTATCTATTAACATAAACACTTGTGAGACTGAGCTTATGAAACTGCTTGTAGCTTATATGAAAATATTTTGACTATATTTTATCTTTTGTTGTAGATATTGTTTATACATAAGCATTACTATATGATATGTGGCTATAAGCGCCTAAATTGTGTATATAAATAGGGCTCAAAATGTAATTCAGAAATATACCAACTAAAAAATGTCAAGGTAGTGAATTCAGACATATACAATATGAAACAAACACATTAAGCTTTGTAGAATATATTCTAACAGGAGAGGGCAGGGAATCAAAACCAGGAATATTATAGTCAACTTACCCCTTTGAGCAAAGAATGAGCTTCACCGGTAAGATATGGTGGAAGTTTAATTTTCTCTTTGATGATTTTCTCTTGTAGCTTCTTTCTGTTAGTATGTATAAATGGTGCCTGCCAAATGACACTTAAGAATCAGGGACAAGAATGAAAGTGAACACTTTGTAACACAGCAAAAACCCTTAGACATCCACCTCATGCACGTACGCACACACAAAGATTCCAATTAGCAAAATAAACAGATTCATGCCGAAATCAATTACAAAACATGATTCTCAATAATGTCCATGTCGAAACTTTCAATTATCATTTACCATAAAACTTTAACTACCTAGCAAGACACCTAACATTCTCTATTCAAGACTTGATTTTCAGACACCAAACAGGTTCAACTGAGGGTAACTCCTCCACACACATGACACAACTTATGCACAAGTAGTGCTAAAAAAGTTCAAGGAAATGATATTCGCTAGTTGCATTCATTCATTATTACCTTTCCCGTTATCATTTCATACAAGAGAACACCAACACTCCACCAATCCGCATCCTTGTTATGGCCTTTACCTAGAAGAATTTCCGGAGCCATGTATTCTGTAGTCCCACACATAGAGTTAGATCTCTCCGATTCCTCAATCTCTTTCGACATTCCAAAATCCGTAAGCATCACCTACACATTAACAATCAAACAATAAATCAACCAAACCACTCAAAAACATTTCTTAGTTGCCAACACTAAACCAATTAGTATCTAGGAACATAACAAAAACACATTGCAATCAATTCAACCAAAAAACAAACAAACAAGACAGCATAAATTGAAGGAAATGTAATGGCCAATTTGTTTGTTTATTTACATGGCCATCAGAATCCATAAGTATGTTTTCAGGTTTAAGATCTCGATGCACGATTCCTTTGCTATGAAGATGTGAAACAGCAGATACAATCTCAGCAGTGTAAATCCTTGCCTCATCCTCACTACTCAACACACACCAACAAAACCAAATCCATACATCAAAATTAAAATTTTAAAAAATAAAAAATTAAACTTTACTATCATGAATAACATTAACATACCTAAAAATGCCTTGTCGACATAATTGAAAGAATAGATGCCCACCATTTATAAAGTCCAAAATCAAATATAATTTAGATTTAGTCTGCAAAATAAACATAAACAAACAGTGATTAACTTAATTAAATCAAAAAATGAATAAACTTGAGAATTATTAACTAAATTATGCTTATGCATCAAAAGAGAAAAAGAAAGAGACTTGGAAAGAGTAGCGAAGAGGAACAATGAAAGGATGAAGAACTTTAGTGAGAATATCTCTTTCAGCTTTCATATAATCAACATGATTTTTCTTAATGATGTTATCTTTTCTCATAACTTTCATTGCGAATATTCCGTTGTTACCGGAAGAAGAATCTGTATCGCCTTTTTTTCTGACCATGAAGACTTTACCAAAGGCACCTTGTCCTATGACTTTGAGAATTTGGAAATCTGCGGGACCGAATTTGCGTTGGAGGGGTGCTTCAATTTCTTCTTCTTCGTCGGAGTTGGAGGCGAGTTCGTCGAGGAAGAAGAGGGAATTGTTGTTGTCGGAGTCGGAGGGAGGAGGAGGGTAGCGAGGGGAAGGTCCGACGAAGGAGTGGGACCTACTGTAGATGATTTGTGGAGAAGGAGATGGATCGTTGGGGGAATGAGAAGAGGAAGAAGAAGATGGAATAGTGAGGTTGGTGAGATTGGAAGCCATTAGAGACTGTCACTGATGATGATGATGATGATGATGGTTTCTTCTTCGTGTTCGTGTTCTTAGATTTGAATGTGACTGTGATGTGGTGATTTGGATATTCACACCATTTTATTTTTCTTGTTCTTTCTGTTAGTTGGTTATGTGATGAAGGAATGTGAGATTGGACAAATAATTATTGGTGTGCTCAATTTAATTGTATCATTATCATTCAAACTTTATCATAAGTTAAAATACAAAATTAAATATCAATCTTCAAGTGGTAAAAGTTTTTTTTTTTTTTTCTGTGTCTTTGTAGGATAGCTCAAGTGATAATCTTTAGTGGGAGCAATTTATCATTCCGACTTACTAAAAAAAAGTGGTAAAAGTTTTGGGCCCCACAAACATGTGACTGAGATTTGATTACATACTTTGAACTCGATGTGTATGAAAAGAGTCCGGTTATAAGAGGAGAACTCATCTTACTTGGTTACTTGGTGAATAGATAATTGTAGTGGGATGATCTGCGTATATCATTTACTCTTTAAATTTATATATCAAACTATTCTATGTTAAAAATTATATAGTGGGGTGAACTCCCCATCGTCATTTGATATGGCAAGTTTGGGAATTAGATCATATCATGTCCTTGAAAAATTATACTATTTAAATATCACCGGTCATTGATTTTATGTTACTTTATCTATCAACGATGAGATATGATGAATAAATGATTACTGATTAGCTTAGAACAAAAAAGTTGAACAAAATAGCAAGAGACAATCTCAATCCAATGAGTTTCTTTTTTATACATTAAAAAGATAAATACTTCTGTTAGGAATTGATCTTTGCACCTCTTCCTACTCAACTCATATGTCACTCAACTATTAGTGCTTGAGCTATTCTATGTGGACCAATCTGAAATTTGTGATATAATAACCCCTCAATCAATTTAACAATCTCACAAATTCTTTCTTTTAATCAATTCAATCTTTCTTCATTACTTTCTCTCAGCCTCAACATCTCTGTAAATACTATGTCTTCTATCACTTCTCATGCTAATTTTTACTCACTTATTTCATATAAATGAAGATATTATTATAGATGGGAGATGATCATACTAAAGAGATAATACTTTTTATGTTATTAATGTAATCATTGCACTATATGACAGTTATTTTGGGTAGTTTGATAATTGATATATTGTTTATAGATTATTTTAAAAAAATATGAATAATATTTTTATTTGCAATGTTAGTAATTAGTTCTTAGGGTATTAACATTGAATATGCTAACAAATGCTTTAGTAGCACACTTCTGTTCCAAAGTCGACAAGTCTCATAATAAGTCATAACTACTAGTAATTCTTTCTAAGTCCCTAACTAACTTATGCCTCATTAGCATCTATAGATATATTCTCATAAGATCGATCATCACTTTCTACACTCCCACACGTATTTTTTCCAATATTACTAATGACAAGTGTGCTAATGAGCCTAAATATAAATAGAATTTCTATTTTAAACACCAAACCAATTACTAATGACAAGTGTGCTAATGAGCCTAAATGCTTTCTTTCACTTGTCAAATTGATTAACAATAACAATTATTATCATAAGATTCCATCTTTTTTATTATATGGGCTCTATTCTTTGCAAAAGAATCTTCATTTAACTCAATCAGCAAGGGATCCTTCCACTAAAGTAACTCAAATTATTATTAAATAAATTTTATTATTTTTTACCAATTCCCTTAGCTTATGTAACACATGTATCTTATCTTATGCTTATAAATACTCCTTGTTCCCATTTTATACATGTTGCATTCAATAACCAATAACAAAATGGATTATAGCAGAGTTAAGTCCAAGAGTGAGGAATCTCTTTGTGAGAAATCAATGAAAGTTGTAGTAAATGTCATAAGGTTATCTTCTTTCTCAATTGCACAAAGGACCCTAGGAGTTACTACTACTAGTTCAAGAAAAGCAGAGAAGGAGAAAGAACTTTTAGGGTCTGATTATTCATTTATCAATGATAAGGAACCTAAGAAGGAAAAATTGGTTTCTAATAAGCAATTTCCTGCAAGCAGCAGAAGGTCACAACAGCCGCAGAGCCGCGCAAACCCGACGTATGTTATCAAGTCTGTTGGAAACAATGGATCAACTGAGTATATGATTCATAAAGAGAGGCTTCATGATCATGATGTTAATTCAAAGAAAGAGTTGTGTGTTGATGGATTGGCTTCTGATTATATAAGTAAGATACGTAACAAACTCGGTCGCAGTTTATAAGCGACATAAAAGTCTTCTCTTATCTATTGATCTATCTGTCTGTCTAATAAGAAAAGTCATCCGCTCAATAACATGTACGGACGGCGTTTTATATATCTGTTTTTCGTTATTTTTTTCCTCAAATCCGTGCAATATTGTACGAGATTTTTACTAGTGTATCACTATTTGTCTTTCTAATTTTCATGTGCTTGGTATGTGAAATACTAAATTTACATAAGCATCTAGTTATTTTGGTTTTCATGAACTAGCTGCAATAACCAATCGGCAAAGTTTGAGTTTTATAATGCATTATTTCTTAAGACCTAATTTAACTTTTTCCATTATGCTTCATTTAATGTTCCTTTCTTAATAGACAAGTATTGTGTAGACTATTACATAAACTTTTCAACATATACATTTGTATGAATTAAACAAATGTTCTATACAAATACTATAGTTTCTTTAGCCATTGGCTCTTTAGGTTCATGAAAAAAATGATATTGTTCTTCAATTTTTCTTGAAGAAATTAAAACATTGATATATCGTATAGTAAAATCAATGTTAGCGGGTGTTTTGAGTGTTGGAAATTTGCAATCTTAATTGTGGTCCAACATACATATGCGGATATAAAGAAAAAGTGTAAGAAATTGTGAACAAGTGGTTTAAGAATATGATTGTAAAGCATCCTGATCCAAAGGTGCCCCAAGTCCCCAACATAAATTGAAGCATCTCATTTTTAATTAACTTATATTATCAAGTAGATAAGAAAATAAATAGAAAGTTCATTAATATTTTAGGTCTAGTTCGGAGGCGGCATATCGTGTGTGTGACCTAAAGATGTGAATTGAACAACGACAATAGACGTTGATCATAAACGAGTATATTTCTACAACTTTATTTAGATGTGGTCCGGATGGAATATTTTTAGAAGGGTGAGTCAAGAAGATAACATGTAATAGACAACATTTTTCTCCATGGAGGATTTTGGAGCAGTGAAGGAAATAAGAAAGAGTCTAGGTTTGAATGAGTTCATCTTCAAGTTTTTTATGAAGTGTTGGTTTTTATTGAAATGTGAGGTTGAAATTTCCAAATGAATTTCAGTTACATGTATATATGTTAAGTGATTATATCATACAATCACATGCATGATAAGAGATTATGTCATCAGTCTTTAAGTGATTATATCATGTGATATATCAAAACAAGTTTTGAGTGAGTACTTGATAATTGAAGATGAAATTAATTGCGTGTTCTTTCACACGTAGAGTCTATGATCAATATTCTGTATTCATAACAAGTCTTCAAATTCAAACTACATGTTGATGGTAACGACAAAAAATTATGCAACTAATTAGTTATATAATTAACTACATTCCATGTAGTTATTTTCAAACGAATATTGGCTTCTTTAGATTTTTCTTTATGGAATTTATGCTTTTGAAAACAATTACCGTTGCTAATTAAACGAGAATCTAAATTTTATACGTGTGAATCTAATCTTCCATAATCTAACCAAAAATAAGAACCAACAAAGCATTATTACATAAGGGTATGATGTAACTTATGATCATGTCATTTCCTCACTAGTATGGGTGTGTGTGTGTCATTTTGTCATATTTTTGCTCTGTGTAATTAATTATATTTACTCATAAAAAAGTGTAATTGATTCTTCCATCTCAAACTTCCACATGTAGGGGTTCAATCAATCTAACATTGTAGGGGTTTGTAAATATAAAAGAAAAGATTAGCTTGGAACAAATAAATCGAAGTATGTAACCAAGTGAGTGTGAATGGTTAATTAGCTCCATCAAATAATAAATCATTTAAGAGGTGGAATTAGGGTGGGGCTGAGCCTGAAAATAAATTTACGTATTAAATTTGGAAATAAAGTAGGTTCTTAAGAACAAATTTTTACACAAGAAACAAATTTTTGACCAAAATTATTATATACTTTTAGAGTTTTCTTTAATTATGTATATATTTAATTTAAACTTGGGGAAAATCTAGTTTGAAAAATAATTGTTATTTAGTAGATTTTGTACTCATATATCCCACTTTCAAAATATATATACCAAACTATCCCATTTGAAATTTATATACCGGATTGCTTTATTTGGGAATTATTACTTATTTTCCTCAACTAAAATAGCGGAACCCTGATGAAAGGTGTCAGGCATTGGGGCCCACCTATCTTCCAAAGAGGGTGGCGGCACCCTGATCCTGATGTCCTTTATCTTCGTTTTTTTTAAAAAAAAAAATCTAACCAAACCTTAAACTTTAAAAAAATTGCACTAATATATGGAAGGATTATAATTAATTTTAATTTATATAATTAACTCAACATTAACAAAAACATAAATGAAATAAAAAAAAACAAAAATAAATGACCAATGTTAATTTGAGGGGGGCTCAATATATGGACATTTGCTACGAATATGACCATGTTGTTTGCATAATCCACAATTTCTTGGTTGTTTTGCAGAAACATCATCCCGTTTGGTCCTAATTCAAGTACTACATGTCGACCTTTCATATCTGACTTGACGTGTACTTTAACACCTTTCATATTTGGGCCAAATGTCTTTATTGGGAACTACTTGAAAAGTTTCATTGTACGCTAAACACATTGCTAACTTTGTACATGTTAGATATGTAGACTTGATGAACACTAGAACATACAACAATGACATGAGAACATGGCATATGTAATGCCTAAAGTTTCCCACAATCATAGTACGTTAAGCAAATCGACCTTGAAATGTCTAAAAGGCTGACCCTCATGATGGTCTAAAATTTCTTCGACAGCGAAAATATGAAACTATAATAAATATTTTAGTGGCAGAATAGCAATACAGGCAAGAACAATTATGCAGAGGCATGAAAGAATACAGAACAATAGTTAACACACAAAAGCCTTCATTAAAGGATGCGACAAGGAACCATAATTCATAAATAACACTAGTTAGATAACACACAATATAGCCTTCTACTCCACTTCCTAGTATATATGTAAGTCTTCTAATAACAAAGAAAGTTAATTAGCAAAATCTCATTGATATATAATATGCATTATGAATTCACAAACAGGTAATATATGCAACAGAGTATTATGCATTAGAATCATAGATTGCTTGTTAAATCATGTGCAAGAAAATATTGAAAACAGAACGTCTAAAAAACGTCTAAAAAACTGAACCAAACTGAAACCAATTGTTGAGGCCAAATTTTAAATTAAAAACATCAATGTTTAGATCTACATTTCCAAATAATGAAGAAGGTTTCATTTAGTGACAAACTACAAATTAACTAAGAAGAATTTATGGACGTGCAATAATGAAAGATCGTGTAATTTGTTACTTTTAGAAAAATATTAAAACAAGTATATGTTGAAAATAACCTTGCAATCTAAATGCATATGTTTGTGGACATAATTTATTTGGTAAAAAGTATAGAACCATTTGAAGCAATTAAGATATCAGAATTTGAACAAAGTTAAATGTAGTTGATCATATTCAAAGTGACGTTGGTTGTATAAACCAGAAGGATTTTAAAGAGGAATAGGAAAAATCACCTTTTGAAGCCAATGAATATGTTCAAAAAAACATGTTGGGAGATACCATCCAAAAGGAAACCACCAAACCATATATAAAACCTAATATGGAGATGAAAAATCACCTTATGTTTGAACCATTTGTGATGAAAGGAAAAGGAGAGAAATATGAAAAGATACAAGTGGTATCAACACAGAAAGAAAGTAAAGAACATAAGTCTACAATAAAGATTAAAAGATCAACAGTTTTTTGCAATTAATGCAAAGTAGAAAAGGAGTTTCATAAGCTATAAATAGGATAAGAGAATTTAAATCTGAAAAGGATTACTTCATTTGCATCAGTAAGAAGTTTGATTATGGGAATGCAAAAGGTAAGAAACATAAGATAAAACTGTTACATAGATAAAAATATGAATGTATGAAAAGTGCACTCATAACATAGAAAGCAAAAAAGAGATTAGAACTATAGAAGACCAAGTGGTTAAACTATTATCAGCACCAAGGTTTCAAAAACACTCAACAAGATGAAGTAGAAAACAAAGAAAACTACAAAGGTTCACTAAAATCAGAAAGGGAAGATCCTACGAAGTATATCACAAAATTGATTGAAATGAAAGAGAATCATGAGGCCTAAGAATAAAATTGATGATAGAGAGCAACAATATGATGCAAGAGATAATGGAAAAGTAAAACCTAAAAAAAAAGATATGTTCAAAGAATACAAAACAACTCAAAATGATTATGATGAGAAATTTAAACTGCTATAGTTCTGTGATATGCTATTTAATACAAAATGTTGTCAAATAGCCGCTATAGTGGCGCTATATCACAACTAAATAGCAGAACTTTCACTACTACATAGCAGAACTTTCGCAATCCGCTATTTACCGCTATCCGCAACTGACAACACTGATATAAACTAGAGACAGTGAACATCATGATTATGGAACAGAAGAGATTAAAGCCCTAAAAATCACAGCATATCAAGAAGCTCCATCATCAATGTTACAAAGGAAAAGGATTTCAAACACAAAATTCAAAGAAGGATTTCATTGCTTCAAATAGTGTTTCACCAAGGAAGTATCTTACAAGTTATTACATGATCATTATACATTTGTGATGTGGATTTAATATCTCATCACATTCACATTTAAACAAATTGCAACTACACAAAGTACTATGTAAGACCATATATATTATCAATCAATGATAGATAACCACAATATGTAAACAATGGAAAAACATACAAGACAAAATAACTAATCCTAAAAAGAGGATCATATCAACTGCAGTAGTATATATGATTAAGACTAAGCATCATCAGAGTAAATCAACACAACATCACCAAATATGCCATAGAGAGTATTCAACTGCAAACATGCAGTTATGTCATTAGATCAACAAAATATTCTGATATATCAGATATTTCTACAAACATTTAATACCTAGGGAAAAGTTCTTCCATACTATAGAACTAAAAATCTCTCCAATATGTCATAGAAAGATAGTAAACATTGAAATAAAACTGATAAAGCCAAACAAGTACTACTTACATATATGTATTAAAATGTTCAATCTTGGTTACTAGACTCATAAATCTTCAGGGTAGAACTTCATGCTTTGACTACAAAAACCATTAGTTGTTTATCTCTGCAAAACGACGACGGCTTTCCTTGTAAAATACAATTTGTTTAATATTTCCTTCATAAGCAATCAACCTCTGGAATAATCCAGTAGCTAAATCAATACAAGCTGGTTTACCATCTTCTGTTTGGAAGAATATTTTGCCCTTCTTCCCAGCAGACATAGGATTCAGTTCAACAGACAAATGGTTAAGTTTAACCCTGAAAAGTGTAATCCGTGATTCCATGACACCGAGTTCACCTAAAATTGATACATTGAAAGACTCGGTGCTTAAATCCATTTTGATTATAGCGACAAACCCATTTAACACTACCAATTTGAAACCAGAGGAAACACGCTCATCTAATTTAGTGGAAGTCACTCGATTGTTCAACTTGTAAGACACCACGCATGAAGTTTCACCATCTTTTGTCCCCAACCAATGGCACCATCCATCCAAGTACACCGCATTATCAACCGGACTGTCGTTATGAAATGGAATATCAATGAACATTCTTTTCCAAGATCTACGTCTTAGACTATATATCTCCCAAAAGGAATTCTCCAATTCATCTTCAAAAAAATAAGAGTTCACATACAAAATAATCTTGAAATCATCGTTAACAGGGTCATAACCAAATCCGTGAAGAGTAAAGCCAGCAGTATTGTCAGATAGTTCATTCTTGATAGGGACAAAAGGAACCTCAAAAATTTCTCTATTGTAAGGGTTAAACAATACTATATCAGTTTGATCGTGCAAGTTATAGAGACAAACGATACCATTAATAGCAGAACCAAGAATTTCAATCTGTGAATTGGCATAATCAAGAAACAGCGATGGAAGATCGAGTTCCAATTCGGTCTCTTCTTGTTGTTCACCGAAACCCAAAGAAAATGTAACCGATGGATAATTTTCAGTTCGTGTAACGAGGAAACGAGTATCGTGATCATCATATAATGGAACAGATTTGGTAATCAAGAAATTAGGATCTTCGATTAGATTTGACCATGGTTTGGAAACGCAAGAAAATCGTTTGAGAGATTTAAGAGGAAGTTTGGAGAGAATAGATGATACAACATCAATGGGAATATAGTTATTGCTGGTGGTACTAACCACCTTCTTGTTGTTGTTGTTGTTCAGATTTGTAGTTGGATCCGCCATTGAAGCGGTTACTGAAGCTTGGAAAGGAATGGAAGCAAGAAGAGAGAAATGAATGAAAGTTTGGAGTGATGTGTATGAGAAGGAAGCGTATGAAGGAAGGAAGCGGGAAAGTTTTCTTAAAGAAAAATATTTAACAAAAATTGGTGGGAATTTTTTTCTTTTCTTTTTTACCAAAATCAAAATGGGGTAAAAAATTTTAATAGCATACGTCAGTTGTTTCAGTGGTGATTGACACTAAACTTGATAAGGAAAACCGCAGTTTGATCCTCGTAGCTGCGTTCGAGAGGAGCTGAAATTATTTGATGTTAAAACTAACTCCCAAATCAGATTAAACTGATGGTAGAAAAAAAAATAGATGTGAAATTATTAAAATTGGTATGAATGATGGTCTAATACAGTTTCTCACAAAATAAAACTCAAATTAATCCTTGAAATTTCAATACTGGGGATAAATTAGTTTGTAACTTTTTTTGTCAAATAGCTTAGCGCTTAGAATTTCACCTCTAAAGATGAAAAATTGATAAAAAAAATTGATGTATCATGGTTCGAACCTAATCTATATACATTATATGTAAATGTCCAACCAACTGAGTTAAACTTATTATAGTTATAATAAAAGAATTAATTTTTATTTAAAAATGTTATAGACTATTTCGAGTTTTGTTTTGTTAAAAATAGAATTGAGTCATCAAAAAATTGTGTTGTAAAAAGAAATTGAGTTTAATTTATAGTCATATCCAATGAGAGTGATTTCAAGATTGATGTCATATTTTGCTCAAAAAAAGACTGTTGTCATATCAAAAAAGTGGGATAAAATTATGGACAAAGATGCGGTGAAACTTGCTTTATTTCTAATGTCTCGATGTTCCTTACTTTATTAGAAATGTTTAAAATTGTTGAGGGATTGACTGTACAAATTTTAATGTCATATTTCTATATTTGCTTCTTTAACTGATGATCAAAGCACCAGTTAACATTTTCTTTAAAAATAACAGTGTGGGATAAAGTGGTAGAATACATATAGTTACGATTGGTCAAAAATTTAAAATTATTGGCTTAAATGCAGTTTTGATCCCCTATTTTAATATTTCTGAACTTTTAGTCTCTTATTTCTAAAATCAACTTTTTAGTCCCCTGTTTAAAAAAGTTAACAAAAACATTTGATCCCCTTTCATTTTAATGATGTGGCGTTGAGTTGGCCATAATGAGTTGAAAAAAATGTCATTAGTTTTAATAATTAATGCTTTTTTTATTTTATTTTTATATTAAAATAATCTCATAACCATGTCTTTTTTCATGAACAACCCATGATTTTTTATTCATTCGTCCTTGGATTTTTTATGTTCATTCATCATTCCTAGATTTTTTATGAACAATTTGGAGGCAATACCTTAACTACATAAGACCATAACCGTGGATTTTTTTCTTGTAAAACAACGTCCAGCCAACATTGAAAACAAAAAGAACAAATTGGCCTAGTAAGTCTGCTCATGAAGCAACTAATTACTCAATCTTCCAAAAAATTAAAACACCAAACTTAAGGTAAAATCTTCCTCATATATTAACTTGGTTAATTGTGATGAGCAACTTTTACTGATTGATTTCGAGAAAATGGAAATAAAGAATGTTTACAAGGTAGATTTCTCAATGATGAGCCATGCCAAATTGGAAACTTTGGACGACATTGCATTATTTTATTCTTAGAATGCTTTTAAGAGTAGATGCTATGCATTGAACAACTCGAGTATGTGGGGATATGAGAGCAACTCAGAATATGCAATCAGTTGTTCATCTACAACATGTAGTGTGTATTCAGGAGATGATAAAAAATTGCAAAAAAGCATTAGACTTCCAACCTCTCTTGGAGCAAGAATCTTTACGCACGAATGGTACTTTAGATATTTAGAATACGAAGTTGATTATTCTCTAATTGAATAACTTGCATATTATACATGTTATTTGTGGTATGTGTTTCCACCTATTTCCTAATAATTTGACTAGAGTATGAAAAACTTGTAATGGTTTGTAGTACACATCTATTGATTGATTGATTGATTACTATTGTGTAATTTAGTTTCTATCAAAATTGAATGTTATTTTTAGACTAATTTGTTTCTATTTGGTTTTTTTTCATTTTTAAAAGGGTTAATTACCTTTTACTCCTGTAAAATACACCTAAGTTGTTTTACCTTCTGTAAAATTATTTTGTTGTTTTACTCTCCTGTAATATAAGATTCTGCTTTTTACCTCTTGATCAAAGTCAATAAAATCTGACTTGGCATAATAATGACGTGGCAGATGACATGGCATGCTACGTGGTATTTTTAAAATAAAGGGTTAATTAGCTTTTACCCCCCTGTAAAATACACCAAAGTTGAAAAAACCCCATGTAAAATTATTTTGTTGCTTTACCCCCCTGTAATATCAGATTCTGCATTTTACGCCCTAGTCCAAGTCAAAAAAAACTGACGTGGCAGAATAATGATGTGGCAGGTGATGTGGCGTGCCACATGGATTTTTTTTTAATTATTTTTTTAGAAAAAAAATACCAACTCAGATTTTTTTTTAAATTTTTTTTTAAACTTTTTTTTAGATTTTTTATTTATCGACGGTTTTTAGTATAATTTACGGCGGTTTTATTATATTTAGCGGAAGTTCTGTTACGGCAGTTTTAAAATATTTATAGATATAATTTTATTTTGCGGCGGTTTAATTTATCATCAGTTTTTAGTATGATTTAACGGCGGTTATAAACCCTCGCTAAATAAGCTGTACACTTTTCATAATAAATTCTTAATTTGCGAGGTTATTAAACCGCCGCAAAATAAAATTTTCGTTAAATATTATAAAACCGCCGCAAATTATACCAGAAACCGCCACTAAATAATAAATTTATAAAAAAAAAATTAAAAAAGTTTAATTGGCAGTTTCTGTTAAAAAAAAAAAACTGAGTTACCAGTTTCTAGTATAAATTTTTATTTTGCATCAACATTATTTATCATAAGTTTTTAGTATAATTTAACGGCGGTTATAAACCCTCGCTAAATAAACTGTGCACTTTGCATAATAAATTCTTAATTTACGAGGTTATTAAAACTGCCGTAACAGAACCTCCGCTAAATATAATAAAACCGCCATAAATTATACTAAAAATCGTCGATAAATAAAAAAATCTAAAAAAAATTTTAAAAAATTAAAAAAAAAAACTGAGTTGGCATTTTTAAAAAAAAAAAGAAAAAAAAATCCATGTGACACGCCACATCACCTGCCACATCATTATTCTGCCACGTCAGATTTTTTTGACTTTGACCAGGGGGTAAAATGCAGAATCTGATATTACAGTGGGGTAAAGCAACAAAATAATTTTACAGGGGGGTTTTGCAACTTTGGTGTATTTTACAAGGGGGTAAAAGCTAATTAACCCTAAAATAAAAAAAATAAAAAAAAACTGCTCAACTTTTTTATTTTATTTTTTTATATATATTTTTATTTAGCGGCGGTTTCTAGTATAATTTGTTGTAGTAATATTTAGCAGAAATTTTATTTTGCGGCGGTTTAATAAACCTCTCAAATTAAGAATTTATTAAGCAAAGTGCACATGTTATTTAGCGAGGGTTTATAACCGCCGTTAAATTATACTAAAAACCGACGATAAATAATAGATCTATTAAAAAAAAGTGCATCAACTATTTAGCGAGAATTTTAAACTGCCATAAAACAAAACCTCCTCTAAATATAATAAAACCGCCGTAAATTATACTAAAAACCACCCCTAAATAACAAATCTAAAAAAAAATGTCGCGTGGCACGCCACATCACCTGCCATGTTATTATTTTGTCAAGTCAGATTTTGTTGATTTTGACCAAGGGATAAAATGCAGAATCTTATATTACAGGGTGTAAAGCAACAAAATAATTTTACAAGAGATAAAACAACTTTGTTGTATTTTACAAAGGAGTAAAATGTAATTAACCTTTATTAAAATGAAGGCTAAATTGCAGTTTTAGCCCCCAAGTTTTTTAATTGTACAATTTTAGCCCCATTTTTCTAATGAGCAATTTTAACCCCCAAATTTTCTAATTGTGTGATTTTGGCCTCCAAATTTTCTCCTTTTTGTATTTCACGACCTTTGACTATTTTGATTAAAAATTTGTTGACATTGAAATTTTTTAACACACATCCTAATTCTATTTGATAGTTCAAAAGGTAGTATTTTTTATATAAAAAATAGTAAAAATGTCACCCGAGTCTTCTTGACCTTTTATCTTTCTTTCTTAAAGTTGATTATGAGAGAATAGGTTTTATCATAATTGAGTTAAACATAATTGATTTATATTTGGATGCAATAATCCAATATTGATTAAATAGAATTAATGTTGTTTTGGATAGTTTTGAACAAAATTGTTTTTGAATGTATAATCCACAAAATAGATATACTTAAATACAAATAAATATAGAAATTACTAATTGTACCAAAATATTGAGAAGCACCTCCATTTTTTGAGTTTATGGGCATTAACTAAGTATTGAAAATCACTTTCAAAAATTATGGAGTTCCATCCTTTTTGGATAGCAAACTTCACAACATCTAACAATACCATACCTTCACCTTCTAGGATTGACATATTAGTGTCATACTCCTTTGTTTGTGCACATTGAAATCCAAATCAAGTTTTAAAAGAAATGTTTTGTGTTAAATTAAAGATTTGTCATAATAAACTTAACAAGCATAAAGAAACGCTAAACTTAACAAACATCACATTTATTTGATCTCAGCATATAACATAGGTTACTTAAAATTGATAAGAAACACTAAACTTATCCATCATCACTCTCTTAATTAATAGAGCTATTAAATACTCGTACTACTTACCAGAATCAATTTAGGGTGGTCCCAATATTTATTATTATGATAAAAACGTGTATGTATATGAAAAAATCCAAACCGATAACATTGTTCTCAAAGAATTATTAGAAGGCAACAAGTTGGTATTAGACAAAGCGGATAATGCATGCATGGCTCAAAACATGAAGCAAGAGACAATTATTATGATGCTAATAATACAGCTACCGGCTATTATTAGTAAATTTGCCGTAAATATATATGTCACATTCATTTGAAAAGATAAAAAACGTGCCCATCATATAACAGCTACTAATATTATGATGCTAGTAATAATACATTCATTTGTTATAATAATACATCTACAATGACCGGTTGATTTTGCACAAAAAAAAAAGGGAGAATGTAGTGTTTATGTAACAGATTTGTGGAGAGTTTTTGAATGTTTTAACCTTATTTGTAGATTGGTTTTAAAGTTGTGAAGTTGCATAGAAATGTGCTCAAAACAAATTTGGTGTTTTATGTGAGTTATACTCGATTCAATTTAGTCAATTATTGTTAGCTGATATTTTAAAAATGCATAATTGTAATCCCCATTTAATTCCGGTGTAGTTGTTTTCTGGGATTAGGCTTCTATGTACTAAATAGAAAACGTGCCTATCTACTAACACCAAACATGAATGACAGGTTGCCAAACTTTTAAAGTTTAAAGTTTAAACCCAAAGTTTTTAAAAGTCTAAATCAGGAGATCAACTAAGTGTCCGTTTGACCAGACTTATTTTCTACTTTTCTATTTAGCTTAAATGAAATAGAGAAGTATAAAATTGAATTTAGTCATATTTCTCTTTAAAAGTATTAGAGAAATAAACTCAAGAAGTAAAAAATAAAAAGAAGTAGAGTCAAACACATTTGTTTTCCTACTTTACTATTTTTAAGGAGAAGAAAAAAAGTAGAAAATAAGTCGGGCCAAACGGGTAGTAAGTATGTGATCAAATTAGTAATAGCAAAAAGTCACACTCAACACACGCATAAATATTTTCTATTGACGCACACGCATAAAAATTTAAAATTATGGATAATTAAATTTCAGCTTCAGCTTAAGCTTAAGCTTAATATAAGTATAAAGGACCAACAAAAAAATATATATAAGTATAAAATACTTACTATGAACTTTCAATAAATAATCATAACAATTTTAAATTTGAATTAGAGTTGATATAATTCAAAATTAAATTAGATTAGTTTATATTTTTTAATGTAAGTTTAAGGATTAAATTTGATTTAAATTTTAAATTAGAATTAGATCAACTTAAATTCAAGTCAATTATTAGAATACAATTGTAAGAGTTTAAACGAAAAATACTAAAAGAAAAAGGAAATAACAAAATAATTTATAACTAGTTATATTTAGGTATAAACTACTTATTTTATTCTCTTTTGTTACCATTTTTTTACTTAATTAGTACCCTATGAGTGAATGTTCCCATAGAATAGCTCAAATGGTAAGAGCTGAAGGACATATGGATTAGATAGGAAGAGGTCTAGAATTCAATCACTGACAGAAACAATTTATATTTCCGATATACTAAAAAAATAACCTATGAGTGAATTGAAATGTTGACTATTTTATTTTTAACAGATTAATTTTTTAAGCTAAATGAAAAGAAGCCATTCCTAATTCAACCCGTCAAAACAAGCAGACAAAGCAGTACAATCCAATTTTAACAACAATGCTTGAAATCCAACTTGATATTATCCCCGCCCCACAAGAGCCATAAATGATAAACCAACCAACCATTCATTTGTGTAGTCTACATCCAACGTTATCAGCAATGAACAGAGATTATTTTGTTATTTTCAGTTACATCAACTACAAACATAAACCACCAAAATAAACAAGAATCTAAAGTCATGACATTAATTAATTAACATAAATAAAACAAGAAGAAAACTGGGGACTTTTCCCAGGTTCTGTACAAGGAACAGAAGGATCAAATTTAGTCACTTAAGCTTGTTTTCTCTGAATTCATCCCTCTTTCATTCAAGATCTTTCTCTTTTCCCACCAAAAAGATATGATTTATATGAGACTAAAGATAATAAATATATCTATAATCTTTGAATCCAAGATGGTCAAGATATGGACTATGAATTTTCATAAGCCATATTTTTTCAAGCAACACTTATGATGTTATCGCCGTTGTTGAAACATGGCATTGCATGTAAAGCTGAGTGTGTTGATGATGTCTTCCTTTGATCAGATGAGAAGGACAGTCCAAGGGAAAGTGTTGGAGGGTCAATTGATGAACTAGAATTTGAGGTGATGTCGGACAGTTTTGAAGGTTTAGGATCTGAAACAACAAAAGGAATTGGATTGAATAGATTGTTGGTTGAGAAATTGTGTTTCACATTTCCTTGTCCAAGAGTGAGTTCTTCCATTGGACTCTCATTAACACCCAACTCAAATACTGACATAAAAGGAAATCCATTGTTTTTTCTAGGTTCAGGAGCTGCAGGGCACAGTGGTTGTGATTGGGAAACACTATCTTGATTCTTGACCTGTTCTTCTTCCATCGGAATTGCAGACACCTGATAAACACACAAAAATCTGATCAGATCATGAAAATTTTATTATTTTCTCTAGTCCCTGTCTAAAAAAGCTTTAACTCTTGGTAAATCAACTCTGTCAAACTCAAATGCCTAGAACAAACATAAACCTTAGAATATGTTCCAAGATTAACAGTTGTTTATAAATTACCCTCAATCCCGATTTTCAAGCAATCGAGACTTTTTGGTATACCAGAACAAAATCTTAGATCACTCCATTCTAGTTTTTTTAGATTTATCTACAACTACCAAAAGGATTTTCACAACAAGATACACCAAAAAGCAGAAGTTTCATTTCCATTTTTTTTCTTCAGTTAACAAGACCCATTTCCTTTTACATCTTTCAAATTCCTAACATAGCAAAGTAGTTATAGTATTGAGCTTGCTTAACTATTAAATCAAACTTAGAAAACCAATAAATATCAGAACAAATTCAATGTCATAAATCATAACAATACTCTATTAATTAGGACTATAACTAACTAATTGAAAACAAATTCAGACCAAAAGCTTCACAATATTTCTATATATAGAATATGATGATGATGATGATGATGATGATGATGATGATGATGGTGATGGTGATGATGATGGAATTACCGTGTCGGTGGTGATATCAAAGAGGCTGGATCTACGGCGACGGCGATTGAGATTACTTCGGCGGAGAAAGTACTTCTGAGCATGGCTTGCAACCTGAGTCGGTGTTCGAGTTTTGACATAGTTACGAGAGATTCCTCTCCAATCACCTTTACCTACTTTCTGCAATCCAACTAAGAACAACTTGTGCTCTTCCTCCGTCCATGGAATCCCTAATCCATTCAAATGCAAAATCAATAACCGTAATCACGTTTTAATTTCAATCAATTTAATCATCGGCGATAATAATTATTATTATAAGATTAAATAATAGAATCTATTTTATTTTATTTTTTGAAATTGAAAATTATGAAAACAGAAAACCGCTAACCGATCGGAGATTTTTTTTTTCTTCTGAAATTGAAAATTATGAAAACAGAAAACGGTTAAGCGATCGGAGAGATAGAACAAACCTCGTTTACGCTCGCGGTCGCGGTTTCTACCGGAGTTATTAGGAACGGCGTCGTCGGCGGAGGCATAACCGGCGGCGAGAATCTCTTTGTTGTTATCGTCCTTGATGGTGATGGTGTTGTCTTGAGGTTGTTCGTACTGAGAGAGATTGTTCATACTGACACTCTTCCTCATGGAATCAACGACGACTCTAACTCCGAAGAGCATGAATTCGCCGGAGACGGCAGCGGGGGAGGTAGAAGACATGGTCGGAAGGAGCGATGGTTGTGGAAAAAGTACGGACTCGGTGAGAATCGGAATCCGTACAAAATGAGTGAGTTGAGACTTTGAGTAACTCGGAGATTGGAATAAATAAAGAGAAAAGAGAGATAAATGAAATGAGAAAGAGTGCTTGTGGTGAATATATGAGTCCCAGACGGCAATGAAATGAGGTGGAGACCATGTGGGGTGACTAATTTTTACAATAAACAAATCATTATTTTTTCCCAAAATTAATAAATAATAAATATACATGACAAATAGATATTTATTGAAAAGTTTAATAGAATAATTTAAGTGGTAAGAGTCGAAGATGTATAGGTTGAGTAGATGAGCGCAAATCAATTTCTAGTATATAAATGAGATAACAAAGTTATCATAAATTTACGCACATAACAATTTCGATTGTGGATGTCTGATCTAACAATTTCAGTATTTTTTACTAGTTGAACTAGAACTTCTAGACTGTATTAAAAGAAATAAAAGTGATTTCTTAGTGTTTAGAAGTTATAACTCAGCCAGTAACAAATGTCAAACTTATTAGATTTATGATTGAAGTTCAAACTTGATCTCTTTATATTGTACAAGTTTTAATTATTTGATATTATTTAGATCCTCACAATTTTTAAATGATTCAATACAATTTTTGACAAAAATAAACTTTATTATTTTTAAATAAAAATTTAATTAGTCTCTAATTTATTATAATAAATGAACTAATTTATTTTAGTATAATTTTTATTTATTTGGTACAAGTATAAATAATTTTTCTAGCACTATAGTATAAAAGAATATAAACTAGCTTTATTTTTATCAAAAACAACATATCCTTAGAAAATTATAAAAGATCAAATAGATTTTCATTCAGAAAATAATATTTTTTAACTATAGCACTAGGAGTATCTAAACAGGACAATGGTAGTGGATTTTGTGAGTGTTGTTTTTTAGCACTCCATTATCTGGCTTGATACCCCAGCCACGGTACATCTGGCGCCATTTTTGTCATGAGTTAAATATCGTCCTTTTTATTATCCAAAAGTAAATCCATTACCTTTTGTGAGGACATAACTATTTTAGAAATAGAGGTAAATTATGTTGCTTTTGTTTCATGAACTTAGTTTAGTGGGTAGAGTATATTTTATATGTATGAGATTAGAGTTATTTATTCATTTTATATAGGTTGATTTTTTAATTGTTAGACTATTTGACTAAAAGAATATGTTACTTTGATTTTCTTTAAAATAAAAAAATATATTATGTCTATTTTACAACTACCACAAAATGTAGTATTAGTCAAAACAACTATCACATTTTTTTTTTGGTCAAAATACAAAATATCACAAAAGAATTTGAAATTACAGTAATTTGTAAGGTTAAAATTTTATGGTTGAATTGTCATCTCAAGTATGTTGCTCAAATATTTTTTGTTAGGTCAGATTTAAAAATTATAATTTTTTTTTCCTACATGTTTCGTCCATGCTAAAACTAAATTTATATTTTAAAATTTTTGAATGAATTTTTGCTGGTGTGTTTACAGTATTATAAAAATGAATTTTTAATAAATTTATAATTTTGGAACACAAAAAAGGTAGTAACCATAAAAATGAAAATGAATTTGGGCATAGAATAAATTTTGAATTCATTTTTGTTAATGAAAAAGAGTAATAATATTTACAAATCGTCTAATGTTAACTTAACAAAAGTTAAACTCTCGGAGTTAAAGCTCATGGAAACACAAATTAATATTTTTACAAAATATTCATTCTATAATTTACACGGCCATAAATAATTTTAAAAAAATTGGTTAAAAACTTGGAACTTGGATTAATTTACATGGAGTAATAATAATTTTAAAAAAAAATTGGTTTAACCCTTAAAATTTACACGGCCATAAATAAAGTTCATTCTATGAAAACAAAATATTATATAATTAGTCTTTCTCTATTGACTAAGGCCCCGTTTGGCCCGGCTTATTTTCTCCTTTTTTTCTTCACCTTAAAAATAGTAAAGAAGGAAAAAATTGTGTTTGACTCTACTTTTTTCTATTTTTTACTTCTTTACTTTATTTCTCTAATACTTTTAAGGAGAAATATGACTAAATTCAATTTTATACTTTTCTATTCCGTTTAAGCAAAATAGAAAAGTAGAAAATAAGCCGGGCCAAACGGGCACTAAGTGTTCGTTTGGTCGGACTTTAATTTAACTTTACTTATTTTTAAGTTATAAGCAGAGTCAAACACATATTTTATAAAAAATTTATTTAAAAAAAATAATTTAATACTAATGAAGAAAAATAGAGAAAGCATAAGCCATAAAAATAAACTTTTGGCAAAAAACTTTCTTCCACTTTACATGTTACTCTATATCAAAAGATAAGTAAAAAAAAAATAAGTATAAAATACAAACTATATCAAAATATTTTTGTTTAAAATATATAGTGCTTTTAAATAAATAAAAAATTATTACCAAACAACTTTTATTTTATTTGCAAAGCTCTTATTATTACTTTCAATCTTAACGCAACTTTTATTCTTAAAAAAACTTCGGCAAACGAAGCTTAAATATTAGTTGATATAGTAATCCTCTCTCTTTATCGTATAGATTTTTTTAATAACATATAAATTATAATGCATTTAAGTATTATTGAAAACAATTATTGGAAGCTAAGACTTTGTTTGATATATTTTTTTAATAAGCTAAATTAATCCATCGAAATTGACATTTGAGAGATTTGAACATGAGACTTCAAGAAGGAGTATATTACAGGTCTCAAGTCAATACCATCATGCTAAACCCAAGTGGGTTATTTGTTTGATGATTATATTATTTTTATGATTATATAAGGTAGATTATATGTATAAAAGAATATAAAGGAGATATCTATAGATATACAAAGATAGTATAGAATATTATATTGGATTGGATACAACTTATTTGCAGTTGGATTACAAGCATTTGAAAAAAGTGTGACCTTAAATAAGATCAGTGAGTTTAATTACATTCAATCTTAATATTTTAAATTGAAACAATCAACAACTAAAAAAAGAAGAGATAATAGTTTATGTTCCCCCTTATATTAATGCAAATACTATACATTTGATGAAGTACAATGGGAATCAATAATAATTTTCATAAAATAATGGGAATCAATATATAATTACATGATTACATACACAAATAATAAAAATGAAAAAAGGACACTTTACAGCCAATCCTCACCTGTTATTAAGCATCGATTTGTTAAAAAAGAAGACATGTTTACGTGTAAGCTCGATTCTCAAGTACAAATGTCGTTAAATAATTGGTTTTTAAGGTAGTAAAACAAATTATATGACCAAGAATGAAAAGAAGAAAAAAAACAATTCATTCGTTGACCAATTGACACTTTCAAAGATCCATTCATAATTCATATATTATGATGCTACACATGACCTATGATCAAGCTAATTAAGACCATCTCCAATGGAGAACTCAATATTTGAGTTCTTAAGGGGTCCCACATGTACACCTCACTTAATTATAATTTTTTAATAATAGTACTTAGTAAGCACTCATTCCCTCCAACCCAACACCTCTCTACAAAGTTCTTAATGGGTCCCACAACTAACACTATATCATTTATAAATTATTATTTATATGTCATAAAGCATGTGAGAGAATAAAAATAACTTATAAAAAGATGTGGGACCCATTAAGAACCAAGAAAGAGAAAGTTCTTATTTAAGCATTGGTACTTACTAAGTACTATTTTTTCATGTTCTCCAATAGAAGTACCTATTAAGTACTAGTTCTTAATAGGTACTAGTTCATAAGAACCCACCATTGGAGATGGTCTAAGAAGTTTGTATTTTTATGGAATCCGTGTGAATTGTGTTAGTACGTTGAAAGCAATGGAGCAATTAATTTTGAAGTTATACATGAAGTTCTTGAGACACAAAAAACCGAGTCAAAATTAAATCTATAATCTAACATATTGTGGGTCGGTGCAAAACTATAGGTAAAATACAACTTGTGAAGGCTTTGATCAAAACTCAAAGAAAAAGTATTGAATTGAATTTCCATTTTTGTTAGCATTATGCCCTTTTCTCCGAATTGAACCAATGAAATTATCCTTTTATTACTTCCTAGCTAAGGCAGAAGTCAAAACATAATGTTTACATTTTACAAATATTTCTACTACACCTACCCCCAAACGTGTTTTTACAATTTAAAGGTATGTGACTAGTTCTTGTTCTTTTGAAAAAGAAATATCAATCTTAGTCGCAAAGTACTTCTTCTATAGAGCATGCTCACGTGATAATAGTTCACTTTACTAATTTACCCTGTAAAAAACTTCACCAATTTACACAATTTTTATTTAAATTGGATAGATATTTGTGCGTAACTCTAAAAGTTAATATCTTCATGATACTCAATGAGCAAAAAACTGTTTTATTGAACTCAAAACATTAGTTAAATTAGAATAAATCCGTATTATTTCATTTAAACACTCTTGATTAATTTACACTAGCTTTATTAATGATAATAAATTAATAGTAGTCTAAATTTACCATTTTTTTAATAAAAAAATGACACATTTCATGTTACCTAGTACCTACATGTGTACATGTGACTCATAACTTGATCTCTTCAAAACACGTTTCTTGGGGAGAAGTGAAGACTAAGATGTGTTATAAGCATTCGAGTAAATGTTAATCTCATGTTGGTTCAAATGATCAAAAGTAGATACTAGCTAGTATATCTAGCATAGACAAATATTAAATTTAATTTTCTAAGTATCACATAATGCTTTGTGGGGGGCTTTTGAGTTTAATGCTTTGTGGGGTTTAATGCTTTGTGGGGTTCATAAAGAGAGAATTGTGTATTTGATTTAATCTAATTGTATAAAGAGTACTCGTAAAATTCACAAATCACAATAGTTGTATTTCATCTATTTAAAAATTAATATACAGTAATATAATAATAATCTATTTAACAATAAGTTAAATTGTGTAAAATTAAAAATACATTGAATATCAAAAGAAAAAAAAATTAAAAATACATTAAGCTATAATTTTCAAGAACACATCAAGCTAAATAAATTGTGAAAAAGAAATGTACCTAGGTCGAATGGATAACATCCATTTTTTAAAATCCAATTAGCTTATCTAATAAATACATACAGTGTTTCCTATCTAATAATAAATCATGAGATACTTAAATTTCAGAAAAGTTAAAGTATCATAATTTTGTGTATCAATGTTTTAAAAATGTTCTTTAATTGATATTTAGTTTTTTTGACAATTAATTGATATTTAGTTAAACAATGATATAAAAGTATTTAATTAATTAATCAATTACTAGTTTTTTTTTTAATTAATTAATCAATTACTAGTAATAATTGAGGAGACTTATATATTATTTAAAAATTTGTTTTAAAAGACTTAATTAAACTTAGAGACAAATCTATATAATGTTTTACAGGGTACATTATATTTCAATCAACTTCATAACAATTTCAATCTCAATATAAACGGTCAAACCATACATAACAAGCATAAGATGTTGAAAACCCCAAATATAGCTAAAGATTAAAGAAGGAGACAAGCTCACAATAGAACCCATTTTCTAATTTCCACTAATGAACTCAACACATGGTCTAGCTCCTTAGTTATCTTTTAATCACAAAAGATTAGGGGACACATGCATGCATTTGAAACTAAATCTTAAATATTCATCTATCATATCAAATCAATGGTCAACTTTACACTATTCTCACCAACTTGCCTCTAAACAATTATGTTTAGTTTAAGCATTAAATATGTCCATTAACCGGATATTTAATTGAAACCCACATGATCAACATCCTAATTATTTTTTGTTAGATTAGTACTACTAACAGTTACACTTAAATTAAACAAACAACTGCCCCTGGTTTTATATTTTATATGTTTGGTTGTTTAATCATATATAGAAAAGGGACAAAGAAGATATTATTTTAGTTGCAAAGATAATGATAATGAAAAGGATTACATTATATTCATTATTTATGTGAACAAAATATAATATATTTTTTGTCTTAACCTTGTAATGTTTAGAGGAATGACAACGATAATTTAGAATTCAGTCAAAAAAACAAATAAAAAATTACTAAAAAAAACACTTCAATCAAAAATTTTGAAGTTGAAATCTTTTGAGCGGTTTGGTTTCGATCGAGTCTCATTAATTATTTGTAGTTAATTAATCTCTTTTCCTGATACGTAGATGAAAGTAAATCATTAAAATTTTATACACATTAAATGAATGGACTGAAATTCGAATTTCAGTCATAAACATCTGACTTAATAATTTCAATATTTTCCTAAAATTTGTGGACTAATTATTAATATTTTTTTTGACAAAAATTATTAATCACTTTTCTAAAAGGAATATAATATGCTGGCTTAATTAGTAAACATATTGGGTAATATTATTGGTCATAAAGAGTATCAGGGGATTATAATATTTTTTGTTATCCATTGGACCCAGGTGCACCTCTTTTCTCCTATAAAATAAAAGATAATTTGTGTGATATTGATTCACTATTAAATCAGCACCGTTGGTGGTGGGGTGCAACTGTGAATGGAGGATAAGCCTCGGATAAGGCTTGGTGGTGGGGTTCCACTATCTCATTTTCTGATTTTATGTCATTTTCTTGTAAAATCATGTCACAATTCTTTGACTCTATTTACAAAGTTGCATCTAAGTTAACAAAAAGGTACAATACACCTTTAGATTCCCTTCAAACCAATATAAACTTATTTATGATTATTTTTTATTGGCTTAAATAATTTATGAATTTGGTAAGTTCACGTGTTTTTTGTTTAGTTATTGTATGTTTATTTTTTTGAAATTAGTCTTGGAATATTAAAATAATTTTGGTTTTAGTCTCTAAAACTAAAATTGGCAAGTGTCTTGCAAATTTTCTTGCAAGTTTGCCTTTAAATTTATCTTCGAATTATATTTCTTGCAAATTTTTCTTTAAATTTTTCAACGGATTTTACCTTAAAGGGACTAAAACCAAAATTATTATAATTTTCATGGATTAATTTCAAAAAAATAATTATAAAGAGACTAAAATAAAAAAACACGCAAACTTACATTGACATGATTATTTATTTAAGACTTTTTTATTTCATTACTTATAGCATCCACAAACCAATACACATAACTTATTTATAATTTATTAATTATAATATTTAAATTTAAATGTATCATTTTGTCTTTTTATTTGTTTAAATTGAGGTTTTAGTCATTGAGCATGAAACAACTTTAAATTCTTGGGTCAGCTATCCCACCCATCGAGGTGCCTTTAATCTAGCGAGGGAATAGTCACTGCGTTCGGCGGTAGATACCCTGGTCTCGACCAAAAAATTGAGGTTTTAGTTCTTTATTTTAAAAATTGATTTGTTTCTCTGATTTAATATTTTTATGGAATTTTTGTCTCTCATATCATTTTTGAATATTTTTTATGATATAATTATTCATTTATGATGTGAATGTAATAAAACTTAGGCTTAATTGCAGTTTTGGTCCCCCTATTTTCAATATCTTACAGTTTTGGTCCCCCTATTTTAAAATCAAACAATTTGGCCACCCTATTTTTATTTTTGTTGCAGTTTTAGTCCAGTTCCAATTTTGTCATCAAAAAATGCTGATGTGGCAATACCATGTCATCAAATTAATTTTTTTTAATAAAACTAGTTAGTTTTTTTGTACAAATAATTATTTAGTTTATTAAATAAAAAAAATGAAAATGAAGTTGCAGTTAAGTCACAATTTCTTCTTCTTCTTCCAATTCTTCAATCTTCATCATGCTGCGAAAATGAACATCTTTGGCATAAAGTTCAGCGAACAGTAAATCAACCGCAATTGAGAAATTAAAAGAGACATTAAACATAATTCATACAAAACTAAAATTAAGAGGATAGTGATGAATATATATTTTGAACATCTTCAATTTTAATTTTTAGACGACATGATGAATATCTTCAGTTAAAGGATTAGGATCACCTCTGATAGAGAACTTCGTTCTTCGACATCGGCGATGAGAAAAAGAAATTGTGAATTTTTTTTTATCTAACTTTACTCTATTTTTAATTTTTTTTTGTGATTTAATAAACTAATTAATTATTTGTAAAAAATTTACTAACAAAATATTTAAAAAATAATTAATTTTATGACCAAAAGAAAATTTATTTTGATGACATGGTATTGCCACATCAATATTTTTATTGACACGTCATCATTTTTTGGTGACAAGATTAGGCCTGGACTAAAACTGCAACAAAAATGAAAATAGAGTGGCAAAATTGTTTGATTTTAAAATAGGAGGATCAAAACTGTAAGATATTAAAAATAGGAGGGACCAAAACTGCAATTAAGCATAAAACTTATTAGTCATAGTTTTGTTGATATAAATATCCAGTGTGATCTGATAATTAACCGTTGTCACTTCGTAGATGAATAATTCACATCATAAAAAATGACTCAAATTATTGGTAAGGAAGGTTAAAGTTATGATGACTTAAAAATGAGGTGAAAACCAATATATAGAGTCTTTAATTCAAAGTCAAATGTTTCTTTGCTTTGTAATGATATTTTAAAAAACAAATTGTATTCATTTTATTTAACTATCTATAAGACGATAAGAGAATTTTAAAAGTGAGACATTATAATCAATATAAAATGTTAGTTGAGGATGATGTATTTTTTAAAATATAATAAAAATGGTTCTTTTGTTATTTTTATTGTTTCCAAAATGTACGATAATTGTTCACTTCGCTAGTCTATTTTAATTTCTCATAGTTTACAAGTAAAACCAATATAATATATACCAGCAATGAATTGCTCCAATTGATAAAGGTCTTGGTCCGCTTAAACATATTATCAAAGGTTTGATTTATGGTTCATACGTATGTAGAAATTTTGATTGAGATGAGAGAATTCACCTTATGTATTCTATATGTTCTTCGAAAGAGATTAGTTATCATTACCGACGGTAAAAATTTCATATTAATATAATGGTAACAAGAAAAAAACTAATACAATATATAAATTAGATCAAAAAAATTCACAAAAGTAAATAGACCTTAAGTTCTTTTTGACTTTTGAACAACGTTAGTTAGGAAATTGAAAAATTAACTTGGAACATTCTTATTTGGACACAATTTCAAATGAAAAATATTTGGACACACACTAATAAAAAATATTAAAAGAGAAATTAAAGGGGTTTATTTGGACTCTATTAAAAAGTAGTCGTAGTTGTGGTTTAAGTGGTCGAGCGGGCCGCAAGGCATCTCTAATATGTTTTTTTAATTGGTGTATTGATCCACTTATTTATATTAGTAGCGGTTGACTCGTTCTTTATGTTGTAAGGGTTCGAGTACCCCTTGTACTGCTTTAATTTGTAATATATTCTTGCTTATAAAAAAAAAGGGTTAAATAATGTGACTAAACTATTATTGTTTTAATTTTTTTAATTTGTGTGTGCACACATCAAAATAATTTTTTATTTAGGGTTATGTCTAAGGATATCTCATGAACGTGATATATATTATTAGGCATTGTCTGTTTATGAAAATATTTTCCATTTTCATTTCATATAATAATTTATATTAATTTTACTTGCTAACAATGAGATATCAAACCTTTTTTTTACAAAGAGATATCAAACTTTTAAAATGAACAAACTATGTATATTTTTTAAAATACAGCATCCTAAATAGCAATTCATCTTCTTTTTAATTACAATAGTTCAATTTAATTAAATGCCTCACATTTTTATTATATTTTTTTGTTTACAATGGTGTTGAGGACCGGACTTAGGACTTATATGCTATAAGTTATAGCATACTATTTAAACATCTCATCATTAGACCAAACATAGTAACATTCACATTTCTTATTATTATTATTAATAAGATAAAATGAATACATATTTCTTAACATAAAAATAAAACAAACACTTTAAAGAAAATATCTTTACAAAGTAAACGGGTTCATTGATTTTGGGAAGGTAGCTGGATTAGTGATGGAACCATGAAGGAATCTTTTGCCATATCCAATAGGGAACTCTTGAGTGAGAGAAACGAGAGATTGAAAATGAGGATGGAGTATGAAGTTATTTGAGTGGAAGATGATTATTTTGTAGAGACTTCGAAATATGTAGGACTCTTGAAAATGGGCTCCCAATCCAGTGCATGGTTGATATTTGCTAAGCAATAGGAAGTTGACACTTTTGAATATTTTATTTATTTATTTTATTTATTTTTTTAATTGTCACCCTCTAGTTTTTAGGGGAAAGATGCTTTAGTAGTTATTATATAAATAATATTTACATTAATGCACAATTTTGATCATAATATTTTTAATTATCTAATAGTAAAAATTATAAAAATGTTATATTTTAAAAATACTCATCAAAACAAATCAAACAAAATCTTATATGCTAATATATATTTACATTTATATATTATTAAAAAAATACGGTCAAAATATGATAGATGAATAATACAATTTGGTCAAACACGGTTTTATATTTTAGGACGGCGATAGTAAAAGAAAACACCTTCAACTTTTTAGGATCGGCCGGGGGTGTTTTGCAGACCTTAGCATGACATTTGAAGACCTCCCTTCTCCCATACTATGAATGATCAACCAAAAGTGTTTTCTTAGTTGCAAAGGAAATGGAATTACGTCCATCTTTTGACAATAGTGATATGCACAACACACACACACGCTGCAAACTTATGCAACTTTATTGGGCCCAAATTGTACTCTTTTGAGTTTTACATTTTTCTTTTTGAGAAGTAGGAGTAAAACTTTAAATATTGATTTAATTAAACACATAAGTGACCCTTCAATGATCATCGGCAGCTTTGAAAAATTAATCCATAAAGTTTTTCCATATTACTAATATAGAACTCCCCTATATCACTGTTAACTAATTTATGTAAGAGGTCTTATTGCAGTAGTAAATGTTCCATACTTCTTAAAAAGAGTTTCAATTATAAAGTTAATTTGGTGGTTGAAATTTAAGATAGAAAGTTAAAAAGGTTGTGTTGTAAAGAGAAGGTTTTTTTTTTTTACTCGATAAAATACTATAAATTATTTGAGTTTAAATCTTATTTAGAACAATTTTTTGTCAGACTTTATTTACCAGTCGACTAACTATGAAAGGTCTTGTTGGTTAGTAAAGTTATATTTCCTCAAAAGAAATGACCATTTTTCACATACCTTCCGACTAACTATGAAAGGTCTTGTTGGTTAGTAAAGTTATTTCCTCAAAAGATATGACCATTTTTCACAATAAAACATGTTATTGTAGTGTACTTTATTGTATTTCTCTCCTATTTGCAAGTTTCCTATATTTGCTACAGAAACTTTTCCTAACTTTATTCTGAATTTAATGATGTCTATTATCACTTGCTAAAGCAACTTATATAATGGATGTGCCACACAGATAAAATAATAAATTTACCTTTGTTCATAAATAATTCTATGGTCCTTATTTATGACAGCCGGAGGCGACCTAAGCGGAACCTTAAAATATTTATATTTTCTAGCTTAATCTTTTGATACAGATCATTCAACCTTCAGTGGAGATTAGCAGCACAATGATGGTCTTTTTTAGGAAAATAAAGTAAAGCAGAGGTATTTTAATATATAAGATTTGATTAGGTAAAAGAGAAATGGCATGATATTTTATGACT
Source organism: Trifolium dubium (assembly GCA_951804385.1). NCBI lineage: Eukaryota > Viridiplantae > Streptophyta > Magnoliopsida > Fabales > Fabaceae > Trifolium > Trifolium dubium. Next base: position 51,235,917 of record OX638063.1, on the reverse strand, counting down.
TGATAAAATCATATGGTAAAATTGAATAACTTAAATAACATAAAATATGATAGAATTCCATTTCACTGGTTTAAACATGAGTGTGGTGATAAAAACATTGAAGCACCAATGAAAGAAGTTTTTTTTTTTTGTGGATAGTTTACCCAAAAACCGATATAAATTGTAGGTACCATTTGCAAATCGGCTAATGTGGCATCTCATTAGTTGTTGGATTAATTATCCATAATTAAGGGGTAATCTATATCTCACCATGATTAAAAAAAATTACTAGATAGAATATTCCTATAGTTAAAACTAAAGGGTAATCAAGAAAAACTTAAAGGTGGTATGATTGATTTGCACACAAAAGATAGGTAATATGATTGAACTCACCTAGTAACTTATTGTATTTATTTCTGTGCAGAAACAATGAACCAAATACTACATTGAGAATACATATTTACCAAAACTTTGCAGACCAGAAATCCGGCCCAATTGGGAATATTAGTGTGACAAATAGAACGTGCCCCAATCCTAATTTCAAATGAACCCAAACAGGGCGTGGAAAAGTGACTAATGTAATTTCTATATTTCTCTAATCTAAACTGCACTACTTAGAAGCTTTGTTCTAGTACTATCGGTTCTAGAATCAACACCATTAGCTCTACCATTTTGAACATCAGATTTCGATTTTGATGTTATAGCTCCTGCTGTAGTAGTCAACGGGCTATTACTTAAAGATACTAATTTATCAAATTTTTCGCTACTTGAAGATGATCCGGTGCCCGGCAGAATTTGCCTCAGTTGTGACTGCTGACAAACAATGCGACCTTTGTTCCATGCGGGGTAGGTAAAAGAGGCTGAAACACTATCCTGAAGGAACGAAAAGGCAGCCTTTGCGATGGGGAAGTCGTGGGCATCTGTGCTTTCCTCCATTTTACCTCGACTGGTTAAGTGGGAAAAGATATCAATGTTAGAAAGTTCTAACAAGTGATCAAAATAAGGTTCTAGACAATCGTTTTACTAAAAAAATGATGCAGACAAATACATTGTCCGCCTACTCATAACCTAGGTGGATCAGATGCACGTGTACTGTTACCATTTCGATAACACCTAAGGTGTGTGGTAAAGATAGTAAATAAGATTAAATAAATAGATTTTTAGAGATAAAAGCAACTTACGCCACAACAACAGCTGCAAGTTCAGGAAGATTCTCGCCAATCATGAACATCTCCTGCATGTCATTCAACCAGATTGATAATGCTGTTAATGCACCACCTTCAGACATCCTGCAAGACAATCAAGCTTTAGTTTCACATAGAGATAAAAAAGCATAAAACCTTCTAGTTAGGCTAAGAAAATAGATTAACAATTACGTCCCCCTTGAAATTAAAAAAGGTTTCAATAGTTACTTTTCTATCCATCATGTTACCCATTTGCTTGTGCTTAAATTTCTTCTACCAATTTGTCCATTGATTCCATTGATAGTGGGATTGATAAATAGGAATTTAGGAACTAACACCAACTACTCAAAATCAACTCAAGCTTATGGCGATTACAAAAAATGGAAGAGGCTAACTGCCTGAATTGGAAGTTAAAGGTACTAAACAATAACATTGTAGAGGTTTTACATATGTTTTCCTTCCTTAAAGAATAATATATGTTAAAAAAAATTAGTTGCCAACCGTACCTGTGTACATCCACAGACCACACAAGTTTATTTCTGCGAAAAAGTTCAGGGAAAAGCCCTCGCTTGGATGCTTCATTGAGCACTCTGGCAGCCCTTTCTCTCTGGCACATCCACCAAAGAGCTTCTAATAGTGCATTGTAGAATTTCATTCCAAATTCACATCCTTTAGAATTGAGTTTATCAAAGACATACTCTACAATCTGCCAATTAGACTCATCATCAAAATCTCCCTTGATCATTTGTCCAATCACTTGATGAATTTCTGACACCCTTGATGTTATCATCTCATCTATTAGTTTATAGGCGTCATTTGACCTGAAACCAAAAAAGTTGGAAAGGTAAGCTTAAGTATAAAAAATAAACAGTGCATCAGGATTAAAATGCAGTTAATAGGTGATCAAAATTTACCCACAATTAATTTGGCCTTTACCTTACACAAGAAACAGATAGCAAATATCAAAGAGAAATAAATAAAACAGAAGATTCCTCATTTACAATAAATGGAAAAGGCTCAACATATGATCTAATAAGCACTAAAATGTGCCAAAAGTTATTAAAAGTTCCATCACAAATCATTTTTGTTGTTAGACCTCGAATTATTATGAACATCCATACTTGATTTTCTTTATTTTGGTCATGAAGGAGGTCTATGACCTACTGCAGCAAGGGAGATGATAGGCTAAAAGTGAAGGCAAAACGACTCAGCTGGGATTAAAAGTTGCAATCAAGTAGTAGCCAAAAGGACTTGGTGCCAACTGAGCTACAGCGCTGGCAATTATATATTTAAAATTGTCAAAACAGTCGCACACACTCTGAAGTTACTGGAACAGCAATACTGGCAAGTAGAGTTCAATGAATACAAGCACACTAGAAAATAATTTTGTTTTATAACATGTATTGATGGTAAGCATATATACAAAGACGAAACATAATTTTACATGAAGTTCTTCAATACCGTCTTTTGTGGGACCACTTGCCATGATTTGATTCGAAATTTACGATTGGTAAAATAAATCACTGTAGAAACATTCAGAGTTTGTTGGACATGACAATGCAAAAGAATTGATTGCAGACATAGAGTATAAAGGAGAAGTGAGGAAGGAAGAAGTTACTCAGTGAAGAAATGCAAATGGTAGTAAATATAAATAAAAAAAAATGTGAGAACAATAAATGAACCATATATTAGAAAATCACATGGAGCATCAAGACCCAAAACTCATAATTTAGCAAAGATTCTAACTATCGAATCACCTAATTTATTTTCCTTGCATCAGGTGTTAGTTACAACTTACATGTGCAGATGAGCTTATGCATTAATTCTTTGTTTAAAATTGATATAAAGTAGTTATACTACAATGCAAATGATGACCAAAAATTTCCTTGTGCAATAACTTTATTTCCTGTCCAACCTCACAAATAAATTACACAATACATGTGTGTATGTTAGGGCTGCTTGTTTGGCCCGAGAATTTTTATTTTTTATTTTTACTGTTAATTACAAAAATGTCACGTTATTTTCAGTTCATTTCATGAATTCCAAGATTTGTATAAGAAATAGTAAAAAGAGTAAAAGTTATGTTCATTATTTCTTATGCAAATCTTTAAAAACAAGAAACAAAATACAAACGAGACATGACTTTTGTAATTTTTAGTGAAAATAAAAACAAAATATTTTCACAAATCTAATAAGCCTGTAGATGCCATCATTACTCAACTGTTATTTTATCTGATATTCAATCCAACTATGTCACAATCTTATTATTGGAACATGTTTGAGTTCTTATTTTTATAAGCAGAATATGCAGTACAAGGCAGCACTCTAACTCCTATACAATAGACCAAAGGTTAACCAGATTAATAACATTGCTTCATATATTCAATAGGGCAAGCGCACCAACCCAAATAAAAGGCACCCAGCACTTCCCACTCTTGCCTTAAGCCAAGACCAAGATTAAAATTTAATGTGATCGAAACCACCAATGAAATAAAAATTTCTGCCTTGAAATATAATCTTATTACTCATAAGCTATAAATAATGACCATAAACACCCATTTACTGTTATTCAAAACTTAAAATCAAAAGTAGCTTAGCACAGCACTATAAATGAAAGAATGGTTACCTGTCATTCTTTGTGTAAAGAGCTAACATCATGCAGTAGCACATGACACTGGGCAGTATTCCTGAAGCTTTCATTTCTTGAAACTGCTCCTCACTCTCATCAACAAGACCTGCAGAGCAGTATATGCTTAACACTGCTTCAAACGTCGATTCATTAGGATCGCAGTTTGCTTTATCCATTTCAACATGCGCTTTTACAGCCTCTTCATATTGACCTGCTTGCCTTAAAGCTTCAATTACACCATTGAATGAATGCACATCTTGCGGAAAACCAGACTCACCCATCCTTAATAAAATTGCTTCTATCTCTTTGTACAATCCCCCCCTTGCAAAGGAGCGAACAAGTGAATTGTAGGTCTCAACAGTTGGGTTGCTTCCAACTTCATTCATAGTGTTAAATGCAACCATAGCCTCTTCATATAAAGCTGCCTGCCCATATGCTTCAATTACCCCAGTATAAGCCTTGGAACTCGGAACTATACCCTTTTCATGCATATGAAGTAAAATTTTCTTAGCATCTTCATAAAGCCCTCCCTTCCCACAAGCAAATATCAAACCCTCATAAGTCTCCATGTTAGGCTCAATATTTTCATCCACCATGTCATGAAACAACGTGACAACCTCCTTAAAGTATCCACCCTCCCCAAAAACCTGTATGAGAACATTATAAGTACCGGCATCAGGGTCAGTGTTGCTCACTTTCATTTCAAGAAAAAGATCGCGAACATCATCGTACCTCCCATGCTTCCCATACAAATTCAACAGAATACTGTAAGTAGCCGCATTCGGCACACACCCCGCCTCCTGCATCTGCCTAAACACCCCAATCGCCTCTTTGATAGACCCCAACTCTGCATAAGCCTCCAAAAGCACATTATACGAACTAACATCCGGCAAACTACCACCCGACTCCATTTCCCTAAGAAGCTCCGAAACCTTCTCAAGTTTATTCAACTTACCAAACGTATGAACAAGATAACTATAAGTATTAATATCAGGAACAATCCCACCATCATTCATAGTTCTAAACACCATTTCAGCTTCATCACCTAATCCTCTATGAGCACAAGCACTAAGCAAAGTATTATAAGTTATAATATCAGGTTGTATCCCTTCATGTCTCATTTCAGCAAACAACCCTAACAAACCCTCCCAATCTAACCCACCCCTAGCACAAGCATTAATCACAGTATTATAAGTCAATATACTAGGAGAAACCCTCTCTTGTTTCATTCTATCTAACAACTCAAGCGAAGTACGAAACTGACCATTACGACCATAAGCATTAATAACAGCAGTATAAGCATAAACACTCCGCGGAACACCTTGACTAGGCATTTCATCGAACACCTCGCGGCACTTATCTAACAAACCTTCTCTACCCAAAAGAGTAATAATAATTGTATAAATATGTTCATTAGGTTTACACCAAATATGTCTCTGCATATATTTAAACAATCTTAACGAGCGTTGCCAATCTCCGCGCTGCGCGAATTCCTTGAAAACTATTGCGAAATCATTGAGGGACAGTTTGTTTTTAAACGAATCGATACCGCGAGCGATGCTGCCACGTGGAGGTACGCTACTGAGTTTGTTAATTAGGGTTTCGACTTCGTAAGAGTATTTTCCAGTTTCTAGTGTGACTGATGGGTTTCCGAGGATGAGTTCACCTCTGGGCTTTGCGTGGGCTTTGAAATTGAGTTTTCGTTGGGCTTTGGGTATTGTTGAGAATGAGAAGGAAAATTGACGGAAGGTGTTGTTTGGATCGAGGAGTGTTGGGATGAAAGGTGATGTGTTTGGTAAATGGAGAGAATGTGAATGTGAAATTGAATTGCTCATTTTTTTTAAGATATGGTTTTTAATGATTTAGAAAACGGTTACGTGGTAGTAACATGTTTAGTTGAGTTGAATGCGAGAGAAAATGAATTGAAATTGAAACAAGAGGAAGAAGATGAAGAAGATGGAGGAGAAGAGTGAGCTAGTAGCTATGAAGGTGACTTGAGAAAATGCCACGTGGTGTTTCTTTTTGTGGATAACGGTTGGGTATTTATAGTGAAAAATTGGGAAGAGTGATCGGGTTGTTTGACCCGATAAAGCCCATATGAGTTTCCGCGGTGTGAAGAAATGGGCTGTGTATTGACGGGTTTTGAACCGGGTTTGGTTCTCGAAAGTAACGGATTTTCAAATGAGGTTCGGGCGGGAGAAAGGAGTGCCACGCACAGAAGGAAACTAGTCTTTCATCAAAAAAAAAAAAAGGAAACTAGTCCATGGACCACAAAATGAAAAGGTGTCAAAAATAACTTGTCAAAGATTCAATAAATCTAAAAAATTAATTTTTCCTTATATTTGAGACCGGAGGAAGTAAATATTATGAAATTGTAACTCAGTTTAAAGAAATTAATTTTTAAAAAAAATTCATTTTCTTCTCTCACACTTACCTCCCGAAAAACAAAACCCATTTTATTCTGGGTTGTGTGGACAATTATTTTTCCTTCAAAATTAAGACCTAGATCTCAATTCTCAGAACATCTTGTATTTTAGAGATAATTTTTAAAGAGAAACAGTGCTTGCTTATCAGTGGCATAAGAAAGAAGATTGAAAACCACAAGATATGAAATATGAACACTTTTTCTTTCTCTCACTCTTAGATACGTTGTTTGTTTGATGAGAAACTCACTTGACTCAAAAAAAATGTCAAGAAATTGAATTTGATACTTGTCTTCAAATACTCATGATTTGGAATTTGATTTTAAGATTTTTAAATCTATATTTGGTTTATGATAATGATTTGAGATTTTGTGTTGAAAGAAGAAAGGAAAATGAAGAGTTTCTATCTTGTATTTTTAGACATGAGATTTGAAGTTTGTGTTTTAAAATTTGAGATTTTGTTGTGAGGGACTTAAAAGGTGGTACACCTTAGAAGCCACCGTCATTTAAACATAACAAAAATAATTAAATATTAGTTGATTTAATGGTGATTGATGCTGAATTTGATAGTGAGTATTGTATTCGATTTTCACAATTGAGTTTGGGAGAAAATTCAAATAACTTAATGTCACAACTCATCCTAAACTCTTAACTACTAAGGTCTCTTTCTACTATGAACTAGAGAATAAAAGAAAAATAAATAATTTTTAAAAAATAGATTCAATCTAATTACTCCAAAAACTGTATTGTATAATATATATAATAATCTAAAACATCCATTCAATTTCATTACACCTCATAATGACATAATTTTAGAGTATAGTGATTTGTTCTTTGTTGCTCATGTATTCCCGAACAATTGTTACTCTTAAAATAAAACAATTAAAAGCATGAAACATAGCAAATAAACATATACTTCCTTAATTGTGTGTATTGTTCCGGTAATTGTGTGTATTGCCAAGGGAATTTTGAAAATGAATGGCACCTCTTTTTTGGTTGTGTGAAGGCTCAAGAAATTTGGGAGGAAGCAGGACTATGGCCGTTAATTGACGGCATGATCGAAGCAGCGGAGGGGTTTGTTTCTTTATTCTTTAAATTATTAGAACTGCTGTCCTATAACCAAATTAATTTGTTTGTTTCATCTCTCTGGTGCATTTGGAAAAGAAGAAATCAAAAGGTATGGGAGGATGTTGTTGTTCGACCCTCAGTTGCGTTCCAATTGGCACATGACGTCTTGTTGCAATGGCTAGCTGTGCATAACGTTCATCATCCGCACCAGCAGAATACAGTAGCAGATTCTGCTGCCATATCAGACAGGTACAGCAGCAGCAACACCGTCTCTGTAGCAGCAGCAGCTCCATGTCAAGTGTGGAAGGCTCCGGACAATGGTGTGCTCAAATGCAACATTGATGCGGCGATTTTTAAGGAGCAAAATTGTTATGGTGTAGGCATGTGTGTAAGAGATGACAAGGGGAACTTTATTCGAGCTCAAACTACATGGAAGCATGGAAGTCCCTTACCACACGAAGCCGAGGCTTGGGGATTGAAGGAAGCTATTATTTGGTTACGAGAATTGGGCTTTATTAATGTTATTATAGAACTAGATTGCAAGCTAGTTGTAGATGGTATCACAAATAAACTCAAGGCTCGTTCCGATTTTGGAGCTATTTTAAATGTTTGCAAAGCCTATCTACTCTCATCACAAAACTTTAGGATAAGTTTCATTAGGAGGCAAGGCTCGTTCCGATTTTGGAGCTATTTTAAATGTTTGCAAAGCCTATCTACTCTCATCACAAAACTTTAGGATAAGTTTCATTAGGAGGCAGGCCAACAATGTTGCTCACTTGTTAGCGAGAGCGTCATTGTCGTTCGCTAGTCACCAATTATTTGATTACATACCATCCTGTATTGAAACTGTATTGATGAATGAAATGAGTTAAGTTTGTTTGCGTCAAAAAAAAAAAAACATATACTTCCTTAAGTCACTATTATAAGTAAACAAAAAAAAATACTTTAAATTTTGGTCACTATAATAAGTAAAAGTTAATTATTTTTAAAATAATTAATACTACTATTTCAAATATACACTTATTTAATTATACTACTTTTTAGATAATTATTCCACTTTTATACATTGGTACTTGAGATTTAAAAGCGCAATGCAGTAAACTAAATTAATGACTTACATCAGATCAAAAAAATTAATTACACTTAACTAAATTTCTTAAATACTGCGTAAATAGTTTTTTTTTCTTATAATAGTGACCGGAAAAAGTACATATGTTAATTTAGTGGAGACAATTGAGTTAATGTAGTTTGGTTTGGGTCAATTGAGACAAAAATTCATTTGATTTAAAAATAAAATTAAGTTTGGTTCGGTTTTAGATGGTTAAATAAAAAAATCTAATTTTATCCAATTTGATATAGTTTACTTTGGATCAATTTTTTTATATCCAAATTACAAATTGCAATTTTTTTATTAATATTTATATTATAGTGACACGATACAATTATTACAGGAAAATTCAAAGGAAAATCTACGAATTTTTTTGTCAATTTTAGTTTTATGGACAAAAAATCAAAATGATTTTAACATTCAAGGTTAATTTCATAATAAATAACATACAAAGACTAAAATAAAAACACGCGAACTTATAAGAATCAAATAATTATTTAAGCCAATTATATACAATAACTTTTGAAATCATGTATATTTTTTTGAACAAATCAAAATGAGATATATATAAATAACTAAAAGAGATGGAGTCCCCTTCAGTACAAAGTGTGCTAAAATTGAACTACCAGGAGTTTACCACACAAAGAAAGAACCAAAAAAACATCAAAAAACATTAATCGAGACCCAAACAGAGAAATGGGTTCGACCACCAATAATGATTATTTACAACTATACTTGTGCTATTTGTCTTCAACCACCAGAAGAAATGACGTTTAATCTTGTTCAACAGAATTAGAACCGAATCATGTATATTGATCAACAACAATATTTCCAACCATTTGTCAATTAAAAAAAAAAACAATATTTCTAACCAACTACATGCATGACACCACAAATATATTTTAAAGTTTAAATGAAAAGAAATTAAATTTTCAATATGAATAAATCATGCATAATTGATTTTCCCCCTTCTTATGCACTAAACATAACACTTTGAATCATACGATTTTTTTTTTGGATCATACAAATTAATCACCAAAAATAACACCAACCAACTTCATATAAAGACACCATCATTTCATTTTTTTCTTAACAAGCATCATTTCATTCTTATTAAATAACTTTTTAAGTCGCACATATTATGTGATAATAATTTTAATTGTGTTTTTTTTATTAAAATATATTTAATTGTGTTATTAAGTGGATATTTGTACGAATGTATATATTTAATTATTTTTAAACATAAAGGAAACTCTAAAAATATATAATAGTTTTGATAGAAAATTGTTTCTTGCGTAAAAATTTGTTCTCAAGAACATACTTTATTTTCTAAATTTAATAATGTTTTTGAATTTAATTTATATACACCATCAATGAAATTATTTTACACATACATCTAATAATGTATTGTCACATCATGTATGATATTTAAAACACATCATGTGTCATATTCATGTGGTAATACATTATTAGATGCATGTATTAAATAAATTTAGTGTGCATATTAGTACCTAAAAACACTTTTATCCTTAACAGATTTTCCCACTCTGATTCGTCTTGTGCTATATTCTTTCACTCTGTTTCATTTCTTTTACAAACACATTGTTTCTTTCGTTCTTTCGCGTTACTTTCCCATGAAGAAATCAAACGTTTGTAGTGGCTACATTCCCAGCTTATTCAAGAAGTGATTCAAATATGGCATCTCTAGCAAGAAATCAAACAGAGGTTGCTAGTGGCTACATTCCTGAAGTAATTGTAGAATTTGTTCTCTCTAAACTCACGATTAAATCTCTGAATAGATTTTCTTGTGGTTGCAAGTGGTGGTCGGAGTTACTTGAGGATCATAGTTTTTTTACCAGGTTTAGAAATAATGTTGTTTCTAAACTAGTTCCATTATACGACGACGAGGATACTCGTCTATTTTTTAAACGAACAAATGAACGGGCTCCGCTTTCATTAGATGTTGGTGATCAGTGATCACTAAGAGGAGATTGCACTGCCGAAGGTATGTCAAAGACCAAAGTCTTGGGTTTTGCAATCAATGAAATTGTTTGTATTTATGATTATCTCAATCAAAATGATTTATTTATGTTCAATCATAAAAATAAGGAATTCTTTAATGTTCCTCTTAGCCCTACCAGAGTTAAATTAGGTCATGCAGACTTTGTTGTACATGGATTATTGTACATGGATTATGTGATGGATTATGTGATAATAAATTTAATTGTGTCTCATATTATAAGAGAAAAATAAAAATCACATTTATTAAGAAAAAGTAAAACATAATGATCGAAAGTATGTTTATATTTTCTTTGAATAAAGTTAAATGGGGAGATGAAAAAACAATTTTTATTGGTTATTGCTTACAGAAAATATAAGAGAAAGATGGAGAGTAAACTTTTTTTTAAAAAAATAGTTTGTGTTTTTTCTCTTATATTTTAAAACAAAAAAATGAGATTTTTTCTCTAATATTTTTTGTTAGCCCGGGCTCGGCCTAAATTTTTGGTATTTTAGGGTTAGTTTAGGGTAAATTAATATTTTAAGCGGTTAATTTAAGGCAAAATTTAGATTTTTTTTGTTCATGACTGAAATTTTTCATTGTAAAACATTTTTTTTGATATTTTAAGGGTTAGTTTAGAGCAAAATTAAGATTTTTAAGAATTAATTTAAGACAAAATTGAAGAAAAAAATAAAAAATTTAAATTTTTGTTTAAATTTAAAATTTTATTCGGACTTTATAAACTTCTTATATATATATATATATATATATATATATATAAGTGAATATAAGAGATAAACTGCACCTTAACAATGGATAACTATAAAGTTATCATACTCAATCAAGGTGAGTAGTAAATAAAAAGAAATAACCCTTGTAGATAAGGGGTGTAATTGGACCGATTTGAATCGATTTTGTGTGAATTTAATGTCCGAATTAATAAACTTTTAATTGGTTCGGTTTTGGTCAGTTTGGTTCGGTTTTTAAAATTGAATCTGATTCGAACTGATCGGTTTGGATCGGATACTATATTCGGTTTGCAACTTTTTTTTTTCCAGTATAATATTTGCTATTATTTTTTCAAACGATATATTTTAAACTCTATTTTTCAAACGACTTACACTAATAACATAAACCAAATAAACAATAACATAGTTTTGAAATATAAAATACAAGTTTGCCTTGCCGTGTTGTGTTTCAGTGTTTGAAATTTAGAATTTGGCTTGTGAGTGTAAAATATTGGGCTGATTCAAATTGAGCTCAATGACTGTTGTTAATGGCCGGTTCAGTTCACCGGTTTTGTGGATTGCAAAACTGAAAACCGAGGACCAATCCAAATCACTTCGGTTTAGATTGGTTTGATTCGGTTTTGAATCCGAACCAAAACAATCGATTTTTTTCCGGTTTGATCGGGATTTAACCGATCCGCTTACACCCCTACTTATAGATACATTCAATATCAAGTAGTGGGATCCGAAATATAAACATCGGCCAAGCATGGAAAATAATGTAAAAACATGATATTATTCAAAGATGTCACAATGCTCAAAAGTGTGATATTGTAGAGATGCTGAAGACTGTTGAGAAATAACAGGGTTGAAGAAGTAAAAAATAAACAAGAAGCGCAATCAATATTTCAAGAATATAACGTGAAAACTCTAAAACCGGAGAAAAAACTATGGCCGTTGTCTAAACAGACAACCAGAGAATAAACACTGTGAAAATTGTTACAACATATAGACTCACTCTCAACCACCCCATGAACTCAGTACACCCACACTCTTCAAAGTAAATATTTGAACTACAACTCACAATACTCTAAAATAAGAGCATAAGAGAAAAAAAAAGACACAAATATAAACTTAAGGTGTTTCCATATGCTATTCCATGGTATTACATCTTGGTGTTGAAACAAGGAACTTGAGATCTCTTTATATAGTATTGAACTCCCCCACTCTCCACTTTTCTAAACAATATGAGACTTCACCAAATATAATTTTCTTCACTTAGAACTAAATCATCCCAAATTTTTCTTTACTTAACTTGGAGATACTAGTGGTAAAAACCGAGAAAATTATAAAATCAAAAATAAAATACTAGTCATAGACGTCGGACCTAACAATTTTAACAATTTTTTAAATCAATTAAACTAGAATTTCCAAACACTAAGAACTCTCTTTTATTGTCCTTTAAAGCAATTAATTACCACAAAATAATCCAAGCACAACTCAACTCATCCAAACTCTCCTCTACTGATCAGAGCTACTCAAATAAATGATGAAATGAAACTCATTCAACATATGCATTGAAAAGTGGAAACAAACAAAGAACAACGAATAAGAAACGGTGGCGTTTTAACTAACTTGTGAAAGAATACGAAAAACAGAAGAAAAATGAAGAACCGAAAATAGGTCCCACAAAGTCAGTGTTACGGTTTCTGATTACGACGTGGTAAACTAAACGCAACTGCGTTCGTTAAGGGGCAATATAGTAAACTCACTTCAAAAACTTTCACTTCCTAACAGACACAGCTACAACACTATTACTTCTTTTGAAAGAGGGAAAAAAAAGAATAATAAAAAAAAAAAACCGAAACAAACTCATCAACCCATAATTCACTCCTTTCCCTTTTCAATTGTTTTCGTTGTTGTTGTTGTCGTTGGTTTCTTAACCGACGAACGAATCACCAAACATCATCGTTCTTCTTTCTTATGCATTCATCGAAAATGGATGACACCGAGGTAAACCGTTTTTCTTAACTGTTTTTCTTCCGCCGTCAACCGCGGTTGTGTTTTTTCTTCCAATTTGTTTCGTTTAGTATAAAGATTGAATCTTGTTTATTAGGGGTTTATGGGTAATGTTTATATGTTGAAAATGTTTGTTTGGGTTTTGATTGTGTTTTGTTGGTGTGTTATGGGGTTTTTGGATTTTGATTTGGTTTTTTTTGGTTTTGATCAGAAATTAACTGCTTTAAAGAAGGCTTATGCTGATATTATACTCAATACGGCGAAGGAAGCAGCGGCGCGAATTATGGTTTCTGAGAGGAAATCTGCTCACTTTCAGCAAGAGCTTGTTTCAACTAAAGATGAAGCACTTCGTATGCTTCTTAGGATGAAACAAATGCTTGATTCTAAGGTTTAGTAATTGTCCTCAAATTGGGTTGCTTTTGATTTTGTTAAAGTTGTTTTCTTTTGCCTGTTTTTGATTGTTTAATGTTTGTGTTTTTTGATTTGATGTTTGGTTTTGATACTTGGTCGGGGTTTACGTTTGTCGTTTACCCTACTTTTGTTATGTGTAGTTGGTTTCTTATGCTTGTGTCGTTATTCGGTTGATAATGTTTTGAACTTTCCATTTTTATTGGGTTAGGTTTGCACAGATTGTCGTTTCGCTCTTTACATTATTTGTCGTAGACTTCAAGAATAACGCTTCATTTTGTTATCTTTGAGAAAATTCTTTTTGAGTAAATAGGATCGAGTACTATACTTTTTTAATACGACATTGGTGGTGGTCGTTAAAGGAATGCAATCAACATACATTTGAGAAAGTATTTGATATAATTATCATTTCGTGTTTGCTCTTCTTTCATTGTCTATAAGTCTGGTTTGAGAATGAAGATTGATACTTGATTGTGAATGTAGGCATGATTCAATAGCTAGATACTCTTCATCTTTCTGTGTTTTTGCATGCTACATTTGTTCTATATTTGTGGAAGCATTTAGCAAAATATATCTTCCATTCTCAGATAGGAATTAGTTCATATGCATCATCATTCAGCTTTTGAGCTTTAATTCATCTGGTGTCATATCCACCAAGCAAGTTTTGTGCGGTAGAGTTCTCCTAGTTGGGTCATTTTTGAGGTCTTATCTCCTGTTATATTTGATAGATGGAAATTTTACAGGTCAAAGAAGCAGAGCTTACATCCTTGAGTCAGCAAAATAAAATTGACGAGCTCGAAGCTCAGCTGCAGGAAGCTGAAGAAATAGTTAGAGACCTTAGGGCCGAGTTGAGAGAAACACAGGCTGAGCTGGAGAATGTCATAAAACACCAAAGGAATCCTCCAGTCGAACAAAACATGAAGGATGTAGTTGCAGCTAATGGCAATTTTATGCAGGAGAACAGACATGATCCTTATGATGGAGCTGTGCATTCTGCATCTAATTTACAGTTTGAATCTGTCTCAATTTCTGATTCTAGGTGCCCTACTGTAAATGGAACAGATAATGGAAGTAAGTTGTGTGTATCTTGTGATCATGTAAACAGTTGCTACATTCACAATCCAGATTTTGCATCCATAGTCATTAGGAGGAAAGGGCCTGAGCTTTACAGAAATGGATGTACTCAGAGAATACGAGCACTTGAAAGGAGCCTTTATGATGGAAATGTATCTGTTTCAGAAAATGTAGATAATGCACAGGATGAAACTGTAGTAGGAGCACAGGAAGACGGCAAGGAAACAGTTGTTACAGCTCATGGCAAAGCTGATATTATTAATGAAAAGGAAAAACCAGATGAACTTAAATTGACGAAAGCAGATGCTAACCCTGTCAGAGTTCCGCTCCTTAAAAGAAGCAAGAGATTAAAGAAGAGGAGCAGTCGTCTATCTAGATTGTATTCTTACCAGCTTAAGGGAACAAATAAAGAATCATATCTCTCTGCTGCCAAAGATTCTCCTCGTGTATCGGTTAACAATGATCCATCCAAGGTGAATACTTCTACGGCACATAGAAATGAAGCTCTGAAGGATCCAATGTCTCCTTTGGCCAAAGCATCCACCGACACAACTGCAACAGTTGAGCAACCCAAAAAACTTAAGGTGGTAAAAGCAGGTGCTGAACTTATCAAAGATCTAGTTCATAGAAAACGCAGAAAATCTAGGATGAGGAAGACCCGTCAATCTAGATTGAGTTCTGGTCGGTCTAAGGAAACAAATAAAGAGCCAGATCTGTCTTTTGCAAAAGATTCCCATCATGTATTGGGCAACAATGACCGTTCTATGGGGAATTCTTCTATGCAACATGAAAATGAAGCTCAGAAGGATCTAATGTTTCCTCTCACCAAAGCATCCACCGATGCAACTACAGCAGTTAAACAATTACAATCTCATACCGATACTGAAAAGGTGGAAGTATTTCTTAAAGGTTGCAGTTCTAGGAACAAGATTGAAGATGATAAGGAACCATTGGATAAATCAGATTTGACAAGACAAGAAAGTTTGTCCACCGAAAGTATGGAGGTTCCAGGTTGTAAAGATGTTGAGGCAGCTGATGGGTCACCAGATACAGTTGATCCAGAAGTATCCAATTTAGATGAGAAAGTTTCTAGTCGATTCGAAAATGATAAGCTTCTCAAGTTCACATTCCATAGAAAGCGTAAGAAGGGGTCAATAAGTGGCAGTGATGCTGGCTGCTCTCCAGATAATAGCAATTCAAAGAAAATTTGTGGAGAGAAACCAAATGACCATGTGGAGCCTCAGAAATCTTGTACAATGACTGAGTCATCTCGGGAGAGCCGAAGACTAGCACAAGTTGCTCGCCAGGTTGGTGACACACACATGCATATATATGAATATGAATGTTTTTTTGTTTGTCTTTCACTGTTCTGGGTATGCATTTGCAAACTACTATGTGGTTTTGTATCAGCGTTAAATGAACTATTGCTCTATTTCAAAGATGGTCGTAGTCATATCGATTTTATTTATCAATTGGTGACAAAGGCATTTTCTGTGAGTTAGTAGTGTTTTGCTGAAACATTCAGATGAACAAAAGTTTGTAATTTACTGAAACAAAATCCCACTAGGGTTCCTTCCACTGTTTGAAACATTCATCTTGAGCTCCAGTCCCGCTTTGTTCCATTTGAAGAAGTCCTTCATACATCAATCCCATTCCCCATTTTTTAAAGACTTAGTTCTTCTCATTAGTGGTTTTCTTGGCCCATTTGTTTTGGAAAGGGATCGAATGTACCCATTGCGCTTCCTTCATCAACCTTTTTCACACAGCCGCTTTACTGGCATCAGGAACAACACCATTGCCCAACACCATCATCCCTGATCAGATGCATTGACGATCATACCTTTGTCACACTCACGACTCACCATCTCCACCGTCGTCTCTTCCACTGCAGAATTCACATCACACCATGCCTTCTTGACTCAACACTACTTTCCCCCATTGATGGACCCGAATCACCATTTGCTTCTTCCACCCAAAATTTCACCTCAGGCGTGAAGCATTGAAGTGAACCTACAGGTTCCCATATGCTTTTCCTCAAAGCCCCCAATAGTTGAATCTGCCGCTTGCCTTAACCAAGCCTCTTCTTCTCCTTCAAAATGGTTCTTATTTTTCACTGTCACCACTTCATTAATGCTTTCAATTTCTGATTTTTTATCCGCAAAATTGAGGGGTTGTTGTTTTCTCACTTCTCCGACCATTTTCTCTCCCTCATCATCACATACTTTTCATCTTTCCTAATCTGCTTCTTTGCATGCTGGTTTTCTTTCTCCTAGAATGCTTCCTTTTCCAAGATTTACAAACCATATGTTTCTTGTTTCTTTTTAAATTCTACTTCTGACATTCTCAATTTCGATTCTTTGCTTTCATCCTTAGTTGCCTCTGATTATAATTTTGAGATAGTTGCTCTCTCCTTCCTTCTCTTGAACCCAATATGGAATACCAGGATAAATTTTCGTCTTGAACTGATAGAGCACTACCATGTCTCTTTCAAGCCGCTACTTTTATTTTTGTTTGTTTGCAAAAACCGTCATTTGAGAGCATCCTCTCTGAATGCCATTGCAGTCTATGACAGCTCCTCAGGTACTCCAATGGCCCCAAAATGCTACTCTTCATTGATTAGCCACAAACAACCCTTCTCTCCACCAATAAGAAAACGGTGTTTATTGATATCAAACTCTATTATATCTCAGGTGTTTGAGACTGAGAGACTCGGCTGGGTTTCTCCCACTTTCCAAAACAAAATATAACCTCTTTGATATCTCCTTCCTATTATTTTTAGTCTATCATCTCACACTTTGTAACGGATAAGATAACTTATCTTGATGATTCCAATTCCAGTTAAGGAAAATAATCTATTGACTTTGACTGTTTTATTACTGATGCTTATATTTATTCATTATTTGGCGCTGCATTATTTATGTAACTTCTGTTGTGATTGACTTGTTAATTGTTTTATATTGATGATCATTGTTTGTCTGCACTCTAGACTACGACTTTGATGATTATTATTAATGATGCCGGTGATGGGTATATTTGAATTTTGTGTAATATTTTGGGATTGAGCATTTATATATGTGTAGTGTAAATTCTTTACCTACTATCTTACTTTAATGTTTTAATGGCACCACTATCACCCTCTTCATGGATGTCAAGTTCTCTAAACTTCAATTATTTATATGTAACATGAGCAGTCCTCTTATTACATTTGTTTCTTAATATACTAATACTATTTACAGAGTTTTGCAATCTATCCATGTCTTGTTTGTCTATTTCATGTAAACCTTCCTGACCGTTAATGTTCTTAGGATTTGACATCTCTAAAGTGAGACCTATACTTTAGGCGAGGGTAAAGTGTCGAGTTATAACCATTGAATCAATCAATGGTTAAGATTATGATAAAATACTTGTGTGTTATGAACTATATTATGCAGTTAAATACTAAAGCTGTAGGTTTTCAAATAACTTCATACTTTTTGTTTTAGAGGATCCAAATCCATTAACTTCATCCTAAAATAGATTTTCTCATGCTGCGCACCTAGTAGTTTTTGCATTGAAATTTTATCTGTGCCATATCACACTTCTCCATAGAATTCAATCTCCCTTAACTTTGTCAAATGCAAGATGAGTTTTAGTGATTAGATCTTGCCTTATTTTGCTTCTTGTATATTCCTTGTTATGAATTTACTCTAAATTGTTAGCATTGCCGATTAACGGCTGGCTTTGGCCCGTTTCTATGAATTTGGAGTGAAACATTTTCTAGAATCATAAATCTACTTCTGTTTTTCACTTCATATCATTACATGGTATTGTCTGCCAGAAATTAATTAACCATGGCACCTTGCTGGTTGCTCTTCATTTTTTCCTTCCCTTGTTCCCCTTAATCTCCTCTGTCCATTTTGCTTTATATTGCAATCATTGATTAAATGCGAAACACTAATATTAACTTGGGAGTTAATACTTCTATTTTCATAATCCCTTCTTTATTTTTAACAAAGGAACTTCATATCTACTAACCTTCATAAAAAGAGCAGTCATTCATAGATTCTCTAGTATAGACCTGAATTTTCACTTCACATGATATAGTATTGTCTTCAATTTAGAGGGAAGAAACTAACATATTTCTTCAATCTTTTGGCAGCTCATATCTTTGTCTGAGAAGAAATGGTGGCAGTAGATTGGTCGATTGCTATGATGAGTAATGCGCTGTTGTTTCCGGAGATGGCGTTTATAAGGATGCGTTACATTAATATAGCTTTGGAACATGTTAATAACATGTCATTATTATATATGTACCTTGCTTTGATCCTTAGATAGCAATTCCTAACAATATATCATAGAACATAAACTATATGTGCTGTTGATGAGTATTGGCCTTTTCTTTGGGTCATGTTTCCAATGCAAATTTTGCTGATTATAAGTTTTATTACCACCAATGATTTTGGGTGCGTTGCTGATACTTCTCTATCAATCCTTGGCGTTTATAAGGTCCTGAGTTCGACCATTTGCTTGCGCGTAGAGGATATTTGGTTTACGCAAAAAAAAAGTTGGTTATTTTCATCCTATTTAATTATGGTATATTGTCTAAAAGTTTTAACTAAATTGTCTCACTTGGATTTAAATCAATGCGAGATCTAGCAGGTGTATGTGTATGTGAGTTTTAGATATTTCGGCTACAAAAAAAGATAGTAAACCAAATATGCCTTTTATGGTTAATAATGATGACATCTTTTATACAATAAAATTATATGAGAGGTAATTTAGTAAAGAAGTTAAACTTTTAATTGAGATTAACAAAATTACATGTGAATGATTAATTATCTTTAAAAATGTGTAAATGGTTAGATCATTTGTATTTTATTACATATGGAGTGACTTTGTAATATTTTTTTTTATATATAATAGAGGGCCTAAGCTTGAAAAAGAAAAATTACAACGGATAAAAAAAATTATCATTGTGATTTTTTTTATTTTATAATTATCATTGTTATTGTTATTGTTGTCGTTGGAATTTAATTTAAATTTTTTTTTATAAGCTTGGAATTTAAAAATTGATTCATAATATAGATAGAAGACAATACATCAATCAATTGAATAATGACACCAGACTTATTAAAATGTACTACACATATCTAAATATATCTTGGCCATAACAAAAGATATATTCTTATTGTCATGATATTATTTCTTTTATTACTTACAAATGAACAACTGATAAGATTAACTCATCAATAATGAATGTTCAAACTGTTATATATCAACATCTTTATAATTATCAATTGAGTTGTATTTATATACGACTTTTCTCTAATTATTAATCATAAGTAAGCCGGAGCAAATGAATAATATCTGAAACTTAAAATTCAACAACTACATGTAGTAAAGGCAGCAAACATAATGCAATTTATCTAGTCAGAACAAAACACAGACACACAACTGAAAGAGATAAAGTTATACAAACAACCAACAATAGAGAACAAAACAGAAAGCTAGAAACTAAAACACTTGAAACCAAATACAACACTAAGATACTTTCATGTCTTTGAATAACCAAGCTAAAGGCATAATGTTGTCATATGTTTTAAACTACAAAGTGAGTCCTGACACTTACACTTCGACATCCGTAGTAGTCAGAAAAAACGGAAAAATTAAATATAACTACATGTGTCCGTGTTACTGTGTTAGACACTAAACACATCTCTAATGCGAAGTATCTGTTTACGACTTATGTTTAAAATCATTCTTCCGGTTGGATCACACCATAGCACCGCCTTTTTCTTTTTGAGATAAAAAAGAAAGATCTTGCCGACCAATCTGATCAAGTTCACTGGTCCAGTTCCAATCATTACCAAATTGATTAGCCCAATCCTCAAGATTAACGACTAGATCATCCCACTCGACAAGTTTGCTAAGTTGGTTTGTTGATGAACTAGGAGGCAAATCACCAAGACTGTTGAAATCCACCATCCCATAAACATCATCATCAAGTTGCTTTTTTGATGAATTATGAGATGAATCAGCATTATTGGTGAAATCAACACTCTCTTGACCCAAATTGGTGAAATCCAGCATCTCATAAATATCATCTTCAAGTTGGTTTTTTGATGATGAGTTGTGACACAAATCAGCATGATTGGTTAAATCAACACTCTCTTGAACCAAATTGTAGAAATCCACCATCTCATAAATATCATCATCAGGTTGATTTTTTGATGAATTATGACACAAATCAGCATGATTGGTTAAATCAACACTCTCTTGAACCAGATTAGTGAAATCCACCATCTCATAAATATCATCATCAGGTTGAATTTTTGATGAATCATGACACAAATCAGCATGATTGGTGAAACCAACACTCTCTTGAACCATATTTTGCATGTGAGGAGTGTTCTGCAAGAAACTAGTTTCACTCTGATGCATACTTTTCAGGTTGCTAATTTTGAGATTACAAGCTGCAATCTTAGCATCTATAGTAGGGGTGATCGCGGTGCGGTTTGGTTCGGTTTTGATCAAAAAAGCCAGCCGAACCGCGAGATAAAAATACATGCGGTTCGGTTTGGTTCGGTTGAATTTTAAAAGGTCATCCAAACCAAACCAAACCAAACCAATGCGGTTTGGTGCGGTTCGGTCGCCGCGGTTTATCGAGATATAAAAAACACGAGAATATTATCAACTTATAACAAAATAAACGTAAAAATATTAGTATTTTATTGTTTACTTTTACATTAAATAATATGTATATACAGAAATTGCATATATCCTAAAACTTTTGTATATCTTATAAAAAGAGTTTATTTTTAATAACAATATTATAGTTCTTAATCGTGTAAAATGACATATTTTAACAACCTACTATTTTATAGACTCAATTTTGATTGAGTTTATTAAGTTGAATTGTGTAATAGGTTGATTGTTTATAGTTGATATAGTTAAGTTAAGTATTGCGGTTTGGTTCGGTTTGGTTCGGTTTTATGAAATGAAAACCGCGAACCAAACCAAACCGTGCGGTTTAGTAGAAAAATGATCCGTGCGGTTTTAATTAAATGCGGTTTTTTGCGGTTTCGGTTTGGATTGGTTTGGTTTGCGGTTTTACTTTTGGATTGGTTCGGATATGATCACCCCTAATCTATAGTACCAATGAAGCCTCTGAGTTGATTCTCGTCCATGCTATTAAAATGTGGATACCAAGTTGGATACTTGTTCTTAACGATATCTTTACACACTTTGATAATCTGAGCTTTAGCCATATCTTTCTTAATTTCAAAGTAGTCCTTGGCATCAAATATTTTAGGAGTTTTCTCAATCTTTTGATGCGCGTATTCTTGAAGCATGGACATTACAGTTGCAAGGTTTTCCGGCCATGTCATTGCTCCCAGATTACCATCGCCGTACATAATCAAACAAGCTTTTGCTCCAGACTTGGTAATATCAGAAATTTTCTTCTTTAATCCTTTTTGTCTCTGGTCGAAAGATAATTTGCGACATTTCTCATCTTCAATGTATCTTGTAGCAATTTTTTTACGACCCATTCTACAAAATAATAATAATTGAATTAAATAACTCTCAACAAACACAGAATTTTAGTAAAAACAAACACAGGTACATACTAAATAAAATCAAACACGAGAACAGAAACAAAGAAGAAGCAGAAAAATCAATTGTACGTGTAAATAATATAAAATACGAAAGTTATAATGAAGAGTTAGCAATGTGTTTTACCTTAACTGTGATTGATCTCTCGAAAGTTAAAACTCAAATTATGTTTTTTTTTGTAAGAAAACTCAAATTATGTGAACGACACAACATCAAGAGATGTATATATTTATAGAAACAAAATCAATATCTAAAATAGATTGTCCTAATTAAGACAATCTTTTCTAGATACAAAATCAATATCCAAACTTGCGTATCTTGCATTTAATATTTTTGGTACAAAAAATTTATATTGTGATTTGCATTTAATATTTCTCCCAGGTAAATTTATTTTATTATGTTACTCCGTAATTTACGGCCTAAAAAAGATTTAGTTTTATTTTTATATATTTTTTATATATAATAAAAAAACAAAAAGATTCACTTTGTTTTTTTATTTTATTTATTTTGATAAGCAAAAAGATTTACTTTCATTAAACTATTAGGAAAATTAGCAAAATTACGCGTATACTTTTTTCATACTTCTTTTTTTTTTTTACAGCATTTCTTTTCATACTTCTATTGAGCGTTCATTAGTCAAATAATATTTAATATGTGTGTTTGATCTGTTAAAAAATAGAAACTGGACAGGATAATTTTGTGAACTCTGTTTGATTTAAAAACTGATTATGGGACTGGACAAAATAGATAGCAAAGACCTGACAAATCAAGATTTTTTGTCCTTTATTAAACCAAAGGACAATTTTTTGTCCATAGTACAACTATAAAAAATACCAAAAATACCCTTTTTATTTTCAAATATAAAAAAATAATCTCCTTATCTCTCTTCGATACAATTTTGTCTTGTCCTGCACTATCTTATTTTATCCTCTATTATCTTGTTCTGTCCTGTACTGTTCTATCCAATACTACTTCTAATTAGCATTCTTTTAATTTTTTTTTTTTTTTTTACAAAACGTTATTTTAGTTTTGTATTGTTGTTAATTATTAATTTACTTTTTCAGGTAAAAATGTTTTGATATTCAAGGTAACACATATACAACATTCATTTAAAATATGAATTTTTAAATATAAATTAATACAAAAATATGACATTAATATTATATTGTAAATTGTATATTTTTTGGTGAAGTTACAAAAATATGACATTAATGATGAATAAAGAGACTATTCAAGAGCATTTGGATGAGATGATAAAATATTTCTTTCTGCTTAACTAGATATTATGGGATCGAAATCAATCTTGAGAATGTAGCGGTGTTAAATTCTCTTGAGAGAGAGTTTTGTCACCTTTTGTGGTGATGTCTGACTCAAGAGATTAGTCTATGCAGTTACACGCAGATGATACTCAGTCCAAACAAAAATAATAATAATACATGACATGTCAATATATTATTTGATGCATGTGCAAAATAAATTCGGTGTATATAAATTATAGAGTTTAATTACTTCATTCGTACCAAAATATATGTCGTTTTGAAAAAAATTATACCAAAATATATGTCACTCATCATTACCAATAAAACATTTAATGTTCTTTTTTTCTATTATACTCTTAATTATTTGTTTCTCTTTATTCTATCATGTCTACAATTTATCTTTCTCATACAATTAATAAATGATAATTTTGTTAATTAACTCATAATTTTTCTTTTTCATACAATATAATATTAATTACATTTCTTGTACCAAAAAAAATATTAATTAAAATTTCTTAATTTATACTCCCTCCGTACCAAAATATAAGTCACTTTGAGAAAAAAATTTATACTAAAATATAAGTCACTTTACAACACAAATGAAACATTTAATTCTATTTTTTTTATTATATTCTTAACTATTTACTACTATCTCTTCTTTTACTTTATTAATTTATCTTTTTCATACAATTAATAAAAGACAATTTTGTAAACTATTCCCTCATAATTTCTTTTTTTTCATACAATAATAATTATATTTTTTAATTCACGTAATATGATCAAAATGATTTATATTTTATTACGGAGGTAGTATGATATAGTCAAAACCTCGTATAATATTTTGGTAAAGAGGTAGGTAGCAATATACTGTGTCTTATTTCATCCATTCACGAGAGTATAAACTAGACTTTTACCCGTGCTCGCACGGGTCTTATAAGCTAATAATTGTAATAATAAATTGTTTCCTATTAAATGTATAATATTAAAGTCTAGAAATCTTAGTTTAATTGGTAGAAAATGTCGAAATTGTTAGGTCAAATGTTCATGACCGAGGTTCGATTTCTGGTTACTCTACTTTTTGTGTGTAAATTTATGGTGGCTTTATCATCTCATATAAAAAAAATGTATAATATTAAAAAGTTATTTATTGATTGTTATATTTAAGAGAACATAATTTCGTATGAAAAATCACAATTTCATTTTTTATAAACATTATACTAATTTTTTTTCATAAAAATATTCAATATTCATTATCATGAATAATAAAAATTCAAAAACAATAAAAAAGATCAATATAGTCAATGTAATCTTTTTGAAAAAATAAAAAGATCAATTTATTTTAATAAGTGACCGGTGTTTTAGGCCCATTATGGGTTTTGCTGATTTTTGTTTCCCCATCAATTAAGATATAATCTATGAAAAGTTCATTGGAATGTGCTTAATTATTTAATAGGAGTAAAAAGATGGGAGGAAAAACTTAAAAGAATAGAATTAGATTTAATTATTATTAAAAATATATTTTATAAATAACCTCATTTAATGCTTTTTGGAGGGAAAAATTTAGGTTAAATTGTTGCTAACCTAACAACATTTAGAAATAAGAGATAACCGTATATAAGTATAAAGTTGAGAAAAGAAACCCTAGTTGTGGATCGAAAATGGGAATAGCCAGTAAAGTTGGGGATTACGCTTTCAAGGCTTTCACAGCAACTCTCGGCGTCGCCACCATCTACCTCACCGCCACTTTCTCCGTTAACGTTTACAAAGGCCTTGCTTGGCACAACGCTCAATCCGTAATCCTCTCTCTCTCTCTCTCTCTCTCAATCCAATTACTTGTTTGAATCTCCATTTCGCCAATTGATTTACTACTTAGTATGCTAAACTGTACTATTTGCATCAATTAATTTAGGTTAATCACCTTTTAGTTCTAGAAGATTGTGCCTGCGATTCATATTTAGGTTAATCGCTTTTTGATCAATTCCTATTTTACTCGATGAGTTGTGCAATAATTGTTTTGATTGAGATATTGATTCTTGTTTATGCCTATGATGGATTCAAATCAATTTAAGTAATTTGTTCGGAGAATAGTTGATTAATTAGTTAGTTGGTCAGTTTTGTTAATAGTTACTTATTGAAAATGATTTTGATCTATGAAGCACAGACACACTGACGCGTCAACACGGATAATTTTTTTGAAAAAGTGATATAATTCAATATAATTGTAAGTGTCGGTGTCGGACACGTGTCACGCCTAATCTAAAGAGTGTTGGAGCTTCATAGATTTTGATTTGTAAGAGTGCTCTTTATTTCGATTATCTTCTCTTAACCATGAAAACTTTCAAACTTCACTTTAAAGTAAAGCATTTCTGTTGTTAATGAAAGGAAAAAAAATCAACAATTGATACGATTGAATTGATCTTATGTTTAAAATTAGTGGTCAAATTCTGCATTAATTTACTTGTTTTGGATGTGTTCTTCTCAAATGTTGCCGAAGTTTAGGTTAGGCTTAATCTTTGTGTTGGGTTGATATTTATGGATTTTTTTCATGACTTATGAATTATTATATTGTGATCTTATTATTTGAAATTTCCTTGAGCAGAGATATCTTTAACTAACATTTAGAACCGTTTTGCAGAAACTTGATAAGGAGGAGGCTGGCGAGAACGCTTCATGATTGATTTTATGCAGCATACTTTCTTCAATTACAAATTCTGATGTGTAGAAATGTAATGTGAGATTTTTTTCTGATGATTTTTACTTGATTGGTCCATACTCCATAACTAAATGACCATCATGAGTTTAATAACATGCTTAGCTATCATAAGTAGATAGTGGTCTGTCATAGATTGTACCTATACATTATTTTCTGAAGACTTGATGGAATTTTCTGGTCAACATGTATGGGGTATATAGTAGAGTGGTATTGAGAATATTTGTTGGCCATTTTACAATCTAGTTTATTTGATGGAGCCGATAAAACGTTGGTTTTTATAAAACTCTTTTATGGTTCTCCTTTCATGAATCTGTCACATTACTTTTTCCCCTAGTAAGTTAAAGTTGCACCATTCCACACTATGGGCTGTTTCTTCTAGTGGTGCCTTGAATCGTAGTTTATCTGCAATGGAAAGAACAGAGTTTTGTGGCTGTATTTAAGAAAAATAAAACATTTTGTTATACTCTGGGCTTTTATTCTCTTGTATGACGTGAACCATGAAGTCTCAAGTTGAGACTCGCAACTTGTCTTTGCTTTCTGTTTGCCCTTTTATTGGTATTTATTCTACTTTAGCTTTTAGGTCTCAAAAGTTAAGTAATGTCAAATTCATGTTACTAATAAAAGTGAAGTCAATTATGGCTGTAGTTTGTACAGCTATACATATAGTGATTCACCTACATTGTTCACTCTTGTTTGTTCTACAATATTATCATATTACTATGATTTTGTTTGACTGTAAGTATATCATTAGATATAATGTTTCAAACCATTGACTTTTTATTTGGTTGACCAAGTGTGTATTTGGGAAACACCTAAATCACGGTGGACCAAAATCGATGCACCGAAGCTTCTAAAATTCACAGTGGAAGAGCTGTAAAACCATGGCAGTTGTTTCCCACCACTCAACTAAACACACTAAGGTTTGTTTGAGAGTTAGTAGGGGGATAGAAGGGCTTTGGGAGAAATGTTGGAAGAAAGGGAAGGAATTAAAAATACAAAATGTATTTTAGGGTTTTGGCAAATTCTCCAAATCATTTTTCTCCTTCACATTCCCTCCCTTAACTTTTAAACTAAGCCGAAGTTGTTTCCTTGAAGCTGGTTATAAGGTTTTAGACTTTTAGCATTTGTCACTCAAAGCATAAATACATAACAAATATGAAATTCTTACACTCTTCCTTCTCCTCCCAGCCTTCAAAAAAGTCGAGGTTGTTCCTTTGAAGTTGGTTAGGAGATTTAGCATGTCTCACTCAAAGAATAAATACATAACAAATATCAAATTCTTAAACCCTGTTTTCCCCTTCTTTACTTTCAAAACAAAGCTTAATTTGTGTAGTGAATGTTTTTTATTAAGAATTTTTTGATAACTTTAACTCAAAAGAACAATTTACGTATCTCATTGACAGTGATGCGTTTATTTTCCTTAACTTAATTTCAAACTTATAGACAACAGTTAGTTACCTTTGTTTTACAACTCAATTTCTAACCACTTGTTTAAGGTGTTTAAACTAAACAACCACTCAAATCCCTTATCTTTATTTTGATTGAATTATTTTTTTTCAGCTTTAAATCTGTACCATATTTATTGTGTAAATCGGATATTCTTAGTTCGAAAAGACCCGAATCGTCTTATCCAAACACTCTAAGGTAAAATTGTATCATGTTAATCTTATCGGAGTATCTTTTAAATTCTATGCCAAAATTGGATTCATTTTGTTTTTAGAGCAAAAATATTTAGTAATCAATAAGTTATTTTTATTTTAAAATTGGTTAAAATTAAATATAAAAAGGATGAAATCATTTTGTCAAGTTTACGGTTTCCAGCCATTTTATAGCAAATCATTCCTCATTTATTATTCATATGCAACTATGCAAGTCTAATTGTCCAAGCGACAGCCTACAAAGCGCTGGGGATGGGTTGGCACATAAGAATCTTGTTGAGCCCTTTTTTATTTTATTTTTGAAAAAGTTGAGCATGAGAATCATGTCAGAGAGTTTATAGTTCAGTCCCTTTTCATTTGAACTACTTCGAATGCTAAGGGGAGCTCCTATAATGGGAAAACTATATCACAATTACAGTGATGGTGTAAGTAGATCAGTGTAACAGGCACATTGCGTTGTCACCAAAACCTTAAACTAAAGAGTAGAGTACGAGTCTTGCACTTGTATTGTCATCACAATATCAATTATTAACCAAATTGATAGAGCATGCATCAGAATAACAACAACAAAAAAGACCTTAGACTTCGCCAATTCACACTTATATTTCTAATATCTAGTAGTGTGAGATCATTTCATTATTTTAAGCTTAATAGGCTACGGGTTACTTGAGACCAATCCCGTAACAACCATGACTAAATACTTGGTTCACTAGAGCCATAAACTCTATCAAGGGAATCGGAAGCTCGAAAAAAAAAAAGTAGAACTCTGTCAAGGTTTTAGTGATAGGTAATAATGATCGACACATTTTGATTCAAAAACCTTAACACAGTGACTGTATGATTGATGAACCCTAACACTTACATTGTCATCGGATAACCATTAATTAAAAAGGTGCAAGACTAAGACTTCATAAATTCCCACAACTATTTCCAACCTAATCTTGATTTCATACAGGAAAATGAACATGAAGGGCAGTGAGAGGAGAACCGGGAATGGATAGTAACATAGAGATGCATGGTTATCTAAAGATGAAATGTCATTTTAAACATAACTGAAATATCATTCTGCAATGCAATATGTAATGCAAAAAAGCAGCCTGTCACTCTATATAATATAGGAATAGTAATACGTATACAAAGTCACCCTCTTTTACAATAATGTCGTATTTAGCCGTGAAAGCACTCCAGTCCAATATTTATCATTGATATACGCAAATAAAATTTTACACTGGCATATAGGAGGATGTATAGTCTAGTAAGCTTCTCGCCTTCTTCAGCATTAAAGAAACAAGATGGAGCATTTTCGAGTAGCAGAACAAATGTATATATATATATTGATTAAATCATAATTTTATGAAAAAGAATATGCAATTTTGATCAGAAGTTCGATTAATCAACAATGCTCCAGTCAAGGGATCTTAAAACCTGATTGAAAATCAAATTATCAAACTTGCTTTCTACTTTTCTAGGTTGTGCAGCACATCTGCAACAAAGTAAGAAATGCAGTAATAAAAAAAGGCATATGAGTAAGAGTTGAACGATGCATCAATTGGTATCAATAATCACAATGTTGCATGCCCATGGGCGATGGTGCCAAGACTACGTCCAATCCAAAGGCTAATCACGAACCTTCTTTTTAGATTGACTCTGACTCTGATCAAGCAAAATCTCTTGAATTAGCGTGTACCTCTGCCAGAGGATTAGTGATAAAACCTCCATCAAGCCTGAATCTTTGGCTTGTAAAGTTAGTTTCAGCATTCCTGCCAACTGTGTAGTGCATGGCAGCAAGTGGTGGAGCACCACCATGTCGAGAGAATCGCGGCGGGGCTGAATACTGGCCCTGTGATTTCCTCCAGAATTTGGAGCTCAAAAATTCTGCTCCAGGTAGCAAGCAACATGAATTACGAGAGACATTAGAATTAGTCAGCCTTCCATTTGATAAAGCCAAATCATAAGAGATATCATCTAATGCCAACTCTAGGCCATGAACACGGGTCTCTAAAGATCGCATTCCATTTTGTGAGCTTCCGATGAATTTCTGCAAGAAAATTGAGAAGCATGTTGGAGATGTTCATCATTAAAAGATCGGTAAATGCTACATGTATATATGGTGAAGCTTTAAAATGCAATGATAGTATATCAACCTATATCCCTTCCAGATTCGCAGGCTAAAACAGCACAGATAAAAGAATTGGTGTTAAGAATTAGCAACAGACCTGCAGAAGATCAAGTAAACTGGACTGTTGCTTCTCAATTTGCTGTAACTGGTTGCGGATCAAAGATAATTCTTCACTCTCTTTGTCATTCTTAAAAAGATCTTTGGAGACATTACTGACAGGAACTGAGTCTTGACTCTCTTCATGATACGGAACCACACGAGATCCAGATCTAGAACCACCATGTTTTTTCAATCCATCATCGGAATTTTTATTTAACAGTGCTCGATTCATCTCTGGCTTTAGAAATCTGCTTTTATCCATTTTGCTTGTTTCCAAAGGAGTTCTATTTTCATCCATCTCCTGGAGATCACCCTGACCAGCCATGGAAACCTGAACATCCCAATTGTTATGGTTTAAATTTCGCGAAACAACTGAACTCCTTCTCTTGTTACTACTTAAGGCACTCACATTCTTGCCATTGCTAGCCGAAGAACTATCTGGTTGACTGAATCTACCAACAGGAGCAGATCTCCTCCGCAGATTCGCCATTACTGAACCAGGATTACACGAATTTTGAGACACCGGTGGATATCGCTCATCACTAGCATTCTCTGAGCCAAAAACAAAAACCCAGAAAAAACTATTGAGAAACAATCATAAACAATTAATGCAACAGATCACAAACAAACAGAAACATGGACAAATCCATGGCCCAGTACATTCAAGTTGACAAAAAACTATGACCTTATTTAAGATCAAACATCACAAACACTTTTTTTTTCTTACCCTCTATTTATCATAATTTCTATTTTAAGAGTCAACACTAAATTCTAAAAACACAATCAGGCTTTCTATTTCTGTAAATAGATATAGATCTAAAAATTTCTCATTTCATATTATTAAAGGCAAAATTAATCAAACACTATATACCAAAATTTAATACTACCTTTTGAAGAAGATTGTGATTTAGGAGGTGGGGAAAATTCATCAGAAACATCTGGTATATGCTTCCACGCTTCCAACATCTGATTCATTACTTCACGAACTAACTTTACCTGAACCAAAACAACGTACACTTCAATTCACTTTCAAATTACCATAAATAAATAAACACCAAGAACAATAACACAGGGTGAATTTTTATTTTTTGTGAACGACAAATATATTATTATAATTAAACCAGGTCTCTGCACAAGACGAACAAAGACCGAAACAGTGTGAAATTGAATAAAAACCTTATCAAATCGTCGATTCTCAAAAGCTTTCAAACACTCCGACTTGAATTCCGACAAGAAATCTCTCTCCACGTTAGCCAACACCAGCAGCGTCTCCGCCGCAGCTTTCCTCACCGCCCAATCGCGGTTGCTCAACGATTCCACCAAACACGGAACCAAATTCTTCAACGAAGTCTGGCCAGACGCGCCACCGGCTTCAACTACGCTTCCGATCAGCGTCAACAGCGCTGCTTTCGCCTTAAACACTTCGCGCTTAAGAAGCTTCTGGAACTTCGGCAACAGCTTCGCCAGCCTAGCCGAGTCTGGATCCGGAGCTCCATCGATCGCCGAAGCTAAACATAGCGCAGCTCCAATCTGCGCGTTCTGATCCTGCTCCGTGAATAGAGCTTCCGATAACGGTTTCAGAAAGCATAGAAACGGTTGCTTCGTGACGTGGCAAGCCAATGCGGAAACGGAATTCACGCACGCGGATCGGACGGACGAGTCCGAATCGCGGAGGCGACGAATTACGTTTGCGATGATCTTCGAGAGATAAGGTGAAAGCACGTTACCGTGTGTTTCTGAGAGTAATCCAAAGAGTTGAACACATTGCTTTCGTACCGGAGATTTATCTGAAGCGTCGGTGGAGTACATGCAAGAGAGGAAAATCGGTACGGTGGTTGTGTCAAGGTCACGAGCAATTGTGACGAGTTCTGTGGCGGCGATGGAGTGAGTGTCGCGGTCGGAGAGTTTGGTTAAGCATGTGAATACCTTTTGTTTTATGTTCTGTGGTGACGACATTGTGATTGTGATGGTAGTGGTGATGACGGTTACGATGGCGGAGGAGTTATTGTTGCGGTGGTGGATCGGGAGGAATATCCGGCAACATCGCCGGTGAGAAAGTGGTTGGGTTATGCGTGGGGATTATGTGTGAGCGGTTTTATGAAGAGTTTGTGAAGAGTGAAGGCGAAGATGGAAACGGTGTGTCGTTTATTAGATAAAGAATAAAGATAAATAGTTTTAATTACTACGTAAATTTTTAGTCAAAAAATTTAGTCAAAAAAAATTTACTATATAAAGTATATAAAAATATATTAATTTAATATTTTAATATATGGAATTAAACTGATAGATTTTATTAAAAAAAATATTCATTTATTCAAATTGATAGAATAAATGAGATACAAATATAAATTCAACAGCACTAAAAATAAAAAGGATAAATCTAACAAACTCACAACATTTGTGTTAATAACATAAAACAACATACTAATACTTATAAATAATATGATAAAATTAAAGTAATTGAAATACTTAGATCTTCGAATCTGCATCATTGACGACATTGGTCATTTATTAAATCAATATATGATCAAAGTTGGTGTGATAATCTGAACTAAGCGAACACCGTGATAATATTTTATATATTTATTGAACTATTTTTTGTACTTATTTTTTTGTTATTAATTATGTAATATATTTAGTATTTACATGATTATTTATTTTTTGTAATATTTGAAGGGGGGACAAGTGCTTCTTAACTAGTAACTGCAGTGTCGTTTAGTTGATGAGGAGAGAATTTTTGTTTGGTTTAGGGATTATTACCTTCTAGAATTATTCTTCTATTTTTTACTCTACTCAAAAGCTGGTTGGGTATGTTTTGGTTGAGCTAATTTCATTCTTCCAATTAGAGAGTGAGACATTATGTGGGTGGGAATTCTGATCCGGTGCTAATTTGCTCATTAAGTAAGGGCATTAAATTTAATTAGATTATTAATAGTACATGTGTGATGTGATTGGACACCAATAGAAGTTTTCTCCTGGAAGCTTATTTCAAAGTTAAATTTAACATGGCCTATAATTTTGGCTCACTTAGAAGAAAATAAATTTGGCCTGTTTTTTTTTTTCTTCATTTTTTTGTGCAATTTTTGTCTATAGTGAGAACTGAATTTCAAGTGTGAGGTTGGTTAAATTTCACATGATAAAAATGTTAGATTCATAATAAAGATGACTAATTATTCTAACTCTTTAAGATTTTGAGTGAAGATGAGACGTCATCTCTCTTATAATTTTGAAATATTGTTTATTTTAATCTCTGAAAACTCTTTAATAATAGATTAATAGTAAGTGTACTTTTCAAAACTATCCTCTCAAATTTTATTTTATTATTCATAAAATATCCTCTCCAAATTGAAATAGTAGTAGTAAAACTATATATGTATTGGGTCCAAACTTTTTAATTATTTATTTACATTTAACCCCAAAACCCCTTTTTTATCTATATTTAAAGTTGGAGTGAGCATGCCCACTTATTCACCTTTAAAAGGTGATTTTCAAGCCGCTAGCCTACCTAACCAAAAAAAAAAAAGTTGGAGTGAGCATCTCTTTTTAAGAAATTCATACTAACTGCCCACTAAAAAAACAATTATACTAACTTGTGCTCTAAAGTCTAAATGCAAATATTAAACAACTTAAAAATAAAAAATTTGTATAATATTTTTTAAAAAAAGTTGAATCACATCAAACAATATTTTTATATTAAATTCCTAAATATGTATCTCTAATATAATTAAGACGAGTACATGTTAATATTTTCTAGTATTAAAAATATGTTAGCTTCTGCTATGATTGAAATGTACATTATTGTGGCTTATGTTATGTAGGTTTCAAAGCAAACTCCCATTTTTACTCAAAATGGCCTTCCAAAATTCATCCACGTTTACAGTTTGCTTCTTAAATGCTTACACAACAATGCACCTAACACCACACGCAATAAAATGGAGGACCAAAAAAAAAGTCAGTGGTGTAATTGCAACATTGTTTAATACAGTGATTTGTGTATTGCTATTTGTTAGGAAATTAATCTGAGACATTTTTGAAGAGGGGGAAGGAGTGGCATGTGAAGAAGACAAATGATTAGTTGAAGAGAATAATCAATCATGGTCTAACATTGTTATTAAAATTGTCAGACTGTCGGGAGAAGGTGCAAAGGCAGCATCATTCAAAAGTTACCATGTTACCATCCTCGGTGCAAAGGCAGCATCATTCAAAAATTACCATGTTAACTTTTAAAAATTTGATGCACAGCTATTAAAACACAATTTTTATATTTAATATTTAAACATGTGCCTTGATGACACCTATTTACTTTCTCATTTTATAAAATAAATTATCTCAACTGTTGGTCAGAGATCAGATGATCCATATTAGTTACAATTTGTAATTGTAGGATATCTGAAACTTTTATAATTTTTTTTATTTCTTTTACACACAATGTGTAAAATGTTTTCAAAACTCAAAGTTTTAACTCAAGGTAAGGTAAGCTAAGCCACCGGTTTATTATTATTCAAGGACAATGTATCTGATGATAGTAGCTGTTAATCCTTTATTTGCATGACATAATTAGGTAGAATCATCTTAATCGCATGGGCATACTATAATTTAGCTTGTACTTAAGCATTACATAATTAATATCAATGTGCAAAGATGATTCAATGTTAAACCTACTCACAGCATGGATCTCTCAACCTCCCCACCTACCTCTCTTCTGTATACATACACATTACATTACACCATACACAATTGTAAAGAGCTTAGCTTTTCACTATTTACGGAAAGAGGCAGACTCGTTATATTGTTTGCTGAAAATAGTTTGCGTTAGTTGGGATTATGATTTCATTTTTCATATCGAATAATTAATGAAGTGCGTGGCATGCATACATGCAATTGGCCACTTCTTTTCAATAGTGGGGTGAAAAGAGAGGCAAATTATTTTGTAATTGGTTGTGTTATATTGGTTTTTAAATATATTAAAAATAAAATCATGTCTTTGATGTTCATTTTATTTGTAATTTTATGGACTAAATTGTCTAATAAAACATATATTTGAGGATCATTTTGACTTGACTATTAAAAATAAATTTGAAAATTAAAATACTAATAATAAAGACATTTGTGAATGTGTTTGTCATTAGATACACTCAATGATAAATGTGACAATAAATTGTTATGTTTTCTATGACTAAACTAATGTTCTACTCAAATAAAAAAGAGAAAGGAGATTGATATACTCCGTATTGAGGTCTAATTAAGAAAAATTCAAAAGTGAAGTTTTTCAATTTAAGTTTTTTTTTTTTTGACGAGAATTTTTTTATTTTTTATAATAGAAGATAAAGTTGATAGATATCATATTAAAGAAATAAAAGAAATGTAATTTTAACATTAATCTTGTGCCTTGACCAAATTGAATACACAAATTTCAATTGAACGTTTTTACTTTTATCTTCTTAACATGTGTTTTTAAGATATAAGTTAACATTTTTCATTTTTTTCATTCTTCTTATCATCTTTAATTTTTATTTAAGTTCAATTTTATCATTATACAAATGCGTCTCTTTTTTTTTTTTTTTTTTCTTATCACTCTTTTCATCAAAAAAGAGAAAAAAAAATTAAAAAATTTAATTTTCGTTCCTTTCACTTTCACTTAAACCAAACAATTATCATAAACCTTAAAAAAAAAAAACAATTATCATAATCCTTCCACTTTTTCTACTATCTTTGTTTCCTTTTTTGTTTTTATTTTCTTTAACTTTCTTTCTTTCCATTTTCTTTTTCAAACCAAACATAGTGTGTAAAAATATGGTACTGGTATATATGCAAATTCAGTAGGTAGTTCCTAGATCCTAGTTATCATCAAACAAATACTATTACCATAACACTATGAATATAAGCTTGTTTGGATTGATCTTTGGAGAGTTTTAGTGATATCGTGCGTTCAAATTCTCTCATTAACAAACTGTTTACTAAATATTTTATTTAAAAAAACAACTAACATAGTACTAAGACTGATCCAATTCAATCACACGTACATGCGTAAATGAAGAAAAGGCTAAAAGTAAATCATGAGACATCTTGCGTAAAAAACTCAGGTTCATATAATCATTATGAGAAGTGAGAACTGAGAACACCTTAATTATTCTCGTACATACCATGTGTAATGTATTCATTTTGTTTTCTTCCTTGAAAGTTATGTTGTACCGAACGATGGGATACACTCATACACACGTCTAAGTGTCTAACTTTCAAATTATAAATAAAAAGAACGTATTAAGGTCCATTTCAAGACAAAAGATCTTGGTACGAGCAGTGTTTAGCTAGCTAGTGATAAATTTGACGGTGTGATCATTTAGGACCACGCGTTCATGATTGAAAGAAAAGGTTCGGTCTCTTTTAAATTGGTAAGGGGTCGTGCTCGGCACTACACTACGGTAAAAAAGAGAGACATGGAATATATAAGTTAGTTTTGCACAATACTCCCTTCGGCCTTAAGTATAATCAATTTTCACTTTTTTAGCTACATTGAATAATTAATGTATCAAACTTATATTGTAGACTAGATACATTAGTTATTTAATGTATCTAAAAAGTGAAATTTGCTTATATTTAAGGCCGGAAAATATATATATAGGGATTGCTAACTTCGACAGTAGGTCAAAATGAACAATGACCACATATAATTAGTTAGTGCCCCTTGCCTAGTCAATTCTTGCACTCTTTCAAAAATTTCTTGAGCGTATGAATAAAACAGAAGAGAAAAAAGGTGTGCTTTTAGTTTGGCAATAGAAGAAATATTAGAAAAGGTGAAATAAGTGGTTGTTAGTTATGAAGGAAAATACTTTGTATTTATTATATTGAGTAAACATCTATTTTGATTCTTGAAAGTGTCACTCGCTGTCATAATAGTCTCTGAATTAGCATAAAATATTTTAAAATTTCATGTTGATTATGTTAGACAAATTAATCATGCCGTTAATTATAATGATGTGTTCCTTAATTTTACAAAGTTAGACCATCTCCAATGGAGAACTCCATTTTTGAGTACTTAAAGGGTTCTACTATTACACATCATTTATTTATAATTTTTTTAATAATAATATTTAATAAGCACTCAATCCCTCCAACCCAACACCTCTCTAAAAATTTTTAATGGATCCCACAAATAACTCTATACTCCCTCCGTCCCAAAATGTAAGAAAAAAATAAAAATCACACTAATTAAGAAAAAGTAAAATATAATTATTGGATGTAAGTTTTTTAGTGAAAAAGTTATTTGAAAATATGTATAAACTATTTTGATTGGTTATTGATTATGAAAAAGGTAAGAGAGAGAATGAATTTTTCTTGAAAATGTAAAAGTTTGTGTTTTTCTCTTATATTTTTGGACAAAAAAATTTGAATTTTTTATCTTACATTTTGGGACGGAGGGGTATCATTTATAAATTATTATTATATGTCATAAAGTATGTGAGAGAGTAAAAATAATATATAAAAGTGTGTGGGACCCCATAAGAACCAAGAAAGATAAAATTCTTATTTAAGAATAGGTACTTAATAGGTACCATTTTTCATGTTCTCCAATGGGAGTACCTATTAAGTACTACTCCCTCCGTTTCAAAATGAGTGTCGTACTTTGTGCTTTCACACATATTAAGGAATTCAATCATTATGTTAAAAGTAATAGCACTTTTACTAAATTAACCTTACTTTTTCCTTTGTTTTCTTGAAAATAGTGTATACTATAATAAGAGGGTATATTTGGAAAATGTTGCATTGGGAATTGAAAAGCGACACTCATTTTAAAACGAAATTTTTTAGCTAAAGCGACATTCATTTTGAAACGGAGGGAGTAGTTCTTAATAGGTACTAATCTATAAGAACCTACCATTGGAGATGATCTTAGATGCTTATGCGTGACTTTCATGTTAGTTAAAGATTAAAATGATTACAATATCTCTTTCATTTAATGAAAAATGGGTAACAAATT
The DNA here is from genome assembly GCA_951804385.1 of Trifolium dubium. Classification (NCBI taxonomy): domain Eukaryota; kingdom Viridiplantae; phylum Streptophyta; class Magnoliopsida; order Fabales; family Fabaceae; genus Trifolium; species Trifolium dubium. The sequence continues at coordinate 51,197,879 of OX638063.1, read as the reverse complement.
GATTTATTATGTTTTTCTTTTTTCAAGAAGATGAAGAGTTTTTCTATCTTTTCTTTCATTTTAGTCCATTGCAAATGTATACATTCTTACACATAAACATCTGATTTAACGAAAGTAAGAGACAACATAAAGTCCAAAATTTTTAATTTATGTCAATTTTAAATATAAAATTTTAATTTTACCTTAAACTAACCTACCTTGCTCATCCTCCCTTAACTAAGAGTCGATGGTTCGATTCTCACATTGGATATGAAGCAACTTTAAATCATTGAGCCAACTATCCCATATATCGAGGTGTCTCCAATCTAACGAGAGATTAGTTACTGCATTCGGCGGTGGATACCTCAGTCTCGACCAAAAAAATCTACCTTGAATCTTCTTAGATCAAGAAGCCGGTCGGACTAGAGAGTAGCGTTTTGTTGGTAACTTGGTGTTGAAACTTGAAAGCGGGTGTACTTACAAGGATTTTGACGCTGAAGTTAGTGCGAAAGCAAAGTAACTTCAGTTACATGTTGATCTTGTTCACTTCACTTACATATTGATTTTTGAACACTTAAACCCATCAACCAGGCCACGTGCAATTTTCTAGCTAGTGAAGCAACATATAACATGGAGTGGGCGCCAAAATCTGCACATATACATCCCTCAATTGACTTGATACATTCTTCATGTCATTCATCATGGCCTCATGTCATGGGTTTGTCTTCTTTGGGAACAAGACAAGTATCAAATAATTGACCCAATATCTTGAAATTCATAGTCTGAAGAAAAAATTATAAATAAATTAAGACTTTGTCCAATGCGAAAGATCTTCACAAGTCTTTCACGACGCATAAGTTCATGATAACACTATAAGAATTTTACAAAATTCAGCGTACTGTTAGATTGAAAGTTTATATCATATAGATCATTCATGTCAAGTTTTACAGAAATTGAAAATCATTTGATATACTATTAAAACTCATCAAAATTTGCGGTTTATGAGTTTTTACTGTATACCATTAATTTTGACGGATCTCAATAACATATCATATGATTTGTGTGTGGTAAGAGGCATTGATGGGAGTGTATTCTTGTTCTAAAATACATAATGTTGGTGAATTCGTTCAGCCCAGTGTTATCCTTCCAATACAACATGAGGCCCATAAAATAATTTATATTTTTTGTGCAAAAAAGTATCGTATTGGGCTAGGCTAAAGCCGTATATTATATATAGCAGCCACAAGACCATAAAATGGGTTAAACCCTTTCCACTATCAAAAGGAATGGGAAAAATATACAAAAGACTGTAATTAAAAAAAAAAAAAAAAAAGAAGAGAGAAATAAATGCTAAAAAATTACTGCATATCTTATTTACGGTGTCGACCTATCTCAACAAATATTGTCTATACATACTGTCAAAAAACAAATATTGTCTATACACACTAACCATAAATGTCTATACACACTAACCATAAATCAAATTCAAAACAACTTGTGTTACAAAATACTATATATTTTTTGTCTTTATCTCTTGTAAGTTCTGATGACATTTTTAGTCCATAATGAAGATATCAACTTGTATAACATGTATTGGAGACATAAAAACAAAGAACACATAAGTATTCAATCAAAAATATTCATTTTGAATCTACAAGCATATTATGAAAATAAAAAAATACAAGTCATAAGTCATTGAAAGTAAATTTGACAATTTCATATAAATTGATGTTTTGAAACTCTCTCAAACTTATCCCACATAAAACTTACTTCTCCTTTTTTGCAACACCCATAAAAGAAGTAAAAGACTGTTTGGAACCGCGGCAAACAGCTACAAAACGCACGTTTATATGAAGCTGAAAATCATAGCTTCTCATTTCACGACAAAATAATGCATTAAGACATGGTTTCTTTGGGTTGTTGCGGTTTCAAAACTCGCAACCAAACACATAATAATTAATAAGTGATCCTGTTCATAAGTGTACAGAACACGAGTCGTGTTGGTGCCAATGTTAAAAAAACATGCGAGCAAAAATGAATCACTCAAAATGAGTAGTGACAAATTATTATTATTTGACTAATTAATGAATATTGTATTTGTATCATTGCTTTTAAAATTTTCTTCTAATATTATAGATGAGTTCAATTGTTTATCATGATAATGATAATAATTAATTTTGCTTTTGGTGAATATACAAAATATAATTACTCTAAGCGACAGCCTAATTAATAATAATAAAATAGTATATCGGTTAAAAAAACTTGCGGATTTTACCAAAAAAAAAAAAGAAGAAAAACTTGCAGATACAGCAAATCGAACGACGTCGTTTGCATCCTCTCCACATACTTATTTACATTTATATCCCTTGCCTGCGTCGAGTTTCAACAAATAATCACGCAAATCTGAATGAAAATTATCACAAAGAACGGGGTATTTCCGTAAACTGGAATCATATAAAATCTACCTGGACCCTCTTTCTGAGCCAAAAAGGGCGAAAGGATCAGAATAGTTACCGTGATCCATTGTTGTTATCTCTCTTCTCTCTCTCTAGAATTTTCTATCGTCTCATTCTCCTCACAAATTAGGGTTTTTCCGAATCTCTTCATTCTTCGATAAAATCAAATCCTACGCTTCAGCCATGGTTTCCGATTCAATCGCCGCCGCTCCGATTCCCTCCGCCGCTAACACTAAGAACCCTGGCAAAAAGAAGAGGGTAACGTTTTTCATTCTGTTCGATTTTTCAATTTTTATTGCTATACGATTTTATATTTTTTGTTCACTCGTTATCGTCTTTGAATTTCAGACCAATAGGTCCGCGAAATTGAAGCAGTATAAGATTGATGCGCGTCGTGAACAATGGCTATCTCAAGGTTTGTGTGATTGAAAATATCGATGTTGATTTTGATCTATTTCTTTGCTGATTTTGTTATTTTTGTTATTTGTTATGGTTTTGATTTCTCAGGTGCTGTTAAGAATAAGGGTTGTAAGGATGGAATTGATGATGGGAAACAAAGCAAGCGAGAATTGGAGAAATTGGAGACGAGGCGTAGAGGTGAAGAGGATGATGTTTCAATTCATCAAGAAAGTGACTCGGAGTCGCCGTCGAATAGTCCTATAAGTCCTAATAGTAGTGTCTTGTGTGGTAATGATTCTGGGACGAATTTCACTGGTAGTACTAGTGGTGGAAGCAGTAGTAGTAGTTATTCTAGCAGTGGTGGGTGTTGCTCTGGGAATATTACGGAAGAAGAGGAAGATGATGAAGGAGGGGAGAAAGAGGAAGAAGAAGAGGATGATGGATGTTTGGATGATTGGGAGGCTGTGGCAGATGCTTTAGCCGCCGATGAGAAGCTTCAGAACTCTTCACACGATGAACCTGCCGTGGAAACGGATTCATCGTCTTGTGAAGTGACTAATGGTTCGAGTTTAGGTTATCCGAATTCCAAATCAGGGAGTGGTGGAATGGTTGCTTGGGGTTCTGGTAATGGCAGAGCTTGGAGGGCTGATGATGCTTTTCGCCCTCAGACTTTGCCTAATCTTTCGAAGCAGCATAGCATGCCGAATCCGGATCGGTGTTTTGGAGGAGGGGCTCCCTGGTCTCGTGCTTCGGTGCCGCCATCCAATTGTCCAATTTGCTGCGAGGATCTTGATTTAACTGACACGAGTTTTCTTCCGTGCAATTGTGGTTTTCGGCTTTGTCTCTTTTGCCACAAGAGGATTCTTGAGCAAGATGCTCGTTGTCCTGGGTGCAGGAAGCAATATGAGTGTGAACCTATAGAGACAGAAGCATGTCTGCATGGTGGCAGCCTTACTCTTCGGTTGGCACGTTCTGTTAGCATGATCGAAAGGTCTTGAGAGATTCTCTGTTTCCATTAGTTGTGTATGCCGCAGTCTCTCCTTTTTTTGCTTTGTTTGCACGTCTGTACTTTTTTAGGTTGAAATATCCAATTTTCATAGATCTAGTTGGTTTAGATCATGAGTTTTTTTAGCACCACGAACTTAAGTTGTTTCTCATTTCATCTTATGGTGCATGTGATAATGTAGAATACTCATGTTGGTAATGGTATGTGAATACATAAGGTGGTATAGAAATTCAATACATTGAAAATAATGGTTACATAATGCTGTGGCATATTTCCTTTAGGCTTCTACTTCACATTTTGTGTATAGTTTTTGTACTCCAAATTCCATCACTTTACAGTATCGTTGTTTGATTAAACTTGCTCGTAATTATATTTCTGTAAATTCAGTTTCTACTTGTGTTTATTTTTCCACTTTTAGCTGTTACAGTTACTGACAAATATGCTAATGATCGCTAGTCAAATATTTTTCCTTTTTTTTTCATTTCAAATGTTCTTTGGCCTTATGTTTTTCTCTGTCTCTGATGTATGAATCAGTTATTACGCTGCTTCCATTGTTTGGAGGCAGTATTGTTTGTCTAACTGTGTATCATTCTCATATAACCAGTTTATGTTTTATTTAAGAATTATCGTGGCAGTGTTAGCAAAGCTCTTAAGGTTTAGTGTACTGTGTACGGACTGGAACCTAAATTGCCTCAAAATAATCATTCAACAAACTGGCTTGTGCGTTGTTTTTGAACATCAAGGGCGGTATAGAAATGCTTTAAATTTGACATAATTTCTGCAATGCAAAATGGGAAGTGATTACTTTTTTAGTGTTAGCTAACATTGTAAATATGTTGTTTTAGTATACTCATGACTTTTGAATATCGTTTTTGTTTCCTGATGATTCTCTTCTAGGAACTAATATAAATTTGAAGGCTGGTCAGTAGGGTTTTCAAGTTTGTCAAGGTATGAGATTATCTTTTTTGTGTTGTTGTATATGCTTCTTAAAAGTATGATTTAGCCTTAGTGATTGAATAGTTTGTCCTTCCTGTTTTGCCTTATTCTATGTTTCATTTCAATTAACCACCGTCAAATCATCATCCTGGAAATATCATTTACTTACCGAAGTCCGAACACATTTGTGAATTGTTCCTGAAATGTTTTTCCTAGTAATAGGATTCTGGATATTCCTGGTTGTATAATTTTAGACTTGAAATAAACGCCCCCTTAGGTGTTGCCATGTTGAGAAGATGGATTGCACTTTAGAATGAAAGATATTTACTGGTTTGCCTAAATGAAAAATTTTGAAGAGTGGGGATTTAATTGTTGCTAAATTAAGCAAATTTTGTGCCTCATATTGCATAATAATGTAAAATCGATAAGAGTGGAGATTTTATTGTGGTTGAATTAAGCATTTTGTGCTTCATATTGCTTTGCACAACCTTTTGCGTCTCTCGTGCAGTTACTACTTAGGTGTAGTGTGGACCGTGGACAATTTGCATTAAGTATGTTAATGATTATACGGTGGAACTGCTTATACGATTTATAATTTTAATAGATTTACCCTCATCTCTCCCCAAAAATACTATCAGTATCATTTCATGTATGGGCTACAATAATCTCTGGTTGTCTTATTTTCAACTTAGTGGGTGCAAGACTGATGGCTTAATTGTCTGTCTTTGAAATGTAGAAATTGTAAGTCATGTGTATCTTAATTAGGTTTCTCTTACTCTTGGTTTGTTTGCTGTGAAGAATTGGAATCCCTTGGAAACTAAGATCAATATCAATTAGAACATTATTGATGATTGTTTAATTAGTGTGATAAGTAACATCAGTACTCAGTTGGTGAAATGCTGCTTTTCAAACAAAGGACCTTGGGATATTTCAAAGTGGGAAACTTACACATGAAAACCAACTTATAGGGACTACAATGGAATATTCCTCCCACATGAATTGATGAGAAAAATGAGATATGTTGTTAGGAACGATATGGCTTTGCATTTGGGAAATCTCAAAGTATTCCCAATGCAAAGCCAACCATGTAGCAAAAAAATCAATAATAGTTGTACATTTTATTTTGCTTTATAAATCACACTATTCTTCTTTGAGAGATAATTCTGTGTTATGATATAGCCTTTGTGATGCTCTTTGTACTTAAAATCAATTACTTTTGACTGATGCTATCTAACTTAAAATACTCGTGATCCATGAGTATAGACTATTGGATTTATGAGTAAAAAGGTTGAAATTAGATTTGTGAATTGCAAGGTTGAAATTAGATTTGTGAATTGTCCGTGGTATGTATTTCCTAGTAATAGGATTTTGGGGTAATCTTGATTGTATAATTTTTGGGAATAATCTTGAATGTATTTCCCGGGGGCACTAGTTAAGTATATAAGATAAAGTTACAAATGCCTATGTTGAGATGAAGATGGATTGTGGGAAGGTGGTTGCACTTTGAAATGAAAATCATACTTGTTTGTCATAATAAAAAATTGGGAAGAGTAGAGCAATATATCAAAAGTGTGAATTCTTGTCTTGTTTTTTTTATTTCTGAGTGATGAAGAAAAATCCAAACTTATTGGACAATAAACTCGTCTCTTTATGGAATTATCATTCGTAACAAAAAAAAATTGTTTCGGAGGTGAAACTGATTTTAGAATTATATTAAATTGATTAACATTTAATTTTTTTTGTATTAAATTGATTTTCTTCAAAATATATTTGGAGATAATTTTGGAGCTTTTTCTCCTCTTTAATTTTGAAATCATAGTATAACTCATTTTACATTATGTGTTTAAATTTTAAACATTAACACTACATTAAGTTTAATAAACTAAAAACTTTGATAATCACAAAATATATTGGACCCATTGTCACAATTTCTTTTTGTGGAAACATAATCACAATATTTGCTACTGAAAATTAAATACATGAGTTTGTTGGTCACTTGATTGTCTATTTATCTTACCCCTTTGAATTTTAGAAAGGAAAAAGAAAATGAAAGTGACATTGTAGTTATCCCTCACAATGGATAAACATTTGGCAATATTATCCAATTAGTAATAAATTTTAATGACATGCGTAATTTTAAAATTGTTAGGCTGGAAATAAGACATTTGATTAAAGTAGTCAATCAATTTTTTTCAATGAACGAATTTTGAGACGGAGTTTGGTTTTTAGGTGAAACAATTTTGTCAGATTTTATTTATTTTATGGTTGAACTTTGGACTACTAAAATCTCTAAAACCAGAGGAATAATATAAAAAAAATTGTTAGGATGAACATTTATATTTGACTTTTTGAATAGTTTTTGCTTATATTTTATTCAAGAGATGTAAAGACAATTGTTAAAGGCTTTCCATCCATTCTAAACCTAACATGTGTTATTCACACACATCAACATTCAAATTGATTAAAGTCGCTTGCATTTGTGTTGATGTGTATACTAGATTACTAGAATATGGTTCATGTTTACTCCTCCTACAGTGAAATGGAAATCATAGAAACAATAAATAGTATGGTGATAAAAAGATCAAAGAATGTGGTGGTGGACTTGGGGAATATGACTTAATATTGTAATTGCATGATGCAATTGCAACTTTGAGCCATTTAATCTAAAAACGACGAAGATTGATTAACGACCGAGATCGTTTACTATGTGAAATTGAAGTTGAAATCTAAACCGTCTGATTTTAAATCAACGGTTGAAATTTATTACAGCGTCAAATTGTGTCAAAATATTACAATAGTGAATCTAAATCTGTGAACATGGTAAGAGTGTATCTCTTAGAAAGGGGGAACATAATCTTGGTCCTATATTGTTGATGAAAAAAACAAAAAAATGCTGACAGACTCTTATTAGAAAGAACATGCTGTATATTCTTGCACCAAAAAGTATTGCAATCTTTATAACCATAACACCTTTGCTGACCATTTCTTAGAAACATGCACCATTGTACTATCTTAGACATGTTTCTGTAAAACACAATAATTAAGTAAATAAAGTAGGAGTACCAGATTATTTTTGGTCAAAAAAATGTCATTGAATTTAGACTTACTAGCTCAGTTACTAGCTTTAAGCTTTAAATTAGCATGATGGTTAAGCTTTAAGGCCTTCATGACTTGAGCATAGGATTTAAAAAAGCAAATGTCTAGCTCGTGCTTGACTTGTATGCAATGGAAAATGGAAAATTTAAGCTTTAGGGTAATTACTAATTACACAGTAAAGACTCTAAATTTGTTTAATGCCATGAAGTCATTTTTCTATGCAAGTAAAACATTGAATAAACAAGTCAGAATAATTTATAAGTAATTAAAGACAGTACTATCATGTAGTAGTAACCACTTTTCATTATTTACCATTTTAACTTGTGAATTTCCCAAAGTTTGAAGACTTCTTTTGTTCAATTCTTCAAAACTTGGATATCCCAATCTCTGCTTTTTTATTTTTTGTGAATTCATATTTATGGAAATATTCTGGTAAAAAAATATTTATGGAAATATAGAGTCATTAGAAGCAAAATCAATGAACAATTTTTTTTTTTAATGGATCAATGAACAAATAAGATGCCAAAAAATAATGATTCTGGTATATTGCCCTTTGTCATTCAAAATCCTGAGTACAAACTGTATAGACTGGTTAACAAATTCAAAATATGGACATTAGTATTGCAAAAATGGAGATATGGGAGACTAATGAATCTCTTATCACAGTCTAGATTTCTTGGAGGATAATGTGGATGGTGAGAGTGGAGAAAACACTGATGATGGTGGATCGCACAAATGACGCATTGGTGAAAATGTCGTTGATAGAGATGGAGTGCTATCATCTGATGATCGCCTTCGTTTGCGAGAATTTTTCTCACCATCCTTCACTTCACCTCTCATGATAAAATCTTTCAAGCGTCTTACATCTGACAACTTGACTGGCTTCAATAGAAAATCCTCTGCTCCTTCCTCGAGGCACCTGTAAATGAGTGAAAATAAAACTATTACGAAGCAGGACTAGAAATAGTATTACCAGTCACATAACAGCTCAGAAACTTAATGCATCAATAGTCTAATATTGTGTTTTTGGGTTGTTAATAATTATGTAGAACTGTATGGCATTGAACAGGCTTCAATTATTTGGATATCCATGATAAGAGTAAAATATATTGCATACTTATAATCCAAACTTACATAACATTATGAAGTTGTGTATCAACTTTGACTATACATACCAAATTAAATGCTTTAATATGTTTTGCACAATATTGCTAATGCTAATGAAACAAATAACACGATAAACAGATTCAAAGTAAAAAAATTAGGCCATGTTGTATTTTCAGGGAAGGAGTTATTTTCAAAAAAAAAATTGCAAACAAACTTGGTGCTTCTCTACAATCACTTCATCCTCTCTTAGTGTTAATCATGGCATGACTTATATAGCATAAGGCCGAGTAGAAAACACCCGGAACCTTCAACAGCTAACACATAAAACTCATGCCTCCGTAGGATAATACTCGGGATCGACAAAATGAATTAATTTCCTGATTGGGTGACAGATTGTATGTATATTTACAATAGAGAATTGAAGAAACTGTAAAGAGTTCAATAGAAACTTAACTTTAGATGAAATTCATCATTTATTAATGTCCAAATATGCATGTTATTCACAGAAAATAAACATCATGTTACATGTGCAATATGGTGGTAGTCACAATCCTAAACTTTTTAAAGAGATCTGATCGATGTTTTATCTTATCATCGAAAATCACAATCAAAAAACACCGTCCCAAGTGTAAATCACTTTAAATCAAAAGACACAATTTATTCAATTTCTTACCTATCAATTCGAGTCAAAACATTCTCCGACGACATGATCACCACCGGAATCTCCCTAAAAACAGAAGACTCCTGCTGAAATTAACACAAACAGGTACAAACTAATAAGAACCACCTTCCTCCAATATAAAATTCCAAATAAAATTTTCATACAACAAAATTCAATGATCAACAACTCAAATAAAGAAATCTATCAACATACTAAAATTTAAAATCAACAACAAATAAATAATTAAATAACCACCTTGATTTTCTTCAATAGTTCATATCCTGTCATCTCAGGCATTGAATAATCAGTCATTATCAAATTAACCTTCACATCCTGCCACAATAACAATCATCATAAGCACTAATCAAATCAAATTATCATATTCTAATTATCCAAATTAAACACAATTAAAAATATAAAAAACATAATTTACTTACATCAAATCCAATATCACTGTTCTCTCCATCTCCATCCAATCCTAAATATTGAAGAGCTCTTCTTGCACTCTCCACAACCGTCACTGAAAAACCAATTCCAAACACTTTCAGAATCAATTCCAAACAAAAATTCACAAAAAAAACGTTGAATTATTAGTTATTAGCTATTACCTTTGCATGAAGAAATCTTCAACAAACGTTCAATGACTTTACGATCAACAAGACTATCATCAACAGCAAGCACGTGCAATTCATTTGCACTTGAAGCTGATTCCTCCAATAACTCCGTCAAATTCGACCGGAAAATCTCGCCGCCGGTAGCCATCACAAATTGATAATAATCTCAAAATCTAAAATGAAATTTTCTTTTTTCTTTCAAGTAACTGAAAAATAAAGACACAAGTGTTGTGTGTGGAAAATGAAAGAGTGGGGAATTTATTTAGTTTACAAATGAATGAAGGAAAGAGAAAAATAAAAGGGACGCGTGCTGCTAATAATAGTAATAGTAAAATAAGTTTGGTATTTATCGCTCGACAGAAAATGTCAAAATTATTACATCGAATATTCATTATTGGAGTTTGACAAAATTGTTAGATCAAATATTTAAGATCAGAGTTTGATTCATCATATCTATTTTATGTGTAAGAGTTTACGATAATTTTGTCGTTTTACGTATGAAAAGAAATAGTAATAGTAATAAATAAGGAAATGAAATGAGAAAAATAAAAGTAAAACTGATTTGTGGGGCTAAAATGAAATATGAAAAGGCAGAAAAGGGTAAAGAAAATTAATAAAGGTATAAGATTCGGAGGATCTAAATCTATGAAATCTTTGCAAAATCCATCTACTAGGTCCACTTGTCGTTTCTCATGTCAAAATCCAAATCTAAAACCAAATCTTTTACTATTAATTTCTATTCAATTCAATTTCTTGCTTTTATATTGTCAAAAAAATGTAACTGGTCCCTAGTTTGATAAAAAAAATATGGTCTCTCGATACGTTTATTTTTCATTTTTTTACACAAAAAATTAAGTGAGTATAAAACGGATTGAGTTTGGCCGTTTAATCTACTATTTTAATTTTCAGGCACCATTATGTTTAGAGTTTTATTTTTTTAGGAAAATGATAACTAGTGCCCTTGGGGTAATGGTTAAGAAACATAAATATAGTATAAGTATATTGGAATTTGTGCGATCAAAGTAATAAAAATATATAAAATGTTGTTTTCAATGTGAACTTACCACTTTTGTATCCTTAACTAGTGCAAGACCCATTTTTTTATAAGTAATATTAGTCGTCAATAGTTTAACCTTTAACTCAATTAGTTTAACCAATTGGGCTACTTATTCTCCCATTTAAATATTAAGTTTAGGTTTTGATCAGACGTTTTGTCTCGTTTAATTGTATTTTTTATTAATACATAATAAAAACAAATATTACCGTAACATGTAAGATGTTGTCAAATTTATCTTAATAATAATTTTAAAATATCAAATTTTTTGTCGAATGAACTTAGTTCAATTGGTTGGACACCGCAGCCATTAAACTACTTGACCAAAAAAAATATATCAAATTTTTATATAACTTTTATATTTATAATAGATAATGAGAACAAAGACATTAAATTTAAATGGTTAATCAGCTCTCGAGGAAAAATGGATTTATTCTTAGATAGAACAATTGTTAATCAAATTTTACCTATTTCACATATGAATTATTAGGTCTCTTTCATGAAACAAAAAAAATTAAATAAACATAAACAGTTAACGTTGGTTACGGTCAGAGGAGGCCAAACGTATATTTGGGGTCATTTATGAGAATGCTGGAATTTGACTAGGCATAGGACAATGGTTTTGAAGTTGAATGATTCTAGAATGTAGACCACAGAAAATTAAAGGTTCAAGTTCAACAACCCTTTTGCTGTGCTTTCTTCGATTCTTCGTCATTGGTTTCTGGGTGGGACTCAATCTACTGTATGTATCCATTGGAATTATTAGGACGGTTAAACTGGGGAAAAAAAAAATTTGAAAAAACTTTGAGAATGCTTATTGTGATTTTACATTGACAATTTGACAACTTCATTTTTAATGTTTAAGTTGAATTTTGGTATTACATGGTATTGGGCTCTTTTTGTGAGTCACGCAGTCGTATAGGATCTTAGTGGGTCCTAGAGAGAGAGAGATTGTAAATAGAAAAGAATATCAAATTTAAACTAAGGTCGGCTGCTATGGACTACAATCATATTGAGGGTAAAACTAGAAATAAAATATCCTATGAATTTTATTGATTAGGCCAGATAAAATAAAATTTGTGTATTTAATTTTTCAAAAGTCTAATTGTTATATTTACAATTTAATATTTTAAATTTTAATTTTTTTAACACGTGTCTCTTACGAGTTATTATCTTCTTCATTTTTTAAAAGAGAAATAAAAAATTTCATTTAAAGAGAGGTAGAAATAAAATGTAGGACGAGAGTTCCACCATCAAATGAGTTTCATTATTATTAAATATTTTTCTAAATAATAAATAGGTATCTCCTAACTTGTGTTGTTAATGTATACATTGGCAAGATCATTTTGAATATAGTCAAGGGTAAGTATGGTAGAATAAAAATGCTATACCAAAAGTGTCTTTTCTTTTTGTCAAGTTGTTTAGTAGATCAAAATTTACTTGTTAAGGTGAATTCTTTTCGATTGACATATGTTCATAAGATATGTCTTTATACATAACTATAGACAAATTATAGATTATAAGTTAATGTAAAGCTTCACTTAGATTATTAGAAGACTTTAATATAAAGTTTTGTAACTAGCAAATAATGTATCCCCATATCTATTAGCAAAAGCAAATTGTCATATGCTAGTGTTCGTATTATCATGATCATATGTCCTATTGTATAGAGAATACAGTATATTTTAAATATAGTATGTTAATTTGGTTTTTTTTTTTTTTGAAGCGGATTTGGTTAATGTTTAAATATTGATGGAATGACATTGAATATAATAGAATAGAAAGGGATTATGGATTTTGTACAAAAAAAACGAAAGGGATCATGGAATGATTTCATCTCATACTGCTACTTATCTTCAATTTGATTCGAGTAGTTTGATTTTGTACAATTTATTAATTTATATTGTTTTGTCTAGTTACAACAAAGATAGACACAATTGAAAGATAAGTGAGATCTATTAGCGAGATTTATTTATTAAAAAACATCTTATTTATCTATCGGAGTGTTTATCTTTCTCATAAAATGACAAAAATAAAGCATAATAAATAGAGTAAAGTCAAACTCGTTTGAGAGATAAGAGATAAAGGGTGTGTTTGTTTTAGATTAAAATAAAATAGATTTTTTAAAAAAAAAATATTTTAAAAAATAGATTTATTTTGTAGAGATTTTGAAAAAAAATCTAAAGTTGTTTTGTGTGATACTAATTTTCTATGATATTAACTTACTAGAAAAAAAAGTAAAACTCACATTGAAATAATAATTTTCTTTATATTTTACTAGTGGGTCAAACGACCATGTTCCGTGCCCGTTTGTGTGATACATATTTTCTATGATATGTTGAAGATGATTATAAATTTTTGGTTGGATGAAAACAAAAATGTATAAAAATTATTAAGACGGAAGTTATAAAAGTTAAGAATAGAAATTATAGTTTCAAAATCACAATCAAAGGTATTTTAGGAATTATGAAAAAAGGTTACACTAAAAATAGTTTTCCCTTTATATCTAGTATAGACTAGTATAGATAAATATTTACTACACAAGTTTCAATTAATTTTAATATATTTAGTTTTGTTAACGGTTAGCATTTTCTTATAAAATAGAATTAGTGATACACAGATATTTCATTTCAGAGAGAGTATCTGTATCGGGTAAGTATCAAATACTTTATTGGTACGTACCTGGGACTCGCTGGATACGCACTAACGACACATCCGTATTTTTTTTGTTTTTGAATAGGTACTTGTAGGGTACTTACCGGGTAATCGCGCATTCCAGAAAACAATTTTTTTTCTAATATTTTATGAAAATTTATATTTATTTTAGAAAGATTCATATTTGTGGGATATTAATGGTTATCAATGGAATCTATTTGATGGAACTCAATTTTTGAAGTAGTCAGTCATTCTTTCGATGAATTTAAACTAAAACTCACTCATTTTAATGATGATGGAGGAAAAAAATATTAAAATTCAATATTGACTCACTGCATAATTGATATTTTTAAAGTGTTCGGAGATTCATTCTTTATCTCGGAGGCATGCTAGCATCTCGTGGCAACAATCGCGGGTTCAGTGGTTCAAAGAGGGGGATGCCAACTCCAGGTTTTTTCATACGCTTTTGGCAAATCGGCGGAGAGGAAACGCGCTTAAGTCCATTGTGGTGGATGGGGTTCAGTTGGATTCGGTTGCACCCATAAGGCAGGCTGTGTTTCATCACTTCGCCTCACACTTTAAGGCACCTAATGTTGTCCGACCGGAGGTGGAAAACTTACAGTTTAAGTGTCTGAGCTGGGCCGAGGGGACTAGCCTTACTAAGCCTTTCTCAGTCGAGGAGGTTAAAGCGGCGGTTTGGGATTGTGATAGTTTCAAGAGTCCTGACCCTGATGGGGTCAACTTTGGCTTCATCAAAGACTTTTGGGGGGAGATGCAGGGCGACATCATGCGGTTTGTGTCTGAGTTTCATCGCCACGGGCGGTTGACAAAGGGCTTGAACTCCACTTTTATTGCTTTGATCCCTAAGGTTGATAGCCCCCACCGTCTTCAGGATTTTAGACCAATAGCTTTGGTGGGTAGTCTGTATAAAATTTTGGCTAAGGTATTAGCAAATAGGCTGCGCCTGGTGGTTGGGAGTGTCGTCTCTGAGTCTCAGTCTGCGTTTGTCCGGGATAGACAGATTTTAGATGGGATCCTTATTGCGAATGAGATTGTGGATGAGGCTCGGAAATGTAAGAAGGAGTTATTGCTATTCAAAGTGGATTTCGAGAAAGCTTATGATTCGGTTGACTGGGCTATTTGGATGCTGTGATGGGTAAGATGGCGTTCCCGACTCTGTGGCAGAAATGGATTAAGGAATGTGTCTCTACAGCCACAGCGTCCGTGTTGGTCAATGGCAGCCCAACGGATGAGTTTCCGATGGAGAGAGGGCTGCGTCAGGGAGATCCTCTGTCCCCGTTTTTGTTTTTACTTGCGGCTGAGGGGTTGCAGGTACTCATGCGATCGATGACGGAGCAACAATTATTTACCGAGTATAGTGTGGGTGGGCAGGGTCGCATTACTGTGTCTCATCTTCAGTTTGCTGATGACACCCTTCTACTGGGAACTAAAAGTGGGGCGAATTGAGAGCGTTGCGGGCTGTTCTTATGCTGTTTGAGCTGTTGTCGGGGCTGAAGGTGAATTTCCATAAGAGTATGCTAGTCGGGGTTAATATTCCGGATTACTGGTTAGGCGAGGCAGCGAGTGCTTTGAGATGTAAAGTAGGTCAGATTCCGTTTGTTTATCTAGGCCTTTCTATAGGAGGTGATCCGAGACGGTTAGGCTTCTGGGAACCGGTGCTGAGTCGGGTTAAAAAGCGTTTGTCGAGTTGGAAGAGCCGTTTCTTGTCTTACGGTGGTCGTTTGGTATTGCTCAAATCAGTTTTGACCTCTCTTCCTGTCTATGCTCTTTCCTTCTTCAAAGCTCTCACAGGTATCATTTCTTCCCTTGACTCTATTTTACTTAATTTTTTTTGGGGGGGGGGGGGGGGGTGTGTGTGAGGATTCTAGGAAGGTTTCGTGGGTCAGCTGGGAGTCTATTTGCACGCGTAGGGAGTATGGAGGTTTGGGGGTTTGGCGGTTGCGGGAGTTCAACACTGCGCTTCTTGGGAAGTGGTGTTGGAGGATGTTGGTGGATCGGGGGGGTCTATGGTTTGGGGTGTTGGAGGCTCGGTATGGTATGGAGGGGGGTCATTTGTGTGAGGGGGGGAGGCGTGGGTCTGCATGGTGGAGGGAGATATTGAAGATCAGGGATGAGGATGGCGGGATTGGGGGGGGGGGGGTTGGTTTGCTGAGGGTGCGGAGCGGAGAGTTGGACATGGGAGGGATACATTGTTTTGGTCGGATCCTTGGCTAGAGGGTGTACCGTTGAGGGTGAGGTTTGGCCGTTTGTTCGATTTGGCAAACACCAAACATCACACTGTGGCTGACATGTTTACACGAGGGTGGGGGGCAGGCGGGATGGCCTGGGAGTGGAGGAGACAGTTGTGGGTGTGGGAGGAGGAGATGTTGGGGGAGTGTCAGACCTTACTACTTGACTTTCAGGTGCAGGAGCAGGTGACAGATATCTAGCGGTGGCGCTTTGATCCAGAGGGAGGGTACACTGTCAGCGGCGCTTATCAGTTATTGACTTCTCAGGATAGCGTCATAGTAGATGCTGCTGCAGACCTCATATGGCATCGACAAGTTCCTCTGAAGGTGTCTATTCTTGCCTGGCGACTCCTGCGCGATCGATTACCGACGAAGACCAATCTGGGTCGACGCGGTATTCTTCCTCAGGAGGATCGGTACTGTGTGTCTGGTTGCGGCAGTATAGAGACAGCTCGTCATCTCTTCTTTACCTGTGGTCTTTTTGGCTCGTTGTGGACGTTGGTCAGATCCTGGATTGGTTTCTCGATGGCGGATCCTCTGACTCCATCTGCTCATTTTACCTAGTTTACTTGTGCAGTAGGTGGCAGTCGGGCTCGGAGATCATTCATGCAGCTCATTTGGCTGGCCTGTGTGTGGATTATTTGGACAGAGCGCAATCAGCGCCTGTTCGAAAATTCGGCGCAGCCGGCTATTCGCATGTTGGATTTGATTAAGCGTTACTCTTTCTGGTGGCTGCGGACTCAGTATCCGGGGATGGGGGTTAACCTACATAGTTGGTGGGTGAATCCTCTGTTATGTTTAGGCATTTGATTTGTATCTACTGTCTTGGTGGTTTTTGATGTAGTGCCCTTGATGTATTGACATTTGATGTACTTTTGTCAACCTGTTTCTAGCACACCTTGTGCTAGGGGTTGGCGCTCTATTCGTATATATATAGTCCCATTTTAGTTTGTTCAAAAAATTTTTTTAAGTGTTTTTTTAAATTATACAAAATTTTCGTCAAAAAAAAAATTATACAAAATTTAATAAAATTCCGTATTGCATATAGTAATGGGTACCATATAATAACGGGTACTGTATCCATATCAATGCAACGCTGAATAGAAGTAAATTGTTTTTATTTACTACACAAGTTTACAAATTAAACTCTTTTTACATTTGTTTTTTTGAATAACTTTCAAATAGTAGTTGTTTGATAATGAAGAAGATGAAAGAAGAACAGCGATAGAATACAAAGATGGAAGAAGAAAAAGCAGCAGCTTACTACGACGAGCTCACTCGTAAAGGCGAAGGAGCCGCTAAATTCAAACAAGGTCTCGGCTTCACATCAAACGACGCCGTTCCCAAACCCGCTTCATCTCTCGTTTCTTCCTCTTCATTCCTCTCCCAATTCGTCAAAGCCTCTTCCACCACCACCACCACCACCACCACCACAACCACCGCCACTACCACCTCTTCCGATCCATCCGAACCCGATAAAAAAGCCCAGCTCCAATCCATTCAAAACAAGCTCAAAAAGAAACCTACATCCGAATCTAGGGTTTCAGAGAAAACCAATCACCGTTCTCCTTCTAGAGATAATAGCGATAGAAGAAAAAGACGAAGCAGAAGTAGAAGTAGAGATAGATATAGAGAAAGAGATAGGGATAGGGATTCAAGAAGAAGAAGTAGAAGTAGAGAGAGATATAATAGATACAATGATCGTGACCGAAGCGATTCGGATGGGGATAGAGGTAGAGATAGAGATAGGAGGAAAAGGGAAAGAGAAAGAGGGAGAAGAAGAAGTAGAAGTGTTTCTCCATATAATCAACGTAGGTCTGAGGTGAAATCTAGTGATGTTAGGGAAAGAGGGAAAACAAATGAGAGGACTAAAGGGAAGAATGCTGGTGTTGATTATGCGAAATTAATTGATGGTTATGATAATATGGTAATTAGAAGCTTGTTAATTTTGTTATTATGTTTTTGATTTTGATTGAATTGGTTAATTGATTTGAGATGTTAGTTTTAAGTTTTAATTTTCAAGTGTTATGAATGATTTATTGATTTGTGGTTTTGTATGTTTGTGATTTTCAATAGGCACCTGCCGAAAGAGTCAAAGCCCAGATGAAGCTTCAGCTTTCTGAAACTGGTAAGTCGATTGAAGATTGTATTGAAATTTTACTGAACTTAGTATGGCTGATATTACATAACTTGAAAATATTTGCTGCTGTGTACTTGTTTAAAAATGATTTTCTGATTTTTAGAGTTTGTTGTTTGGATCTACATTGAAAATTTAATTTTTGAATTGAATTGTCTCGCTGTGATATTCTCGCACTAGATCATTTTGTATAAGAAACTGAGTTAGGTTGCCACTATTTAGTAATTAGTGATGTATATTATATTATATTAAACTGTTTCATACTTAATGTGTTGTTAGAAATATTGTTGCTTCTTAGCTTTGCCAAATGAGATAGTTAATCCATATTTTGTTGATTCTCATTTATAACATACTTTTAAATTCAGCTGCACGGGATTCAGAAAAAGGTGTTGGCTGGGAGCGATTTGAATTCGACAAGTATGCCCCTCTTGACGATGAGGAAGCTGAAGGTCTGATTTGTTTTATAATATTTTTATTATGAATATAATTGTATATGTGGGATTTCTGTCCCTTATCCTCTCATCATAATATCTTCCAATCAATCCTCTTTGATTATGATAGAACTCCTAAGATAACCCAATTCTATATGAGGGGACAGGGCTAAACAATACCAAACATAGGGAAGTCTAAGAGGGAGGTGGTCCAACTGAGTAACCACCGGCTGAGTTGGCTGTCAGTGGCGTCTAGGGTTGTGATGCGGTTGAGTGAATATTATGGAGGAGTGAGGCAAGAGAGCCGGTAGACTGGAATTCAGTTGGAATCCTTGAGAGAGACTAGGCCTCTCGAATTGCTTGTACTATCTTCATCTTTGTAATTTTTGTGTAGAATATCCAGTTATGCTATTCCTTATTATTTACATTACATACTGATTTTCCTACATTTCCACAATATAACAGAAGTTCTGTTCGTTATTATTTATGGTACCTATAAGATTACAATTCCTTTCTTTGGATAAGAAACTTGAACATGTTTTGTTAGCTGCTTGTTCTGCGTTCTTGGTAACAGTGACCAGAATACTCTTGCATCGGTTTTACATTTCTCATTTTGGTTTAGACATTATTTTGGACTCTATGACATTTACCGGTAATGCAGTTGTTGATCATCAATTTACCATAGTTTTCTTATTGGTTCAAATGGTTTGTGCATGTTGTCAAGTGGAAATTACTTTTAACGCCTTTCTCAGCATTGAGTTGTGTAATTATATATATATGCTTGCCAATCATTATACCTGTAAATTATTTGTTTGCGTGTTTATTAATAGTTTATACTTTTGCATCATTCTTGTCGTAGACAAAGCTTTTGCGTCATTAAATGATGATCTCTCTAGCTATATTTGCCTGTGATTGACAATGAGTAACGGTAGGTTTGGGTATTAACTTAATATTGGGTTGTACGTGCCCTCCTATCTGCAGTTGCTGAAGATGATGCATCCTTAGTCAAACACATTGGCCAGAGTTTCCGGTTTTCCGCAGTCGAGGTATGTTCATTATCGATTATGAGCCAATAGCCAAATAATTAATTTAACTCCTTGTTTATATGCACTCTTGGCCATGTAGACTGGATGTATAAATTGAATTCATATTCTTATGCAGTCCAAACGGGAAGAACAGATTCAAGCTGCTCACGACGAAGCTATGTTTGGTGCTACAACAGCTCCTCCGCCTCCGCCTCCCACCAGTACCGACAGCGAGCCTGAAAGAGAGAACGAGAAGGAAGTTGATAATAAAAAAGACCTGGCTTCAAGCCTCTTAAGTGAAACAGTGAGTGATTTGTATACCACAACAGACACGGATATGCATGACAGATAATTCTAATAATCATTGTATTTGGTTTCAGGTGCTGGCCAAGCAAAAGGGGTCTTGGCGTGACCGGGTTCGTCGGCCATAAAGCTTGCACCTTGAAGGTGATGCTTCTGATGGAAAAGCCGGCCAAATATCACATGAATATTGTAGCATAACAATCAATTTTGCAATTGGAATTATTGTGCAGTACTGCAGTTTGCTTGATTTCTATATGTATGAGTAGGCCTTAACTATGTATACATACAGCTTGTATATATGGCTTGTAAGTTATTGCCATTATTTTCCAGCATACGCCTGTAATGAAGTTGATGATTAAAACGAGGAGTGGAATAAACACGTTAGTGTGATGGTTAGTTATAAAAAAAACAAAAAAACTGTTTCAGAAATAGTAAATTTTAGAGGGAATGCCTGGAAATAGCATAGTGAATTTAAAGGATGATGATGTGAATTTAAGGGATTAGGGATGTATCTGAAGCATTTAAGCAGGGTAGGCTGTTTGTTGAGGTCCCAGTATTGATTTGGCAGCCGGCACGAAATTGTTTGCCCTCATCCTTGATGATAGGAAAAAATGAATAATCATGGAATGATTTCATTTTCAAACATGGTCTTTTTGGTCAATTGCAGTAATGAGTCTCGTTTTGTCATGTGAACATGAAAAAAGACATTAAGGGCAATGCAAGAGTTTTAACAGTTATTGCTTTCATTTGATGTGTGGTTCAACTATCTCGGACAGTACATTAAATTAAAGGCCACTGATGTTGTTCTTCGAGACACTCATAAATAAGCTATATATAGTGCCAACAAAACAAGACATACTAATTTCGGAAGAATTTGAATTTCAATTATTGGATGGAATAATTTTTTCGTTGTGTCATGCTGATAATGTTTTTAAATATGAAATTGTGTATTTAATAGTATAAAAAATTGAATATTTAAAAAGTTGAATGCTTAAGTTTTAAAATTTTGTTTCTATAGTCTCTATGTTCTTAACACCTAAAAAATTGAGATTTTTAGAGGTTAATTTAAAGTAAATCTAAAATTTTAAGGTTTTGTCCTGGCTAACTAAATTTTTTGACTTCGCCGCTGGTGAAAATGAAGAGAAATAATTATAGATTCATGTTAAACAAGCAATTCATTTTTTAGGACTATTTGACCATGATCAAAAGTGTTGGGAGCTTAAACCCAAATAATTTCATTTTAGGTTACTATGAGATGTGCATAGAGTTTCAAGTGAAGTGTTGTTAACCACTCCTCTAAATGTTTAAAATTTTTACCACTTAAAACAATTCATTATTGTTTCAATCTCATTTATTTAGATTACCATGACATTTAGTTGAAATTTTTACTATTTGACTAATTTCTATCGAATAACCTGTAAAACACTCGAGATAAATTCTCTACTTCAAATCAAATTCCTTTCACATGAACTAAAAAACAAACTCATAATCATATGCTTAAAAATCAAAGATACCACCTAAATCAATTCAATTAGTAAATTTTTTTAGTTACGTCAATTCAATTAAATCTATTACCCAACAAAATAACTTAAATCCATTTTCGACAAATAACCTGTAATTCATTTTTTTTTGACAGACTGTAATATTCATTTTTTTTAAGAACGAATAAATCCTTAAAAAAACAAAAGAGCGAATAAATCCAAATCAATTAAATATATATTTTAATTAGTTTGATTGAAAACTACTCCACGTAACCCTAATGGAACTGATGGATCATAGTATCATTGAGGATAAGCACACGCATCAAAAACAATTCAAAATTTGGAGGTTGCGGCTGGCGCGTGGCACCGGTAACTGATTATAAATCAATCAATAAATAAAAATTAAATTAAATTCATAATTATTTTTGTAATTAAATTCACAATTTTTTTTTGTAATTAAATTTATAAATTAATTAATAAACAAATTCCCGCTTAACCGAAAACAATTAATTTTCCCCCAAGCACTTAACTGAAAGATTTCAAATAATCAAATCAAAATAAAAAATAAAAATAAAAATCCAAAAAGATTCTTCCCTCTCAACACAACTCGTAGTAATAAAAACCCTTAAAACCAAAACGAAAACCAAAATCAAAAATTTGGATCCAAAAAAACGCTCGCTCCCATCAATTTTCAAATTTGTAACCCGCCACACACACTCCGCTCTCTCCCTCCCACCCTTAAATATATCTCAACGGCTCTGTCGTTTTCCCCATAACAACATCATCGTTCTTTCTTTTCTCTCTTCAATTTTCATCTTTCTCTTCCCTCCAAATTTTCGAATTTTCAGATCCATGGCTTCTTCCTCAGATCCTCATTCTTCCAGACACCACACTTACGATCGTAAACAAAAATCCCTCGGCCTCTTGTGTACCAAGTAATTCAATTCACCATCACTCTTTCGATTAATTCTTTTATTCATCGGTTAATTTAATTAATCGGTTCAATTTTTCGATTTTGTTTTTGTTTTTCAATTGCAGTTTCTTGAGCTTGTATAATCGAGACGATGTTCGTTTAGTTGGTCTCGACGATGCCGCTGCTCGCTTAGGTAATTATAATTTTAATTACAATTACGATTTAATTATAATTGAAAAATTAATAAATTAAATTAGATCTAATCTAACAGTTGTTTAATGTTTTTAGGTGTTGAGAGAAGACGGATCTATGATATTGTTAATGTTTTGGAGAGCATCGGGGTTAGTTTTGTTTGTTTTTGTTGTTTTTAGTGTTAATTGTTGTTGTTGTTGTTGTTGTTCAATGATGTTCCAAGGTTTTTTAATATTTGTGTGTTTGTGTGTTTTAGGTTCTTGCAAGAAAGGCTAAGAATCAGTATACATGGAAAGGTTTTGGGGCAATTCCTGTTGCTTTGCAGGAGCTCAAGGTAATTTCAATTATTCAATTCAATTTTGTAGTTTAATTTTTGGGATTTAATTTTTTATTTTTTTATTTTTGTAATTGTTTTTGATTTTTTTAAATGGGTTTTTAGGAAGAGGGATTATGGCAGAATCTGAATTCACAAGAAGGTGGCAATGAAGATACAAAGGTGGGTTTTTATTTTTATTTTTATGATTCATAATTTTTTTCAATTGGGTTTATTAGGTTTTGGTATTAATTAATTAATTAACCTTGTGATTTAGGTTTCTGATGAAGAAGATGAAGATGAATCGTTATCACAACCCAATGGAAGTCAGAGTGAATCATTATCACAACCTAATGGAAGTCAGACTGAATCATTATCCCAACCTACTGGAAGTCAGAGTGACAATTTGAACCCTAATTCTGCTTTTCCCAGATCTCTGAAAAATGGTAACTCTTTTTAACAAACATGTTTTTAAGATATATGGTCATGTGTTTTTGTTGTTGTTGTTGTTGTTGTGGTATATGATATTGTTTTGCCTCTTAATTAAATAGTAACCTCTTTAATTGATTTTTGAAACTTTGAAGTTGTAATTGCATTGGTTCATTAAAAAAAAGGCTTAGCAGTTTATTCTTCTAAATGCATTGTCACTAGTTTAATTTTTTTTTCCTTCAACTTTTGTGTCACTCAATTGGTCTTGTAATGATTTAAAATATCATCATGATTTTGTTTTGTTAAGGAACAACAAGAGTGATGATGATAAGTTGAACTTTTGAGGAACTACTTGAATAGCAGAACAGAATTTTTGAAACATGGGTTTGGAACCAAGTTTTCTAGTAACTTAAGTTTTAGCCAACTTTATGTTGAGAATTGAGTTTACAAAAGCAATTTTCTCTGTATATTTAAAAATAATCTTTGATGTCGAAATATGTTTGTAAATATCCCCAACTTTAAGCTAAACAAGAGTCCAATCCAGTTTTACTGGGCATGCATAAGTTGAGGGGTCTTCAACTTTAATATAAATACACACTAATACCTTTTCGTTTATATTTTTAAGGTACTATTGTACTCAACCTAAATCTAAACAAACAGTTATTAGAATTTTCTACATATTGTATTCGATACTTGATACTTGATTGAATATTTGTATTATGTCTTATTATCCTCAAAAAAATCCTAAGTCTCATCAGATTTTGTTCAAGGTTTTATGAGCTTTTGTTTATTTAGGGGTTAGGAAATGACATTTATACTTGAACAAAACAACTTCTAAAATCATATGAGACAGTTAGTGACTGTGACTACTATGAAATTATCATACTTCTTTAAAAATCCTTGCATTTGCATTTTGGGGCTCACTTTTACTACAATGTTTTGCAGATAGAAGGGAAAAATCTCTGGCGCTGCTTACTCAGAACTTTGTGAAGCTCTTTGTCTGCTCTAACGTGAGAATTGCCAAATTTCTTTTACATTATAAGTTGATTTATGTCTTTATTATCCATCTGATATGTTAAGAATCTTTATTAACAATAATCATTCTACTCTATAGCTGGAAATGATATCCCTTGATGATGCTGCAAGGTTGTTGCTTGGAGATGCATATAATTCATCAACAATGAGAAGTAAGTAACAGTAGAATGATTCGCCAACTTATCAGTTTTCATTTACAAATGAATCAGCATTGAACCTTATCACTTACTCTCCCATTTAATTTGTCTTTCAGCAAAAGTTAGGCGCCTTTATGATATTGCAAATGTGCTGACCTCCATGAACCTCATTGAAAAGGTGATATATTCTTCACAGTTTCCATTTTATATTTGTTTGTTAATTTGTTTAAGTCTACCATTAGATGGTAGTGAGAATGAGTTACATTTGCGTTGTTCTGTTTATTGATTATTGTCACTCTACAAATTGATGCAGACTCATACCACAGATACCAGAAAACCAGCATTCAGATGGCTAGGCTTAAAAGGGAAGACATGGAATGAAGCATCACTTTACAATTCAAAACAAAATGAATCTAGGAAAAGGGCATTTGGAAATGATGTCACAAACATCAGCTTTACGAGGAATAGAACTGATTTGTTCATGGGTGGGGACTTCAGCCAGAACCTTAAGAAGCAAAAGACAATGGAAAATGACAGTGGGCTATGTCAGGATGATAAGAACAACATGAAACAAGGCGCAAAACCGATCAACTATCAGTTTGGTCCTTTTGCTCCAGCATTTGTATCCAAAGCCGGAACCTCAGACAATAAAGCGAAGCAGGTGCATAACTGGGAGAGTCTTGCTGCTGAACATTGCCCTCAATATCAAAACCAAGGCAAATAAGTACTTTAATCTTTGCAAAACAAATACAAATTTGACTTATTTTTTCACATTAGTCATCATTAATTATTTCATTGTACTACTATTTTGCACCATGTGACACTTTTCTTTTGATACTTATTCATCAATTGGGAAGATTTATGATGTTTAATCTTTATAGTTTATACAATGCGGCTTGATTACTGAAATATGTTATTGAAAATTCAACTGATCTGGTATTGTTTACTTTTGATGCAGCTTTGAAAGAACTTTACTCACATTACATGGATGCATGGAAATCATGGTACTCTGAAGTTGCTGGGAAGAGATCTACTCAAGTTTTGTAACTTATATATCCAACAAAATCAAATAAAATTGTTTTTTTTCGTAGAGAGATTATCATCCATTGTAAGATGCATTTTAGATGTTCCAACTTAGAGATATCATGTAAGGATTTTTTAGCCGCCATACTTGGTCTAATATCATATTAGCCAGTTCTTGGAAGTTTTATATCACACCTGTTTACCATAAAGTTTCAACCCTTCATGCAAAGGAAAATCTTGTGAGCTATCTTGTCTACAGATTTTAATTGAAGAAAGTCTTAAATATAAGTTGCAAGTAGGTGCAACTTAAATTCATTATTTAATTGGGTCAAATTGGTCTCTTAATTCTACATGCTACTGGCCTATGAGAGTCAAACACTTTATGAGAAATTTTCTTAACTGATTTAAGTAGACACAGTTAATGAGTACTAGTATTCTGTAAACATACGAATATATTAAATGCCAATCTCAGTTAGATTCTTGAATGAATCTTTTTTTCTGTTTGAGTTTGACATTTAAAATTTTCAAAATATATTAGATTCAATTTATTATATTTTTGGTCACTCATTTGCTACATTAAATAAAATTAATGAGAGTAGAGTTTTTTTTTAACATGAACAAGTCTAGAGTTATACTACAATTAATGGAAATGATCAATTTTATCTAGTTTGTAGAATTGGAAGAACTAATTTGATCTAGTTTTATCATTTATTTTTTAATGATATTATCATTGTTTTAAATTTTTAATAGAATTATAAATTAATAATTCTTCGATAGATTGTTTCATAAAAAATATTCTTCCAGAGATTACTATCATTCAAACTAATTTTTATGCCTACAAGGTTGTGTAACTTTCGTTAATATTCTTCTGAGATGCACAGTAACACATCTATTCATTGTTTGTTTTCAATTTAGTGGACAAAAATATTATTAAAGTAACATGGATTTTCCACAATTTGTTGCAGAGTTATATGCCTCTAAGAGGATGTCCAGATGCTCTTAATTTATCAAAATAAAATAAAAGATGCCTCTAAGTTGTTTGTAAATTTGGAGGGGAAGGGGAGAGGTTGAAAACAAGAAAGGATAAACAAGAAAAATAATTAGAAAGAATAAACAAATGTGACTATTTTGTTTTCACTCTGTAAGTAAAAAAATAATCATAAAGCAAATTTGAACATGTTTGGATTTTATTGAGTACTATAATTGCTTGTGTCTTAAATGAATTTAACTTGATTCAGATATGTATTTTTTGCAGTCAAACATGATTTTTAGTTTGAAATATAATTGTTTCACTTATTAAGTTATTATATTCAATATTTATTAGTATTTAACATTCAACTCATCCTTAATCTCTATTATTAGGATGACCAATTGTAAAATGATTTTCCAATGTTTATTTTATATTTTTAATTTAAGTTGTCTCCATAGTAGTCTCAGGGTATTTATTTGTCTTTTTCTTTCACAATGACAAGTCTCGTATGCTTTGTGAATACTTCCACCTATAGTTAACTCGAAAATTTTATTTCATTAACATATAACTTAACTCAAAATGAAATTGCTTAAAACACATGTTATTTAACCTGCTAGGTACCCAGTTAGCGTGTGTTTGGAAACTTTGATTTCCATTGTTGCCTGGTAGAGTTTGCACACATCGTGTTCGATGGTTTAGCACCGCATATTCAAACACATACTTAGTCTAACAACGACGTGATTCCTTTGACTATGTCGCAATGAAAAAGTATACGGAAACCTCGAGTCTTGAGATGTGATTATTAGTGAAACCGCTCGAGACTTATTGGCTAGCGTTCTAAAATAATTGAACCCGTGATAGTAAAGGCAGATGTGATGTGAGGATAAAATTAAACCAAGAGGAAGCCATAAAACCAAATCAAATTTAAAACTACCACCATAAACTTGAGTGCAACCAGTTCCATTGTTTTACAAAGACATTATATATATGCCTTCCCACCTTAGGTTCATAGTCATAATTTGGTATTACCCAACCCTTATTCATGTCAGTTTGTAGATACCTATCACAGTTTTGCAGGAGGTTGGTACCAGCCCCATGGTTCCTCAGAGATATACTGAGTCACTTGCTTCACGCTCAAGTAATTGTCAAGTCCCCTGAAAAAAATTAGTAAAAAAAATCAGACTCAAGCTCAAATAAGATTAGAGGGACTATTTATTGATGTTATTAATTTAAACACGCAGACAAATTAATCCATATCATGTATAATTATTCCAATTTTACAGTGCAACTGCATGGGATGCACAAGTGCCATGATCTGTTCATATCTTTATTGACTGTTAGATTTAATTTAGTAGTATAGGATCTAATGACCATTACACTGTCAACAGGGAACGGTACTACCACTAGTGCATTTCAACAATCTATAGACTTAGACTTCACCTTATTATTGTGGGTTTCTTTTGCATATTAAAAAGTTGTGATCACTAATCACCTCTTCATCCAGAGAAAAACAAATAAAAAGAAAGGTATTTAAGAAGACTTTCACATTTACTAGTTTCAGTAAATAGAGCCATACCATTCTCCTAGTTCACGGCCAAAACCACTACGTTTAATGCCTCCCCATGGGGCCTGAGTAAAGCATGGCTGAGAGCAATTGACCCATACGATTCCGGCCTTAAAAGCCTACATCAGAAAAAAATAAAATAAGTAATTGCAGCAACAATCCATTTATTTAGTGTTTTTCTGTAATAATCTATGATCATTCTCACCTTAGTAATGCGCTCACATCTTTCTAGATCATTTGATATTACAGCAGCACCTAAGCCATAGCTGTAGAGGACCAGAGTATACAACTTAGATACCAATCCACAAATGAAGGAAAAACTGTATATAGATGAAGTTAATATTAGTTCGCAGAAAATCAACTCACATAGTGTCATTTGCTAGATCAATAGCTTCTTCCTCGGTGCTAAACGTTTTTACACAGAGAACAGGTCCAAACACTTCTTCTTTCCAAATTTGCATAGAAGTAGTCACATCAGTTATGATGGTTGGTTCAACAAAAAATCCTTTCTTTAGATGCTGCCATTGCATTTGAAAAATGTAATCAATTATCATGGAAATTGCAGAAATACCTAATTGAACACACTTGCACAGAAAGCATAATCATACCTCTGGTCGAGACCCACCGGTCAAAATGGTTGCACCCTCACTCTTAGCATTTGAGATAAACTTCAATATTTTATCATACTGAAACATATAATGTGAATATTAGATATCACATAATAATTGTTCAAGACAAATATGCTTAGTATAACTAAAATATTTTTATTTGCCCGACCAGAAAGGAAGCTACATTATGTGGACATAAACAATCATAAAGTATACATAAAAGTAAAACCAAGCTTCTCAGGAGGCTTTATATCAGTCCATAATACAAGCAAATTGACATATTTCTTGCTGATATCATATTTACCGATACATTTTCATTGAATATGAAGCAATTTGAACAAACAAAAGCATGCCGGTCTTTTACTTTAGTTAGTCCAAATCTATTAAATATATAGCATATACAGATATGGGAAATGAAAATATACCTGTCCTTCACTAACAACAGGTCCTAGCCTGCAGCCTTCTTCCAAGGGATCTGAAATTTTGATGTTTTTGATCCATTTCACAATCCTATTCAAAAATTCTGTTGCTATACTTTCCTGAAATAAGAGTATTTTAGCTTATCAGTTTCACAGAAGAACGCCAACAAAATCCCTACTACCAATTTGTCTGACAAAGTTCTAGCACAATTATAGTTAGCATGGTCACTTGTCAGTCCCATATATGTAGACAAAGAAAAAATCGTAAATGAAAGTTACAATTACTTGTTTTATGAGATAGTGCAAACGTTTATGGAAGGAGCGGGATCTATCAATTATACTTACATGTACAATAAGACGGGAAGTTGCACTGCATATCTGACCATTTGTCCAGAAGCAACCAAAGATTGCCCATTCAGCAGCTTTAAATCATGGAGAAAGAAAGGGGATCAGTACATTAAGCAATAGGTAATTGATAAAATTTAATCATCCTCAATCAATTGTTTAGGAAACGCGCCACCACAAATACAATGCAAGCAAATATGGGCTGTTCATAACTAAATAGTTATACTAGAGAAGCCACTGACCCTTATCAAGGTCAACGTCCTCAAAAACAATTAACGGGCTTTTTCCACCAAGCTCCAGCGAAACAGGCTGCCAGGAAACCACAAATTTGATATCACAGCAGGAACTCGTGAAAAATAGGAAATAAAAATATGAATAGGCAAAAAAAGTTCCAAATTCTTCCCGATGTGTGTTCTTCATTTCATTAAAACAACAAAAAATATGAATTACACATAATTTGCAGAGAGTTCTTCTTAAAAATACCTTGACCAGCTGAGCAGCAGCTGTCATAATTTTGCTCCCGGTTGCAGAGCTTCCAGTAAAAGCAATCTGTTACAAATGTCAAATGTCGGTTTGATCAAGGGATCATAGTATCTTTAAAACATGATAGCAAAACGAATACCAGACATAGAACAAGATATGACCCTGTATAACTCCAAATATATAAAAATCTAAAAATAAACGAACCTTGTCAACATCAGGATGTGATGCTAATGGAGCACCAGCTTCAGGGCCTAATCCAGTGAGAATATTTAAAACACCAGGCGGAAGTCCCACCTCTTTGCATATTTCTCCCAACTCCAAGCAGGTTCTAAAATTGTAAATATAAAACACGATAAGAACCAAACAAACTAAAGAAGCAAGATTGTAAGAGTTGATAAGAACATAACATACAGAGATGCCAATTCAGATGGCTTCAATATCGCAGCACATCCAGCAGCAAGAGCAGGAGCAACCTTCCACGTAGCCATTAACAAAGGATAATTCCTAAAACATTTTACTAAGCATTAATTAAACAACACTCAACACTCAACTAGCAATCAGTAGCACTATTCCAGTAAAACAAACACAACCAAGTGCGAACACAAGATTTTATCGATGACAAAAAGTTTAAATTGCAATATCAAATTTGGCAATTCCTCAACTCAAAAGATTGTGAACACAAAATCAGCAATCCAGCCAAATCTCAAGCCGATGAATTCAGATCGCAATTCAATCCAACGGGCAAGATTTGTCTGGATTAACCGGATGAAAATCAAAATAGTAACTAAATTACTACCAAAAAAAGATTAAATAAGAACCTTATGAATACATTATACATATGCAATTATTAAACGAACGAAGAAGTAGAAGCAAATAGTACAATACCACGGAGTAATTAACCCAACAACACCAATAGGCTCTCTAAGAACATAACTCTTGAATGTATCCATTGGAAGAGACACAGGAGCCTTTTGCTTTGAATCCAATTTTTCAGCAAGATCAGCATAAAACTCAAAACAACCAGCAACATCATCCTACACACAAAATTTCACAAATAAATTAAAAAAATAATAAAATTTTCATTTCACAATGTCAAATCATTAACAGTAGAGTTAGTTAGTAGTTAGTTATACGGCGCCTTTGTTCTGTAGTCCTCTTATATCAATCAGTCTTTGTTCGTCTTGTGCAGAGACAAGATTATTTCTAATATAGTTACATTACAACTGGTGGTACTTACAATGTCCCACGCGGCTTCATCGAGTGGTTTACCAGAATCAATAGCTTCAAGCTTAGCGAGATGAGGTTTTTTCTCAGTAACTTTGGCGGCGATGGCGCGTAGATAGTTGGCACGAACAGCGCCAGAAGCAGAAGCCCAATCGGCACCTTTGTTACGGGTGAGGGCAGTTTTAGCGGCGGCGACGGCGAGGTCTACATCTTCCTTAGTAGCCGCCGGAATATCACCTGAATTGAATCATAAAAAATTGAGATTAAGATAATTGATCTAACGGTGAGAATGAAAGAAAAGTAAAAATGGAGAAGGAAGATTGAACGGACCGATGATGAGTTGAGTGGAAGGGTTGATGACGGGAATTCGTTTGTTAAGGATTGGAGTTTTCCAGTCACCGTTAATGAATAACTGTCGAGTTGGGATCGGAGTAGCCATTTCTGGTATTTCAGATCAGTGTACGAGTTGCTGATATTGTTGACTCACCTCAGCTGAACTACTCAGCTAAATAAGGTTTTTTTTGTTTTATTTATTTTTATATATTTTTTAATCTTTTTTCCTTTTTCTGATCGTTTTCTTTTCTTCACATCTTTGTGGTGTTTGGACATTGGATTATAGAAGTTTGATTTTTTTCTTTGTTCCCTTTTTGGTAATTTTATATTAGACAATAACCAAGACATTAAACTCATTAACAACGAATTCGATTTTTAGTAAAATTTCATTTTTAAAATATATTAGGCTAAATTGTACTCCCTTGTGTTTTAAAAACTTGCGATTTTGGCCCTTTTGTTTTAAAATAACACTTATGGCCCTTTATATTTAGTCTCTTTTGCAAGGTATGGGACTTGAGCTTTACATTGGAAGTATGAGATTTCAATGTGGGGTTATAAAACTTTGGATTCTTCAACAACGATAATTAGTTTTTGTGTTGAGTTTCAAGGTATGGGATTTGAGCCGCACATTTGAAGTATGGGCTTTCATTGTGGGGTTGTAAATCCAACTACAACTGCTAGTTTTTATGACGTGATTCTTTTAAAGTTCTTATCAATTGAGTTCAGAGGTGAACTCCATGCATCTCAGCCGTAAACGTGTGACATAAGTGGTGTTATGGGGATTTAGTTGTTTTGGTAGTCGATGGCGTAGGGGTATGGCTATTGATGTAGTTTTGATTTTTGTATCTTATTGCTCTTTTGTACTTTTTCTCGCTATTTGTATATTTTATACTAATGGTCGAGTATTATAATATATAATATATTTGCCGATTCAAAAAAAAAAAACATTGACGTAAAGAGTTACTTAAGACCATGCACAATGGTTACACCATTCAATACCCAATTTTTTCACTTTTTACACTCCACATCATCTCTCAACTCACATTTAACTTTTATCTTCTCCAATAGTTTTTTCATTCAACACTCTACCCCACCACTTTCTCTACCCCACCACTTTCTCTATCCCATCACTTTTTATTTCATATTCTTTTTTAAATTTAAATTTTTGTTTTTATAATTAAATAAAATTATAATTATCGATTAAAATTAAATTAAAATAATAAACACATAATAAAACTTATTTAAATGATTATTGAGATTCATTTTACTAAAAAAACACTTAAACTTCATAATTAACACTAATAAACACTCATAATATGATTAAGGTAGAAAAAAATTCGATTTTTTTTCCTGTGTCCAAATCAAATGGACCAAGTCTCTATTTATAGAGAAAAAAAAATTACGAATTTTGGTGAAAAAATAAAAAAATAATTTGCAGTGAAATAATTGAGTTTAAAGATAAGGATACAATTAAAATCCGGTTGCCCAATAAGGAACTGCCACGCGTTCCACTCTATCCTCTCTCTCATTTCTTTCCGCGTCCCCTCTGTCCCCCACGCGCTCTGTCCCCGCGTGTTATGCACGCGCCGGATTTGAAGCAATCGCACGCTGCCGCGTGTCCTGGCGGGTCAGATTCACAAGGGATGATTCTGCTCAACTTTGGGCTCTTAAAATTGAATATTTTTTCTATTTTTTTCTGACCAACAGTGATTCAACATGGGTCTAAATGGACCATTGAACATGGTCTAAGTGATAAAGATGCCACATCATATTCTATTTAAACCTAATAATTAAAATTAAAAAAAAAAACAAATAGCAATGAAAGAAAGGAAGAGATGTATATTTTAGGCTATATATAAAGTACAGGTGTTTCTAAAAGAGAGTAAGCATAAGCAAACACAAATAAACCTACATGAATATTTACATTCAGAAATATATATTCAACTGTCATAAAGTAACTAAAATGCTAATGTTACAAGTGCAACAAGCAGGTATGCAATTAAACGCCAAATAGACCACATGATATAACCAACAACAAACTTTTCCAAAATAAGATATCAAGACACAATGTGCAAGGATAAACCGAGAATCACATTTTACCCATAGTTTACGCACCATACAAAAATTTGCATGATATAGTTGCATCATTAGTTTATATACTTTAAACCATAGTTTCACTTTAAATTAAATATTTGTTCAACATAAAACACGTGATTTCTTCCTTTCTTCCGTTACTTTTTTTTAATTATTATTTTTAATTAGAATCTGATGTGACATTTTCATCATTTAAGTAATTCACAACGTCAGCGTTGACTTGATAAAAATTGATTTTTGCAAAAGTAAGTTAAACATAAGGGGTCATAAGTGCTATTTTAAAACATAAATACCAAAATCGCAAGTTTTTAAAACATAAGAGGCCAAAAGTACAATTTAATCAACATATTTTTGTTTGTTAGTTGTAAAAACAAAAACAAATTATTAATTCATTTATTATTAGCGTGGTAGTATGACTAACAGGTAAAGAACTTTGAAGATGTCAAACCATCCTCTTTTGCAGAGTTTAAGCTTATGTATCTTGTATGACTCTCAAACACTTGGAAATTAGCCTTAATCAAAACTGTTGTGAACGGTCCAAAAGATCTCAACTCCGGTAGAATGTGTACGGTGGCGTATGGTGGTGAATGTGGCGGCTTAGCTCCTTAGACAAGGGGGGGGTGCCTGCAAGAAAAGGGACTCCGACGCCCAAGTCAGTATGTGAACAAGATGAGAGAATTAGGGTTATGAATCGTACCTAAGGGTGGTGTAAAACCACATATTTATAGGCAAAAGTAGGAGTGGATAAGGACGGATTCCGTGTAGGAATCGCGACCGTTGAGCCGTTGGGCGGTTCATCCAACGGTCCATAGTCTGCTTCTAGATCCTTCCGTGTAGGGCGTGTCCATGGTAGCGTTACTGTGGAAAGCCCTTCTTTTGTACGAAGGATAATGACTGCTCCTTTTGGGCTTGGATGGGTGATGGGCCGTGTAGTCCATTTGAGACATTTGGGCCTTTGGCCAGTCCAGAACAGTTGCCCCCGAAGTCAATTGTTTAAGTTATTAAATATTGACTTATATGTGTCTTGATGTCCGTTAAGAATCTTCTGCAAAGTTAGTCTAAAATAGCATAAAAGTGAAATAAAGAATTTGGAAAAACTAAGACTTACCTCTAGGATTACTGTACCCTATTTATATGCCCCCGGGTACAGCATCCGTCTAGACTTTGTATGTGTGATTGGAATTGTAGCCGGGTCCATGTCTTTGGGAAGATGTACCGTTTCGCGTGTTTCCGTCAACAAATGACAGCTGTTGTGCATGAGAGGTCGTGGTGGCGTTTAGTGTGAACACGTGCCCCTATTACTGCGCCGTCGTCAGCTTTTAAATAGGGTACTTGAGTGGTGCGTTGTTTCGAGGCGATCATCTGGGCCGTTAATTCAAATTTTTCGTCTTCCTTTGATCTTGGCCACAGAACGTGGTTTCCAACGGCTTATAAATACCTGTTGGTTACTTCATATTCTTCTTTTCGTTGTCTTTGCTTTCTGAATCCTAATTTCTTTGCTCCGGCGATTCTTGCGGCGATTTCGTAAACTTCAGTTCTTTGCACCGATAATCCCTACTTTCGTTCCGAAGAATCTTCTTTTTTCAAAGGTACCTTTCCTTCTCTTTCTCGCTCTTACATTTTGCTTTCTCTGTTTGTATCATTATGGCCAATACAGGAAATGTTATGGTTTCGAATGAGGATACTGGGATGACATATGAACAGGCTCGCTGTAATGAGCGTGATGTCTTTCACATGTCTGTCAAACATGTTGAACTGCTTTTTCCTAAGCATAAAGAGGAAATTTTGTACGACGGCCTGACCTATCATTATGTTGATAATGATCATGACATGGTTGCTGTTAGGTTTAGTAATCCTTTTGTACAGCGTCGTAAACTTGGATTAGAGTCGAAACTTCTTCAGATGGGAGATTCTGCTTTTTCTTTGAGTAATACTGAATTTGAGAAGTATCTTAAGGCTGCTATCTGGACCCATTCTAACGGAGATGCTGAACTTGCTAGGTTAGCGGCGAAAGATATGGCTAGGAAGGGTAAGCGTGAATTGGAGTTTCCCAGGGATGCATCCAGATATGATTGGGTGGTTGAAGAGGCGGTTGGAACGTCATCTGTCTATACGGAGGAAGAATCCGTAAAGGGAGCATTTACAGAGGTGGGACCCTCTGCTGATTGGGAAGCTCACATTCCTCCTGCTAATGCGAGGATATGTTCTTGCGAATACCCGTGTTGCGGTGTTCCGATATCAGAAGCTTTAGCAAAAGTCTTTGGGGTGCGCTTCCCCTTTACGGAATTTGAGATAGGAATGTTCATACACCTCCGGTTAGCGCCTTCTCAGATTCATCCGCTCTCTTGGGGTTTTATGAAGCTCTTTCAATATTTTTGTGAATATAAAGGAGGTTCTCCGTCAGTTCCTCTTTTTATGAACATGTTCTATCTATCCCGCAGCAATGGGGATAAGGATTCCCGTCAGGGTTATGTATCTTTCCGTCAAAAGGAAAAAATCTTCAAGGTATACCAGGACTCCTATAAGTGGGATAGGGAGCGGTTTTATTATGTGATTCCTATCACTGAGACGGCTCACCGATCTCTCTGCCACCTTGCTTCTGACGGGTACGTGGGAGTCCCAGAGTTCCCAAATTTTGATGATTATTCAGGTTCTGATGAAGTCCCTGATGTAAATAAAAATCCCGGTGAGGGTTCTTCTCAACGACTTGTTGACCATGCTGCCTCTTCATCCGGTTCCAAGGGAAAGGATGTTCGTACGTGTAAATCCAAGTTTCCAAAGTATTGGTATCGTGGACACTTTGACGTTCTTACCAGCGACTACCTCTTCAAGGATAAGGATTTGTCCGACTCTGATCTTCAGATGAGAGATTCCTTGAAGAAATATTGGAATTCCTTGACTACGGGAAAGATTGTCAATGGGAAAGTAAAGTGGGTTCCCGGTCTTATTGATACAAGGGTTATCCTTCTTTGTGACGGTCATGCTTCCCGTGTTAAAGCTTTTGGTGAGATTTGTTAAACTGATCTTTGAATATTGCAATATGTTCTTGTGCTAACATTTCCTTTTTCCTTTGTAGATCAAATGTCTTTTGACGCTGCTGAGATCCGTAGGCTCTTCGAAGCTTCCCATGGTACTGCTTCTGGCTCTCAGCCTCCTGTTCCTCCGGCTACTCAACAAACTTCTTCAACAATTCCTCCTACTTCAACTGGTTCCGCCAAGACTTCTTCTGGTGGGAATACAGCTGAAGTCTCCAAAAAAGGTGCTTCGAAGAAGACTGACCCTGCTGCCAAAATTACTAGTGGTCCTGTCAAGAAAACTGGTTCTACCAGGTTTCCGACCAAGCCTTCGACCTCAAAGAAACAGGATCTTGTGCTCACATCCGCAACTACCTCCCAGCCGGGTGTTTCATCCAATCCTAGCGCCTTGTCAAGACCAAGTGCTCCGCTTCCTCCTCCTCAGCAGGATCCTCAATCAAAAATTCCCGTTGTTAATCTGGAAGAGGATGTTTCTAAGAAAGGTGATCCTAAGAGGAGGAGGCAAGATTCTGATTCCGGCTCTACGGAAAGTGATGAATCTTCGCCAAGGCGGAGGAAGCTGGTTCGTGCTGACGGGAAACCAGTATCAAAGAAGAAAAAGGTCACTTCCGCTGTGGTTATGTCCAGAGTCTCTCCGGGTTTTCCTTCTGCTTTCACATCTCCTGTGAAATTGGATAGGAAGCACTGTAGGGAGCTTCTCAACCAGGATGACGTTGAATATGTGCTAAAACTGGAACCCGTGGAGCGTCAACGGCTCTATGCTGAAGCTGCTGTGCAAAGTCGGCGTGCTGCTGCTTTGTTGCTAATGTCAGCCGCTGAAAAGACGGATACCTTTACTGCCAATGCTGTTGCGGATGAGCAGGAGAGGTTTGAAGATGAAATATTTCGGTTGAAGGTACTGTTGGAGAAAAGTGAAGGTGCTTTGTCCTTGGAGAAGAAAAACCATGGATTAGCTTGTGAAAGGTTGAAGAAAATTGAACAGGATCTTGTCAACACCAATGCTCTTCTCTCA
The DNA here is from genome assembly GCA_951804385.1 of Trifolium dubium. Lineage (NCBI taxonomy): Eukaryota > Viridiplantae > Streptophyta > Magnoliopsida > Fabales > Fabaceae > Trifolium > Trifolium dubium. Next base: position 51,160,161 of record OX638063.1, on the reverse strand, counting down.
AAGCTTCAAACTGATCACAATGTTGCCAATGCCAATGTTAAGAAGCTCAAAGGGGAACTTAATACGGCTAAGGATGATCTCCTGACCCGTGAAGCCCTCTTGAAAAGGGAGAAGGAGAAATATGCTGAATTGTTGACGGAAAAGGAATCTCTTGAAGAGCAAAAGAAAAAACTTGACAATGACTTGCTGTTGAAGAATAAGGAGGTTGAAGCTAAACAGGAGGCAGTTGTTGGTCTGCAGAATTCCCTGGCTCAGTTCGTTCAGGAGAATAATCAATACGGGAGTCCAGTGGAGCTTTGGAAACAACTGGAAGCCTCCCGGGAGAAGGAAGAAGAGTCAAGAAAGAGGTTGCATGACGGAATGCTTTCCGTGGGTAGTTTGATGGTCGAGTCTACTCGAAATATTCTTGATCAGGTGGAATTGTTTCATCCTGAGTTGAAGATTGACCGATCGAAATATCAATGGAAAGGTTTATTTGGCTGGAGAAGAGCCTGAAGCTGTTCCGTCATTCACCACTGGGGATGTTGTCCCCCCTCCTACTGAGGAATCCTCCAAGGCTGTTGAAGGGAAAGAGACTCCGCCTGAAGTTGTTCAGAGCAAAGACGTCGCTATGGAGAAACAATCCTTGGAAGAAAACAAAGTTTGAACTTGTAATTTATGCTTTGATTATTTTGAACCGGTGACTGTGTTCCCGGATTGGTTTGTAATTTTAGTACAATTTTGTGATTAATCACAGTACAATATTTCCGTTTATGAAATTGTCTTGATAAATTGCTCTAGCTTTATTTCTCTGTTGCGCTGTTTGTCATTCCCGTTTTGGGGATCTCTGTTGCAGGTGTGTATTTTATTTTCCGCTTAGGAAAAAACACAGGGAATTTGTTGACGGATTATTGTTTCCGTTTAAGAAATATACGTTCCTTGTTGAAAGGATGTAGCATTCGTGTAGCTATTTTGATAGCTATGACTTATGCATGAGTTATGTTTCTATAAATGCTTTGATTTATAGATGTAAATATTGAATTCTTATCTTAAGAACATTTGTTGTGTTTATGTGTTGCTTGTCCGTTTGCCTTATTTTTAAGGATCTTTTTCAAACGTATTGCTCCTTTGTTAAACATCTTTTGGAGTAGTATTCGTGCCTATGTTTCATAGGTCTTAAATTTGGCCTTTAGTTTAAGGTCTTACTGGAGTAGAGGGAGAATCTAGCCAAGAGTTCCCTTTTCCCCTATGAATGTGCGCTGCTTTCTGGTGGCTAACCGGAAAAGCCATTCATACATAGCCCGTTCGTGGGTCTTTGGCCCCCGTTGTAGAGGGTCTTTTGCCTTTCTTTGAAGGTCTTTATAGCGTTCAGCTGTTGGAAATAATTTTGAAGTGTAAAGACATAATTTCTGAATAATTCTTGTATATTAATTTCAAAATGAATACATGACTTCAACATGAATTTCATTAATAAACTCCGTTCTTGACCGGGTACAAAAAGATTCATCCGTGCCTTGACGGGATACAAAAGATTCATCCGTGCCTTGACGGGATACAATAAATTTAAAGTAAATTAAACTTTAATCGAAATGGTCTTCAACTGTAGTATTTCTTCATCTTTGCTGCGTTCCAGGTCCTTGGGATTGGTTCTCCTTTGAGGGTTTCCAGCTTGTAGGCGCCTCGGCCAGTGGAAGTGATGACTCTATAAGGGCCTTCCCAGTTTGCAGCAAGTTTTCCGTCAGAAGAATTTTTTCCGCCTACATTAGCACGACGGAGGATAAGGTCTCCGGGAGTGAATTCTCGTGATCGAACCTTCTTGTTGTATCTTGAAGCCGTTACTTTCTTAACGGCAGCTTCTGTTAATGCTGCATAGCATCTCTTTTCATCCAAGAAATCCAACTCTTGTTGGATAGCCATTGTGTTTTCTTCCTCGTTCAAAGGGTAAGCAGTTCTCCAGCTTAACTCGCCAATCTCCACGGGGATCACAGCTTCGGTTCCATAAGCCAGCCTGAACGGGGTTTCACCCGTCGTGGAGTGGGGTGTAGTTCTGTATGCCCATAAGACGTGGCAAATTTCTTCAGCCCAGTTACCTTTGGCGTTTTCTAGTCTCCTTTTCAAGCCTCTAAGTACGACTCGGTTTGCTGCTTCAGCTTGACCGTTTGTCTGAGGGTGTTCCACAGAGGAAAAGTGTTGTTTTATCTTGAAGTCTTCCATGAGTTCCTTCATTTTCCTATCTGCAAATTGAGTCCCGTTATCTGTGACGACGGATTGGGGGACTCCAAACCTAGCGAGGATGTTCCTTTTGAAGAATTTTATGATATTGCTTGCTGTTATTTTTGCCAAAGGTTCTGCTTCGATCCATTTTGTAAAGTAGTCCACCGCCACTATTAGGAATTTCAATTGCCCCGCTGCCATTGGGAAAGGTCCCAAGATATCCATTCCCCATTGGCGGAAAGGCCAAGGGATGGTGGTATTGTGGAGTTCTATAGGCGGGGAGTTGTGGATGTCTCCAAACTTCTGGCATTTGTCACAGTGTTTCACAAAGTTCTTGGCGTCAGTGACCATCGTTGGCCAATAATATCCCGCACGGAGCATTTTCTTCGCAAGTGCTCTTCCGCCTAGATGTTGACCGGCTATACCTTCATGTACTTCCTCCAGCGCGTACACGGCTTCTTCTCCTTCAAGGCATTTGAGGAGCGGGGTGGAAAATCCTCTCTTGTATAGCTGTCCGGCAACAATGGTGTAAGATGGTGCTCTTCTCTTTATCAGCGCTGCTTCATTCTGATCGGTTGGTAGTTCTCCTTTTTCTATGTATCTCACGATAGGTACTATCCATGAAGTATTGCTGTTGCTTCCGTCTAGAGTCATGACGGGTACTGTTTCCGTGATGCTTGGTTTGTCAAGAGTTTCTTGTATGAAGGAATGATTTACTCCGCTCTTCCTTGTACTGGCCAGTTTTGATAAAACATCTGCTCTGGTGTTCTGCTCTCTAGGGACGTGCATTATTTCGAATTCTCCGAAACGAGTGATAATTTCTCTTATCACTGTCAAGTATTTTTGTAATAAAGGCTCTTTGGCCTGTGCCTCTCCCTTTACTTGTGTAACCACCAGCTGAGAATCCGTCCTTAGTTTCACGCTTTTTGCTCCCATCTCATGGGCCAGCTTCAAACCTGCAATGCAAGCTTCGTACTCTGCTTGATTGTTAGTGGTGGTGAAAGAGAATCTCAGAGATACCTCCACGATTAGGCCTTCAGTGCTTTCTAAGATTAAACCGGCTCCGCTCCCTTTGCTGTTAGAGGATCCGTCTGTAAAAATAGTCCATTGCGTACACGGTTCGTTGGTGGCCGGAGTCATTTCCGCCAAGAAATCAGCAAAGGTTTGAGCTTTTAACGTCTTCCTTGATTCGAAAGAAATGTCAAATTCAGACAACTCCACGGACCATCTAGTCATTCTTCCTGCTAGATCTGGTCTGAATAGTACCTGCTTCAAAGGTTGGTCAGTTCTCACAACTATCGGATGAGCAAGGAAATACCTTCTTAGCTTCCGTGCAGCTGTTACCAGAGCCAAGGCTACTTTTTCAATTCTCTGGTATCTCACTTCTGGTCCGGCAAGGGCTTTGGATATGAAATATACCGGATTTTGGTTCGTCCCGGCTTCTTTTACCAACACGGCACTGACTGCTTCAGCGGACACGGCTAAGTAAAGAAACAATACTTCATCTTTCATTGGCCTGGATAGGACCGGTGGTTGAGATAACACTGTTTTCAAACGATCAAAAGCTTTCTGGCAGTCTTCGCTCCACACGAAATCTGATTCTTTCCTCAACAATTTGTAAAACGGTAGTGCATGCTGTGCGGATCTGGATATAAATCTGTTCAGAGCGATTAGCATCCCGTTAAGCTTCATGATGCCTTGCTTTGTAGACGGGGCTTCCATCTGGATGACAGCTTCGCATTTGTCTGGGTTGGCCTCGATGCCTCTCTCTGTTAGATAAAAACCCAGAAATTTTCCGGTCTTGACGGCGAAAGTGCATTTTTCCGGGTTCAACCTCATGTTGTACTCCCGGACTCTCTTAAAAATAGCTTCTAGATGAGAACTGTGTGATATTTCTTCAGCGGATTTGACAATCATGTCGTCCATGTATACTTCCAGCATTTTCCCAATTTCTTCTTTGAACACCTTATTCATCATCCTTTGGTATGTGGCTCCCGCGTTTTTCAAACCAAATGGCATTACGTTGTAGCAATAGTTGGCACCTTCCGTCATGAAGGCTGTTTTTTCTCTGTCTTTTTTGGCCATAGGTATCTGGTTGTACCCGGAGTACGCATCTAGAAAACTCAGCAGCTTGTATCCGGCTGAATCATCAACTAGCTTATCAATATTTGGTAGCGGGTACGAGTCTTTAGGGCAAGCTCTATTTAGATCAGTATAATCCACACACATTCTCCATTTGCCAGACGATTTTTTGACCAAGACAACATTTGAAAGCCACTCTGTGTAGTGAAGTTCTGCGATAAAATTTGCTTTCAAGAGTCCGTCTACAATGTTTTGGGCCGCTTCCGCCTTCTCTGGCGATTGTCTTCTTCTTTTCTGAGAGATATACGGGAACGCTTCGTTCACATTGAGCTCATGGCATGCTATCTTGGGGTCAATTCCAGGCATCTCGCTGGGTGTGATAGCAAAAAGATCAGCATTCTTTTTCAAACATTCAATCAAGTCCTCTCTTACCCTAACGGGAAGGTTGAGGCCTATTTTCACTCTTCTCTCAGGATTATCGTCTAGCTGTACTTCCTCAAAGTCCCCGTCAGGAGTGGGCCTACTGTATCCTCCGGGTGGCAGTTTCTGTTGGTAGCTCTCATCGTCAGATTCGCCATCTTTGGATCGTGTGTCGAACCTCGCGACAGTTACATCCATTGAATGGGATCTAGACGGCGCTCCCTGCTCTGGCACATCCACCCGTTGGATCGATTCGGCGTCACCTGCCTTCTTCAGGGCTCTGTAACATCTCTTGGCCCCCACCAGATCCGCCCAAACAGTCACTACTTGGTTATTCTTATCGTGGTATTTCATTTTTAGATGAACTGTTGACGGAACTGCTCCTAGAGCAGCAAGGGTGGTCCTTCCAAGAATGCAATTATAAACGGATTTGCAGGGTATTACAAGGAATTGCACTGGTATAGTCATCTCTGACCCTTGTGTTTTTTCATCTCTGAACGTTACCGGCATGGTTATGATCCCCCACGGAGTCATCACGGCTCCGTTGAAACCCTGCAATTCTGATCCGTCATAGGGGGCCAGGCTCTCCTTCTTCAAACCCATTTTTTCAAATAGATCCTGGTACATAATGTCGCATGAACTTCCTTCGTCTACCAAGATCCTTGATACGTCAAATGTATCAAGTGTGGCCATGATTATTAACGGGAAAATTTCGTTAGGTTTGTTGTTTAACATTTCCTCGTCTGTAAACCCTAACATTGGTCTTTTGGTCTTTGGTTTTTCAGATGGTTTTGAACCAACTGTCACAGCAAACATCTCATCAATCCGTCTCTTCATGGTTCCTTTAGACGGTTTAGGGAAACCGCCAAGGATTGAGGCAAAGTGGAATCCTCCAATTACAGATGCTATGTGGGGGCGCTTGCCTTTACTTCTTTCTGTCTCATCATCGCTGCTGCTGGAATCTTCCTTACGTTTGCCTTTCCGTTTTGAAACGGCATCAACTGTCTTCCGGGTAGATTCTTCTTTCCTAGGGGAACGTCTCCGTTTAGGAGAGGCGCTTCGTTTCCGTCTAGGAGATTCACTTCTTCTCCGGCTTCGTTCATAATTTCCCCGGTAACGTCTATTATCGCCTCTACTCTTTTCCTTCTGTCCATCTTGGGTGAAACGCCCCAGTTTCCCTTTCTTTATCAGGTCTTCAATGGCATCTTTGAGATGGATACAGTCATCCGTATCGTGGCCATAACATCTGTGGAACCGGCAGTATTTTGTCTTATCCGCATGCGGGGATTCTCTAACGGCGTGGGGGAACTTAACAGCAGCATCCTTGAACTCCGCGTTGATACACTCTCCAAGGATCTTATCGATGGAGGTGTTCAGGGGAGTGTATTCAGAGAATCTTGGTTTTGGGATCCTCAACCTTCTCTCACAGTTCCCGCCACTGTTCTTTTCAGAACCTTCTTTCTTTTTTCCATCTGGTTGCTGTTGTCTAGCCGGAGTCTCCGCTAAGAGTTTTTCTTCATAGTTGATGTAAGGTTGTGCTCTTGTCAACAAATCATGCATATCTCGTGGAGCCTCTAGCCCCAATTTTTCTTTGAACATTGTCTCCGGCTTCAAGCCCTTTTCAAAGATCCAGCACAACAACTTATCATCAGCATCTTTTACGTCTACAGCTGTCCGTGTAAACCTTTCAATGTAATCCCTCAATGTTTCTTTCTTCCCCTGAACGATAGCACTCAAGACGGAGACAGTTTTAGGCTGTTTCCGTCTAGAAGTGAAATGAGATGTGAACTTCTTGCACAGCGTTTTCCAGGAGTCAATGCATTCTTCTGGAAGTGCCTTAAACCATGCCAAGGCGGGTCCCTTCAGAGTGAGGACGAACAACTTGCATTTCACAGCACCACGTGTGCCATAATAGTCTAATACAACGTCCATGTGTTGGATGTGTTCGTCAGGGTCGCCTACTCCATCGTAGCTTTCCAGCTTAGGGGGTTTTTCCAGGGCTCTCGGTATTCTACAACTGGAAACTTGTCTAGCAAAAGGACCACGACTACGGAATGACGGAGGAGGGTCTGAACGTCTTTCTCCGCGTTCAGTATGGTGTGAGGGAGAACCCTTGTCTCCGTCATCACCTCCTTCTCCATCATTCCTGCGTTTTCCTTTGCCATTTCCGTTGGCATGCCCGTCACTGTTACAGCGCTTAGGCAGAGGCGTACCGTTTCTGGAACTTTGAGCTCCGTGTGATTCTGCTTCATTATTAGCGTTTCTGGTTTTCGACTTCGTCCTACCGGATCTTTCCGGTTGAGTGGAATCACTTTGAGCTCTAGCTTGCAACTTCTCTACTCTAATGAGTCTTTCCCCTTGTTCCCGTAACATAGTCAATATGTTAGCTAACGCGTCAGTGGGGGGAGTTGCAACTGCAGGTGTTATCAGTTCAACGTTCCTTTCTGGTCGACGTTGACGAACAACAGGAATGTTCCCTCCAGGTTGTTCTTCGCTAAGGTGTTGTTCTACTTCTTCTTCTTCAGGGAGTCTCACCAAGCTGGCGATTCTCCTGGGCATGCTTCTGCTTGAAACTGACTGGTTGGTTTCACCTACCAGTGTTAGAACCGGCCCAAGCTCTTGATTCTGAGTGTTACGTGCTGTGGAAGTACCTCCTCTAACTGCTCTAGTTCCTTTCGAAACTACCATGACGAAATGGGTCGTTCACAAACAAGTAATAGATCTGGATCTGAGGAACCAGTGAGTGAGTAGCGAGAATCAAACGAAGTTGATTTCCCACAGACGGCGCCAACTGTTGTGAACGGTCCAAAAGGTCTCAACTCCGGTAGAATGTGTACGGTGGCGTATGGTGGTGAATGTGGCGGCTTAGCTCCTTAGACAAGGGGGGGGTGCCTGCAAGAAAAGGGACTCCGACGCCCAAGTCAGTATGTGAACAAGATGAGAGAATTAGGGTTATGAATCGTACCTAAGGGTGGTGTAAAACCACATATTTATAGGCAAAAGTAGGAGTGGATAAGGACGGATTCCGTGTAGGAATCGCGACCGTTGAGCCGTTGGGCGGTTCATCCAACGGTCCATAGTCTGCTTCTAGATCCTTCCGTGTAGGGCGTGTCCATGGTAGCGTTACTGTGGAAAGCCCTTCTTTTGTACGAAGGATAATGACTGCTCCTTTTGGGCTTGGATGGGTGATGGGCCGTGTAGTCCATTTGAGACATTTGGGCCTTTGGCCAGTCCAGAACAAAAACTAAGAAACAATGATATATTTAGAGTACTGAAATGGTGTACAAACAAAGTTGAATACAAAATACGTGAAAACTAAGAACTAAGAAGCAAGCAAGCTAGCTAAGCATCTACATTCAACATATCGATCACAAATACACACCAAGAATAAACGAATTAATAATCCAAAAAATACATGTACACAATGAATGAAGTTACATCTCAAAATTTCAATTGGCTAATCAATGTTTGCGGTTGACTTTGGTTTTGATCCAATGGAGACCAACTGAGGTACCATCCTTTAATTTCTTCATACCAGTGGAAGCTACAACTTTGGTCTTACCTAAACCTTCTCCAAGTTTTTCCTTGTACTTTGTTGTGCTTTTGTTGTTGTTGGAGGAACCATCCATAACAGGATCTGGACCATTGTCCCATTGGTCTGCCCATGAAGTTCCATACGAGTTGTACACGTTCCCATGATTCATAGCTACTTCTTTCTTTCTTTCTTCTTCTGTGTTTTGTTCCACCAAATTAATAATCGCTTTAATTTGTATATGGAATTGAATTGAGGGGTTACCAATTATTTATGAAATATACGTGTATGAATGAATGAATGAATGAATGAATGGTAGGTTTATTTATACTAGTAGTCGTTGATTAAAAATATTCATAGTCAATTATATCCAAATGCATGAGCTAATTAAGTAGTTACGATGGCGTGTGAGTTTTGACACACGTGAATAATGACCTCCACTTAATTATATTATTGTAATCATTAATAATTATTTGGTTTTGTTGAGAATAGTATAATTTACAAAATTAACAATACTAAATTGTTAATGTCGCGTCACCATGTTCAAACAAAGACATCTACATGGAGCCTTCTGTTGGGTTTAGACCTGAGAAGTTTCTTTGACCAATTGTTTGTATTATTATTAATAATAAAAAATTAAAAAAAATCTGGGTGCTCCATACCGTGTTTATTACTTTAAATTACAGAGTCAAATTGAAAATAAGTAGTCAAAGAATAACACCCAAAAATTAGAGAGAATAGAAGTATCCTAACCTAATCTATCAGATTCCTCATCGGTCTCTCCAACAAAATGGACTGAAATTTCGTATGTAATGAAAATTGGATCAATCCGTGATGGGCCTCAGGCCTTCTTTGGTATCAAAATAAAAAATTACTTTTCGTGCCCTCGTGCGCTCCCGATATTTCCACTTTTATCTTTATGTAGACAACACATGGGTATCCACCGCCGAATGTAGTGATTAACCCCTCGCTAGATTGGAGGCACCTCGAAGGGTGGGATAGTTGGCCCAAAGATTTAGAGCTGCTCCATGTCTAAGATGAGGATCGAACCCTCGGCCCTTGGTTAAAGGAGGATGAGCCCCAACCGCTCAACCGTTTTATATTATAAGAGAAAAAACAAAAATCACATTTATTAAAAAAAATAGAATATAATGATTAGAAGTATATTTTTTTGTGTTTTCTTTAAAAAATTGTAAGGAAAGAAGTAAAAAATATTTTCTTGAAAAGATAAATATTTGTATATTTTCTCTTATATTTTGCTACAAAAAATGAGTTTTTTCTCTTATATTTTGGAAAAAAGTAGTAGGAAATAAATAATTCGCTGATTGCACAATGAACTAGTTCGTTATTTAGGTAGCAAACCTTATAAAAATTAATTTTTTGTCCTCTTCACTCTTCTCTCGTCCCCCATGATTTTTAAGAAAAACATTGTTCGCTAATTAATTGTGAACTCTTCCTTCACTCCAAAAATTCTTGCATGATACATTTTTTTTGGTTTAAAAGCTTTATATTATTTTAACCTTCTTACTTGTTATCCATTACTTATAAGTAACAATGCATTGCTAGTAAAGAAATAATTTATTTTAGACATTTGTATACTCACGTTTCATGCGATCATTAATTTAAAATGCTAACAATTTAATAAAGACAAAAACAAAATTTTTAAAAAATAAAAAGTGCAATTTACATTTAAACATTCATTGTTTAATGTTTAAACTCCAGTAATATTAAATTAAAGAGACAAATACAATAATAATCTAAGTCGAAATTATTACTACTTATTTCTTGTAGCAAATTTGTCATTTGCAACAAATTTTTTACTCATGTCAAGGTACAAATATTCAACAACAAAAATAAAATGTTTGAATTTTAGTAGAAATAATTTACATTATTTAAGATATAAGAAACAGTTCCAACATCTTTACTTTGTCAAAACAATATCCAACATTTTCCAAACATGTGCTACATACTCTCTAACATCAATTTTGTAGTGAGATAATTTGATTCTTCAAAGTTCAAACATAAGAATAATTTGACTCTTTAATTTATTTTGACGCAATTAAGTTTTCTTTTCAGATCAAATTATAGAAGCACCTTGAATTTTATTATAAAATCAATAGGAAATATTAATGGTTAATTATATTAAATTTTGAAATTTTTATTTTCACCACCAGTTTAATCTAGTTCGGAGAACGTCAAATGGTTCCAACCTTCCCCAGAACGCAGTTGCAGAGATCGAATCATGGTCTTGTATAACAAGTACAGCGTCATTCACCGCTGGATTAATTTATTTAAATATTGAGTTAATAAATTTTTTCTCTGGGTGAATTATGATTTACCACTGCAGTGTTTTTATTACCACCGTAATATGAAGATTTTATTATTTATTCTCTATGTTGATTTTTTACTGACATGACAAACAAAAAATCAACTATCACATAAACAAAAAGATAACAAATGGGATAAAATCTTCACATAACATTACATGAGTACTAAAAAAAAACACTAGATAAAATGGGTTAGCCTTTAAATATTTATTATATAAACGGTGATATCGATCATAATTTGTCACATTAAATAACGAATTAACTAACTAGGTCACTTAAATAAATATTAATTCCAAACTAAGTAAAAGTATAGGGAAACGGCACTAATTCTTTCATTTATTTCCATTTTCTTTTCTACCCCCATAGACTAATCGCTTCAACAATTACAAGTTTTTTTAACTACAACTACTCTTTCATTCTTTCATCTCATTTTCTCTCCCAGCCTCCATCAAAGATCACTACACAAGTGAGTTTTTCTTCTTCCATTTTAATTTCTTGTAGATTTGAAAATGTTTCTTGTTTGTTTCTTCCATGTTTCTCATTTTCATCAATTTTATATCATCATGTATGGTTGCCTTGTCAACAAAATGTAGTTCAATGATACAAGAAAAAGTTTCTATCTTTCGGTAGTGTTTTGGGTCCTTGCATAAATCCAAACAAGTTTTGTCTTTTAATGTTTTATATGGGATATAATCCTCTAAATATTTATCACAAACTTAATAAAAGCTTTTTAGAGTTAAAAATCAAACTTCTCAACACTTACTTTAAGGGCTTAATAGTACTCTTAATAAAGAAAAAAAAGATGTTTAGAAATTATTTTTTTCTTGTAAAATATGTTGTCATAAATGTTTATATGTGTATAGTGTATAAAGTTTTCGTAAAAAAAAAAGTGTATAAAGTGAATAGAAATCGATCTCTTTATTTTTGCTTGAACTTTTATTGAACTTTTATTCTTTGTTAAAAATATGACTTATAACTTATAAGTTAGTCGATTGAATTTGTAATGTTTGATAGAATAATAATAGTACTGGATATACATGCGTTCATGGACGCCCTGAAATAGTGGTATATTTTTAAAAGCACGCATGCACAGATCAATCAATATATAATAAGTTAATAAGTTAAGTACTTAACATTCTAAAGAAACATTAACAATCAAATGAAACGAGTAAGGACAGTAATACCATAACATCAAAATTTATCATCTAGTCCAATTTTCTCTACTTTGAGTTTGATGACCTAGGGTTATCTAAAATAATAAAAGTCGTAAACTGTATGTACATACAATGTTTATGTCGGATTTTATGTCAAATAAACATTTTCGATCATTATATCAATATTCTTGCATTGTTTCACAAATAATAGTAGGGGAATGATTAAGTTATGCCCAAGTTCCAATTCTAAATTGGTATTAGAGTTTTTGATCATGTCATCCATCATTTATATCCGCGCACCAAGCCCAATAGTGCGGCAATCATCACTTTACCCTTCTTAGATACCAATCATCGCCATTCTTAATATTTTTTTATCTTCTTTTATTGTCTAATCGTTGTATCGAGACTATGTATTGTTTTAGCTAGATCTTTGCAGTCCTTGTGCTTGAATTTTCAGTTTAATATATATATATATATATATATATATTCTAGTGGGGAGTATAAAGCAATTTGTAGATGTTGAAGCTTTGGTAAGAGATGGAATGGAATCAAAGCGTAATGGTGATGTAAAAGCGTGCAAAAGACAAATGACAGAGGCCATAACAATATCTTGTCAACTTCTGGAAAAGGACATAAAAGTGGACATATAAGTAACTTCTTTTCATTTGTGTCGGGCATATTGTCTAAGGGCAATATCTCTTCAAGAAATTAATTCTCATTCAAAGGTAAAAATCAATTTTTTTTTATATTTTTAATAATATAAATTATTTCTCCTGACTCTTTGGAATTATATCTTAATAAATTTGTACATGTCTTTTTATTTTATTTTACATTAAGCAGCAAATATTTAAAGATGTTGTAGCTGCTTGGAACTTGTTGCAAAAAATATACGATGTTGGTGATATTAATAGAGAAGAAGCACTAAAACTGGAAGAGTATATTAATACTATACCAATTCTTTTGAATATTATAGATTTATCACAGTTGAAGGTTTGTTTTCTATTTTTAATACTATTATTGTTTTCTATCATTTTTATATAAGAAGATTTATAGTAATTTAAAGGTTTGTTGATGTAGTTTGCATGACCTTTTTTTTTGTTCTTGTTTTTGTGTCCCTATCCTTCCGTGTACTTTACTACTACTAAACTTGTTGTTTGATCTGGTTGTGCGGGTTTTGGTTTTGGATTGGTAGTTCTAGGTGCATGGTGTGCTCCTTATGGAGTTTGTTTAGTATTATTTGTGGTATTGTTAGCTAGTGCAATGTTTGTATTTCCATTATCCACCGATACATTTTGTGCTCGGATCATTGTGTTCTTATTATCAATTTTTAGCGTTATAGAACGTAAGTTTTATAGTAACTTTTGTTTTTATGGTACTCCTACAGGGTATTGTTGGACTCTCCACACTTGCATACAATGTAGCCATTAATATTTTCAACATAATTGAAATTAACGTTAAAGAGTGGTTGCCATTCCTCTGGCTAACAAGGAGACTCAATGAACCACTATGTGTTTCTTCGGTGCACAATATATTTGTGGACAATCTTGCAAATCTAGATGATGAAAAGAAGGACTTGAAGGAAATCCATGGGCATTGTATGGATGTTTAAAAAGTACATATTTTCCAATGATGGGATCACACAATGATAAAGTGAATTCCGAAGTAAATCTAACCTTCGACAAAGTTCAAGAGGTTACGAAGGAGCTTGAAATTGAATTTGATCTCACCAAAGAAGAAGTAATCATTAATTTATAAAGTTTACCGGGTTCCTTTTTTCTTCAAATCACAAAATGTCTTTAACAATTTTTTTTAATTTTTTTAATTAGCTAACAATAGAAGATTGTTATCCTATCTTCGTTGTTGGGTATCTACAACTTGACAATGTAAGAATAATTTAATTATTATAATTAATTTATGATGACTCGTGTGGAATGATTAAACACTTGTAGAGATTCAAATTGATGTGTTTCATTATCACAAAATGAATCATATATATCTTTGTTGTTTAACATAGTTCAATCACTTATTAAGTATCAAAGTTTTGGATTAAATATTAAGAAAGTTTGTTAATCACCAAAGTGATCAAACGTGTATGTTTATTTAATTTAATTCAAAATAGAACGTAAGTTTTATAGTAACTTTTGTTTTTATGGTACTCCTACAGGGTTTTGTTGGACTCTCCACACTTGCATACAGTGTACCCATTAATATTTTCAACATAATTGAAATTAACGTTAGAGAGTGGTTGCCATTCCTCTGGCTAACAAGGAGACTCAATGAACCACTATGTGTTTCTTCGGTACACAATATATTTGTGGACAATCTTGCAAATCTAGATGATGGGAAAGAAGGACTTGAAGAAAATCCATGGGCATTGCATGGATGTTTAAAAAGTACATATTTTCCAATGACGAGATCACACAATGATAAAGTGAATTCCGAAGTAAATCTAACCTTCGACAAAGTTCATGAGGTTACGAAGGAGCTTGAAATTGAATTTGATCTCACCAAAGAAGAAGTAAGTCATTAATTTATAAAGTTTACCGGGTTCCTTTTTTCTTCAAATCACAAAATGTCTTTAACAATTTTTTTATTTATTTTTTTAATTATCTAACAACAGAAGATTGTTATCCTATCTTCGTTGTTGGGTATCTACAACTTGACAATGTAAGAATAATTTAATTATTATAATTAATTTATGATGACTCATGTGGAATGATTAAACACTTGTAGGGTGTGTTTGATCTGCTAAAAATTAGAGTACTGGACATGACAACTTTTGTTGTACCCTGTTTGATTTAAAAATGGGTTATGGGACTGGACAAAACAGACAGTAAGGGACAGGACAAAATCAAGAATTTTTGTCCTTCAATAAACCACAGCACAACTTTTTGTCCACAGTACAACTATAAAAAATACGAAAATACCCTTTTTAGTTTCAAATATAAAGAAAATTATCTCTCTATCTCTCTTCGATACAATTTTGTCCTGTTCTGTACTATCTTATTTTTGTCCTGTACTGTCTTATTCTGTCGTGTACTGTTCTGTCCAGTACTTACTATTTTGTGAATCAAACGCACCAGTAGAGATTCAAATTGATGTGTTTCATTATCACAAAATGAATCATATATATCTTTGTTGTTTAACATAGTTCAATCACTTATTAAGTATCAAAGTTTTGGATTAAATATTAAGAAAGTTTGTTAATCACCAAAGTGATCAAACGTGTATGTTTATTTAATTTAATTCAAAATATATTATTTACAACATAAGAATGCAGGTTGTGTCTTTTATTTGGAATTAAGTTACAAAGAATGTTTGTTAATCACTAAAGTGGTCAAACATGTATGTTTATTTAATTCTAATATTTACGATGATTTACGACTACAAAGAACAATTTTATGAATTAAATATTATAAAGTTTGTTAGTCATATTTCAAGATTACTTATTTCAATTGCTCATAGTATGAATGCTAAAATTTATGATTATTTATTTATGAATAATTGAAAGTTCGTTTTTATAAGACATTTATGAATCATTCAAAGGTTGTTGTTATAACTAATGAACATGAAAGTTGGTGATGTATGTGCATTATTAGTTTTATTTATATATCTAAAGATAGTGAGTATTTCTAATTATGTATGCATATAATATGCCAAATAAATGTTAAATGAAAAGCATCATTATGTTTATTGTTGTGTATTGGTGGATCTCCTAAAGGAGAACATTAATATACATAGAATGATTGTTCTTTAAATTGTAATATATTGTATGATACATTTTTTTTTTTTGGTTTAAAAACTTTATATTATTTTAGCTCTTACTTGTTATGCATTACTTATAAGTAACAATGCATTGTTCGTAAAGAAATAATTTTTTTAGACATTTGTACACTCACATTTCATGCAATCATAAATTTAAAATGCTAACAATTTAATCAAGGTAAAAACAAAACTTTTAAAATATAAAAAGGACAATTTACTTTTAAACTAGCAGCAATATTAAATTAAAGAGACAAATACAACAATAATTTAAGTCGAAATCATTACTACTTATCTCTTGCAGCTCGCCATTTGCAACAAATTTTTTACTAATGTCAAGGTACAAATATCGCACAGTAAAAATAGAATGTTTGAATTTTATTATTTGCTTAACAATTTTTTTTTTTAAAATCATTATGCAAATTTGAAGGAAAAAATAAGCCTGATGAACTTTGTATAAGAATAATAATTTGCTTCTCTGAAAGTAGAGTGAGAGTTTGATCGAGTTGTTTTATAATATCGATCTTTAAATTTCTTAAATATTGAAATTGCTTTTATCAATAATAATAATAATAATAATAATAATAATATGATATAAAAAGATACTTCAAATTAGAAGACCCTAAAATCAATGTAAATAACTATGAGCTAGATGTTTTTATTTCATCCTATGTGTTATAATTGAATTTGTTTTTTTTTTTTTTTGGTCAGGTAGCCTAGTGGCTAGATAATTCACCTTTTAAAGGTGAAATAGTGGGTGTATCCGGGTTCGAACCCGGATCCCGACACTTTCGTGCAATATGTCCAACCAATTGAGCTAAGCTCATGAGACGAATTTGTTTCTAAAGTGCTAGTGAATAATCCTCACATCTCTCTGCAGTCTCAATCTATGTGTTATGTAAAAATGACATTGCACAAATACGACGATTGAAAATAAAGAGACAAATTAAAAGAACTTCATGTTTTGATACAAAGTGGAAAAGGCTTTGACTTGTGATTTTTTTAATATATATGTGTGTGTGTATATATATATTGTTTGCACCAAATTGAAAAAACTCAAGCGTAATACTTTATATATTTCTTTCTATGAAAAACTGATTATTCCATATTTCAATACTAGATAGATTCTTATAATATGAATAATTTTCTTTATAATATTTATACTGCATATAACTAAAAACGAGTTATACCTTTGAAGAAGGGTTAGTTTCTTGTTGAGATAATGCCTGAAGATACTATGCTCACCCATGTCACGAGGAATTAAGTCAACAATAATAATAATAATAATAATAATAATAATAATAATAATAATCAAATTTTCTTCTTTGATTTGTTCCATTCATTTTATATTAAAGTCCATTTCCTTCTCATTTCTATTTGTGCTTCTTTAATTTGTTCTATTTTCTATTTTAGAAAAAGCAAAAATTGTGTATTATAAGAAGCAAAATAGATCTATGGTTAAGTCTTGGTTTAGTTTTGGATAGTGAGAAAGTGAAGGTGAGAATATGGTGATTTTAATGATGGTGGATTATAAGTGTTCTTGAATCTATGATTTTTCTCTAAGATTCTTTTGAAAGCTTAACGAAGCTTTTGATAAAAAATGATTATTTTTTTCTCTGTAGTACAATTTTATTTTTGGTAGAATTTGTCATGAAAGTAGTTGAGGAAAATTTACGATAGACTAAGACAAGGAGAGAAGAAGAATTGGGATGTGGACATAGAGAGAATGGTGGTGACTATAGTGCGGGGAAAAAATCTAATATTGAAAGTTTATTATTAAAGGGTACACAATATTCAATTCAATGGTTATAAATCAATTGTCCCATGCTGAGAAAATATTCAAGTTTTCAATGTTAAACTCCACCATAAAAAACATAGGGTCTTGTTAACTATACATAAGTGGCAAGTTCACATTGAAAACAACAATTTATATATTTTTATTACTTTGACCGCACAAATTCCAATATACTTATACTATATTTGTGTTTCTTAACCATTGCCCCAAAGACACTAGTTATCATTTTCCAAAAACATATTGTCACCCACGATGCCAAAACTTTTTTATCTCTCACTCAATATTTGCATTTTTTGTCTTTTCTGATATGCAGGAAGGGTAGAATGGGAAGATAGCAAAATTTATAACTCTCTCATTTGTTATTTTAACCCTCTCTTTCCTCTTTTTCACCACAAACTACTCTCCTATCGGTCCTATCTCTCTCTCTCTCTTCAAGCTCTATCTTCAAGCTCTCTCACTCCCTTTTTTCACCTCTACCAAACACACCATTAAAAAACCCTAGATAAAAACTACCGTCGTTCCCATCTCCTTGTTGTTGCAATCTATCAGATCTGTCTATCTTCTTCCCACGAACTCAAAACAACACATTTCGTAGCTTCAATGGAGAATCCGAGTCTGAGGGGCTGAAACGGAAAATTAAAAATATCCTCGGTAGGTGTTGCTGTTCTTTTTTCTGATTTTTATACAAATGTTTGATAATCATGATTAGAATGTTTCGTTATGGTATTACTTGTCCTTACTCGTTTCATTTGATTGTTAATGTTTCTTTAGAATGTTGAGTACTTATTGTATTATATATATTGATTGATCTATGCGTGCAGCTCGTGGCGTCCATGGTCACATTTATATCCGGTACTATATTGGAGGTCGTGTAACCCGAGGTATATTATTATTCTCACTAATTTCATTTCATTTTTCAAGTATGTTTCATCACGAGTTTTCAATGTGTTTTTGGTAGATATTCTTGGAAAATAAAAATAAAAATCAGATGATGTGGACCACAAAGATGATGATTGATGACAACAAAGTTGATGTTCTTGAAGACGATGACAAATCAAAAGATGATATGAACAATGGTATTATTGTTCTTTCTGATTAAAGAATCTTTCATAATGACTAGTTCAATTCAATTGTATATTATCTATTTAGAATTACAATTACAAATTACAATTTGTGATACAGGAGGAGAAAAATCTGAGGACATTTCAAACTCAGAGGAGGTCTGCTCGGATGAGCAAAAGTGCAAATCAGCAGATGCAAATGATGATTCTAAAGATAATGTTTCTGATGATCATTGTGACTCAGTTTGAGCATTTGGAGATCTATCCTAAAAGGTAAAGAAATAGAGGTTTGTATATGGTGGAAGTTAGCATTTAGCAACAATGAACTATACAGGCTTCCCGTGTGCAATAATATTTGTGCTTTGACAAAATTCATTTAAGTAGACTTGACACAACTTAGTTGCTGCTGCTAATGTAAATCTGATTCATTACGAGCATGATATCAAACAAGTTAGAAAATTCAATAACTTGATGAATAGTATAAAGGTAGATGGATTCTCTTGAAAAACTATGGGAACTACTGTTAACAAAGAAGCAATATCATTAAAAGTGACCGAGGTTGGATTGCAGAAAATTGTACCGTTGAGAATAACAAAAAATGTTTAAAGCATGCAAAAGTTAGTATAAAACTAAATATTTCTAAATGAGCAGCACAACTAGAACTTTATAAACTGCATTTCATCCAAATCTAATAATTTTTGCACATCAAACTTAGAAGATATATTTTGTCTAAGTCACAGTATGTGCAAGCTAAATGCCAAAGAACATGCATGAAAATGAAAAATGACAAATATATAGAATATTTTAAATAATATCTTAAATTTACAAGAACTAATGATATTTATAACAGATTAATATTTCACTATCGCAATTATCTTGGGAACTAGGAACTTTAGTGTCTCAGAGAATAAATGCATACACTGTATATTAGCTTTGCCCTTTCAATTGCAAAAATATCCCTTTGAATTTCTGTGGCGACTAAAATGTTGATGTAATTATTTGGAAGACAAGTAAGAGTGTGATTAGACGATTTCCCTTGAGTTAAAGTAGATATGCTGCTGAGTAGAACTTCACGTTCTTGTTCGGTATTTGTATGAAATTTCACTAGGAATCATAAAACTGTATTAGTAAAAAAAATGAAAGCAAAAAGAGACAAAACTCTACATAATAATAAAAAATAGTTCATACGAATGACGTCTTTTAGCTCCAACAAAAAATTTCGACAGAAAAACTCTCATTTAACATAGATAAGAGCCTCCATTAACCCAAATTTCATCGTTTCAAAAGGAAGACAATTCCAACATGTTGCCATGGGAAACGAACATTCAGTGAAACATAGTTTAAGAAATACATAACTTGGATAACTTGATTCATTTTCTCAAATGTCTTTTTTATCCATTAAGTTCAATCTTGCGTAGTGTTTCTTTGCTTCCTCTACATTATTCTTATTTCTCCTATGAGTTAAATTTCCTAAATAATGGTGCAATGTAGCTTCACACATGGTTTCACACTTTGAGCAAAACCATGTTGTATTCTTAATAGTAACTTTCATGTTGTATTCTTAAAAGTTGCTTCAGCATGTAGAAATCTTAAGTTATCATCATTGCATATTTCTTCTAAATCAATCTTTTCAAGCGATACACTTTCTTTTGGAAACATTTTTCCTAATAAATAACACAAAAATGGTAGATTGATAAGAGAAAGAATCTTCCGATGAGAAATAAAATAGAATGATACTTATAAATTTGGCTGCAAATGCTAAAATCATATCAATCAGTAATTCGAATATTATTGTAAACATGGGTAAATTAAGTGAAACTTGTAAGACTTTTACACAATTGAAATGATCTCCAGCTCCTTCATAATCTTCCATTGCTTCTCTAACAATGCTTAATTGGAGAACCCCCTCAAGATGATTTTGTATAACGAGTTAATGTAGTGTTTTGTAAATGTTATTGATTTCTCTACATCTAATTAACTCATGATTTAGATGTAGAGAAAACATTGTCATTCTCAAAACACTACTTTAACTCAAGGAAGGTTATACAAAGTCATCGTAAGGTAGTTCTACAATTAAGTATTGTTAGATAAGTAATTGGAGATTATGAGGGAGTTGGAGACCATTTCAATCGTGGAATAGCCTTATCAGTTTCACTTTATTTTCCCATGTTTACAGTGGTATTCGGATTACTGATTGGTATGGTTTTAGTGTTTGCACCCAAATTAATAAATATCATTCTATTTTACTTTTTACAGGAAGATTCTTTCTCTTATCAATTTACCATTTTTGTGTTATTTATTCGGAAAAATGTTTCTAAAAGAAAGTGTGACGCTTGAAAAGATTGATTTAGAAGAAATATGCAATGACGATAACTCAAGATTTCTACATGATGAAGCAACTTTTAAAGATACAACATAGAAGTAACTTTTAAGAATATAACATGGTTTTGCTCAAAGTGTGAAACCATGTGTGAAGCTACATTGCACCATTACTTAGGAAATTTAACTCACAGGAGAAATAAGAATAATGTAGAGGAAGCAAAGAAACACTATGCGAGATTGAATTTAATGGATAAAAAAACATTTGAAAAAATGAATGAGTTATCTAAGTTATGTATTTCCTAAACTATGTTCCATTGGATGTTCTTTTCCCATGGCAACATGTTGGCACTGACTTTCTTCTGAAGCAATGAAATTTGGGTTAATGGAGACTCTTATCTATGTTAAATAGGTGTTTTTCTGCCAGAATTTTTTTGATTGAGCTAAAAGACGTCTTTGGTGGTATGAGCTATTTATTATTATTATTATTATTATAGAGTTTTGTCTCTCTTTGCTTTCGTTTCTTTTGTTAATTCAATTCTTATGATTCCTAGTGAAATTGCATATAAATATGGAACTAGAATGTGAAGTTCTGCTCAGCACCATATCTATTTTAACTCAGGGGAAATCGTTCAACCACACTCTTACATGTCTTCCAAATGATTACATCAACATTTTGGTCGCCACAAAAATCCAAGGGGATATTTTTGCAATTGATAGGGCATAGCTAATATACAGTGTATGCATCTATTCTCTGAAACACTAAAGTTCCAAGTTCTCAAGGTAATTGCGATAGTGAAATATTAATCTGTTATAAATATCATTAATTCCTGTAAATTTAAGATATTATTTATAATATTCTATATATTTTTCGTTTTCATGTATGTTCATCATCTTTGACATTTAGCTTCCACATACTGTGACTTGGACGAAATTATATCTTCTAAATTTGATGTGCAAAAGTTATTAGATATGGATTAAATTCAGTTTATAAAGTTCTAGTTATGTTGCTCATTTAGAAAGATTTAGTTTTATACATGCTTTGAACTTTTTTTGTTATTCTCAACGGTACAATTTTCTGATGTGTATGTGCGCACGCATCATAAACTTATACAGATGACATTGATCATTTGAGTGAGTGGGTATATGTTGAAAGAAGAGGAGTGAGAATGTCCATGGAGTGGTTACAAGGTGATAGATGAATTTGTTCCATCGTTTAATAGTCGAAGATAATGACTATGCATCAATGAGCCAACAATGAGGAGATATTGATGAACGCTATCGTGAATTGCTAAGGTACACTAACTCTATCTTGCATATTTTACTTCCTTTCTCCATGAATGAAGAAACTAACATTTTTGCATCATCATGTTAACAAGAAGAATCGTGAAGAAAAACTTCATTTTTGTACATTGAATTTGCATAAAAATACTTGCAACAACTAGAAGAGTATGTATATATACTCTCTATAAAAAATGGTTAGAACTAAAATAACTAACTAACCAAAGTGGTTAAGGCTTAATAACAGAGTACAAGCTAAACTAGAATAGTTTAATCTAACATCTCCTGTCAAGTCGGACTATGTATCGTACATAAGTCTAACCTGGACAAAATATTAGATGGAGAATGTAAAGGCTTAGTCAATGCATCAGCTAATTGAGAGCTACTTGGCATAGGAAGAAAATGAATGAGCTTTGCTTGAAGCTTTTCTCGAATCACATGGCAATCTATCTCAATATATGTTTACTTCGTTCATGAAATGTGGGTTATGAGCAAGGTAGATTGCTGGTTTACAGAAAACATATTGGATATGGCCTAATCTTTACATTGAATAAAGGGATATTGCTTGGAAGCTTTTCTCGAATCACATGGAAATCTATTTCAATATATGTTTACTTCGTTCATGATACGTGGGTTATGAGCAAGGTAGATTGCTGATTTACAGAAAACATATTGGATATGGCCTAATCTTTACATTACATGGCCTAATCTGGCCATAAGTGTCAAAGATCAAAATAATTATTAAAAATGAGTTACAATTTGAAACATAAACTGCAGAATCAATGATGTACAATCCTCTTTGAAGATTAGTTGTACCAATCATTTCCTTGGAAGAATTCTGCATAATTTGACATGAAATAGTATTTAAAACAAGATGACAATTGTTACTAGTTGATAGTTTAGTAACAAAATGACAAGCTAAACGGGAGTAGTTTAATATAACACATCATGAAAGTGAAACTCTGCTGTACCAGTTTTTTATAAAAGACTTCAAATTTAAAATAGCATCATATATAATGTCACCATTGAAATGGTAGGAGGAAATAGTTTTACATTTGAAAAATCTAATTGTTATTTTCCCTCTACAACTGTTATACCTTACTAGGAAAATGGAAGATTCATGGCTTGGTCCTTGGAAGTGCATCATTGTGGGAAAAATGTTGAAAATCAAAGGATTTGATGCACTACTAAATATTCTTTTGAGTAGCTCAGCATATGGAAAAGACAATACACTTACTTCATGCTCCAAAAAAGGTTGCTACATTGTTGGAGTGGGCTATGTGGATAAGGCCGAGAGTGGAATATTTTCAGTACCAAATGCCAGCTCAAAAGAGTCAATCTGACGCTGCTTTTGAATTTATAAAGAAGAAATTTATGAAGTATGTTAGAATTAAGTACAATTCAAAAGTGGTAAAAGAAGAAAACCTATCATTCTTGTCTTGGATAGTAAGGTTCAGGTAAATGGAATTGTTTTTTTTACTTAACACATGTGTTATATAATTATATTCTATTTGTGTATTGTTTTTTACTTAACACTGTATTTTATTTGTGTATTTTTGTTTTAGCATGACAGATGCTTCCATGGGAGTGTTTTTCTGTACTGAGGTCACAAGAAATTTACAGAATGCCTTCTCTTAGCAGCATTTTTGCTAGTTTTGAGAGAAGGAGTTTTTCTCAAATTGATCCTTTAGATGCTTTCTACCTAGTGGGAAAAAAATTTACACTGATGAGAGAGGCTTTATCCTCTAGTATTAAGGTAAAAGAAACACACAAATCAATAAATATTAAAAATCACTTTATTTATGATTTTTTTTTGGTTAATTTTTTTACAAAATATTTATGCTTTTACTTTTCAGGGATTTATTGGTACAAAGTCCAACGACATAGATTTGACTGATCCAGTGACTTTTGCAATGGAGAACCACAATCTTTTTATATATTTTGATCATGAAGATGGTAAGCTATTATATACAATACACTTTCTATTTTCTGACAGTTCTATATTTTTAAGGGTGTTTTTGATATAGCAATAACATGCATGCAATTAACATTCTCAAAGATTTAACATCAACTACTTTATCAACTTATAAATTGTGCACAAGTCAAATGAGATAGTCTCTCCGTCCCAAAATAATTGACCTACTTGCCAAAATATTTATGGGACGGAGGAAGTACATGTAATGAGTAGGGAGTATACCTAGTTTCTTTCTTCTTCTTCTTCTTCTTCTGATTTCCCTACTTTTATAATTTCTATAGTTGTAGCTTAAAAGCTAGCCTATCATTCTTCTTCACAGGTTGCCGATACATTCCCTTGGCTGAGATCAGGAAACTAAAGAAGTCCCCTGCTATTTTCCTAATGGGTTGCAGGAGTGGTGTATTTACTAGGATTGGGGATTATTCACCAGATTGCATTCCAATAGAGTATCTTGTGGCCGGCTCTCCATTTGTTCTTTCCACTCAATGGAATGTCCTTGTACGTTCGGCATATATTTACACGGTAAAATGGTAATGCAATGTGTCAAAGACCACCTGAATGCCCAATTTGCAGAAAGAATGGACTTTTTGTGGTCAGCATGGTAGAATTGGGACAATTATGAATTCACCTCATAATTCACCTAATAGCTATGTGCCTCTTATGTTTGAGGCATGCATGGTATGTTATGGTCTTCCTACGACCATTTCTGTGGAAGACAGTGTGAACTGTGAACTCTCGCCGCAAGTCTAAGAAGCGTAGGAATATCAACTATTGACATATGCAGGGAGTGAGCGACTTGCATTGTAGAAGGGGCTCCTGTAGTCCTGTTGGCTTTTTGCAATATTATATAATGCTAATACTATTGCTAAGGGTAGAACTATTTTGTTGGTTGAGACATACATTGGCTAGCTTTTGATTCATATTGAATTACATTTTACAGTACATTTATGGATGGAATATATATTTTTTTTTTTACTAAATGGATGTAATATTTGTATAAATTTTATTTTATTGCATATATTATTTTTCTTTTACCTCGTTCTCACAACGATGTTATACTCATGCACATTTTACTCTTATGATAAAAAATTATGCAACTCATAAACAATACTATTAAAAACAAGATTGTAACATATATTTTCAAATCTTATACACTTTACATCTGTGTTAGATATTGGAGTCTTAGACCATGATTATTTAAAACTCTGATTGTACTACGTTTCAGCAAAATAGCACTGCATGTCAATATGGGTTCAGAATTTGGTGCCACGTATTCATGTTTACTGGATAGAGGTATGACCCCAGTTCAGGGATTGTTTTCAGCTTGAAGTATACTCATTATAAATTCAAAATATTACGAGCACATATAAATTTTATAACATCAATAGAACAGTAGAAAGGAAAAATAAATGCAAACTTGCTAGTAAAAATTATTTCATTATTTGTTACTTCATTCTTGATTTCTTGATTTGAAGTATAACAAGACAAACTGCAATTAATTGTTTTACTTCAATGCGAAACTAATTGACGATAGTTGCAAAAAAAAGTTACAGTGAGTTTCTCCCCATGCGTATATAAGTTCATTTTTTTATGTGTGTAGCTTCTAATTTCTCGCGTTCCAATGTCTTATTGTTGGTCAAAGTTACAAATTGCAGCTTGAGATAGAGAGACAACACACTTGACTAATTTTCCACATAACAAACAAACAGCTGATAAATTATATCATCTTTCAAAAGCAAATTTAATAGAACAATAAATTTAGTTGCTATATAAAGAAAGAAGTTTGAGGACAGGTTGCAATTTATGTTTATACAAAGGTATATTGTAATGCTGTCTGTGTGCAAGTAGAGTAGCATCACAAGAAGATATACAAAGTCATAACATCACTACTATTCAAACAAAAAAAAAACTAGTATTATAAATTTATAATAAATTAGATAAAGTAATTGTCCTATGAGTCGAAAATCAGGTCACTGGTGCACTTCATAGGGTCCTTCTCTCAGACGCTGGTTCAAGAAAAGTGATGGGATCAGGTAGGAACAACAGCAGAACACAGCCAACACAGTGAGTATCCATCTTACAATGGTTCTTTAGCTGGTGTACCGGGATCACGGGGATATTTCATTGGTGTGGGACGTTCCTTAAGACATATGACAGCAGTACGCTGACCATATGGGCTTTGCGATTCCACTGAACATGCAAGGTCAACATAAAATTACTTCAATAAGCTTAGCTTATCCACTGATGATGAAACAATAAATAGAAATAAAACACAAACTCTTGGAATAGAAAAAAAGATGGGACCAACACAAGGGTATAGCCAGAGTTAAATATTTCTAAAAATGCCAGGGAAGACAAATATAATCAATGTCAGGCAGGTATGGGAATCTTCTAATGTGCAGTACACAATTAGAAGCATAAGAAACAGGTATTTATGGTGGTCAGGATTTTCTTTAAATAGGAATTAATTGTTAAGTGATTTTAAAAAAAAAATTCAACTAGAATTTCGTTATAGAATACAATGGATATAAGATCGAGTTTCTTTCCTTAAAGAGAAAAAAAAAGGTATTTTGAACTATGCCTATGAAATAAAATAGCAAATTTTATTCACTCCATTCTTCCTAACAAAACGCTATCCACTCTCATTCCGCCTCAGTTCATTTCAACTAAAACTATCACTAATCACTTATGTAGTATATACCTTGATCGAGAGGTACAGCTTGCCCAATTTTTACAGTTTACTAGCATGCACCAACAAGTGATTGGGACAGCATCAGCCATCATCTTCATCGCCAATAATATTGATTTAACTCCCTCACATTTTTCCAGTAAAAAAGAGTCATCACTCTCTCAGCTCCGGATCATTCAAATTAATAGAGCGAGGGAGGGGAATCAAAGCCTTGAAAAATTGATGTTACGGCTTAAGCTTGTCATAATATTAAAATATTTACATGATGGTTAGCACTATCTGACAGCGAAGTTATGAATCTCTCTCCACTTAACAGAAAATATAAGGAAAATGATAAACATTGCCCTAAGGGCAATGATTAAAGAAACAAAAATAGTAAAAACATTCTAGAAATTTGTGCATTGTACTTTTCTAAAACAAAGAAACACAATTTCCAATATAAGTATTACTTTTTTTGGTAAACTTAACTAGTGCCCTTGGGGCACTAGTTAGCAAGACCCTTATTAAAATCCTATATTTGCAAGAATACAAATGCAAGTTTCATCTCAGGAAATCATAGCAATTTGATTTATTTTTTCTAATAAAAAAAAACTTGGTACAAAAGTATGTACAACTTGAGTTAAGTTTGAAGGTTTAGAGCCGTGTACCTGAGCATACTTGCAATAATGATGCACCCATTTTCTTGATGGCGCTTTCAGCTTTCTTAACTTCATCCTATCCGAGTTCATCACACAGGAAATTAGTCGATGATTCACAAGGTCTAATCCGTGCAATATTTATAGAAAAGCCACATAATAACTCAGCGAGACTTGAGATGTGATTGAACTTTGATCTATAGTCTGTGTATAGTTTCTTACTAAATAACTGAGAAGTTGACTATCGCAACCACTACAAGGAAGTTTAACTTAACTTTTTAATGATGTGCCAGCAAATTGTTAAATGATTGTGTGTAAAAACTTTGCAGTTTGCGCTGATAAAGGATCATATATGAAATGGTTCACAGTTTGACCAGTCAGACTAACCCGGTCTGATCTAATTTTCTTATTCTTAAATGTACTTTTTATTCAGGGGGATAACTATCAGCCTACTCTGTTTTCTCTTTTCTAAATGTTATATCCTTTATACTACTATCATTCTACAGAATTAAATAAGTCTGAAATCTTAATAATTGAATATTTTTTGTGTTTCCCAGTCTATTAGCCCAAAGATTCTCTCTTACGGTATTATCAACTTAGAACTGTACCCTGAAAAATAACACAATCTAGGGCATGCCCAGACATAATACATGTTGACAAGTGGATAAGCTAGTGATTTTCAGTATAAGGATTAAAACATTGAAATTCAAATCAGATATAAGACTGGGTATCAGTATCACACATACAAATTACCCATATTTCTGGTGGTTACTTAAAAAAAAGCTCTCAGACATAGGAAAGCAACCACCGAAGCATCACTAAATACCAGCTTAACCATAAGATAAGGATCAACACTTGAAAATAAATATCTAACACCTGTTACATACATCTGGATCATGACCCTTAGCAGCAATAAACATTCCCCCAACTCGAACCAACGGAAGACAATACTCAGCTGGAAAACAAATAACAAGAAGCAAAAACCAAAGTAGTAAGAAAAAAATCACAAATGTTATTATGGAAATAGAGGAGTAAATACTCAAATTGGTCCTTAGAATTGTAGACCTGTATCAATCTAGTCCCTCACATTATCGATATTCCAACATGATCCCTGAAATTGCAAAGTTTTAATCAAATGTGTTCGTCTATTTGCATTTGAAGGGACTAGACTGATATTAAGTTGGTCATATTGAGGATAAATTTGAAACTAGGTGAATAATGTCGAGGATTTGATACCACATTCAGAGGGAGAAATTTAATTAACATTTTGTAATTTGATGTATCATTTTGGAATTTGGAATATTGATAATGTGGAGGACTATATTGGTACAAGTACAACCTTAAAATTCCAAGGATCGACTTAAGTATTTACTGAACAATAAAGTATTATCATGAAGTCCCTAATAGTACCTAATACCCTCGTCTCTGCAACTGCCCTGGCTACTGCTATGTCGAATTTCTCTCTGAAGCAAAGATTCTGCCCCAAACTCTGTCCTGCGCCCAATTTACATTTTAAAAAACACATTGGACACTCAAATTAAAAAAGAAATGAATCTACTGTACCTCTGCTCTTCCTCTTACAATTTGAATGTTGGAGGAACCTATAACACCGACAACATGCTCCAAGAAAACACATCGCTTGTTCATAGACTCCATTAGCGTTACATCCCAATCTATTACATTAAGAGCCTGTTTGGATTAGTTTATTGATCTTATCTACAAACATAAACACTAATGAGACTATTTAGAAGAGCTTATAAAATAGCTTATTAACATGTTTACAAGTTGTTTTCAGCTTATTTTCATTAACTCTCACACACAACTTACGAAAATAGCTTATAACTTATACTAGTACGGTTTTGGTTGTGAAATGCAAATACATTATTGAAGATGAAATTCAGTTCACCTGGTCGAGCAATGGCTAAAACTACTCCAGGAAGTCCGGCACCAGTTCCAACATCGACAAGTTTAACCTTATCGATGGAAGTGCTGCAGTGACCGATATAATTATCGCTCAACGGAGGCAAAATGGCGAGGGAGTCCTCGATGTGTCTTTCCATAACTTCATTCACTTCTTTAACAGCAGTTAGATTCATGCGCTGCAATTACAATATCACAAAATGCAAGTGTTAAATAAGATTGAGCGTTATGTAATTGTGATTGTGTGTGTGAGAGAGAAACTGAAGAAATAAATAAATACCTTGTTCCATTGAAGGAGTGTATCGGCGTAGAGA
This sequence comes from Trifolium dubium, assembly GCA_951804385.1. Taxonomy (NCBI): domain Eukaryota; kingdom Viridiplantae; phylum Streptophyta; class Magnoliopsida; order Fabales; family Fabaceae; genus Trifolium; species Trifolium dubium. The sequence goes on along the minus strand of OX638063.1, from coordinate 51,130,702 downwards.
TGAATTTGGTCTTTCTGGCGGGAAGTTAGGGTTAGGAAATGGGATAAATTGGATGTGGAATTGTTGTGACAGAGAGTTGTGAATTTCCGGGGCGTAAGGTGTTTGTAAAAAGTCCAACGAGAAAAGTGTAAGTTATTGAGAAGAAGTGCCATCTCATATCCTTCCTTTCACCGCGCGCTTTCACGTTATCCCGCACTCAATTCAACTACTTGTGTTGTGTTGTGTTGTTAGATGTTTTGTAGTTAGTTAGTTGTACTCAACAGAATCAAATGCATGATAAAAAAAAAAAAAAAACAAGGTGGTGTCATCCAAAAGCCCATTAATGCAGAGTCGTTTTTTTTTTTTTTTTTTATAAAACTATTTTTTTATTGAAACAATTTTTATAAACTAGTTTAGTTCTTACAATTTTACCTTGTACAAGATTGAAAACTCTATACCAAACGTTAAACTAGATAGTGGTGATTGACGTTGAATTTAGTAGGAAAAATTACGATTTGATTCCACAATTGTATTTGAGAGAGAATTGAAATCACTATATCACACTCTGGTCAAACAACCCCTTTCTCCTAGAAAGCGGAAGGTGAAAACAAAAAATAAAATAAAATTGCAAATACTATTTTTATACTATATTATATTATATATGTGCAATATTATTATTAATATCATGACTAATTTTATTTAAGACAGTATATAGTATGATAATTTAATCATGACTAAAGATTAAAAGTGATAGATTTAACATTTTAGTACAATTTTAATTAATACATTCAAACTCAGATGTGACTCATAATATTGGAGTTGAAATTATATATCTCATGTCGAAAAAAGTTAGGATTTTATATAGAGAAAGATATACAAATGAAATATCAACAAAATAAAGGCGTATAAAATTTACTTAGTTCAATTGATAGTTATTAGATATATTATTAACAAAGTTTTTTTTTTTGACAAAAATAAAAGGATGTTCATTCATTCAAATAGATAGAGTACATCAGATACTAATACAAATTCAACATCGTTAAAAACTAAAAAGGACGAATCTGCGAACAAACTCACAGCATCCGAGTTAATAGCATAAAACGACATAATCTTGCCTATAAATAATGTGATAAACATAAAGTAACCGGAATACCTATATTTCCGGATCTGCATCGTTGAGGAGCTGATCACTGTTTGAATCTGTAGCCGATCAACGTTGATCTTTCTATCCGAACCAAATAAACACCGCACAAAGACGAGAAGACAAAACACTGCACAAGACGGAAAAACCAACAAGCGTCGCACCGAAACGACGAAAACACAAAAAACCCAAAAGAAAAACTAATTGATGTGATGATAATCACTCATTTGATTAAAAGGAAAATAAAAAGATACACAGGGTGATTTTGGAAGTTAGTTATTGGAATTCAGCATTCTCCACTTTCAAACTCATTCAACTAGCTAATCTAACTCTAAATAAATGAGAGTATCTAGAGTAAATAGTTGAATGAGACTAAAAAGAGAGACAATGAATTTTCGATTTTAGTTGAGTCTAACTTACTCCTAATAAAGAGTATTTAGTCTAAGCATCCCGTCTTAAAAATATCCCAGGGTGTTATGTTTGCAAGTGTTACAGACACACCTCATCAATAACCACCAAGACACTGAGAAATTAATACATATTATTAATGCATAATTATCAGTAGTACGTCTCTATGATGCTAGCAAATTCACAGTAAACTTATGCGTATTATTGTTCATACTTTCATGCTCACATACAAGACAGACACACGCATCTTGTAACACTTACTCAATATGCACCAAACAATACACAAGAATATTTGAGGCCATTCACCTCAGACATAAGCATTTAATTAATGTATAAAGATAATGACATAAGTGAAATTAAAATATCAACTATAATTCACTAAAATTTTAAAATATAAAAAACACGTATATTTGTTTGTTTTAAATGCAAACTATAAAGATTATTTTTATAATGAAACATTAAAGAATTTTTTTACTAAGGAAAGTTATTGTCGCATATCCTATTGCTAATGTTGGTAAAAGTATATATACGAGGTCAAATGCATTTATATATCTTTAAGTTTTTGGTTTATACCACATAAGTTCTTTAAGTTATTCTTGTAATACATATGTCTTTAAGTTTTCGGTTTGTATTACATATAGGTTCTATAAGTTTTTTTTTTGTAATACATGTCTTTTAAGTTTTAAAATTGTAACACATAAGTCATTTCTTTTATCACTTAATTCACACGATGAATATAATTTGAAATGACCTATGTATTACAATTTTAAAACTTAAAGGACCAATATGTTACAAAAAAAAGTAAAAAACCTATGTGGTACAAACTGAAAAATTAAATGACTTATATATTACAAAAATAACTAAAAGAACTTATATAATACAAACTAAAAATTTAAAGAACTTGTAGATGCATTTAACTTGTATACAATCGTCAAGGTACAGTGGAGTATTAGGTGTTTCTTTCTTTGTGTCCAACTATTAATTAACCTCTGTATATAAGAAATTGATAATTAAAGGGGAACATGATTTACTGTGCCCTTTATATATATGTTTGCCTGGAATTAGACTTTGTTTTGTGTCAAAAAGATTTGAATCCTGAAAAAGATTATAAATTTTAAACTTTTATTCCAGAGTCCTACTTTTCTCTTAAAACTCATTATGTTTGCCACATTCTTCCTCCATTCATAATAAGAGAAAGTGGAAGAAAAGGCTGGCTTGTCACTTGTGCATGAGTTCCTGACTTTATCAGGGTCAAACATAAAGTCATAAGCAAAGTTTTGATGAGTTGTTTTCCAAAACTACATTTGTCCTTATATGTGCTCATAAAAACAACCAATAATAGACATTTAAATGAGATTACATAATTGGACTGATGCAGGTATGAATTAAATTAGTTTTTCTTACTTGTCCTATGTTTTGAAAATGGAAACATAAAATGATGTTATATAGGATGAGTTTTGTGATAATATAGTGTTATTTAAACGTTAAAAATACAGTTATTTATATCTATTTTTATCTTTTACTACTCACATATTAAACTACACATAATTTATGATAACAAGTTCAACAATAAGAAAAAAACACGCGAAAGATGGATTTTCTAAAATTATTAGGGATAATATCAAACTCAATATCCGATCACGAAGGTTTGATTTTTACAATTACGCTTGAAAGATGATTGAAACTACTTAATATCAAAACTTGTTGTAGGTCTGATTAATTGACCCAATGGGCCGGGCACTAATAGTGAAAAAAATATTAGGGATAATTTATTCAACACCAATAAAAACAATCCAATAAGTAGATTTGTATATGAACTAAAAGCTAGTTTGTAGACCATGGTTCGATCTTTTTAGAAGGAAATGAAACTATTTGATGTAATTTGTTCTGAACTCTGAACTATTAAGACCCCTTCTCATAAAAACCAGAGAGTGAAAAAAAAAAAACTAGTTTGTGGACACCACATGTAAATCCACTTATACATCTTGTTCTTAATTATTAATTGTTGGATAAAATATCTGCTATTTTTCTTGAGGGTAATATATGTCTCACCATAAAAGAAACATGCAAGAAATATTTGGATACAAAATTGATGTTATATAAGATAGGTTTTGAGACAATACACATACATAGGATGAATTTCTAAGAGAAAATATAAAGTGAGCAAAAAAAGCAGGGGCGTGCAGCTAAAAAGCAAGAAAGAAAAGACAATATAAAAACAAAAAGAATTAAGTAAAAGATGTTTTATAAGTAACATTAGAATTATAGAATGATGAGTAGTGCAAGGATCAAGAATTATGATCAGAGACCAGGTTATATAGTAGTAGTACTAGACATACAAACATTCAAAATATGCTTATCTTTGGAATCTTTTTTCTCTATCTTTGTAAACTATGAATTATTGCTTTCAAGCTTCAGAATGTCGGGAATATTATTTAGAGTTTTATGTGAATAGTAACTAACATTTTTGTCCCAATAAGTTTGCTTTTTGCAGAAGGACAGCCATTACATTCAGAAAACCACATGTATATTCTATTTCGATTGTGATCACTTTCTCATTCTTTATTCTCATGGGGTATGTTTATTTCTCTATTCTGCCAAATTATATCTTTAACTAAACCCTATAAAGCTTATTATATAATAAACATTTACATATAGGGTCATAAACAGCCTTTTACTGTTTTTTAATATAAAACTAGCTGCTTATTGTAAACATGATTAAAAATCGATCAAATGGAGCTTAGCTGCCTAATCATTCTGCACTTTCTTTAAAAACCCCTCAATATTTTGTTAATTATTCTATCCAAAATCTATCTAAGTTCAATGTATTCGTAGATAGATTTATTGAGATGGATTGAGAAATGAAAATTTATCATTCTTCATATTGTGAAGTGAATGTTTGTGGAGATGCTCTTGTAAATATGCTCTTGTAAATTTATCATTCTTCTAATTGCTTGTGTAATATAATAGTAGAGGAGTTGTTACTCTTAGATTAATTTTTTTTATTTTGTCTCTATTTTTAGACTTAGACCATTTTGTATATAACTGCGTATGTAGGAATATCCCAATTCCAAGGGATATTTTCTACTTATATTGTGTGACAACAAATTGATCCTGTGTACTAAAATTTCATTGGATATTATATATAATGGGTACATGAAGAAGATAATAATAATTTCGTCAAAACAAAATGATAAAAAATTGTTGTAATTAAAAAAACTAGTGCTCGATTTATTCACCCTCTGATTATTAAAAAAAAAGACTGTAATAATTCAGAGTTTATGGCGAATTCTGATATCAAGTAATTCTAATTCCGCTGATTCAAAAAAAAAAGTAGTTTTAATTCTCTCACAAACGCAATCTCTCAAACTTATATTCTCATTTCATATTATACGACCTATAATGTGATCATAGATTGAACCATATGTTAAAATGCCTATAGTATATTGTATACACACAATTATAGAGATCTTTTTTTGGACAATGTTATAGTAATTAATTGTTAATCTCAGTATATTTGTACGCTTGTGACCTCTATAAAAATTTGTTAATGTCAATATATTTTTTATTCACCAAGTTTTAAACTCTAGTTTTTAACCTCTTAATTCAAATTAATCAAACTACCCAATTTCTTTTTATAGCAAAGACTAATTTCTTGAATTTGATAGAATATAATGGACAACAAATCTCTCTCAACAATTTTAACTAGTTGAATTTCTACATTTGAAATCAAAACTTCTAGTTAAGTTAAAAAAAAACTTAGAATCATATCTATCCAAGCCCTCTTGAGTTTGCTAAATGTAATGATTGTACTATTTTATGGTGATTATTATTAGAGTAACATGTGATACTTAATTATTTGTCCAAAGATAATGAGATGGGGTCATGTTTCCTTTTCCTTGCGAAACAAGAGGTTGAGGCCATAAAAAAGTTGACACCACGGTTTTCATGATAATTTTTTCATTCATCTATCCCACAATATAGAAAAGGAGGGAGAGAGAGAGAGAGCTATCAATTACACTAGTCTCTTTCTTTTTTTCTCAGAGAGAGAGAGAGAGATGAGAGAGATGGCACGAACAACTACCTTGGATTTTTGTTCAACCCTACGACCTCACCCAACACCAATCATGATGATGATTCCCTCATCCTTCTCTCTGACCAATATCCATAACCATCATCATTACACTCTCACCTCTTCCTTTATCACAAACATCATAATCATCTTCCACCAAACTTTTGTTGATGATGATTATGATCATCAACTTCACCACCATCACAAATACCACTCAAAACTAGCTCAAGAACAAGCACAAGAAGAAGATCTAAACAAAGAAGGAAAAGTTACGTGGCTTATGCTTATGCTTATGAGAAAACCCTACTTTCATCAACTCAATTATACATAGAGTGAAAAGGGTAGCTAGGGTCTATAGTATTTGGTATACTATAAGATCCAACTATACTCATCATTCATCAACTCTTGGGGAATCAAGCGTTTTGGTCCGATCCATTTATGTTTATGTTATAAGTATATTCCATTTTTATTGCTACTACTATCTCCTAATTAAGTAGAGTATCATATTGTTATGTTTTGTTTTTACTTTTTACTATTTCATACCAAATTAAATTTTGTTTTGATTTGGCAGAAGGATATGTACTTAGCTTGCATGCTTTGTCATTGCCTTCCTTCTCTGTCTTTTGGTGTGTAGAAGTGTTGGTACTTTTGTTGATTAGAAGAACAAAAACAAATGTTATTGTTGTGATTGATATAAATCTTTGTCTAGATCGAAAGGCTTTGGTTCTTTGCTATAGTGTCGGTGTAGAAAAAATGGAAGGAGATAAATGAATCTATTGTTATTTTCATTTTTAAGAGTATTAAATTACTTAAAATATTTGAAATGGTTTTGATGATAGTAATTAAGTAGGAGCAATCATAGTTCTGTTTTTTTTTTTTTTGACAAACAATCATAGTTCTTTTGTAACATGATTTAATGATGTACCTATTTTTGTTTTGCTGGGTCTAGCTAGCTAGTTAGGGTTTCCCCGCCCTATGATTTCTATATGTATGAATGAATATGCATATGGATATAATATATACCTCAAAATTCATAATTCATGAATGAGTTTTAGTTTACGCTTAAAAAAATGCTTTAAAAAGAGAAAGGAGCAGACAGTGATTATCATAGTACGTAATTAACTTCGTGGTCACTAGAAATCCTTTACCATTGAATTTCTCACATCTCTCTACTACTCTTTGCTTTGAATATATACTTTGTCTTCATAATTTCATATTCATGTCATGGAACTTTATCAACCATTTACAAACTCTTCTTTTGGAATACTTCAAATTTGATTTTTGAAGAAACATTTTTTTTGTTAAACTTAATTTAAGTTTTCAGCCAAACTTCTAATTATCATATTCTCTTCTCCAAATTCTTGATATATGTATCATGAGATTGTCTGTTTTAGGGTAATCCGTCACAATTTTGTCATTTGTAGAAAATGCGTATCGGTTGGTTTGAGGAATGTGGTATGTTATATTTAATCGTTTAGCTTTGAGTTTCAAACAATGTGAGACTCAAATGTGAGCCAGAACGGTTAGTAAATTAGAGTCATGGTAATATGAATTGTAGAATTTAAAGTTAATAACCTTAGCTTAATTAAAACTCTCCGTGTTCTGTAGCTGTAAACCGTGCAAGAGTAGTTTGAGGAATGGCATGCCTTGCTTTCTCACATGAACGTAGCAGGGAGCAGAGGATTATCTCTATTTCACATGTACATATAAGTACGTAGTACAAATTAATTTTGTCGTTTAGCGTTGGTGGAATATGGTTGTGGAGTTCACTACTGACATGGTCTTATAGGGAAGACCGCGGTTGACCAGGCAGATCTGATCACTCTAGGACAAGTCTCTATTCCTCCGTTGTATGTATCCAACGTTGTGTTGAAAGAGATACGCCATTCACGAATGACGGATACCATTCATTCAAGTTTGAATGTTTCATGATGCACCATGCAATGAGTAACTGCACAAGATTTGTGTTAGTTTGATGATGCATTTGTGTTTTGTTTTGTGGCGGAAAATAATTTAGTCCTTCAAATACATAAGAATAAGTGTATGTTTGGTAACACGGTGGATGTGTTAGAATCACGATGACATACCGTGATTTCCACAAGCTACGGTGGATCACCGCAATTCTAACACATCCACCGTGATACTAAACATAGCCTAAATACTAGTACATACAAGCAAAATTTAGTAAAATATTAAATTTGATGTATTTGAAATAAAATGTGTTAAGAATTTTTAATCAATTTTAAATAAAATGTGTTAAGAATTTTTAAATAAATACCATTCATTATACCTCTTTGTATAGCAAAACTTAATCTTTAAAAAACTACATTCATAAACCTAAATCGTTAAATTTCTTATTTTCATATTTGAATTTTATCGGTTCATTTTTTTTTTGTGAAGAAATCAGTTCATTTCTATAATCTATTTTTCAACAAGTAAAAATTATAAAAAAAAATATTAATTAAGCCGAACGCTTGAATCTCAATTCTTTCCTTTTATATGTATGCGTTTTCAATGTTTTGTTATTTAATTTGTCTACATACAAAGAAAACTTTAATATATACACCCTTTGACCTTAATTATAAGTAATTTTTCACTTTTTAAATTCATTAAATGATTAATTGCTTATAATTAAAGTCGGAGGGAGTATCATGTAAAACTTGTCTCATTATACACTACAAAATTTGTTTTGTTAATTAACATAGTAGAGTTGAAAGATTCAGTTGACACTTTTCAATGTTTACGGGAAAAGGGTCATGTTAACATGTGCCGTAAGAGCACATTTTAAGGATAGTTCAAATAGTAACTTTATATTGAAAACAATAATATTTGACTTTTAAAAATATAAAAAGTACAAGTTCTAATATCAAATTTCATTTATTAGTATACTAACAAGTGCCCCAAGAGCACATGTTAACATTTTCTTTTTTTTAAATTAAGACGCATATGAGCTGCTAAATGGTCGGTCCGATTTGATCTGTTGGGCTTCATATTATTCATGGGCTAGATTGGTCCGACTCATTTTTTGTTGGACCATAATTAAACGAGCCTGATCTAGTCTTGCATGAGCCCGGCCTGATCCGATGGGCTGACTTGATCCAGTTTTATTTTTTTTTAGTTTATTTGAAAAAAAATTAAGTGACTTTGATATATTAATTTTTCATAATTCTTAATTTTATTGAGATATAATTGTATGTAAGCGTAAATAATTTTACATCATCACTAATGCATTAATAAATTATAAAACTATTTTTGGTTAAAGTTTTAGGTAAATATAACCATTTTTATTGTACTTGCACATTATAAACTATGCTTTTTATAATAAATTTTCAATTAGATGATAATTTTTTATGTATGTATTGATATTATTTTTACAAAAATGATATAGAAAACTCAATAATGGTCTGGCATGATGAGCTCGCCTAGTCCAGCCCAATCATCAGAAAAACTACATAAGTTTTGACCAAAAAAAATCCAATTACGTTTGAACTAGCATTTTATAAGTCTAACATGTCCAAGTCCGTAAATTAATAGATAGGTCCATCAACCCAACCCATTTTTTGACAACTCTAAATGTTGTCATAAAGAGTGTGAGTCGACAAGTCCACGTCAACCACACTAGACATGAATGAAAGAGATCCACATATTGATTAGTTATCTTAGCCTATCTTTAAACTCATTTGAATTATATAATATAAAGACTCTTTCTACATAACTTAAATTCTTCTTAACGATATCTTATCTGTTATACTTCAATGTTCATTTAATTAGTTTTTTGTACTTAGTCCTCTTTTTATACACTTATTTTTAGTTGTCTCTGTAAATTTTCATGTGTTTTTGTTTTTTGTCTTTGAATCTTTTTTTTTGGAATTCAACTTTTAATGTTGAAATCATTTTAATTTTTAATTTCTAAAATTAAAATTCGCAGAAAAATTTAAATAAAAACCTAAAATAAATTTAAAATCTTCTTACAAATTTTTATTCTAAAGATTAAAACTAAAATAATTTTAATATTAAAAACAAATTCAGGACTAAAAATAAAAATACTTCAACTTACAAAAATCAAACACCATTTAAACATTTTTTTAACCAAAAAAATACAAAATAAAAACAATTAAACAAAGTTAAATTAAATCAGCGCATATTATAATCCAAACACACCCTTGTGAAGGAGGAACAAAAAAAAAATGGAAAAGAAGCGGAAAAGGAAGCAAAAGGCGGAGCACGACGGCGATCGAAAGCCAAACTCACTTCAACAAACTCCAATCCGAACGGAGAATCTGAAAAACCCATTCCCTTCTCACACTGAACCCACCCCACAACAATGCCTCGAAATACGAGACACTCTCTTATCCCTCCACGGTATACCACCAGAACTCGCCAAATACCGCAAATCACAAGACGACACCATCAATCAACAACCACCGGAAACCGTTCTCGACGGTTTAGTCCGAACCATACTCTCTCAGAACACCACAGAAACTAATTCACAGAAAGCTTTTGTTTCTCTTAAATCATTATTTCCAACTTGGGAACAAGTAGGTAACATTAATAATTTCGTTATTGTGATTGTGTTTGTTGTAGGTTTTGTTTTATCTGAAACGGTGTCGTTTTGTTTGTTGAAGGTGCATGGTGTTGAGAGTAAGGAGTTGGAGAATGCTATTCGATGTGGTGGTTTAGCACCGACTAAGGCTTTGTGTATTAAGAATTTGTTGCGGTGTTTGTTAGAGAGAAAGGGGAAATTTTGTTTGGAGTATTTAAGAGATTTGTCTGTTGATCAAGTTAAGGCTGAGTTGTCTGTTTTCAAAGGAATTGGTCCTAAAACTGTAATCTTCTTTTTCTTTTCTCTCTTTTTAGCTTAATAGTTTAGTTGGTTACTCAAAATCAAAATGATATTTTGTTCTTCATGTTTCCATTTCTAGTACTAAATTTAAGACATAACTAATGTGGTTTGTGGGAAATGTTTATCATCATTGCTATTTAATAAGGAATTAGGATTGCTTTTGAGGTATATCTACAAATTGGATTAAGGAAATTGCGTAGCTCTGTTTGTAGGGATATCACATTATATATGCAGGGGCAGGGGTTCGAGCTCTAGACACCCCACTACTTATTCACCTTAAGGGCCACTTAACCAAAAAAATTTGCTTTTATGTTGATTAAGATGCACAACCCAACAGAGGTTAAGTACTTCGCAGTAAAGTACAATATAGTATGATATTAGCGGTAAAGAGGTTGAGATGTGGACAATCTATTTAGTATTTAAATCGAAGCTGTTTTGTGTAGTGAATGCACCCTTAGCCCTCCTAACACCCGTGCATTCAAGAGCTTTGAGTGAATCTGGTGGAAGTTTTTTTGAGATGATAAGTTTGATTTCGATGTTATGTGAAATGTGAGACGATAGGCTCAATGGTCGGGCACTTTGCTTATGAGCTTTTCACTCTTGTATAGCATAGTGATTTTCCTTTATAAGAAAACAGAACCTGGATTCGCTTGGGGAGTAAAATGATAAGCTAATGTATAAAAAATTTCCCCGTTGTTAGGACATTGTTTTCTTTAACCTTTTTTTTATGAGAGAAAGGATAATTTTTGTTGGAAATTCCACCCTCATTGCGGTCCGCCTCCAGCCACCTAATTGTGGCATTTGGCTTGCCTTCATTGCAGGCTTGCAGCTTCCAACACCTTCATTGTGTGGGTGCGAAAGGGGTGGATTTAGTCCCACATTGCTAAGAGATATGGCCCGTGTATTGTTTATATAGTTTGGGCAATCCTCACCTTACAAGCCGGTTTTGTGAGGATGAGTTAGGTCCAATATAAAAATCTAAGAATTTTAAAATTGGATGAACGAAAGAATTTTCCATTTTGTTTTTGGGATAGTATGGTACCTAGACACCAGAACTTGACTTGTAGCTTCTGGAAATCACGGTACGTCACCGTGATTCTGACACACCCACCGTGTTACCAAACATACACTTAAGTATGTAAACTTCTTTCTCCAAAAGTAGGACAAACATTATTAGTGGGATAATTTGTTCTATTGATGATATCAATGTTATTGTATTTTATTGCATTGTTTGTAACATCATGTCAAAATTTGCACTAAATTACGTGATTGATTATAGGTGTCTTGTGTGTTGATGTTCAACCTTCAGCTAGATGATTTTCCTGTCGACACTCATGTATGTATTGATTCCATCTTTCTTTTACAGCATTCGACTCCATCGAGTTATTTCTCAACACTTGAATATTTATGCAGATATTTGAGATTGCAAAAACCATTGGTTGGGTACCAGCTGTTGCAGACAGAAACAAGACATACCTTCATCTAAACCAAAGGATCCCGGATGAACTTAAGTTTGATCTGAATTGCCTTCTGTATACTCATGGGAAGCTCTGCAGTAAATGCTCCAGTAAAAGGGGCAACAAACAACAGAAGAAATTCAACGACGACTCTTGTCCTTTATTAAATTATATTAAAAAGCCAGTTTGAGTTTTGAATTCTGCAAACTTATTTTCAATCTTTTGGTTCCTAGTTCAACACGGGAAAACTCTGATCTTCTAACTGTATAGAACCCTAGTGAGTAGTGTTATAGACTTAGGTAGGAGAACTCTGTTTGAGAACAGTTGGAAGAATGGCTCACAATTTTGTGCTGGTGCATGAAACACATGTAGGGTTTAGTTTGGATTGTATGAAAATGGTCAATCTCTAATTTGATTAGTTGGTTTTTCATGTGACATCTGCATTTGTTTATAGATACATTCCATGTGGAAATTTATTCTACCGTAATTTCTAAAGCTTGCATCACAGGTTCTTGGCTCATGACTTCTAACTCCTAAGAAAACACATCTGAGGACAAAATTGACTATCTAAAAGTAAATTTGAGAATCAAAATAATTATTAATTAATAAAAGAGACATTTAAGAATGTGTATGCAATTTTGATACGTTTACACAAGAATGTGACATCAAATTACAGTTTTGAAACAAAAATAATGGTTTGCCCCTTAACATGATTTCATCTTACTTGTGATAGTTACACGTGTACAAACACAATAAAACACAGAAACTCACGTGTACTCTCGAAATTTATTATTGTGATGATCCATGAATGAAATTGCAAACACACACAAACAAGAAAGTGAGAAACAGATCTTACCTATACATACACGACTTGTTCCTTGTCTTGTCTTTCCCCTTTCAACAACATTTTCAAACCAAGTCCGAGAAACCTCATCCTATGATTCCTCCTCATCGTTACTATTCGGCATGTTTCGTTCTCTTCCTCCTCGTACTCTCCACCTTCTCTGTCTCTCACTCACAATCACAATCCCATTGGTCAACCAAGAAAAAACGCATGAGAGAAAAAGTTCGCAAGATGTAAGAACACAAACATTATCACAATCTCACAATCGCTTTTACAATTTTCAATTTTCAATTCATTCATCCTATTTGCTGCACCATTTTTAGCTCGTTTAAATGAATCGGAATTTTGAATTTGGCAATGAAAAACGTGGCTGAAAATTTTCTTAGCGAAATCCAAGGTTTATTTATATTTTGTAAAGATTTGATTATTGATAATGATGAATTATATTATGCAACTTCAATCTGTGAATTTTGTATCCTATGCGAATTTCCTTGTAACTATTATTGATGAATTTTCATAACCTTTGTAATAAGCTAAGTAATATTTTGTTCTTATTTGAAGCAAATACTTATCACTTTTGTTGTTTTTTTGGTACTATTGTTATTAGGTTTCACCATGGCTATGACAACTATATGACTCATGCATTTCCGGTTAGTTTATGTTATTCATTGTTTGTTGTTTATCAATGTTTGCACACACAATGCAATGTTAAGATTGTTATGTTTTTGCAGCATGATGAGCTAAAACCTCTCACTAAAACTTTTACCGATTCGTTAAGTGAGCTGGGAAATTTGAAGGTAATCAATGACATATATTTAGGAATGCAAGAAGAAGATTAGTCAGAGAACTGTAGAAGTAACCGTTTTACGTTTACAATTGCAGCTTGAACGTTTGCCGGAAGACTATAATGGCTCTGCCCTTTCGCTAATTGAATCGCTATCTAGGTATTTGATTTGGCTTCTAATGAATTATTAGTTTATGCAATTATGTTTTTATTCAATTTGGTGATTTCTATGTTGAGCACGTGTATTTTGTTGAAGTGGAAACTGATATAAATTGTTTTTGTGTCTTTTAGCCTTGTTATTATGGGAAACAATACCGAATTCGAGAAGGGAGTGCATTGGCTTTCAGAAAATCTAACATTTGATGTCGATGCTCGTATAAATCTTTTTGAGGTAAATGTTTCATTTGGTTGAAGTTATTGATTCTATAGCTTCATGTAACATGACATCAGACTGCTCAAAGTTTGGAAATGGTGTGGCTTTAATTTATTTTTGAATGATATAAAAGACTATTTATTCTGTGCATTTGATTCTGAATTCCTAATCGCTTGATTGGAATTTGGAATCATTCAGTGCAACATTAGAGTTCTTGGAGGACTTGTCTCTGCTCATTTACTGGCATCTGATACTTCAAAGAAGTTGATTCAAGGATCTTACAACAATCAGCTACTAGGTCTGGCTGAAGATTTGGGGAAACGTTTTCTACCAGCGTTCAATACCCCCACTGGATTACCATATGCATGGATTAACTTAAAGGTACTGTATCCAACACTCAATTGGCTGAAATTCCGATCTTTTTATTTAGACTTATTTTCACGTAATTGCTGCTGAATGTTTAATACTCCAACTAACATAAGTTTCCATCACATCACTGTTATTCTAGAAAAGAAGTTAGTAAAGTATAATTTTTTTTTCATACGGCATACCATACATGACAATGCAATCATGTATAGGATAGTTAAGGTTTTCTCTTGTAGTGGTATTAGTAGATGTTTGTCTTTGTATTTGAACCATATGTTGCTTCAGTTTTTTAGGTTATAAAAGATATATAACTTATAATCTATTGCTTTTTCTTTCTCTTGTTTTTCATCCTTTTAGAATGATATATAACTCCATACCAATACAAAATATTCTGTGCACAGTATGGAGTAATGGAGAATGAGACTACAGAAACAAGCACTTCAGGGTGTGGTGAGAGGTCAAGCTTAGTGTTTTAAGATTAGGTGTAGTAAAGTAATATATCTGGTTGCTTCTAATATTCCAACTATTGTGCAGGCTCACTGATTCTTGAAATGGGTGCTTTATCAAAACTGACTGGTGACCCCAGATATGAATCAGTAGCTTTACGAGCTCTCCGTAAGCTATGGAGTATGCAGAGCTCATTAAAACTATTTGGAACCACACTCGATGTATCAACTGGGCAATGGATTGAGCATTCTTCGGGAATTGGAGCTGGTAGTTAGCTCTGAACTGGGATATTGTCTATCTTTTTAGTTACATCTAATCTAAACTTACGATTACTGTCGAGCTGACTTTGATGTTTAATATGTTCGATATATTTTCCCGACTTATTTTAGGGGTAGATTCCTTCTATGAATATCTACTTAAAGCTCATATCCTTTTTGGAAAGGAGGACTTTTGGAGAATGTTTCATTCTGCTTATGTTGCTGTGCAGAAGCATTTCAGACACGGTCCCTGGTATCACTTTAACTGCAAAGAGACACTTGTTTGTTTTAATAGTATGCTTATCCAGTATTTTAAAATTGAAAGTAATTGACAAAAATATGATCGACAGTTCTAACCAGGTTAGTTGATGTAAACGCAGGTACCATGAAGCTGATATGAGGACAGGGAGAGCAACTTATTGGCAGCTTACGAGTCTTCAAGCATTTTGGCCTGGCCTACAGGCTAGTAGCTGGACTACAAATACATATTATAAGTTTTGTTCGATATCTTTCTAAGTTTGTGTACGACTTATGTAAACCAGGTTCTTATTGGGGATATATCTGCTGCTAATTCATCTCATCGTGAATTCTTCTATGTGTGGAAGAAATTTGGAGTGCTACCAGAGAGGTATTTTCTGATTTAGTTATTTTGTTATAACGTTGGTCTCATTGTATATCGCCATCGTTCTATGATCATGTTTTTGTTATTACAGTACTTGATAATATATCATATTGAACCATAAATCCATGTTAAGGTATTTGCTGGACCATCAGATGCTTCATCCTACCGAAAAATATTATCCATTGCGCCCTGAGTTTGCTGAGTCAACATTCTACTTATATCAAGCTACTAAAGGTCTGAATAGTTCTTCTATCTTTGTATTTTCAGTTTATTGATATTGTGCCATTGTTTTTTTTTGAATGGCGATATTGTGCCATTGTGTTTGATTGCTTCTGTATACTCTTAAGATTGTTGCACTTGTAAATACTTCTTTAGGTGATAAAAATGACCAAAATCTGACTCAGAATTTAAGAGGATATTTATGAGCAAATACCAATATTTTTAATTTTAGTTGAATAAGCTCGCAAACAGGCCTGTTAAGTTTGTATTACATTAGCACTTAAACCAGAATATTAGTGTTAGCCAAGTGTTTTGTATCAACACGACATTGTAGCAATATGGCTATTAGTTTGTATTACATTAGCACTTAAACCAGAATATTGACGTAGAATATTAGTGTTAGCCAAGTGTTTTGTATCAACACGACATTGTAGCAATATGACTATTATTCAGAATTGTATTTGACTCATTTGAAGTGAGGAGGTGCACTTTAGAGGAGAAGTGTATTAGAAAAAACTCAAGTCCCGAATTGAAGTCTCGGATTAAGTAGAGATAAGGCCTGAATGAGTTTATAAACAGTGACACCCCTCACCTTACAAACTCTGTTTTGTAAGGATGAGTTAGACCCAACCCAGAATAAGTGCAAGGATAGTCGTTTGGTAATCATTTGGTGAGATTAGACCCGGCCCAATGTAAAATAAAGTGCAAGGAAAGTTGTTTGGTAATCAGTGGTTGAGATTGTGATAAAATGCATGCACTTACGTAACAAACTATGAAGTTGTTGAATCTTAACAATTGATTTACCGGTTAATGGTCATAATTTTCTTTCTTATCCCATAAAATGCACCCATCGCTTTAGAGAAGCTAAATCCATTTTAAACTTTTCAACTTACTGTATAATTTATTTATTTTTGTTTAAATGATATGTCTGTATAATGTTAATTGCAAAATGTTGTATCTGACCAATAACAATTCATTCATTTCACTTGTTCATACCAACTTTTGTTAATTTCAGATCCATGGTATCTTGAAGTCGGCGAATTAATAGTCAATTCCCTTAATATATACTCCAGAGTAGAAGGTGGTTTTGCAAGCATCAAGGATGTGACGACTATGCAGTTGGAAGATCATCAACATAGTTTTTTTCTTGCTGAAACGTAAAACCTTCTTGTCTTTCCTCTTTTACTTAATAAATTAAAAAACAAAAAATGGAATTCCTCACAAAGATAATTATTGAACTTAAATTTTCTCTGATAAGTCATCCCGTGCTTTCTACAGGTGCAAATATTTATATCTTCTCTTTGATGATTCATTTTTGCTCGAGAGTAATTACGTATTTACCACGGAAGGTCATCCCCTTCCAGTATTAAACACTTGGCATGAAGAGCTTCCAGAAACTTATATTCCAACTAATTGGACTACCCTGAAGGTATTTTAACATTTAGCTGTAATAATACTATACTTTTAATTTATATTGAACTATATAGGTAACAGGAAGTGTATCATGGACCCCTAAACTTTTCTTCATTCACAAAAATTAGTCCCTAAAATATGATAAACAAACAATCATATCTATAAACCATGAACATGTTTGAAATGCACATATTTTTCTGTGCAGAAACAACCAAGAAATCGAGCGAGTGCAATGTCTTTGCAAGTATGTCCTGCTATGAATTTAAATTCTGGTCAACATATAGAGAGTGCTTGCCACATCTCCGATGTTCGCAGTGATCACATGTGTTTGACTGATGAAGATTGTGGAGTCGATGCAACTACCTGCAGAAGAAGATCATGTAGCATGGCTGGTTATTGTGGGTTATGGCTCTTCATTTGATACCATGTTTATATAATTTTCTTTTTAGGAACAGAAAATGTAAGTGAGAATTGTTTCATAAAGTAAGTTAAAATTCAAATATTACAGAGTTTACAGTAAATTCGTCGGCACACAATTTAACAGGTTTTCTAGAACGTTTTAGCTTTTATTTTGAGACATGTTTTGATAGAAGAAGAGATGGGAGAAAAAGGTCAGTGTATTTTGCCTCAATATTATGTTATTAAATTTGAATTTTGAAACATTGAAAATTTGTATTTATAAAGATAATGATGTATGTATACTTCGCGATTCTGCTGCCCTATCTTTTTAAATTTTTCTCCTTTGATAAGCAAATAAAACTGAGAGAGACTCAAAACTTGTGTTGAAATTAGAGCTGTCAAAATAGACGGTAACTTGTGAGTTCGAGTCAGTTTGGTCTAATCTGGTTAAAAAAGTTGCACCTTATTACACACTTGGATTATCTCGATCCAAGTCACTTGATCTACCAATTCTAGACAAGTTAATATGGATTTACCATTTTTTAAGTGTTCTTATCAAATGTGACAAAAATATGATCGATCTATTTAGTGTTATTAATTTTTTTGAGCGGCCTTTGGTACATCGGGACCGGGCGTTATCCAGTGATGTAATGAGAGTTTCTACTCTTACACTAGTTTGTACTGGTTAGGCTGTTTTTATTG
This sequence comes from Trifolium dubium, assembly GCA_951804385.1. Taxonomy (NCBI): domain Eukaryota; kingdom Viridiplantae; phylum Streptophyta; class Magnoliopsida; order Fabales; family Fabaceae; genus Trifolium; species Trifolium dubium. The sequence goes on along the minus strand of OX638063.1, from coordinate 51,112,376 downwards.
TTGAATCTTGTTAACTTTTTATGTAAAAAAAACCATCAAACACTAAATCTTAAAATAGCCACAATTTGGTTTGGATTGGTTCTTAAAAAAACTTAAGTGATATGAATTGAATTCTTTAGTTTGACTTTTACTATCACATAACATTTGAAAATTTTTAATTTTAGTTTTTGAAAATAAAAATCTTATTTTTATTTCTATTTTTTCTTCAAATCATTATTAAGATCTTTAATTTTAATTCAGAATCAATGTGTTTTTTGGTTTATTTTTGTGACATAAAAATTGTGTTATCTTTTTCTGAATGATATTTTACTCAATTACAATGATATTTTTTATCAATGAGCTGTGAACAACTATGAGAAAAATATCTTGTTCTTAAAATAGTAAGAGTCTGTATATATTATTTTTTTACAATGAGAGTTTAAAGGAATTTTGCTTTTGAAGCACGTTTTGGGGCACGGCTTAGTACGGAAAGTACCTTACCCTATAGAATCATTGCGATTCTTTCTTTTTTCCTGTCTCTTGAGTCATGAGTACTTTTTTCCTTTATTTTGTTGTATTGTACACACTGAGTGATGAGATAAGGATTGAGGGAGCAGAGTGCACAGTGTTTACAGCTTTCATCCAGCTGTTTACAATCAACAATGCTCTCATCCCAACTTCTCATCTCAACAACTCTGTCTTATTGGATTTGGATGTATGCAGTCAAGTTGGACTACTTTGATTTGAGTATTGTTAATTAGCTATGAGGTTTACTAATTAATGAACTTTAAAAAATATGGAAAATGAGCGTTTTTTTTTTACTTAAAACAAAGCATTCATTCATTCAAATTTGAAAATTACACATCAATCAATATTATTACATATTCAAATTCGCTAAAAATTAAAAAAGATGAATCGGCAAACAAGCACACCGCATCCGAGTTAATAGCATTAACTGGCCAAATGATAAAGCCTACAATTGATTTGACAAAATATAAATGTTCGTAGGTATAATGCTTCTGAATCTGCAACATTGAAGATGCTGAAGTCATTGAATCTGCTCTGAAGTTGGATTGAAGCAAATCTGCAAATCTGAAGCAAAACAAACACCGTACGAAGACGGAAAAACAACACCGTACAAAAGACGGGAAATCAAACTCTGTACAAAGACGGAAAATCAAATAACTCCACACTACGAGAGTAAAACAATACCGGAAGAAGAAATCACGGCGAAAAAAACTCAAACAAAACTTAAAAATATGTGAAAAACACTTATTTAAACAAAAAGACTAAAAGGAAACGATCAAGAAGGATGATTTTGGATTAAAGTTGACCCAAAATCACCCCCTCTCTAAAGGATGAACAAGAAAAAAGACAATAAGAAATTAAGGTTAGAGTGAGGGGCGGCTGCCACAGGCCTCAAAGTTATGTGGAAAATGAGCGTTAGTATCGGTTAAACATATAAATAAAGAAGTAAATAAAAGAAATAGTAATTGGTAACACGTGCTTTTAAGACACAAGTTAATAATTAGAATTAGAAAAATCAACTATCGAAAGTCATTATAAACATGATTAGGTGTTTGGGTAGATGAGATAGGAAATCGAATAATTTTAAAGTTAAGTTTAATTCTCATCTTGTTTCAAAAAAAAAAAGTTTAATTCTCATCTATCTAGTATACTCTTTCCGATTTTAAATATAAAAAAATTGTTACTTTTTTAAGTTTATAAAATAATTGATGTATTTACTTCATATTATAGAATGATTGAATTTTCTTATATTTAAAACTAGAGGGACTAAAGAGTAACAACGAGGTAAGAAACAATGTACTAGTAGTGTTCTTGAATTGGGTAAATAAAAGTTTGAGAAGGTAAAAATTAATAAATACTCCATGCATTTTAAAATGAGTGTATGATTTTCGCACATATATTATAAAATGTAATTATGATATCAAAAGTAATAATATTTTTACTAAATTAATCTTATTATTTAGTGTATATGATAATTAAAGAGTATAATTGAAAAATGTTATATTAAAAAGTGAGAACAACATTTATTTTAAAACAATTTTTCTTTTAAAACGACGCTCATTTTAAAACGAATGGAGTAATAATGTGCCAATATTGGCTTATGTCGGTAATTTCAGCTGGATGCAAATTGAGCTGCGGGACCATTTTCACCTATATAAATAGTAGCATGTAGAATGAGTATCAATAAACTATAAACCATACTCATCAACTTAATAGGCCATAGTTTAGCTCCATTTGAAGTTCCATTTTTAGAATTCCCTTTGTAATGGCATTACGCAAGCTTCTTGTGTTGGGCTTGTTACTTTTAGTGTGCATCTCTAACTCTAAGGTAAGTAACCACTATTAGTTATATCATATAAACCACAGTTTCATCTTATATTTAACTAACAATTCATCAACGCCTCTCTATGGTGTTTAATTTGGGCTAAAACAAGTTGTTATTGACATTTTAATAGTTACTAATATTTTGTTACAATATTTTCTTGATTTTAAGAGTGTTTTATTTTTTTTATTTTTTTTTGTGATTTGTTCATGTCATGCAGGTTACATCTGATCATGAGATAGAAATGGAAGAAGATGAAGAACAGCAGTTACCTGATGATAAGCTTGTATGTTTTTTATTTATTTTTTTTCTCCAATGATATATTAAAGTGCTTGTTATATCCAAATATGATATAATGCTTCTGTTGGAATTATTTTCAGCTTATTGTCCGAGAAGGGAACAGAAGGCTAATGTCTTACATAGGTAAAAGCCAAAAATGATTATCACCTCGAGTCCTTTTTATAAAAAACAATCAACTTTTTAGTTTTATCGGATAAATAATATATGTAGTTTAAAATATAAATAAGATACATTAATTATTCAATAAATTTAAAAAATCAACTGTTTTTTATAAACAGGATAGGAGACAGTATTTTTTTTTTAGAAAAGTGAAGTAGTTTTTTATATTTTGATTAATTTTTTTGGTGGTGATGTTAATGAGTGCAGATTGTGGAGGATTATGTGAGTCAAGGTGCAGTGTGCATTCTAGGCCCAACGTGTGCAAAAGGGCATGTGGGACTTGTTGTGTGAGGTGCAAATGTGTTCCACCTGGTACTTTTGGTAATAGGGAATTTTGTGGGGCTTGTTACACTGATATGACCACTCATGGCAATAAGACCAAGTGTCCTTAAAGCCCATATAACAGGGGCCTAATTGCTTTGGGCTATTTTCACTTCCTACTTAATTAGTACCTACTAGTGTAATTAAGTTCAGTAAATTGTGTGTTTGTTTGGGGTTAAAAAATGATGTAGTTCTTATGTTGTTGTTGGTTGTAGTATGTACACCTATGTACTGGTGTGTTTGTTATGGTAGCTAGATATGAATCATATGTATAAATTGTGTGGTTTAAGTTCGTTTTTAATATATAAAATAGTGCATTATGTACTATAAAAAAGAATGGTGCATTAGATTACCTTCCCAGTACAATCTATTAGGCATATAAATATAATTTTTAAGGAAAAAGCTAACTAGTGCACCCCATGCACTAGTTAAGGAACCTCAATATAGTATTATTGTATTGAAATTTGTGTAATTAATGTTTGCAAAAGTTAAAAAATGTTGTTTTCAATGTAAAACTTACTTTTTTTGTATTCTTAACTAGTGCATGGGGTGCACTAGTTAGCATAACCCAATTTTTAAATATGTTTATATACAGATATAATATATGTCATATGTTATATTGATTTCACTGAAACTTAACTCAAAATTTTTAAGTAGTGTCTTTCACTCAAGAACAAAGATGAATAGTAAATCTTCTTCTCAAAGTATTCTCAAAGTATTTGTAATGTGTTTATCAATCTTAGATCTTACCAGAAAGCTCTCGATCATTACTTCTTGAACCACTAATAATTTTCTCTTTTTGTCTCTCTAAATGTTTCTCAAGAACCCTAACCTCCACCAATCAAATCAACCCCAAAATGCAATAAAATAAATTGCATATCACAGTATGCCCGCGCACTAGAAGTTGTGCCTCGCGCAAGAAGATAAGGACATAGTTGTGCCTTGCGCAGGGGGCAACGTCAAAAACATGTAACAAAAACTGCGCCTAGCGCATCAAATCTTGTGCCTAGCGTAGGAACTATAGCGACATGACCATTTTTCTTACTTCTAAAACATGAGATCTCAAGGCATAACACATCATATTTGTTTGAACCAAAAAAATATTTGTAATAGTTTAAAAATGGTTTATTTAAAGCCCAAAAAATTATTTACACCATCAATATATACCTATTAAATTCATTTTTATAGCATCAGTCTTAAATACTTTAGTATATTAAATTTCTCAACTATCTAAACATATTACTACTAGAATTGTATATGTTGCTTCGAACAATTTTTTTAACAAAATGCTTTGGACAAATGTTGTTGTCGGACTGATTAAAAACAATAAAAGAACAGACCTAATATAATATGTATTTATTGGGTCTTCGAAGACTTCGAAAATCTACCAACCATTTACAATGTGTTTCATGAGCAGAAAACAAACCATTTTTATCACGTTACAAATTATTTTGAAATACAAGTTCGGGAATTGTTTTAAATTTACATATAAAAATATGTAGTTAAAATAAGTTAATAAGTTTTTTGTTTATTTACAAGTGACTGAATATAGTAATAAGTTATAGAAAATTAATAAATTCAAATTTAAAGCTTTTTTAAATAGTTTAATGGCAAAATTCACACACTAATATATAAAAAGTTGTCCATTCAAATCTGCAATTCAAATTTAAGGTGAAAAATACTACTCTGTTTTATCTGCTTGAAGCTTCATCATATGCATGGAGAAGTATATGTGAAGCAACTATTGATAGTGATAGCTTATCTTATTTAGGGACCATGTTAGGTTTGAAAGTGAGATTACCTTGAAGTATGTCACATGCCCCTTCACATGACCTTGCTTTTGTTCATGTTATAGATTTTATGTTCAATGGCTAGAATAGTTGGAAATGAGGGATTCATCTCTTAAATCTTGATAGAGAGATGCCACAAATAAACCTTGACATTCAAAGTGTCATTATTGAGTTAGAATGCAAGGTATATGAGCTTAGAGTTTGATTTTGTGATCATAAGGACAATGTTCAAATTTCTAGATAAGAGATGCAATTTAAAATTAAGTGAATAATATAACCAATGCATTTTAGAAGTCCAAATTCATACATTAATCATCTACAACAACTACAAGTTAACCATAATTTTGAATGCTAATTACACTCTTAAATGTTAAAATAAATCATTGATCCAATAACCATTTAGACCATATTCAAATATATATCAAAAATATATATTATTTTTCTCCGAACCTGATTAATCGGTCAAATGGACAGAATACTAATACTAAAAACTAAAAAAATACATAAATTTTCATATATTCAAATATATACAACATTAATTAATCACAATTTGTTATATAAAATTTGTGGTCAATGTTTAAATTTAAAATTTGTGGTCATGTATTCAAATATATACAACATTACATTAAACCTAATTTTTTAATAATATCATTGAAACCGCCTAATTAAATTACATTAAGCATAAATACACCATAATTCTTTACCAATTTCATAGTTTTAAAATTTGAAATAATTTTTTTTGATGTTAACATATGCCCTAAGGACACATTTTAAGGATACTCTATTTAGTAATTATATCTTGAAGAAAATAATATTTAACTTTGAAAAATATGAAATGCACAAATTTCAAGACCAAATTTCTTTTATTAGTATACTATAACAAGTGCCTCAAAGGTACATGTTAACATTTCCCTTTTTATAAGACCTTCTTACAATTATCAATGACATTAATTTTGTTTTCCAAAAGTACTCTCATTCACTTTACGTAATTTTGATGAAACTACTGATTGAGCATAAGACCTCTAATATATTACTCAAATTCCTCACCACTAGTCCAAAGGAGTTTTATTATTACTCCCTCCGTCCCTTAATATAAGACACTTTTTGACTAAATTTTACTATTCATCTATCATGTTTTGACCGTATTTTTCTAATAATATATAGATGTAAATATTAGCATATACTCCCTCCGTCCCTAATTATAAGACCCCGTTTGACTAAATTTTACTATTCATCTATCATATTTTGACCGTATTTTTCTAATAATATATAGATGTAAATATTAGCATATAAGATCTTGTTTGATTTGTTTTGATGAGTATTTTTATAATATCAAATTTTTATAATTTTTACTGTTACATAACTAAAGATATTAGCGATCAAAGTTGTGCATTGACATACGTGCAATGGTCAAAAGGGGTCTTATATTAAGGGACGGAGGGAGTAAGATCTTGTTTGATTTGTTTTGATGAGTATTTTCAAAATATTAAATTTTTATAATTTTTACTACTAAATAATTAAAGATATTGGCGATCAAAATTGTGTATTGGCATACGTGCTGTGGTCAAAAGGGATCTTATAATTAGAGACGGAGGGAGTATTATTTTTACAATAAAAAGTGTATTATAAACCGTTTTATATAACTCAGTTGATAATAATATAACACATTATATGAAGAAACTGAAATTTAAACTCTAGTACATAACTTATTCAGATGGACACTAGAATATTTGTTCAGAAAAATATATTTTAATTTTCTTTTGGTCGCGACTAGAGCTTCCACCGCTGAATGTACTGACTATTCCCTCGCTAGATTGAAACACTTCAAAAAGTAGAATAGTTGATACAAAGATTTAAAGTTATTCCGTACCTAAGACGATGATCGAACCCTCAACTCTTGATTAAGGAGAATAAACCTTCAACTTTCTAAATTATTTTAAAATGGGGGTGAGTGAATGAATCGATGTGGCTAACCCAAGCCAATAAGGGCACTCGAAGCGCGTTGAATTAAAACACAGTGGAAAAAGTAGGACCCAGTTTTACCAAGTCAGACAGACACAACACAACAACACAAACCCACCTTATCATGGGACCCACACCCTCCACCTCCCTTTCCTCAGCCTGAGGTTGTAATGTTTCTCCTCCTTCGCTATCACTCTCTCTTTTTTTTCCTTTCTCTAATAATAATAATAATCTAACAACTAAGAAACACTCTTCTTCTTCTTCCACCACTAAATTACGACTCCAGAAACATCCTAAACCAAACAAACTAAGAAACACAACACTTAAGTACTTCTTCTTCTTCTTTTTCTTTTTCTTTTTCTTGTTACTCCAACAAACAGAAACAAACTAGTAGTTTCTTTTTTTTTGGACTTTTTTCATTCTTCTTGTCGTTTTTTTAGTTACTTCCTCTTTTTGGCGTCACAATAACTTTGTTTATATATTCGTGTGCTATGTTTTGTTTCTTTCCTATCTTTTTTTCTTATTGCTCTTTACACCCCCATGTTGGTGTTGGTGTTCGGTTTCAATTTTGAATACCCAACACCGTTTTCTTCGTTCTTTGATCATGTCGCTCAAAAGGGGTCCCGATGATAACAAGAGTCCTGATGATAAGCGTAGAAAGCCTCCTCCTTTTTGCAGGTATGTATGTATGTATGTATGTATGTTATTCACTTTTTTTTTTTCTTATTGTTTTTGTATTGTGTTTTGAGGAAATGAGAATGGTGAAAAGGTTGAATTTTGGTCTAAAATCAAATGGGGTGTGTTTGTTATGCGAATGTGAAATTGTGAATTGCATTTTTATTTAATTGGGGTACAAAATTGGGTTTTGATACATGTGAAGAAGAATTGATATTGGGCAACGGGTATGTTCTATGAAGCTCGGACACTTCTCTGAATAGGAGTGTCTCGTCATGTCCGACACCGACACTTACGATTACATTGAAATATATCATTTTCTTAAAAAAATTATTCGTGCCCGTGTCCGTGTCGGTGTATGGGCTTGATAGGGTATGTTCATTGGTGAAATGAGAAACTAGTGATAAATTGATCCCTTTTTCACATTTAAGTATGTGTAAAGTGTAATTTCATGTTCAAAGAAAAAAGGACAATGCCATTGTGTAGTATTTTCACTATTTTGGGTACTGATTAACTGTTGTTGTACTTGTATACACTGTTTATTTGATTATTAACATAATAATACAGGACTATGTTGTTGTTATGTTTTTGACATTTTGCTTTGGTTGTAATGAATAATGTATAGTGTTGTGCGTGAGGTGATGAAGTTACAATCAGTCAGGAATTTGATGGAGCCAATTCTAGAGCCGTTGGTTCGTCGAGTGGTATGAACTCCTCTTATTTTACGGTTTATTAATTTTTTGAAGACTCCTAATTATTAGATATACACTGACATGAGTGTTGAACACTCCCGATGGAAACACTTCAAATTCTCCCTGTGATTGGCTTCGATTATTAGATATACACTGATATGAGTTTTGAAATGTTTCATTACATTACATAAAAGTGGGCTACTATCCTATCCTAAACTCTTTAAAGTTGGCAGCTTGTCTATAAATGAAATGAAGCAAAAGAAAACACTCGAAGAACTTTCTTGGTTGATTGCAACCTTAAATGTTTTCAATGTCCAGTCCAGTTTCTGCCCTGTATAAAGAAAGCATATATGTTGAGTTGCGTAAATAGAATACTAGAGGTTTAGGGTTATCTATTTCAAATTTAATCTTGCTTCTTAATTTTTATGTTGTGAAATGAATGAACCGAAAGCAATGTTTGTATTATGATGTATGCTTTTATTATCTGAAACCGTATATGAATTCTTTATCTGGAGAAGCGGGTTTGGATTTTGGTCCTGTAAACGTTAGTTCCACTTTTACTGAAGTATATTATGATCACAGGTTAAGGAGGAAGTTGAATTGGCCCTAAAGAAGCATTTGAGCAGCATCAAACAGTAAGAAATAATCTTTTAATAATAATTTAAATTCCCATGCGGCATGCCTCATTCGCCGTGTTTCTTATGAAGCAAAGGGAATGGATTGGGATAAAACTCTTTTGCTTAGTGGTTTTAAATTGTTTAGCTTGAATCGTTTCCCAAGCGTCTTCTTTGATTTGTTTTCAGGACGTGTGGAAAAGAGTTGAATACTAAAGAATTAAGAATTTTGCAGCTTCAGTTCGAAAACAGTATTTCTCTCCCTGTCTTCACAGGAGCTCGAATTGAAGGAGAAGATGGCTCAAACTTAAGGATACGCTTAGTTGATGCCTTAACAGGGAAGGTTGTTTGTACAGGGCCTGAATCTTCAGCTAAGGTGGAAATTGTAGTCCTTGAGGGTGATTTCGAAGAAGAAAGTGATGTTTGGCTGCCAGAAGATTTCAAGAACAATATTGTGAGAGAGAGGGATGGAAAAAAGCCCCTCCTTACAGGAGATGTGATTTTATATCTTAAAGATGGGTTTTGTATGCTGGGTGAAATTTCATATACAGATAATTCAAGCTGGACAAGGAGCCGTAGATTCCGGCTCGGAGCAAGAGTATTGGACAGCTTTGATGGTATTCGAATAAGAGAAGCAAAGACAGATTCATTTATTGTCAGGGATCACAGAGGAGAATGTAAGCATTTATAATATAAACATATACTAACCTTTACCAGTTTGATTTTCTTCGCGTAAATGAACAAGTTATTTATCTCATTTTGTACTTTTGTTCTTGGTAAATGTAAAAGGCTAAAAAAATTGGGTTGTTATGACATAATTTTTGAGCTTTTCATGTCACTTGTCGAAATATTAAAGGGAAACATTGTTTAACATCTGATATTTTGCTGCAGTGTACAAGAAACACCACCCTCCAAGTCTGTCGGATGAAGTTTGGAGACTGGAAAAGATAGGCAAAGATGGAGCTTTCCACAGGCGTTTGAGTCGTGAAAAGATCCGCACCGTTAAAGATTTTCTCACACTACTCAATCTCGATGCAGCAAAGTTGCGAACTGTAAGAACTAATTTGTAGTGTTTAAATATCCGTATAGGTATATATATTTTTGGCCACTAGTCAATAAACCTGTCATCTTGTTTTAAGAATGTCTTAAACTGTTTTTGATAGATTTTCTGTTTTAAAGTATTTTTTTGAATCAAGTCATTTAGATTAGCTCTGTTCTTATCAAGTGAGACACATCCTAGGTGATGGATTCATATATCAAATGAGGACGTCCAATATATCCCGTGGGATTCATGGGAATGTGAAACTTTCTTGTAATTTTTTTCTTCTGGAAATAATCATATAGTACTTGGTTTCTCTTGGGAAAATGACTTAGTTCTTTGCCTGGGAATGTGTAGATATTGGGTACTGGGATGTCTGCAAAGATGTGGGAAGTAACTGTTGAGCATGCTCGGACTTGCGTCCTTGATACAACGAGGCACGTGTCCTTTGCCGCTCATCCTCAACAACCTCACGTGGTCTTTAATGCCGTGGGACAAGTGACAGGACTGCTCTCTGAATGCGATTATGTTGCTGTAGATAAGCTATCTGAAACCGAAAAGGCATATATATCTGATCTCCCATTACTTTTCTTACTTTCTCATCTCCATTCACAATTCTTCTTAATACTTATAAAATTTGATTTTCCGCAATCAGGCTGATGCTCAAATCTCGGTTATTTCTGCACTTACCCAAGGCGATTTTGCCTCTTTAGAAGATGAGGCCTCCCTAATGGATGGTTATTCACACTTAACCAATGCACATTACTCCCCGAGCTCTCCAACAACTGAGGGATCAAGTGCTAACAAGCTTTTGGCTCCGCAAAAGATTGGAGGATTCAATTACACACAAGAAAGTGCCTCTTCTACAGATATCATGCCATCTATTTATTCAGTTGGTGGATCTAGTGGCTTGGATGACTATGACTTGCCGAATTTTGACAGCATCGGCCTAAGATATGATCAGAATCTTGGCTTTCCAGTCCAAATATCCAACTCAATGATCTGTGACACAGACTCAATAGTCCATGCTTTCGGTAATGATGATCATCTGCAATTTTTTGACGCCGATCTTCAATCTCAGTGCCATATTGAAGCAGATTTACAGCGTGCTGTTGATAGCTTCATGCTGACACCTTCTACATCTATGGCTAATGGAAAAGCTCAGAGACGATGGAGAAAGGTAGTCAATGTTCTAAAATGGTTCTTGGTGAGGAAACGAAGAAACCAATTATATAGGTAAGGTTTTGTCCATTGCGTTTGTGAATGCAGCCGACAAAAATAATATTTTGTTGTGTTGATAGAGAAAAGTTATGGTTATGGTTTTCTCTTATATGTAAATATACATCCTCTATGCATTGGTTTTTGTAGTTTGCCAGAGGTTAAAGAGCTGTTTTGCTCTTCTCTTTTGTTCTTTAAAGTTGAGTTTGTAAATACTTTGATGTTTTATTTACAGTCAGGAGAGGATTTCTTATTGTTGGTAGATGCTTAGTGAGGTAGTAAGTAGTAATAATTTAATGATCCAGAAATCTTTATTCTTGATCATATTTTTGTAACCATATTTTGTCCAATAAAATTAGTTTTCCGTGTTGGTTCCGAGTTAAAATTCAATCAAACAGTTTTGCATAGCAACTATAGTGCTATCGCATAGTGGAGTTTGAGCGTACCATTATTTTCCGCAATCGACAACATTGTATCATCGAATACATCATAGTAGTAGTCTTCCTAAGCTTTGGAGAGCACTATCATAAATGTTATTTGAATCAAGAGAGTATTTAAAAAATAGAAACCATATTAATCTTTTTCCAAATTTATCTCAAGTAGAATTTTGCTACCTACAAAGTTGAACTCTCTTGTGTTTATGTTTTCGATTTTTTCTACGAGATTAAGTTTAATCTGTTTCGCCTCAGGGATATGAAAACTTTCACATTCATTAAATGTAAAAAAATTATTTAACAAGTATAAATTTGAACTAAAATTGGGTAGGGGCCGCGCGAACGCAGGCCCCCTCTGCAACAAATTATGATGTAGGCTGTTCTACTTGAGAACACCTTAGGCAGGCACCCCTCCAAAGTGCAATGGAGGTCACCAACCTAGGCCATGAGCCTTTATGATCACACATAGACCCCATCCAGGTAAGTATGTTGCAACGTTGCTACTACCTCTTTATTTATACAATCCTAAACACTCTTGCATCTTTACTTTCACCGATGTGGGACTCAACTTAGTTCAATAATAAGCTATCACACATTTTTATATCTTCTTTTGTGTATTATTCTCTAGCTCTCTGAACCGAACCTCTTTCTTTCCACCTATTGATGTGAAAAGTGAAAACCAAGATTCTTCTTCTGTTGATGTAATCCAAATTTTCTTCTTCCTTACACATGTGTGCTATTTATACACTCATCATAACTGTTTGTTATCTCCATGTGTAAAACATGTGGTTGTAATTTGTGCTGTTTGCTTTGTGGGCTATAGAGAGAGTTTTGGCCTCATATCGAAGTTGAGACACCAGATAATTTTGTTTTTCCTAGCACAATTAAGTAGGCTAGCTTTTTACTGCCAAATAACAGTTAGCTTCTGTTAATAATTTTCTGTATATAAGCCTCTCCATACGCTCTTGTCATCTTAATTAATTTCCAAATTTATGCGAAGCTCATAAATTCTCAAAGGTATCTTCTGATTGAGTCTCGTGCGGACGTGGAGGGGCACGGAGAGGGGCTTGTAATTGCTTGCTATGATGAGCGAGAAAATGCGCAGGCAAGAGTGCTTTAAAAAGGAAAGATAAGGAACATAAATAAATACACTTTCTAGACTAGCAAAGCAGATAAAAAATTCTCTGTTTGAGTCGTTTTTCTTGATCGAAAACGAATGAGCAAGCTTGAACAATGTCTGTCAAGAAGAATGTATTGGTGGTATATGCAAACACTCTAATCCTAAGTTAGTAAGAAGACAAAGAGTGAGAGGTTCTTAAAGATTAGAATTGTCTACCTTAATCATATGTAAGACGATGTTTTATATAGGCGCCAAAGTGGAGTCGTTGAGGTTGATGGAGGGGGAAAGTTATGAACGGGCGGCACCCTACTTTAGAACAGTCTTCATTTTATAACTATTCAATCAAAGAATTACCATTCTGCAACAGTCCTCATCATTTTAAAAATGCTATGGAGTTTAATTCAGTCAACAAAAAAAAGAAGAGAAAGCTTATGGAGATACTAAAATGTAAATAGTTTAAAGAAAAATATATAGTAGCAATTAGTAATCATCATCATGAGGAAATCTTAAAGCAAATATGAAGTTGTTGATTGCCTTTCTTATTTTTTGTTATAGATTCATGTATCTCTTTTTCATTGGCCTTTTTTGGGTCAAAAAACACTTATTTGGCTTTGAATTATCGAATTACTAAATTGTACAATGCATTAGAGGTCTTGGCTAATATATTTCATCCAAATCATAGAACTTTCGGCTAAGCATTTTAAAAAAATAAAGATAAAGTCACTAATGAGTAGTATACTAAGCAGTGGCGGAGTCAGAAAAAAAATTCAGGTGGGCGACTAAAATATATTATAACATGATCAGTTAGAATTTTTATATTATCATATTTGAAGTAATTTTTTCAGCAATCTCATCACCTTCAATATAAATATGCACGGAGGGAACTTTTGAGAAAATCAACTCACATATGTTACGCACGCAACCTTGCTTTTATAATTTTCATCGTTGAAAAGACACGTTCAGTGGTTGCTGTTGACATGGAGAAAGTCAAAACAAGTCGTAGCACTCGATCAAACAATGAATACAAATTTGATTTATTTGTGTCTACTAATTTTTGACATAATTCACCAATATTGGACAGATTCTGAAAGACTATTTTTATTTATTAGCAAAAAACTCAATATACAATAATATTTATATATAGTCTCTACAAAAAATAATAACACATATATATTATATGGTACATATAATACTACTACTAATATAATAATATATTTGAGTGGGTGGGCTATAGCCCACCTTGGTCCTAAAGGTCCTCCGCCACTGATACTAAGGGTCTTGTTAACGTGTGCCCCGGAGTACTTTTAAGCATTCTATTTTTAAAAAAAAATTATTCAAAAAATTAAACAGCACAATTTCCAATGCGTTGAGTTTACAAATTTCCATAAAAATTCTATAAAAACTTACTAATTAAAGTCTTACTAATAATGAATTTTTTAAGGAGCATTCTAAAGAACTAGTTAAAAAAACAAAAAAAAATTTAATTATTTTTGACCAAAAAGACAATGTTTTATTGAAATATAAAATATTCAAAAATCTTTTGACTCAAAATTCAATATGCATGTCTTTTAATTTATTTTTATAGTAATGTGCATATATTGATAAACTGTATGCTATAAGTAAACGCCTAACATTTGACTTTTTCTAAGATAATTATGATTGTTATTCCTAATTATTATTTTTGTTTTTTGTTTATTGTTTAAGATTTATATGTAGGGCAATGAACATGATCACTAATAATTTGTGATATACATGAGCTGTGAGTGTCCCCTAAACAGTATTTGAAAGAAAAAAAAAACTCCTTGATACATTCAAATTCAAACCTCCAAGTGGAATTTGAGATGGCATCATTTACAGGAACTACACAGAAATGTAATATATGTTGTGAAACTACGGTCCAAAAATTAACACTGTCCAACGGCGAACGAAGATATTACCAATTGAATTGGAGGAGAATGAGGCTTATAAATTTTGGCAAGGTAAGAAAATTATTTATGTAAATAACATCAAGTAGTTCAAAATCAATAATTTAATTTTAAATAAATTACAAAGCCAAAGACAAAGACAAATACGTAGAGGATCATTTAATATAATCACACTAATTAATTAACTTAATAAAATATTAAAATAATTGTAAGTAAATATTGGGGTGTTACAAGGCCAGCATGCATTGTCTTTGCTATAAGCATGCTTTGACTAATTCCAACAAGATGCGCATAATTTTCCACATAATTTGTCATCTCATGCCATCTAGCAAAGCCATGACATTACTCCCATGTTTCCTCTTACTTCAATCTTGAAAGTGGTGTTACAACATGCCTTAAATAATCATGCTATAAAATACAATAGTATCATGCATGGAACAATTCACTGAGTAAGTGTTTTCCCTGCTCCAATCTTCAAGATGAAGACAGCAGAAGTGGTGTTTATCCCTTTTCCCACTCTGAGCCATCTTATTCCCACCCTTGAGTTCGCAAAGCTTCTGATCAATCGCAGTAGCAGTCTCCGAATAACTGTCTTGCTCTTGAAATTCCGAGTCATAACAGAAATTGATGTATACATTAAATCACTTCCCATCACTGATTCTCTCAACTTCATCAACCTTCCAGAATGTTCTCTTCCCACAAACACCGATCCACGTTCTTCGGTGCCTGCTTTCATCGAAGCTCAGAAACCAAACATCAAACAATCTGTCTCTGACCTCATTACTGGAGAAGGACAACATAGACACCTCGCTGCATTTGTTGTTGACATGTTCTTCACCAGCATCATTGATATTGCCAAAGAATTTTCTGTTCCTACGCTTGTCTTCTTCACTTCTGGCGTCGCTTCCCTTGGTGCGAATCTTCATCTTCACACTCTACGTGACAGTGTTGATTTGAATCAATTGCTGCAACTCACTGAGTTTACCATCCCAACTTTTGCCAACTTGGTTCCTTCACACTCGTTGCCTGAATCCGTGTTGAGCAAGGAATGGGAATCATATTTCATGAACTTTGCCAAAGGACTAAAAAATTCCGATGGTATTATAGTAAATTCATTTGAAGAGCTAGAATCGTATGCAGTTCATTCCTTTTTCTCTCATCATGATCTAGCTGGTTTACCGATTATATATCCGGTGGGACCCATATTAACCCCTGAGCTCATAACCAAGAACATTGACGATTCTGATGATATCATTAAGTGGCTTGATGATCAACCTCCTTCCTCTGTAGTTTTTCTCTGCTTCGGAGGCATGGGCTCTTTCGATGAGGATCAGGTTAAGGAGATTGCATTTGCTGTTGAGAATAGTGGAGCCAGATTCGTGTGGTCTTTGCGTAAACCCAAACCAAAAGGCATCATGGCTCCGCCCACTGATTACCCATTTTCTGACTTGGTTTCAGTTTTACCGGAAGGGTTTTTAGATCGGACGAAAAAGATTGGAAAAGTAATTGGATGGGCACCACAGACTCAAATACTAGCCCACCCAGCCACGGGAGGCTTTGTGTCGCACTGCGGATGGAATTCTACACTCGAGAGCATACATTATGGTGTGCCCATTGCCACATGGCCGATCTTTGCTGAACAGCAATCAAATGCTTTTCAATTGGTGTCTGAGCTGAAGATGGGTGTGGAGATTGCATTGGGTTATAGGGTGGAGTTTAATGACGAGCCTAACTATCTTGTAACCGCCGATAAGATTGAGAGAGGAATAAGGAATGTGTTGGATAACGATGGAGATGTAAGGAAGAATGTGAAAGAGATGAGTGAAAAGAGTAAGAAGACTTCTCTAGAGGGTGGATCTTCTTACGCTTACTTAGGTCGTTTGATTGATTATATTATGAATCAAATATAAATTACAAATTAGGTTAGCGGTACCACTTTTAGTGTCTAAATGCCCCGAATCTTTTATTTAATCTATTAAAATAGGGGCTCAAATTGTGATGCTGCCATCTCATCAATAATTTTTCACATAAACTTCAATTCTCCATGTCAGTTCAAAATCCTACGTGTTTCCTCTAAAAACTCTTCTAACAATAATTTTTTCTCTCAAAGACATTCTAACAATGCAACAAAATCCTATTGTGTGTATTGCTTAATTTACCATTTATGTTAGTTATTTACCTTTTGTAACGTTCCAACTATCTTTTACGTTGCATCAATCATTTAAGTTTAACATTCAAAGTCCACAATGCTCAAATTTCCCTTTCATCAGTTTTAAGCCACCACAAATCCTTAATGCTTCCACATTCTGGTAGAGACAATAATTCAACATTCCTTGACTCTATAACCATCTCTCTCGCTTTACATAATTTCCATTAATGATATCAATTCTCCACTTTCTATGGTAATTTGTTTCTTTCTTGTAATTATAATTCTAATTTTAGGAATTTGGCTTTGAATTTAGATTTTATGGACATTATAATTATCATAGTTTTAAATCGTGGTTGCAGATTCGGTAGTAGTACTTGTGGATGCTATTGGAACGTTGTTATCGTTTTGCAGATGTAGAAAACCTATTATGTCACAACATTCTCAATTTACACAAGCAAGATGTAAAAGGAGGAAGTTATTGTATTTGAAAATAAATTTGATTTCAGCATCTACTTCAGGTTAGTTTCTTACAAGCGGTTGAAATGTTTGTTATTGATTCTGAGCTAAATCGTTTACACCCATATTATATTCAACTCGGTACTATTTTGATTATTTTGTAGTCCTACTACACTATTTTTAAATCCTTTTATTCTTCAACAACAAAAATTATTAATGTGGATTGTTATTTTATTCTTTACATGGTTTGCACTCTAATTCATAAGAAATTTAATAGCTTCCATTGTTGAAACTTGGAATTTTGGATGGCCAATATGTGTTTGTGAGTTTTATGAAGATCTTCATTGGTATGAAGAGAGAACAAAAAAAAAAAAATGCCCAATCCATCCAAAATTTTCTACATGTTGCATGGAAGGACGGGTACAACTTCCGTTATTAAAAGAACATGATGCCTTGCTTCATGATTTATTTATTATGGTAGAGACAACACTGCAAAATGTTCTCGGCAAAACATTTGAATCTGTAATTCAGCCATTACATTTAAATCTATGGGCAGAAAGATTTACCATAAAATCAACATACATAATGGCTCCTACGTCTTTCATATCAATGGGCAATCTTACCACCTACTTGGGTCCATATGCCCTGAGAATTGAGAAAGGGCAAAATTTGCACAACTTTATATACATGACACCGTAAATGAAGTCTCAAATAGGATAGGCTTTATCCATGGTGGTAGTGAAAATAGTCCTATTCAGAAATACAAAATATCATGATCATGGGGTGAGAGTGGAAACTAAGATTGATCAGCAATAGAGTGATTGATGGGAGACAAAATAACCTACTATCTTGCTTAGAAGTTTCTGCGCTTTAAGTTGAGTAAAACTCGGAAGAAGAATGTCATCGGGATATTGTTATTGAGCACAAAACAAAAGGTCTCTATAGAATTACAAAGTTAGGCCCAAGTTTCATGGCACTTCAATACCCATTGTTATTTCCATACGGAGAAGATAGCTATAGGATTGCGATAAAGAATCGAAATCCAGAAATAAGTCCTAAAAGCGAAAAACAGTTACTATGAAACAATATTACAACAACGATATGGAGAGGCACAAACATTGTTACGTAGCGGAAGTCAAAAATTATGTTGTTATGCTTTGAATTCTATCATGTAATAAATCAATATTCGCCTTATTGTATCATTGTTTTTATATTTATCATTTTAAGCACCCACACATGTCAATTTATATTTGTTTATATAACTCATTCAACATATTTGTCCACCTATCAATTTTTAAAAAAAATCTTAATATTATCTATTATTTTATATAAATATTAACAATACTATTATCATTTATTTTTTTAGCCTTTATTTACAACTTCTCACAAAATCATGTAAAATTAACTCACAACCGTGCAACGCACGGGTCTCATGCTAATGAGATTAACTTTAGTGGTGAGAACCTTATTGCTTTTAGGGTCTGAATGAGATTAACTTTCAAAAAACACTTATTGGCTTTGAATTATCAAATTACTAAATTGTACAATGCATTATAGGTATTGGCTAATATATTTCATCCAAATCATAGAACTTTCGGCTAAGCATTTTAAAAAAAATAAAAATAAAGTCACTATGATTATACTAAGGGTCTTGCTAACGAGTGTTCCCGAGACACTCTTTAAGCATTCTATTTTAAGAAATTTTTTATTCAAAAAGTAAAACAGCACAATTTCTAATACATTGAGTTTATAAATTTTTAAAAAAAATCTATAAAAACTTACTAATTAAGGCCTTACTAATAATGAATTTCTTAAAGAGCATTCTAAAGAACTAGTTAATAAAACAAAAAAAAAATTAATTATTTTTGACCAAAAAGACAATGTTTTATTGAAATATATAATATTCAAAAATCTTTTGACTCAAAATTCAATATGCATGTCTTTTAATTTATTTTTATAAGTTAACGCCTAACGTTTTGACTTTTTCTAAAATACCCTTAATATGACTAAGATAATTATGATTGTTATTCCTAATTATTATTTGTCTTTTGTTTATTGTTTAAGACTTATATGTAGGGCAATGAACATGATCACTAATAATTTGTGATATACATGAGCTATGAGTGTCCCCTAAACAGAATTTGAAAGGGAAAAAAAAACTCTTTGATACATTCAAATTCAAACCTCCAAATGAATTTGAGATGGCATATTTATAGGAGTTACACAGAAATGTAATACATGTGAAAAGAAAGTTTACTGGGTGGAACAACTTACTGCTGACAACAAAGTGTACCACAAGTCTTGCTTTAGATGCCACCATTGCAAGGGCCCCCTCAAGGTATAAGACCAAGCTTTTATATTTAGTTTTCTTTGTTTTGATGAATGCTTTAATAAGGCTTATTTCATATTTACATGTATGATATTCTGAAATCTTAAACAATTTGACCACCCTTTTAGATTACTATTCACTTGGTTCCTTACATTAAAGAAATGCTTTAGACCATACACTCTCTTAGGCATGACCATGATGAAATCTTCTTAAATTTTGAAATTGAGTCAAACTAAATCCTAAAAGCTAACCCATGAGAGATTATTGCTTCCAATTATAACCACTATTTTGGCAGCTGCTAGAACACAAATAGTTTATGCACTTACTTTCACAATTACTATTTTATCACTTGTGTAGTTTCATACTTTTTGTCAACTTTGTTCAACTGTTTCTTGGTCAACAAATTTAGATTAATTTTTATTCAACATTGAATGTGTAATCCCAGTCATATGTAGTTGGAACAATTATGTGTGACATCTTTTGCTTATTGCATCTTTTTGTTGCATATGTAGTTTGGATTGACAATGATACTGGTAGAATCATCGTGATTTTAGCAAAAACTACACTTGAACTTCCATAAAATTCCTGTGACACCGTGATTTTTCCAAACTCACTATCAATCCAAACATACAAGTATTTTTCTGTTATGCACGCAAATATACTTAATCGTCTTTTCCTTATGCTCGATGCAGCTGAGTAACTATTGCTCCTTTGAGGGTGTTCTATACTGTAAGCCTCATTTTGATCAACTCTTCAAGATGACTGGTAGTTTGGACAAAAGTTTTGAAGGTGAATGAATATCCTCTCACACATAATTGTTTCTTAATCATAAGCACTTTTTTTAAAGTTCTAATACACACTTCTATTGTTTTCTTATTTTCCTTTTATATCTATTTCTTGTAGGCATTGCAAGAATTTATAGAGTTGAAAGATCTACTGATCAGGTTTTTATACATATTCTTAATTAGTACTACTAATACACAAAATTTTCTTTTTCATCCTTAGGAATCTTATTTAGTTCTTGCAAATAATAATGTAATTACAGGTCCAAAACAATAACAAAGTTTCAAGATTTTTTGCTGGAACTCAAGAAAAATGTGTTGGTTGCAACAAAACAGTGTATCCAATTGAAAAGGTATATAATATAACTTAAACTATCTTTAGTCAACTTCAACTCATAGGAAAAAGTCCCTTTAAAACTTAAAAGTAAGTTTACCAATAAAGTGAGTAAGAGTGAATATATCCCTTAAGTTTTATCTAGTTAACATCATAGTATACTTTAAATGAAATTAATGGTGAATATATTCTTATTTCTCACTTTAAAGAACCTTATCCTTGTAAAGTTTATTTTTCTGACATACTATTTAGATTAAACCAAAACTGAGAATCTCACTTATCCAGGTATTCTTTACCAAGTTTTTATATCTTTATACATGTGAAAATGCAGTATGATTCATTTATTACATTAATGTTACTAAACATAGAAGCAGAGCTAGAAATTGAAATTAAAATATATGTGTGTATATAAATAGGCTGGAGTCATGTTTCAAATTGCGCTAGCTCTGCAACGGCATCACACCGCAATTGCAGTGTGATCTTGAATCATGTGCATGGCTGCATGTTTACTGTATAAGGAGATTTCTGTTATGTTCCTACAAATTTTTCACTAAAAATTAAAATTTTAGAACCTCAAATCTCAACCTGCTTCAAACATGATGAAAATTTTACCTTTTAATAGTTTCTCAACGTATTTCAAGCACTACTCAATCGATATTTATAGAACAAACTAAAACTCTATTATGGTAGATAAATAGTATAGTGACACAATGATGTCACTTTATATACTTGTGAAAATTAAAATTTCTTTATCCAAACAGCCATAATGTGCATCGCATGCGCATCAACAACAATCGCAACATCTGCATCCGCGCAATTTAAACCTATAGGTTGGAGCCACATGAAGTGCAAGATTCAGATTGCCATTAGGCACACTTTCTGAAGTCATTTACTTAAATAAATTAAGGGGGTAAATAAAAATGTCACACAGCTCATACTAGCACAAATTGTCAAGTATATATATATATATATGGTTGAAATCCTAGTGAGATCTGATAGGGACATTAACATTAAATATTCAAGATCTAATGATATATTCATTGGGATTATTGTTTTTCAGGTATCTGTTGATGGAGAATCTTACCATAAGACTTGCTTCAGGTGCACACATGGAGGTTGTGTATGTACTATGTAATTAGTCCATCAAATTATGTGGCTCATGAACATCGTATTTATTGTAGACACCACCATATTCAACTCTTCAAGCAAAAGGGAAATTTCAGCCAATTTGACAAGATTCAACAAGTTCAATTCATGATTGAGAACACAATCTCTGACTAATATAACTATGCAACTTTGCATTGGGAATATGTTGATGTGACTCTTTTTTGCATCAAATGACATTGTTACATTACAATAATAAATTCTATTTGTTTTATCATGTACATTATATATCTTGTGGGGCAAGTTTTCAAAGATGGTTTTTATTTTGTGGTGAATTCTATTAAGACTTAGGATTAAGTGGTAATTGATATAGTTTGGTTTATTATTTCATTTTATAAATATATGGTAGACACATTTATTTTTATTTTGATAAATTAAAGGCTTTTACGTGCAACTATAAAGACTAATTCTTCGAAATAACTAAAATCTATTTAAAAAATTGATTTCTTTCAACAAATAGTGGTGATTTGTCGGAATCCACATTTTCGACACTCAAGTGTTAGTATGTAGCAGAGGTAGGCCAAAGTTTATTAGAATAAAACATATTTTAAAAGAAGTGATGTGGAGCTAATATAGTCTAAAAGATGTGGAATTGAGTTTGAGTTATAGCCTCATACTGATTTAAAGTGATTTTGTAGAAACTACAATGGTGAATCACCTTGATATTGATATTGTCTATCATAATATTAAACATACATAAATATAATATCTCTCTCAAAAATATAAATTAAACTTTAGTCCACCACATTCTAGAGACTATTCTCTTCAACAAAATCCAACCACCCTTAGGCTAACTTTGTTCATATCATATGATAAAGGAAATTATGAATACATACACTTTTGGCATTTAGTCTATTGTTTTTAGTTGGTGTATCCCTTTAGAATATATGGTCCAATAATTAATGGCATAAAGCTAAATCCATCTTCCTTAGTGGTACATACATACACTTGAAACACAAATCAAATAACCATACAATGAAGCCGGTTTATTTGTTTATTGTTGTTGGCCTCTGCCGTACCATATAATGATTGTTCTCTACACACATGCACTTTCATCCTAAACAATACTACTTGGCTAAAATCGTTTGAAAAGAAATTATCATCTAATGACCAAATATATCAATAATTAAATGTATCAAAAAAATCAAATTTATTTATATTTGTAGTCATAAAGAGTAAGTATCATAGAGAATGTAAAAATCACGATAATTTATTTTAATTTTGTAGAAGGTATAAAATTATAATTATTGATAAAAATACACCGTGATTTTTACAAAACTGCAATATAAAAAGGCATGGTTAATTTGCTCGAATATCTATGTTTGTGTATGTATCTTCCATGATTGTTCATGAGTGACACATATAAGGTAAAAAAATTACTAAAATAAAAGGTAAACATTATAAAACAGAAAAGAAATAAAGGAAAGAGCGCAGTGGTTAATGTTATGGATTTTTTAAACAATGAAAAAGCATAAGGGAGAAAAAAAAAAAGTTAAAGAAGCCAAATATTGGTGGGCCTTGTGGAAGAAATTCCATGTAGTGAGTGTGTGATGGAATCTTAAGACCCCCTCGTGCAGTGCAAACTAACTTTCATGCGTAGGAAGTGCACGAGTGGTGAGCTGGTTGCAATTGTCCTATTCTATAGTTTTTATTCATATCATTTGATACAGTATATTTTTTTTATAAATAAAGTTATAATGAAGATCAAATCGAGAAATTTGAGTTCGAATTTTGATAGAATCAATCACCTACTTTAAAAAGTCGAGAATGAAGTAAACGAATCATAATCATTTAGGCGATTCGGATATTATTAGTCTCTAAACTATTGTAAATATTTTACTATCTCGACACATAATTTAGATCCAATTGTGTACATTGTGAGAACAATCTCATAGTCGATATAAAAGACCAAAGCTACGGTGTGGTGATATCCGGGTGGACTCACTGAGGTGTCAAAGACGCTAATTTAAGTGAATTTTGAAATAAATTAAAAAATATAGAAGAAAAAAAAGGGAAAAGAAATGAAAATAAAAATAGGGTGTTTTACTTTAGTGGCCAAAATAGACAGAAAGAAAGTTGAGGTAGGAATAATACAATGGGCCATGAGAAAAATTCTTCTGCTTCTAATGCAACAAAAAAATATCCTTAAGGTGTCATGTATGTCTAAAGTGATATGAAAATGCACAGGCACATTGATTGCAAGTGTTTTTAAAGTAGTAAACCTTGTGTTGTGTTGTGTCACATCTTCATTCTTATTCATACTTTTACTTTTCATTAATTTTGAACAAAATTCCTCAGTTGCTATTATCTTATTAATTACTTGCTTCTTTAGGTTGATCAAGGGTTATTCTTTTAATTTTAAAATTTACATAGATATAGTTGAAGACAACCAAACCCAATTGCCCCATTTTTACTATTTGTTGCATTAGCATACATCAACTAATACTGTTCAAATAGTGCATTTTTTCTTTGTAATTTGTCAAATAGATTTCTTTGATTTATAGTTGAATACGAGACATCGATAGTAAGAGTCTCATGTCAGATAAGATATAAAGCCTAAAATTATATTTATAACTGAAAAATATATCTCACTTTATAAGTCAATTTTGTATCGAATGAGTCAAATTTATCATATAGATCTAAAAAAATTAACACCAAAGTCTTGGTATTTCAATTTTCAACATTAGCCAACTTGTTCTATTCTAGAAATTAGAAGGAAAAATAATACATGTTCATGTTCTCTAATTTGTGTTTATTGGTTAAAACTTAAGGTTTAAAGCTAGGTACAGAAATCTTATGTGTGCTGATTTGCATAAGTTTGTGTGAGACAATTCTCATAAAAAAGATTTCTCTGTTTGATCAATATTAGGACCATATCTTTTGATTTTATTCAATTATATCTGTCATATGTCGACATATGATTCATTTGAAACCAAATTATTAAAAAAAGAATCACATAAGAATAATGCTGAATGCTGAACTGGTAATGATGAAGCCTGAAGAGTAACATCTGAATACATTAAATGATGATATCCAATATTATATGTCAACTTTTACTTACTATACACAATTATTATGCATGAGGGAATTTTATCATCTCTCTCAGTTGTCACTAGCTTCCCTAAAATGTGCTGTATTTAGTTTAATTTAATTTCAACAGATCTAAGCAATCATAGTTTGTTTCTCATTTGTCTGTTGAGTCATCCATCACATGTGAGTAAGATTCAAAACACACATCAGCTGGCAGATTCAGTGATGCTTTGTAAAGAGGGTTGCCATGTTCTTGACTTATTATGATTGCCACCACCATTGCTTGATGCTTTTGTCCTTGACTCATGTCTTTCAGATTTTGTTTCCTGAAAATAAGGAACCAATTACAGATTAATTACCATTCAACAAAACAAACTCTCTCTTATTTTCTTCAAAATAATTTCACTTGTCTAATTCCTTGCAACAGTAATACTTATAATTTAACACTTGAAATTGAGGCGCCGGTTTGGTGCTAGTTCAATGGTAAAAGTCTAGTCTTATAACCGAGTAATAATTCTAATTTTGTTTATGTGAATTCTATTTTCTCATATACACTTATCATTAGTTAGGGATAAATTGTTCCGAAAAACCGAATATGCATCCTGGCTATCTCTGAACCGAACTCTAGATTATCAGACTCCTTCCTCTCTGAATTAGAGGATTGAGAACAAAAAAAACTTGAATCAATGTGTAAAATCAAAATCCTTTTGAAAAAAGTACTATTCATATAAACAAGTTGGTTGACAATAAGCCAAAGATGTTAATGTTCTTTAAGATTCAACAAATGATAAACTAATTGAAAGTAAAAAACAGTAAAAACCAAATTTTGATTGAGATTTACCTTATTGTCTTCAGGCACAGAACTCTTAGCTACTGCTTTGTCACTAATCCTTTCCTTAATCTGATTTGACTTTTGTTCTGATTCAGACACAGAGTTTCTCTTCATCTTTGCTTGTTTCTTAGCCCACATACCCTTTGTAACTTCTGAAACCAAAACACATAAAGACTCAAAATTTGAAATAAAACAAACAAAAAAACAAAACAAATCTTTTTAAGGTTAAACAACAAAATAATGAATCAAAATCAAAAGGGTCAAGCTCAAATTTGCAAATAATTAACTAACCTTGAGTTGAGATGAGTCTATAAACTTGACCAAGCAAAAGTGTATCAGTTGGTTTCATAAGCTTAATACGTGTAATACGAACTTTATTGTTGTTGTTGATGTTGGTGTTATTGTTGTTGTCACTGCTCTTATTTGAGCAATTTTCTTTGTCTTTTGAAGTGCATAATGTTGTGGAAATAAGAAGAGCAACATAATGATCAGGATTTGATTTCATCACTTCACTAGCACTCACTGGCCAATATAATTTTTCTTCTTTTCCATTTGGTTGTTGAATTACAAGAGTTGCTGTATCAATAGCTTGGCAATTTCCCATGTTTTCTTTCTTCTTTTTTCTCTTTGAGAGGAAGATGCAATATTGCAACGGAATGTTGAAGTAGTTGCTAGTAGAATATTTATAGCAGCTACTCACACTCACACCACTAGTTTTCAAAGGGTCAAACAAAGTCATATACATACATATCTATAAAATATTCTATATGCTATATGCTATGTAGCATAGGATATAAATATAATAAATGTACACATGCAGGCCTTTATATATAAATACTTGTGCAATAAGGTTTTTAATTTGTTATTAATTGATATGCATAGATGGTGGTGTTGGGATCTAGATTTGACGGAGTAAAGTAACTACGTCAAATATAGTTACTCATCCTGAACGTTTGATTTTTTATCGACGTTCAAGAATGAGTAAAATCATCATGTGTCTTCTTATTAAATTAGATATTGTAAATTCAAATTCCGTCGTGTAAATGAATCTTTAAAATAAAGTTATGAGATTAATTTTTGCGGTTATGTATAAATAATGTACGGATAGAAAAAACAAAGGTAGAGTTGGTAGAAAGGAACATTTTTTAGAAGAAAAAAATGACATTGGTATTGGCACCAAAAAGGGGGTGCGCCAATTTAGACCAAGACAGGGGAAAAAGATAAATGAAAAAAGTGAAAGTGTTATGAAACACACAAGGGTGAATATGAGAAACAGTGACTGGAATATGGAAGAATGGGGAAACAGGAGTAATGGAGAGAGGGGACCTTGGCAGCTCAGTTTGATGTGATGTGCAGCTATAAGGCGTTACATGCTGTGGTGGTGTATAGTCTTGTTGGTTAAATTAAAAGTAAAATGTCACCCCTTGACAAGGTTGAGGTAATTCTTTTTGAGAAAGGTTAATGCTAGAAATACTCTCTTCGTCCCAAAATGTAAGTAAATTTGATTTTTTAAGTACATTTGATTATTGATGTATTTGGTCTATAATATGAGCTAGATACATCAATAGTCAAATGTACCTAAAAAGTCAAATTTACTTACATTTTGGGACGGGGAGAGTATTTCTGTAGTCGTTAATAGATTTTCAAACACGGTGCATGCGGATGGAGGATGGAGATTAGGTGACTTTAGAGAGTGAAATGGTGATTTTAGTGTATTTTATTTATGTAAGATGAGAGAGAGAGAGAGAGTCGTGACTTTTCTCCCCCCTAAAGTCAGTCAATTTTATCTTGTGGATGTATTTGGTCCATAATATGAGCTAGATACATCAATAGTCAAATATACCTAAAAAGTCAAATTTACTTATATTTTGGGACGGAGGGAGTACTAATTAGAATAACATCATTTGTCTCACTTAATAGTAATTGGAGGAGTTAAAAGACTCACACCTAAGAAATACACCTTCTTTCTTTATTAAACTAATGATGTTTTATTAGTAAAAAAAACCTAATGATGTTTTAAGATTTTAACAACGGTGTCATCAAAATTCATTTGAAACATGTTACGTGATTTTTTTTTTAAATGCAGAGGAAAAAATTGAAAATTGAAACTTTAGAGGATTAAAGTTTGAAGAAAATTTAGGGACTAAAAATAAAAGTTATATATTTAATGGTACAAAAATATAGTAATTTAATGTTCTTGATCACATGAATTCTTTACAATTTTTGAATCCTCCTAAACAAAAAATTAAAATATCAAAGAACGGATTCCATGAGAAGCCGGATTTGATTTTTGGGTGGAACCAATTTCTTGGTCAGGCTTTATTAACCTCGCGGTCGAACTATGAACTACTAGAGCACTCTTCCACTAGGAACCAAAGGATTAAAAACCAAAAGAATTATTTTTTTAAATAAAAATACCTTCTCTAGTAGTTTATGAAAATAAATGTGCTTGAAAGTTACACCATAACCATCACATAACGAAGCTAGGTTACGTACACATTTTCCTTTGTTAACTTTCCTTATTAGATGATCAATGAATGGTCTTACAACCAAATGAAAGCTACTTTCCTCCTTCCACATATGATACACGCCATATGTTTCTACCCATTTGCTTCATCATAGCCAATAAATATGAAATCAAACCCTCTATTCTCTCAAACGATTCACAAACATCACCAATGGCTACAATGTTTTGGGTTCTGACTTTACTAAGTCTCAGCTCCCTGCTAGGATTCAATGCTCAAGCACCAGCAGCTACTCCAACTACAACACCAGCGGCAACAACACCGGTCACAGCACAACCACCTACCGTGGTGGCATCTCCCCCCATCACAAGCCAACCACCTGCAAATGTGGCACCCAAATCTAGTCCAGTGACATCACCAGCTCCAAAGGTTGCACCAGTTTCAAGTCCAATAGTCCCACCACCCCAACCACCAAAAAGTTCACCTATCTCAACTCCAACGTCGCCACCACCATTACCACTACCACCCCCTGCTTCACCACCAACATTACCACCACCAAAGATATCTCCAACACCAATCCAAACACCGCCAGCGCCTGCACCAGTAAAGGCAACACCAGCGCCTGCACCCGCAAAGCAAGCGCCAGCTCCTACACCTGTTACTTTGCCACCAATACTAGCACCAACACCTGCAATAGTCGCACCTGTACCAGCACCTGAGTCCTCCACGCACAAGAAAAGAAGACACAGACACAAGCATAAGAAACATCATGCGCCAGCTCCAGCACCAACAATTATTCACAAGAGTCCCCCTGCACCACCAACTGATACTACATCAGATGCTGACACATCACCAGCACCAGCACCTAGTCTTAATTTGGTAAATATCTCTATCTATTGAAATATCAAATTACATGTCATCAGCATTGCATTGTTCTGATCATATCCTATGTTTTTTTACTTCACAGAATGGTGCACCATCGAACCATCACCAAAGGGGAAATATATGGGCAATAACTGGATTTGCTATTACTATTTTTCTAGCTGTAACCGGCTACAGCTTCTAGCAACCTCATAGTGACAATTGGATTCACTCTAAGCAATTATTTGGTTTGCAAAATGTAAAATCATTTCAGGTGTATAGATCTGAATAATGAGTGTCAATACTTTCAATTTTTTCTTTCTATTTGTCGTGATCTTTGCTGGGGAAAAAATAATGAATACGAAATTTTGAATTACGGAAATAATCAGGAAATGTCACATAAAAATGTCACTAGTTATGAGTTACACGTCAAATTTGATCATTTTCTGAGTCTTTCTTCCTTTCCTCCCGAAAATCATACTCCGTGATGAGTCCAAGATTGTCAACTAATTTGTGATGCCGTTGACAGCCTGCACACTAGTGAGATGAGTTTCGCATTACTTACAGTAGAATAAGCACTTTCATAGCAGTAATGCTGCATATATGTTTATAAAGAACAATGGAATGCATAAGGTACCTAAAAAGTATACTTCGCAAAAACGGAGAAAATAAAACTAGTAAACTGGCTGCAATATAAATGACACAAATACACTTGCATACGTCATCCAAAAGTTAAGCCATTCCTTGAACTTTAATGAACTTCAGGAACAAGCTGGCATAGAACAATGCAACCCAGCTCTTCCATTTGCGAGATAATCACCAAAATAAAATCACAGGACACTGAAGCTTAAAGTAACTAGACACTGAAACTCAAATAAAAGTTCTCATCAATAACAATCAACTGAGTTACTGCAAAACAGGGATAAACATAAACTGAGGGCAGAAACAGGGAGACAGAAACAGAGAGGCTGCGAAACAGGGAGAGCCTGCGAACAAAGGAGGAGACAGAGGTGGCTGGCGAAGGTCGGACGCTACTCCATTCTACACTGCCCCACGTGTAGGGGTGATAGCCACTGCTCCTCACCTCCCCACTGTGATTGCATCGCGTATGGCTGCAATTGACAACACATACCACCAATGTCTTCAATCAAGAAATCAAACAATATCATGATCTTGCTTCCTTGGAAGGAGTCAGATCACATACCCGATTGCACTCTAGTGAGATCACTATGAGCAAAAAGCATCCAGCTATTGATTAAACACCCAAGTTCTCTCTGTCTAGCAAATCTCTCTTTCTCTCGCTAAAACCCTAGATTGGACATCTGAAACATTACCCGGGTGGCCTGATAATGGATGACGACATGTCTAGGATAGGCACTTATATTATCTTATAATTTGAGTCAGGCCTAATTCAACTAACTAAACTGCCTTGTTACATGAAAATTGCCCTATAAGGTAGTATCTATGGTACTATCAACAAAAAGAAATTAAAATGATTTAAAACCATATTGGTCAAGCATGAATTGAACCTTAAAAACATAGACATTCAACATACATAGATTTTCACAACAAAAAGAATGAAGAAGTGTAATAGATACCTGTACAAAAACGGCACCCCTTTCATAAGCTAATCGATTAACAAGCCTCTTAGTTCTTTCACCACACAAGTCACATGTAAATTGTACAAGCAAACTTCTTCTTGGAAGATTTAAGTCAATACTAACACCCTACATATGCAAAAAAGCATAATATTAAACTTAAATCATAAATAATTACAGAGCAAATATTTGAACAGAAGAAAAAGAAAATCACTATTACTAACAGCTTCAGAATCAAGTGATTCTGGTGAAGGGGCAGTGACAGAATCATCATCATCATCATCATGTACTACTCTAAGGCGAGTAACAGAAAATCTCGACCTGGATGAGGAGGAGGCTTTAATGGTAATGGTAATGGAAGGAGGGTTGAAACGAAGGAACAAATTAGATTGGGGATTTTTTTTGTACAGTGAGGAAGAGAAACAAGAAGGTATATGCAATGGGAAATTGTACACTGTGCCTGCTGCCATTGAACTTCAACAATGCACAACATAAAACCCTAATTTTTTCAATGTTGTGATGATTTTGACCTCTCACATTTACCTTCCTCCGGTTAGATTTTGACTTTATTGCTGTAATGAATAAGTGCTCGTAAGTGTTCGAACCTCCGTCCTTATGCAATCATGCGGTGTGATATCAATTGAACTAAGCTCACAAGACACGAGTCTAGTTAATTTAAATCTAGATAAACTACTAAAAATTGAGTTGAAGATAAAGTGTTTTTTTTACATATAAAATGGTAGATTATTGAAAATTCATACACAACGCGAATTGATTGAGGTTCTAATTTACTAATAACAATTTTGATATTTTCTAACAGTTGAGTTAAAATTTGTGAACAAAGTAAAATGATTTATACTATTTAGTTAAAATAATATAAAAATGACTTGAACAATTAATTTGTGTGTAAAAATTAATTTTAAAATTAAAAACTACAATTTTTAACTTCTAAATATAATTAATTTTAAAAACAAAATCAATTTTATTCTATAATTATAAAAATCAAATATATTAAAATTAGTTTTATAGTTTTACACGTCTAAAATCAATTTTATTTGTTTTTAAAATTGAAACCAAAGATACTAAACACCTAACAAGATGGATTGTTGAGATAAAAAGAAAAGGAAATTCGTTGTGAAAGAGACATAGTATAGTAGTAGGCCGCACCACACCATGCAATGCATTCCTTGTTTGACAACTACCACTATAGTACGTCTACTTTCGATGATTAATACCCAATACTTGGATTACATGAAAATTTCAGTCCCTTGATTCAATAATTCTCAGGTTCTTTCATAATCATCCTAGAATGAGAATGTGCATGCATAATTCAATAATTCGTTTTTCCTTTTTCGCATAAATGTGTATGCATAATCATTAGACTATATTGATATATACCCCCCTTTTCCAAAAAAAATGAGATCTATCCATTATTTATTTTTTTATAAAAGGGTGCTTATAGCAGATCTATCCATTATTTTGTGTAGTCCTGAACACGCTACTGCATTTAGTGAGTTTGAGAACTCAATTCCCATTAGAACTCGCTGCTTTGACTAGCGAGTTCTGAACGGTAGAAGCAAAGTTGGAACTTACTATTTGATGTAACGGATTTTAAAGGGAATTGAGTTCTCAAACTCAGTAGATTTAATAGCGTGTTCAAAACTACACAAAAAGTGAAGTAGATCGAAAATTTTCTAGGAATAGGGATATATGGATGTTTTTTTTTTCCTTCAGAATTATTTTAAAAAAAAAATCTATTAAAGTCACTTGTAGAGTTAATCTTAATCCAATATTAACAAACCGCAGGGTAACAACGAATTGTATACGGTGGATTACATTTTCAGCTTGAAGATGAAATGGCCAACTTCAGCTAGCGTGCGTGGCATTATTTTCAATTTTCATGGACCACATATAGAAGATGGAATGGAAGAGAGCACCAAGTGGGTTCTCTCATATCTTAAATTATATACTAATTTTGGTTGAGTGGTGTATAATGAATGTACAATTATTTTATTTTTCAAAAAGTTAAATTTAGTTAGTTAAAGAAACATTAATTTATAGGGATGGATTGTGGTTAAATTCAACCAAGATAGGTCCAAGTAAGAATTTTAGGAAGAATTCACCAAAAAAAAAACAGAATTTTAGGAAGAAAAAAAATTAGTTACAAATGTAAATATAACTAAATTATTTTGTAAATAAAATAACTTGAATCCATCAAGTTGAGGGCCTCAATGCTCAATAACCCATAGATGGATTGGTTTGTTTGTCTTTTTTTTTTTTGGTACAATGTTTGTTTAATTTGTCTTAAACTTTAGCGTTAAGGAGCATAGGATTATGAAGTGGTCCACTAATTCAAACTATTGACCTCACTATACTCGAGCTATTTCTTTGTTAGTTCCTCCAAGAATAATATGTTCCTTTCTTTCCCTTTCAATTATTTATTCTATCTTTTACTTGTATTATATAAATACAACTTTGCCGCTGTCTGTACCTATCGTTAATTACTATATCCATGGACTATGTAATGTAGGGTTTACATATGGATAGGAACTTGAGAGAAACTAACTTGTGTCTTTTTCCTATAGAGATTATCTATGAAATTTTTCAAGATTTAGGTATATCTTAGGGAAGTTTGGTTGGTTTTGGCTTTCACCTCAACATGCATGTCTTTTATATTTTTGAAATGTATTAAATCCTCTTTGAGAAGCAAAACAACATATGGTTTGAAAAAATTATTTGTGACGACTCATCTAAACTTTAATCAAATATGTCGATCTTATATTTTTGAAAAAATGGTTTTAATTAATAAGTTGTATTAGTATCAAGTATTAACTATTAATAGTTTTTTTTGGACAAAATTAACTATATTAATAGTTGTTCTCATGATAAGGATATCGATTTTTATATGCATGAGCCGAGATTTTAATTTCAAAGGCTTTATTTATTCATTTTTAAGGCTATAATTCTAGCCACTGAAAATAAACTATTTGACAAAACAAATGAAATATTAATAGTTATCTAAAAATCAATCCTTTTTTAAAGAAAAATATAGTCATTGTTCATAGTAAACATCAATGTGTACCAACTATTTTCCCTTCATCCAAATGAACTAAACAAAATTAAGGGTGGCAATATAGTTTAGTTCATTTATCCACTACCCATTCCATTCATGCCTATAAACTCATCCAATTCACCCATTATTATTATATAATAACAACATTATTCATGGATCCAATCTATCCATTTTATTGCATTGATAGATTCAATTCACCCAAACGAAAATAAATCTAATGAATCACTTTTAGATTATTTTTTAAAAAAATAAAACAGATATATAAAGCTAAGATGAAAAATAGAACTATGTTTTATTAGTTCTTTTTTTATAGATTTATATAAAAAAGAAATGTAACCAAAAAAATTATACAAAAAAATTGAGATATATAAAAGGAAATATGATTAGAAAAAGTGAGACATTAATATGGAAAAATGTCAAACAAATTCTATATAAAAAAAAATCAATATAATTTCATATGATAAATATTAACATATGATATGATATGAATACGATAGGGTATTAGGATTGGGAAAAGGTTTTGAGTCAGAAATTCGGTAAAAATGTTTTACACTGTTAATGCATAACAATTAAATTCAAACGGTAAAGAAATACATTGGGGGCTTTAAAAACCAAGAGGAGTAGTGTAAATCAAGGTATTTTTTATTGATACGTATTTTTTATTGATAAATCAAGGTATTTTACGTTCCTAATCCCTCAAGATAATCTAAAGGATTTCATATGCATCAACCAGAAATTAAACTCATGATTAAATAATTAAGAGACTTAAACATCTCCGCTTGTACCACATGTTGTATTAACAAACAAGTTTAAATGGTACAAAAAAAAGTTTAAGTTGAACAATACCCTATAATCAATTTGGATTTTGTCTGGATTTGTTATATAAAAAAATTTCTCTTTCTGCTCTAAACAATAACATAATTAGATAACTCTGGCAGTGAGAGTAGAAGCAGTTACAGCAGTGGTGAAGGCACCTACAAAATAGGTTAGCGCACCGACGATCAAGGTGGAGTAAAAGTGAAAAGTGATTGAGTTGTATTGGGGCGTGAAGGCATTCATGCTTAAATAGGTAGGGCGATTAACTACCACCACAAAGTTCAGCGAGGAATGTGGTGCCCTTCGAGATCAACAACCCTGAGATGATGAGAAAGCGGATCCACTATGTTAGGCGCTTGAATCTTCTGATGTGGACCATGTGTAGACCTGGCCCTAATGTGAAGAATAATGTTGGATTAAATTGAATTGACAATTGTTCGCCGCCCCTCCTAAATTGATCAAAATCCCGTCATGTCCCTTCATCTACAGAAGATATCTCCTGGTAGTAAAAACTTATATGGATATATCTCCCAGTAGTGCATCTTTCAACATAAGTAATGCATGGGGGCAAAATGCTTTCCAATTTTTTTTTCCCTGTGATACTACTGCCAAAACATGGTCTGAACATTGAACACCTTTGATCGGAAGTTCACTACAAAGCATATTATCAGTAATGAGTTTATCATGAGAAAGTTTTCGAAGGGTCCACTTCCAAAGCAACTTGAAATTTGAAGAAAAGGAACCTTCAGTTGAAAACTTCACATCTCAATATTAGGTTTTGTTTTTTTTCGATAGATAATAATCGTCTCGCAACATAAGATTTAAATAACTGTTAAACCGTAAGAGGATAGAGTTCTAAAAATACGCTAATATGAAGCAAAATAACAACTCTAAGGAGAACATGATAACTGAATATACACACCAAATATCAAATGAATGATATATATAAAGCATAGACTAATCCACTTCCCAGGTCAGAATTTACAGAATGAAAAACAATAAAACAAATGTTCTTTCTGTTGCATAACATTGCATTATGAAACAAATGTTATAGACTACTCTATAGCAAGTGAGATAACTTGATATATATAACTATATCATGTAATAAGATCTGATTTCATGTTCGAAAAAGATCAAATCACGACATATTAGAGACTCTTGTGAAGCAATATTTGATGAAACCAAACCACCCAAATAAGTTACACAGATGGGAAGTATTTGTTTAGATTGAAAGGCAATGAATAAAACTCTTCACTTCTTGTGTCAGTTTTAAAGGACCTGTACTTATCCCACCAATGCTTTCCTCTATCTTTTCGAATAGCAGATTCTTTCTTATGTAGCGTGTTATCCAAGAAATATGCCACAACTCCGGCAACAAATGCTTTTGATTGGAATGGCACATTTACTATATCATTGAACTGCAGGCAGGTACATCAAAATGTCAGTGTAAGTCAAACTCATCACAAAAGCTAAGTATAGATCTTGCTTGGGTAAACAATTTAACTAAACACTTTTAGGAAGCGTTTATCATTAAGTGTTTATGTATAAACTATTTCTATAACAAAAGATAAAATATGCTCAAAAGTGTTTCCATATAAGTTATAAGCTATTCTCATAAGCTACATGGAGAGCTTAAGAAAATAAGCAGAAAACAACTTATGCACGTATCATAAGCCGTTTCCATAAACTCGCAAAACAGTATTCCAAGTGTTTGTGTTAGTTGGTAAGCTCAAATAAGTTGATATAAACAAGCTCTAAATTCAATTATGTACGTATTTGAATCATTACTAGTGTAAATCAGTGAAGAATCGTGGGTCTGATAAAAAAGTGCATGGCCCGAAATTGAAGGCTTGAGAACCCGGCACATGTCACAAGGGGGAATAGTAATTGAAATAGATGGATAAATAACCATACCCATCTTGCTCCGGTATGAACTGGACCAAAACCATTAATTGCAGTGTACTCATTGAAGTACTGCGGGATAGATAAGCCCAGGAAGATAGAGAAGCCTAATACAAACTTTGTCCTAAAACTATTGAGGTTGCAGAATTGAAGAAAACTTAGACCTCCCGAACCTACAAATGATGATTGAAAGTGGTAAGTTACATGTTGTTTATTGTAAGCATAAAAACAAAATCCTAAATGTCTAGTGATTATTACTAGTATAACTTAATTCTTAAATCAGACATACCAACATAAGCAAAGAACAAGCAGTATAGTGCAGCAACAATGGAAGGAGGAATCGAAGCGAATACTGCTCCAAATTTTCCTACATAGTAAAGAAAAAATAATAAGTGTTGAAGCAAAGAAATACACTAGGTTACAAACATTGCACTTGAGACTTTCAACTCACCTAAAATTGAAAAGAAAATCATAAACCCAGCAGATATTTGCACCACTCTTCGACTGCCAACACGTGTCAAAGCCAAAAGACCAGCATTTTCTCTATAAGGAAACCAAACACACATTTCTTTCATCAATAAGGATATCAATTCCTCTTAATAAAAATGCTGTATAAAAAAATAGCGGCTACATTCTTACACAGATACAGAAGATCCAATGCCAGTGCCAAACAATCCTGATAACAGAATGCCAACACCCTGAGCAGTGATAAAATGTACAGTTATCAGTGTTGACTTTAAACTACTATTGTGTATAAACGTAATTAATCTGACTTGATTTGTGGATATTTAAATACAAAAATACCAGCTACATTTGTACCTGCCAGCCAATACCCCGACTAAGAATCGATGGCGGTAATGGTGTTGCACTTGCGAACCGATAAACAGCAATAAAAGCTCCACTGGACTGTTTGTAACAAATAAAACACAAGTATAAAATTTCACTCTAGTGAAGCAGTGTTGTTCATTGAAAAGGCAAATAAGACAGATGATCTCGGAATGTCATCACATACATTGTATTGTAATACTATTAACTGCAAGGCAAAATTTTAGTAGAATTACTCATTATTTATTAATACATACTGATTTATTTGCTTCAAGTGAATTTGGTATTATGGTATAGCTACATCATATTATCCTACCCAGCCGTTCAC
Organism: Trifolium dubium; assembly: GCA_951804385.1. Taxonomy (NCBI): domain Eukaryota; kingdom Viridiplantae; phylum Streptophyta; class Magnoliopsida; order Fabales; family Fabaceae; genus Trifolium; species Trifolium dubium. The sequence goes on along the minus strand of OX638063.1, from coordinate 51,074,854 downwards.
TAATATGCCATCAAATGGTCCCAACGTGATTTGCAATGATTTAACGTTATAATTATTTTTATGCTGGCAGCTTATTTTATCTAATGAAGCCATTATATCATTTCGCAAATTGCAATTGCCGTTTAAGAAAAACAGCCGTTTGTTTCAAATACCAAAGTACTAATAAAACTTTCCAGGACTAAAAACCCGAATTCAGAACTAGATGATTTTTCTAAACAAAAAATAATCAGCCATGATATACTTAGGTACCAGAGTTGTAAAAATTATTTTGAAAAGCAAGATCATTTCAGTAAAGGTCAGTTGTCTGCAAAATTAAAAATCCTAGATGTCTAGCTGCACTGTAATGCATTCTGATAACAAATCCTGATATCCATAAGAGCGAAGAAAATTACGAATGCAGAAATTAATATAATAACTATTGCATGGGACGAAAATTGCACCTCATTATTAAATAAAGTAGGAACTCTCATTCTAATTTCAAAAGAAATGAAGATATCCAAATAAAGGAATTACCTCTACTAGAGCAACAAATGATGCCATCATCATGGCAAAGGCTTCACCTGCATCAAATGAAGGTGCACCCCATTGAAACGGATACGGAACACGAATCCTGCAAACCCAAAATCCCAGAGATTAAGATACTTATATCCCAAGGATGCAATTACATTTGCTTCAAAATATCATTTTTGTTATGCCCATGCTCTAAGGTTCAAAATAATGATAAGTGTATACAAAAGGAAAAGGTTCAAGAACGACAAATGTGGCACTAACTAATACTAACACTCTTTGAATACACGCCGTCATTGTCAAATTGTAGATAATAGTTGTTTGTTCAAATTCTGCTATGCTATTGCACTGCTATAGCCTATAGCTACTATTCAGTGCACAGTTGCCAAAGAAGAAAACCATGTAGATAATTACACAACTCACCATGGAGCAGCATCTATTAGGCCAGAACGATCAGTACGGCAGGATATCTGTGTTTTATGTTTAACATGGTTATATGCCCCTCCAACAGTGAGAATATAAGCATACAACCACACAATTGCAACTGTGAATAAAACAGAAAAACGGTCGAAGACATGTTTTCCTGAATGGAGCACATGAGGTACAAACTGCATGACAACCAATAACTGTTGTTAACAAACTCATTCCCACAGAAATCATCATGATAGAAAGATAAAGAAACATGAATTGAGATCATGGTGCTGATTTGAAACATAGATATCTGACACTTCAAAAAACTGTACCTGCGAAACAAATACTAGCAATACAAGCTCTGGCAATCCAATCTCTACACATTGAGCAACCTATACACCCAAGCCACGCATCAAAATTAAATTATTTTTATCAATTAACGATGAACACGGTAACTTTAAGTATGTGACATAAGGCTTACCCCAGGAAAGCCCAACTCATAGAGCCCAAAACCAACAAGAGATACCAAAGGAACAGCTGAAAGTGGACTTAAGAACCTGAAGAAAGAAAGACGTTGAGCTTGCATCATTTGGGAATATTATGGTCACTCACAAGAACTTTTAAGTTAATTGCATCTTTTCAGTTTCTGAAGATTAAATAGTTAATGCAGATTTCATATCACAAATCACTCGTGTATATCACAGAACATATCATAAATCTTGCTTACACTCCACTTTGGACATTTTCAAGACCAAGAAAGTATAACACAGCCACTTACTAAGAACATGAGACCAACCTTGCAACATTACGCCAAAGACCACTAAACCCCAGTACTATTTGTAGGGTTGACGCGACAATAAGAGCGCCTTGGATTGCCCGCATTATCTTCTTGAATTTCTGCATAGAGAAAATAATGAAGCAAAAAATCAGGTAAAGAAAGTGATCAAACAGTTCATGTACCCAAAAATAAAAATAGTGATCCAACATTTACTTTAGCATCAGAATCTATTATCATATTCTGCTTAAATTAAATTTATGCTCTTTTCTAGAAGAAAAAAATCTTCATTTCTTTCTTCAAATTTCCCCATTCCAAGGTCAAATGCATGAAAAATTTAGCTCTTATTATTTCCAAATTCCAATAGATTTACGGTGTCAGTTTTTTTATGACACCGTAAATTTGATAAAAATCATAGTAGTCACTGCTTAGATTATGGCTGATTTCATTGCAATACTAAGTAAACCAACAAGCATATCAATCGTGCACAGTTTATAGCAAGATTTGTTCTAATAAAAAAAACCTCTATAGGATCTGGCTCATCATTGAATCGACCAGCAAGAATGATTGAGATTGTTGTCGGAACAAAGGTATAAGACCCTCCAATTACTGCAGGCAATCGGCTTCCAAACAAACTTTGCACCAATGTGTTGATTCCAGCCACAAAGAGTAGTGTTTGGATAACTTTAGCTTTCTCCTCCTGCGAAAAAAATGGACTTCTAATTCTCTTCTTGCTTGAAGATTTAGTAAAATATGAATATTCATCTCAAAATTATCAAATATTGTCTCCTTAAGTATATTTTACTTGTTAATGCTTACATTGCCACCTCCCATCTGGGGAACGAGAGAAGTGGGAATTAACACGGTTGTTCCCAGCATCACCAGATAATGTTGAAAACCAAGAAGTATGGCCTCAGCTGCATAAGAATTCCCCCCAATTTCACATCAAATTTAGTATGGAAAAGAAAAACAGATGAATCAGTCATGTCTACAACAACCTAAAAGCCCAGGGAAGAAGATGGATGATCCATCAAGTTTAACTATTTAGCATGATGACATGATATGGTTTAATTTAGCCATAAAATCTATATTGTCCAATTTGAAGCTGTCGACTGCATGGTCTCAGCATTGTTATATAATGTTCCAAATTCAACAAAGAATTTAGAAAAACATCTTATAATTAACCAGTAAAATGTTTTTAAATGATTGAAGTTGCGAAGCACTCAATCTGTAATATGAAAATAACTCGGAAGAGTCTCAATGTGCATGCAGAATTACAACATAACTAGAAAAACACATTGACTATCACAAATACACAACTAGAAACCGAGTCCCTCAAACAAACACAACTATTATAACTTCGAAAAAGAAAAGTTTCAATTCATAGTCACACTTTCCTTTTCTCCGGGCATGAATTAATCGGGAGTACCGAGTTCAATGGTTGACTTAAACAATCATTGTCAGACTTTACTTAACTCGAGAGTCCAGATTAACCTGCCCCTTTTCACCAAGGAAAGGAGACAAAAGACCAAAAAGAAAAACTATAAGCCAAGACTAAAAAGTTAATTGATAAAGGAATCTTTTTATTCCTTTAATTTTTCTCCCTATTTCTTCCACATGCCTTACTAAATAAAGAATTATAATTACATAAAAGAATGATTAATTTTGATATTTTTTTATTTAAATTGAATATATTTTCTTCAAAAACTCATGAAGGCAACAACTACTAAAAGGAAAGAATTTAAAGAAATACACTTTAAGCAATTGGATAAAAAGTTAACATTCACAAACAAATAAAGTAACCATAAAAATAAAAAATAAAAACTTTAATTAAGAATCAGGTTCAAGCTTCAAAGTTAAGAAATGGGTATGAAACTTTAACAACTCACGCCATGGAGGAGGACTTGTTATGCAGTAAGAAACATTTGGTAGCTGATCCTTTGGTGGATGTGGCTGTGGCTCATCTGCTTTAGGTGCCGGAGCTCCTCCACCACCACCACCTCCTGCCATCACTTTCTTTCTTTCACTTCTTAACTGTAACAATCAAAAGGGTTTTGTTTTGTTTTAGTTTTGGAAAGTAAAATAGTGAAAATAATTGCAAAGTTTAAGAGAGAAGAGAAAGAAAAAAAAGTAGTTACCTTTTAATGATGGTTCTTTTCAGCTAGTGAAATCAATGAACTGTGTGAAGACAGAAACATAAATAATACAGAAAGATGAAAAAAGGTTGTTTTGGTAGTGAAAGACAACTCAGAAGGTGGTGTTGTATTGTAGCTATAGGGGAGTGTTTGTAGAGAGTGTGAAGTAAAGCAGACTCCAAAACAAAACAAAACAAAGGGTATGTTGAAGATTTTCAGAATTGATAAAGCAGTACACAGAAAATGAATAAATGTTCTCTCTCTCCTCCTACTTCACTTTTTTTATTGTCAATAGTTTATTCCTATTTTTCATCTGGTCCGGAGGAAATTCTGACATCAAAAAATAGTTTCAACATTTCTTTCCAAACATAGTTGTGCAGGATCAAATTTTAATCCTTCTTATTAAACACAGTATTAATCATCACCGAATTAATTAACTATTATTAATAAATAGTTAGAGTTGAAGATCGAATCCATGACATTTAGCATACTACTAAAATCTCTCACTCCTGGACCAATTTTAGTGGTTTGAGTTAATTTTTTGTTTTTACCTTTTAATTCTTAGAAGAATGAACCCCTAGTAGAGTGCGGAACGAGCTCTAACATCAAACGATTTTAGTCTCTTTAAATACAATTGTAAGAAATTGAACCACAATAGACTTAATAAATATAGCATTAATGACTTCTGAAACAACTAATATTTATTCTACCACTACGTATAAAATACGATATATTTGTTAACTGAGTTTTGCTAGTAGATACCATAATACTATCTTTCTACCATAAACTATATAAATATAATAATTCTTTTTCTCTCTAGATGAATGCAATTAAGCAACCACACGAGTTATTATATTAGGAAATCTATCCTTTCATGTTTAATTAATACCTAGTGTTCAATTATCTGTACTAATTTGAAATTTGTGTATATCTACCTAATCAAAATTAACAAATTGTTTCTATTTATTTGCATTGTCATTAACTAGTAGTATAGTAATTAACATTGAGACATCATTTTCACATTTATTATGATGATGGTTTGTTATTTATTTTTATGCTGTTGTTCGGTTTGGGTAGTGACAATATAGAAGGAGAAAAAGAGAGGCCCGTGGATGAGTGATGACGGTGATGGTTGTTGGATACAAATTGTATTGTGTTGTTTACCGACAATAAATGAATGAATGAATTAAGATAAATTATTAATATTGTGTGTGAAACACAGTCAAATATGAGAATGAGGGTGGAAACCAGCTTCAGCATTAGCTAGCTGGAACCTTGTGACTTGTCCAAACCGCACCGTGTGAAAGTAGATTATCGTTTACATTAGACAATACTACTATATTTTCCTCACTCAAGTACTAAGTTTCTACAATATAATATGTATAATTTTTTTTTTCGAGATCAGGATATCCACCGTAGAACACGGTCACTATCCTCCATATTAAATTGGAGACACCTCAAAAAGTAAATAATTTATTCAGAGATTTTAAAGCTGTCTCGTACCCAAAATGAGTATCAAACCATTGATCTTTAGTTAAAGGAGAATGAATTTTAACCGCTCAATAACACACTATCAATTTAACATGTATTGTATATCTTTAATCTAACTCCGCTACTAGTGATCACTCTAGTGTATATCTTTAAAAAAAATTCAAACAATTTCTAATGGTTCATGCAGTTTTATGCTTTAGCTAAAAGGTTTGTTGAGAAGATTCTTACTGCAAACACCATGTCTATGCCACACAAGTATCATGCATTTATTCGTTTGTCAAAAAAAACAAAGTATCATGCATTTATTATCGTTCAACAACTGCAGCTTGCAGGCATGAAATTAGAGTGCAATAACGGTTTGATATGTTGAAACGACACAATTTGTTTTTCTCCACATGAAGAGCTTTAAATCTCAACTTTTGTGTGCTCGTACATATTAAAGAAGAGAGGGAGTTAGTTTTAGACAGGTTCATCTTGTCCATCCTATCCTCGTATACATAATTCGTTGATAAGATTGTGTTTATATATATTGGTTTTTCCAAATTGATTGTGTCTATAGGTTTTTTTTATTGATTATACTTGAGTTTATATATCTATTATTATCCATGGAGAAATTCTGATATGGACGAGTCCAACATATGGTCTATGGTGTAAAGAATAATATTTATTATTAGATTAATCTTAAATTTAATACGAATTTTATAAAATTTACTATTGAATTAAAATTTTATATTATATAAATCATTCATGTCAAACTATTTTAAAAAAATTAAAAATCATTTGATATGTTGAGACTCATCAAGATTAACAGTATTCAATAAATCATTAAAATTCATAAATTATTAATCTTAATAAGTCTTAGGCCCCGTTTGACCCGGCTTAACTTCTACTTTTTTTTTTTTAAAATGAAACAGAGAAGTATAAAATTGAATTTAGCCATATTTCTTCTAAAAAATATTAGAGAATTGAAGTAAAAAATAAAGAGAAGTAGAGTCAAATATAATTTGTTCCTTCTTTACTATTTTTAAGGAGAAGAAAATAAGTAGAAAATAAGTCGGGCCAAATGGGGCCTTAATATATAACATATTCAAATAATTTTCAACATCTTTAAAATTTTATATAAAAGATCTACATCATATACTTTTATCTAAAAAGGGTAGCGGCGGAGCTTGTTGCCCGATTACCTTATATTCATATGTAATTAAATTATATATGTAACAAAAAAAATTATAAACTTTCAATCAAACGATAGATTTTATCAAATTTGTATTCACTAACAGTTATTATATCATTAAATTGTGCAACATATACATCACTTATATATATGTTAGACTCTACTTCCAACTCAACACTTTAATCACATCCACCACATCCTTTAGATTGAAAGTTCCATTAGCAAAAATAGTGTCATTTCTAGCTTTAATTTCCGAACAACCAAAGAGTTGTATGCCAAATTATCAGAAACCCTTGACGAATTTTGCTATTTTTTGCCGCAATCCTAAACACTTCAAAGAGCACCATAAGGTTTTGGGGGATAACAATAATCACCACTCTCATCCAACTAAAAATCTCTTACCAAATCAACATGACACTCAAACAATATAAAAAAAGATGGATAGCGGATTCGACAAACCCAACACAGCCAACACAATTTCCAAACACATCGGGAGCGAGGATATGACGATGATCAAGATTACTTCTAGTCGGAATTTTATCATATAATAATTGTTAAAAAAAGTTACAATCTTATCATAGAATAAATTTACATATGTGATATTCACGAACTAAAACTAATTATTGAAATGATAATTTTTACTTCACTTACAAAATGTAGTTAATTTTTATTGATAGTTACGTTAATTATTCATAATTCTTTATGATAATACTACCTTCATTCTAATATATAAGATCTATTTTGACTAAATGACAATATTCATGTATCTTGCTTTGACATTATTTTTTTTCATAATTTATAGATGTAAATATTAGCATATAAGATCTTGTTTGATTCGTCTTGATGAGTATTTTCAAGATATCAAATTTTTATAATTTTTACTAATGCACAATTAAATATATTAGTGATCAAAATTGTGCATTGGCGAATGTGTAGTGGTCAAAATGGTTTTATAATTTAGGATGGAGGTAGTATAAGAAAGAAAAAACCTAAAACTTAGGTTAATTCTTGTGTACCTCACATGTTTCGGGGTAGTTGCCTCAAATGTCTTTAGACCAATAAAATATTGTCACGTGGCGTTGATTGTTTAAATAAAAAAAATAAACAATAACCCAAACTCTAAATCATTATAATCAAAATTGAACGAGATTGGAGAGATAAAGAGAAAGAGAGAAATCTCGGGCGCAATAAACAAAGGTCGGTGGCGATGAACGGTGGTTGATAACGATTTGGATTGGAGGGATAGTGAGTACGATGATGATGTGCTTTGAAAAATAATGGAAGAATGAACAAGTAAAACACAGCACGTGAGGATGAAAGTGTTTGAGTTAAAATTAGGACTAAAATGAAAATAGAAGATTTAAGAAACCTAATATATAATTAATTATAAATAAAAATACTTTTAATTACTATATAGTTAAAAACTAATTAACTTTTTTTATTTAAAAAATTAATGACGCGTGATACCTTTTTATTGGTCTAAGAGTATTTAGAGGCAACTATCTCCAAAACTTGTGGGATAGTGTAGTTCTCACCTAAAAATTAGGGTATGTTTGTTTTGGCAGTGGACAACCGCAAACGCGCTTCTATTTCCTCAAACGCGATTTAACCAATTGTTGTTCTGTTTGGGTGATTGTAAAAGCAATTTTGTTGACCGCATATCTATCTCCAAACTCACGTTTAGGTGAAGCCAGGAATTGAAGCTTTTGCGGCAACTTGAATCGATTTTGGAAACCAGTTTACCCATGACTTCTTTTCATGACTTCTTTTCCATTTTTCTACAAATTGTAAACCAGTTTTTTCAATTTCAACAAAATAGTAGCTGCAATTCAATTTCAATTTCTGTGTGTTGATTCTGTGTTCCTCAAATTTTCTTTCTTTCTATATCCTGTTTTAGTGTTTCAGGTTGCATGACGGCTGCAAGTTTTCATCGCTCTCTCTTTAAAGAAAAGAATACAAAAAAGCAAATTTCCAGGCCCAATAATTAGCTTGAATAACAATATTTAAAGAAAAGAATGAATTTATGTAAAAAAAAAAAGGACATCTTGTTAGTTTTTTTTATTTTACTTATTTTTAATTAGTTTGTGATAATAATTTTTGATAATACTGCAGTTTAAATTATATTATCTATTTGTAATTTTTATTTAGATCCTTTTACTTAATTATTATGCTAATTTAACTTCTTTTTTTTGGTTCTTCAGAAATATAATTTAACATTTTTTAATGGTATGCCTTTATTTAAAAATTATATTTAACTAATTAATATTAGTTATTTTTGTTTTATTAAAAAAACATATCAATTTGGTAATTATATATATAAAAGCAATTTTGATTCAAATTATCTAAACAACATCAAATGTTAAAAATCACTTTTATATTAATATACCAAACATAAATTAATTCTATCAATTTACTTTTAATTAAAATCAATTATGTCAAACTCAATTCTATCAAAATCACTTTTTCCTACCACCAAATCAAACACATACTTAATAAAACGTGTAAATTTAACATAGGAGGCGATGATGGTGGAAATGTCCACTTGTGTGCGAAAGAATGATTGAGGATTACTTTTTAGTTTAAAAATAACGATCGATATTAAATTAATCATTATAAAAAAATGATTGAGAATACTCCTTTTGTTCATGTGGTTAAGAGAAAATAAAGGTTGGTGTCAAGCCAAGAGAGACACATACAATGTGAAGGTTGCTATCCCTCTAATTTGCTCAACTCAAAGCCTCTCTCAGTCTCATTCATGACCCATCCATGCATTACGTTGGTCAATAATAATACACTAACATTTCTCACACTCTCCATGTGCTATTACAGAACTTTATGCACATGCATATGCTTTTCCCTTGGGAACCAAGTTACCTTTCCCCATTTTCATAATTCAATTTATAAATTTCTTTTTATTTTCAAATGGATTATTTTTCATTTGACATCAAACAATTTAAGGATTACATTGAGGCAAAAAAAACACTACACTTTTTAGGGCTTGTGATTTCAAAATTTCAAACAATAGCACAATACACACCTTGTCACTATATATCATTCATTAATACCGATAGTGGTACCGTATTCCACCTTCCCTTCCTCCAAATCATTCATTAATTATACATGATTTTTGGTTGACGCAATACAAATTGTTTTTAGCATAGACATATAATCAAAAATAAATTTAGGTAGGCCCGCATAAATAAAAATTCACATTATTTAATTAAAGAAAAATGTTAACTAGTGTTGGCCTGTTGGGACATTAAGAAAGCAATTTAGAGATTATTTATATTGAGTCTATAATATTGATACAAATGATAATGGCGGAGCTAGGAGAATTTTTTAGGAGAGGGTCATAATTTAAAAAAAAACAAATTTATATAAGATATTGTTTATCACAAATTTATATGTTTATCACTTGAATGTAGTGGTTTGTTTATCCCAATTTTACTTGCAAGATTAAAACCACATGGTAATCGAACCCGCAACATTTTCACTTGAGGGCGACATTGACTACCACCGAACAGAGACAATTGTTTGTATAAAATTTGCAATGTCTAATATACACAATTTAAAAAAATTACATATATATACCTATAGAAAATTGATATTTTGAGACTAGGGGTGGGCCATGGTCCTACCTTGCTCAAGGGTGGCTCCGCCCCAACAAGTAAGTTGAACACCACAATCTTACTTAAAATCTTAAAACATTAGATTTATGAATCATCTCACTTATAAAGTGTTAAACCTTCATATTTTTAATCAATATAGGACATAACACACTTCATATTTGTTACAACAATCCGTATATGCATGGTGCGCTATTTAAGAAACTAGTTATAGTAAAAAAAATCTTGAAAATCGTATAAACAACTTTTTAAGAGTACAAATTTTAATATAAAATTGTTTTTGTTTCCTTAACTAGTGTATTAGTTAACATTACCCTTGTTTAAAAATATATATCATTAAATTCTTTATCTTTCTTCATCTATACACCTATACATGTGTCTAAACAGTATTTATTTGTGTTTTTTTTGTTGGTAATAAACTATTTATTTTTGTTTGTGTATACATAAGAATAAGAATTCCTCTTGTTTTTATATGTATATATCTTGACACATTGCAGTTACTCAATCTATTGTTTGACCGAGACACAAATTTCTTGTTTTAAAAATTGTTCGAGATTGACAAATTAAGCAACCAAAATATAATTTCATCACAATCAAATTAAGGTTTTTTAAAATAATCATCAACTCTACATATGTCACTAGTATTCGAAGATCAAACCAAAATATATATGATGGCAAATCTAAACTACGCATGACTTACTTTCCATTACTTTCTAATTATAAATTCAAAAAAGTTTGAGTGACATTTTTTTTTCCTTTCCTTTCATTACTTTTTTTTGGTTGAGAGTGACATTTCAACTAACCTAAAAGATTACATATTATTTAGAAAAACTATGATCTTATTAGGGATTATTATCATTTTAAAAAATCATAATCATAGTGAGAGTGGTAAAATGTATAGATTAGATGGTAATAGATGAATAGAAAAATTTATTAAGAACTCATTTAAAAATTCAATCTAATCCCTTCAATTAACAGAAAATCTATTGAATGCATCAATTGTTATATGTTAAATGGATAGATATCCATGTGATCCATCTATTAAAGTATACTTTTTTATTTGACATGTTTTGTTTACAAATTTTATCGAACATTAGTTGTTTCAGTGATGATTGACACTGAAATTGATAAGAATGATCACAGTTCGATCCTCATAATTGTGTTCAAAAAGAGGCTGAAACTACGTAATTAAATTGATGGTGAAAACAAAAATAAATTTTTACAACAACTTTTACTCCATTGAAATTAGGTGAATTTTAATTGATGCATCAATTTAGCTCAAACTAGATTTTTTTGGCAGGGCCAAAACAATTTTTTTAAATGAGCCCAAAGCTGTTTTTTTTTCTTTAGTCCAAATCAGTTTGTTTAAAGGTTTGCAAACATAATACCACTATAATTTTTTAAAGGGTCTTGTTAACTAGTGCCCTTGGGGCACTAGTTAAAGCACTAGTTAAAGTTACCAAAAAAAGTAATAGTTACATTGAAAATTGTGTTTATTGTTTTAGAAAAGTAAAAAATACAAGTTTCAAGAGAATCTTTACTATTTTTATTTTCTTAATCATTGCCCTTAGGGCAATGTTTATCATTTTCCTTTTTTAAATAGTTTTATACTAGTAATTTAATAAACAACAAAATATTCATAGCAGGGTGGCACCAGCCGGCAGTCTAAGGCGGTGATTTGGCGTTGATTTTAATTTTATTAATCATATTCGCTTCACAAGTCATTATTTTTTAGAAATCATCGTTTTGATTGATGATACCTAATTGAAAATGTAAATGTATTTAATTGTAAAAATCATTTTATCTTATGAAAATTAAGTAACATAACGAGTTATATTTTAAAACGTCAATAACAAAAACACAATAATAAGAATATGTTAGCTTATGTTTATTTGTTAGACACTAGCGTCCATCTTGTGCGTTGCACGGTTCGATAAATTTTGATTCGGCTTCATATTCGCAGTCGCGTGCGTATCATAAAATAAAGTTATTTTACTTTATTCGGCTTTGCATTCACAGTCCCGTGCGTATCATCAAATAAAGTTTTTTTTTTATCTTGAATGATGGATTGATTGTCATAAAGGTCTATCATTGATCAAGTTAAAGGGACACAACTATGATAAAATACTGATAGGTTTTAACATTAAAATGTTGTTCTGTGAATGCTCTAATTCTAATAGCTGTTTTGAAGTATTGTCAAATATAACCAAATCAATGAGATAGATGCAAATGCCAATCTCTGCAGTTTTAAGGGTTACAGAAGCAAAAAAAACAAAAAAAACAAACTATGATTATAGGTGCTGTTTATGTTTTACTTACAAAAAAGTGAGGACAAAGATTAAATATTAAAGTGAGGACATAAATAATAACTTAGGCTTCAAATTTACATTAAAACATAAGAATCCAATAACCAAGGAATATAATTCATAATGTAATTATATACCAGATACAGATTTATCACATACCGTAATGATATTACAAATGACTTAGTTTCTACACAACAACAAATAAAAACTATAAAGAATTCACACACTTTCACACAATTCACAATTATTGCATTGTTGCCAATAACTTTAAGAACCCCTTATTAGCTTACCATTTTCAAAGGTATAGGCACAACAATATCATATGATGACAAATATGATCTAATTTAAGATGCTGCAAGTTTGGTGTTTGGGTTGAAAGGAAGCTGCTCAGCACATGTAAGGACTTGATGAGTCCCAGCTCGTTCACGTCCGATACCAAGAAGGTCAAGATAATATTGGTAATGGGAAACAATATTGTTCATCAAGTCAACATCACCATGTCCACAAACACCTTTGCCATAGAGAATGTTCATTGTAGCACCGAAACCAGGAACCCGTTTCGCCAAAGTGTCATTCTTGGTAGGCTTCCAGTTGCCAACGAAGACATCGTGGGCAGAAGGTTGGTACTTTTTGACTGGCGTCATCCATTTCTAAATCGCAGCCTGGAAAGCGAGTGTTGCATTTTGTTCTATGTATTCTGGATGGTCAAGTAGACTCACGTTCAGAGCTTTTCCTGCAGCTCCATAATTGTACTTCCTATATTGGTTATACCAATAAGTACAGTCATAAATCATGCTAACCTTTTAAGATGTGGAAAAATAAATACAAAACCAATATTTTTCTTAATGCCTGTTCTACATTTCAAGTAAGGTTCTATTTGGATAAAAAAAATCTTAATTAACGCGTATAGCATAAGTGTTTATGTATAAGCTATTTCTATAACAAAAGATAAAAATAAAGTTAACTTATTTTCATATAAGCTATAAGCTGTTTCCATAAGCTATCATGGAGATCTTTTGAAAATAAGCTGAAAATAGGTGTTTCCATAAGTTCTTCCAAAAAACCTTCACAAGTGCTTATGTCAGTAGTCAGTAGATAAGCTTAAATAAGCCAATCTAAACAGACCCTAAAACCAGCTCCTTTACATATAACTACAACTGCTTTTTATAAACGTGTGCATGAAATTCTGGTTTCAATCTTCACATGAATTTCATCTTTGCCTAAATGCTTGACAAACATGCTACTTAATCTCATCATTGATTATCATGACCAATATGGTCAAATATGCAACACAACCAGACAAAACAGAAACTTACACATTGTACAATATAAAGTCTAACAAAGGAAAGTGTGAAAATGTTCAAGATTCAGCTGATGCTAAAGAAAACCTGCACATCAGCACATGCATACATCGTTTTCTCACTTTCATTGGTATGAATGATAATATCTATTATCATCTACACAAAGGTTCAGCAACAGGAAAGAAACTTGTAAAACTAAGCTACATTTTGGCCCAAAACAAGAAGATGAAAAAGGAGTTCTATTATTAGCATTTAGTAGTGCTAGTAGACATAAACATACCAGTAAATAGGAATGGCTCCGGGTCCATAGTATTCAGCTCCAGGAGTGCAGGGGTAATCAACTTTGTAATATTCATCACAATATGAAAGAAACACAGTATATTTGAAAAAAATTCTAGAAATAAGGTAACACACCAAATAGGGCCAGCTATGGTATCAATAGAAAGTTGAAGATAAATTCAACAGTATGACCAAAATTGCTAAACCGACTGTGATGCGTAGGAATTTTGCACAAACAATCAAGAGATTTGCTGGACATCAAACCAAAAGTAATGCCTCCATAAAATAAGTTATAAGTAACTGCATAAGATAAGTTATAAGTAACTGAGAACATTACTAAATACTAACAATATTTTCTAACAACAAAAAATAAAAACTAACCAATCAATAAATCATGATCAGCTCCATGGGTGCATATGTCTGCAATAGGGTGTAAGTGATAATCCATAACGATCTATTACGCCAGTGTCACAATTCTGAACTTTAGTTTTCATCTCAAAATTAAGTTTATAGGGATGTGGAGTCGTTCTATAAAATCCAGACTCGTTCGAAATTGAGAAACAAGACATCTTATAAACATTCCCTTCAACAATCTTGGAACGGAACAAATATAGCAACTGCTTATGAACAAAAGCATGAATCTTGACACCCTATATATTTTATACAAACCACCAACCATCAAAATATAAGGCCATACCGAATCCAACAAATCAATAAAGGGAAACACAACCAAAGTGTATCAAATCAATACGAAATCAATTCAAATATAAATACATTACAAATACCTTCTCATCAATTAGTACCATCTCAAGTGAGTTCACTTGATCAGGTTTCAAAAAGGATGATACACTTTATAAACGAAGAACACGAACTTTGAAACGCTACGACTCTCTACCGACACTAACAGAACCAAGCAAATCAAAAGCGCTATCCATTGCAATCAACAAACTTACTTTGATTTCCATATCTATGGAATCGACGAAGGCATACAAAATTGTTTTTCCGAAATCCTTGGTTTTGATGAAATGAAGCAGCAACTGGACGACACATCCATCTAAAATGAAAAATGAATAAAATTGATATATCAATTTTCAAACCCAAACAAATAAAGCGAACATCACCTCACCACTTTTCCTATTCTTTTTAATGACTTTTCTCAAATAAAGTGTAATTTTTACCAATTTCACACTCTAGCAAAAAACTTCAATAATTTCAATCTATTTGTGTCTTTGCAATACTAAATTTCCTTCCAAATCACACAACAATTCAAACCCAATTTTATACAATAAACCTAAGGAATGATAATTAAATGATAATTAAGTCTATATATTGAGAAGAAAAATTCAGAATTGAAGGGAGGAAAATACAGAACCAGAGGGCTGAAGAAAAAATAGCATAAAAACAATAGCAAAATGTAAAGATAGAGAAAGAAGAAGCAGAAACAGAGAGAGGAATAAGGAAGAAAGAGAGAAATGCCGTTCTCGTCGCCGCCGTCCAACGCCGCCGCCTTACTTCTCCTTCTCTCGCCGCCGTTCTCGTCCTATCATGGTGAAACCTCTATCTTTCTCTCTCACGCGTTTGCCCATTAGAAATCTGTTGAACAATATTGTCTTTCTCTCTCCACTGCGAATTAATTTCACTCTATTCTCTTTTTTCAATTAAAAAATGTGTGATATAGATAGCATAGAGTGAATAGGGTGGGATAGCCCCTAGGAAAAACTTTTCCATTGAATATTATAATCTCTTTAATTGGTTTCTTTCTCACAATTTGAAGCCTTTCAGAAGGCCACGTAAATCATTTTCATTCGGCAACAGTAGTTTTTAGTGTAAATAGAAACTACCAATTTATGTAAGGTTTTTGATTACGACTCCCTAACACCCAATAGCTACCATTTAAGCCTCATGTACCTTAACTTAACTTGTCGCCTATATAAAACTCATAAAGCTCAAAATGTATCTTACGAATTTTGTAAGAGTAAAAATGAAAATTTTTGAAAGTATAGGAATTATTTTTTTTTGGAGTCAAAATATAGGAATTTTGAACGTCTATATTCAACTACAAAAGCTAGTTTGAGAATTGAGTTTTGAACTACATTTATAAAGGCTATATATATCATATCTCTAGTCAATGTGAGACTTCTGAACAAGAAGGAACGTGAAATCAACAAAAAATAAATGAATCTAAGATAGACTCTGATACCATATTAAAATTTAAAACTTAACCAATTAGGAGGTCGAAATAGCAAATTTAAACCATCTAGATTTTTGTTGGTTTGGATTGGGCCATCAACCCAAACATTCTTTATTTAATTCATAAAAAAATAAATAATTTTGATTTGGGTTCCAAATTCCATGTCCCTTCCCTCCTCGTTTCCAATTTCTCTCTTTCCCTAACACTTTTCCCTTAACCTTGTCATTTTCTTCTGCGAATGAACGAACCTTCTCAAACATTCTACTAATTCATAACCATTCATACCTAACATAACATTACATAATCATCGAAGTTCTTATTTTTTACATCAACAAAATAAAAATAAAAATGGGCGACAATAAAAATAAACGCAAGAGAGGTACCAAATCCAAAAACCCCGAAACCCTAGAAACCGCCGAAACCGCTCCAACCACCACCATCGCCGCCGAACCTTCCCCTTCCAATAACGACGATGATTTCTCAATCGGAAACGTCGAACTCATCGAAAACGCTGGCTCTTCTCAAATTACCCGCGGCCGTGGACGCGGACGCCCTAAAAAATCCAAAACCGTTCCCGATAAGGCTCCTGCCGGGCGCCGCACTCGCACCGTTGATAGCAACGGTGCTGTCCCGACTGTTGTTCCGGTTGAAGCGGCCGGAGGTGCTATTACCATGGATGCGGATCCAATATGGGAAAGCGTGTCGGATAGGGTGATGCCGTCGATGGATTCGGTGGTGAAAGTGTTCTGTGTACATACGGAACCGAATTTTTCGTTGCCGTGGCAGAGGAAGAGACAATATAGTTCTAGTAGTAGTGGGTTTGTGATTAGTGGGAAGAGAGTTCTCACTAATGCGCATTCTGTTGAGCATTATACTCAGGTTAAGCTTAAGAAACGTGGCTCTGATACTAAGTATTTGGCTACTGTTCTTGCCATTGGAACTGAATGTGACATTGGTAACTAAGCTCTTTCTATCTATTATTACTTGTTTTTGTTTTTCTCTTTTTATGCATATATGAAATTTAATTGGTAAGTAATTAATTTTGGATTTGTGATTCATGGCATTGTGATACATGCAATATTTTATGAGAATAGTGCATTGTAGTTTTTGGGAAGTTAGTACTCAATTGAGTTCCATTTTTTTTGTTAATCTTTGCATGATTATTGCTGCATACATTTTCAATATTATGTGTCTTGCTTTGTTTGTGAAGACTGAATCACTCTGCGTATGATTATGATCTGAAATTTAGCTTAGATTACTAACTTGAATTGAATGTTGTAAAAATTGAGGAATAGAGGAAAAACGTTGCAAGACAATGATAAGTGAAGGGTACCTGTATACTTATTATATAAACGAGATTACAAAATGAGATTATAATATATGTATATATTTTATGATTTTATCCACATTTCTATTTATAATGTACTAAAAAAATGGATTTATGAATGAATGGAATATATTAAAAATAGTTTATTGATATTGGGAGATATATTACATGAAACTAGTAAACAGTTAAAGAATCATACAAAAATAATGGTGATATGAATTATTTGTGTGGATCCTTCTTATTAGTATATGCTTTGGCTTTTAGCTATTTATAAGGTTATTATGTTATAAATATTTACAAGGCGTCAAGTGATAGGTCTAGACGTATTAGAATCTTTCTTTCAACATGTGATGAAAGCAAGAAGTAGACTCTACTTCCATCTTGTTATCAACTATTGCTTTAGTGTTTTGTGGTCTACCGCCACTATCCCAGATTAGTAACTAACTGCAATTTATAGTTTATAACTATCCTAAAGTATCACAAATGAGTCACTTTGCATTTTTGCGGAACTTCTAATATGAATTCTAATTAATGCATGAGTTTTATTTTACATTTGCAGCCATGCTTACCGTTGATGATGATGAGTTCTGGCAAGGGATGTCACCTGTGGAGTTTGGGGAGTTGCCTACCCTTCAAGATGCAGTAACTGTTGTGGGGTACCCAATTGGAGGAGACACTATCTCTGTGACCAGTGGTGTTGTATCACGTATTGAGATTTTATCTTATGTCCATGGTTCCACAGAACTTCTTGGTTTACAGGTTTGAATAATTGATCGCCCGCTTTCATCAATTAGTGGTGGTTCATTTGATGTATCCTGGTTTTCCTAATTTTGTATTTTTGCAGATAGACGCTGCCATAAATTCTGGAAATTCTGGTGGACCTGCATTTAATGGTAAAGGAAACTGTGTGGGGATAGCATTTCAGTCCCTCAAACATGAAGATGTGGAGAATATAGGTTATGTCATTCCAACACCAGTTATCATGCATTTCATCAAGGATTATGAGAAGAACGGAGGATATACTGGTAATGTGGTTGCTGTGAACTATGACCTAAATTTTACTTTTAAATTTGTTAGCTGAGCATTGTAAAATCTAAGTATTGAAGTTTTATCCGCTGAAACCAATATTTCTCAATCTTCTGTTATAGGGTTCCCTATTCTTGGGGTTGAGTGGCAGAAAATGGAAAATCCCGATCTACGAATGTCAGTAGGCATGAAATCTGATCAGAAAGGTGTGCGTATTAGAAGAATTGATCCTACTTCTCCTGAATCTAAGGTTTTGAAACCGTCAGATGTTATCCTTAGCTTTGATGGGATTGATATTGCCAATGACGGAACAGGTGAATGTTTATGTTCAGTTTCATTATACTTTTATGTATGCTCCGTAGTTTATATTTGTTTAGCTAGCTACGAACAAACCCTTCTCTAGGAGGATTTAATGGTTCTTATTTGACATCAACTATGATAGGATAGGAGAATGCAATACTGAACTTATACCTCTTTTAGACACTGATAAAACACCACTCATCATGCATTGCTCCATCATATGTCTTTTGGATTTGGATCTTTTGCTTAAGCTGTTAATTTTGTGAACTAGAAAGTGCATTGCAAAATTTCTTAATAATACCTGGAATCTATTTGTATAGACTATGAAATGGTGGAATCTATTTCTCTCCAATCTATATCTCTCTCCATCTTTAACACTTGTTCTTTGGATTAGTATTTAGTACTGTGTTATGGTTTAGGCTTTGTTCTACTAATTTTAGTTTAGATATGAAGAAGGGGTGGCTTGAAACTCTTGCAATGCTCACTGGTCATAATACATTACTCAACCACTTCAACATCGTATTATGCAATTTTTAATTATAAAGTCACTACCTATATTTGTTTAAGTTTAACAGTATGTTTAATGAGGCTTTGTTTCCCGGTGTTCTTTTTCAGTTCCATTTCGCCATGGAGAGCGCATTGGATTTAGTTATCTCATATCACAGAAATATACTGGCGATGACGCAGCAATCAAAGTATTGCGAAATTCAAATGTTCTCAAATTCAATATTAAACTTGATGGCCATAGAAGGCTTATTCCAGCACACAGCAAGGGCAAGCCTCCCTCATATTATATTATTGCTGGATTTGTTTTTTCAACTGTTTCAGTTCCTTATCTTCGTTCTGAGGTTTGTGGTTAATCCATTATCCCTATGCTTTAACAATTCCGATATTTGTTGTCTGGTGGTACTTAGTTATCAAATGCTTCAAAACTTGTTGGTAAGGAAGTTTCAATATAATTGAGTCCTGCTTGCAGACCAAAGACTTTCGAAAAGTTTTTTGATCTGAAAAATCCTTTTGCGGCCTTTGAGCTCCCATTTTAGGTGGTAGGTTGACCAATGTCCATTTATTGTTTTTTAGAAGTCACTTAGGATGAGATAAGACCTGTTTAACAGTAGATGGCTGATGGCTCAATACGAGTAAGTAGTAAAGCTATGGTTTATGGTCTCAAGTTTTTGATCTGGATTGAGTGGATGTTGGAGATGGCGTTTGAGGCTGTAGAAAAAAAGGATGGAACCTTCAAAGACTACAGACAGTGAAATTGGAATCAACAAAATTCAAAGAAGTGGGTGCCTGTGGTGAAGATAGGCATCATAGGATAGGTGATGAATTCCCAGGAAGGTTGATAGCGGAATTAAAAGGGGATGGTGTCACAGTAGACATAAGAGAAATAGGAATGTGAGAGGAACACGAGGGGGACTTGGAGGGGGGTTGAAGAGGGTATTCTGAACAGAACAAAGTAAGACCAATATTAATTCAACATGACATCTTTAGACTCATAGATGCGGCCATCATTAGCAAAACACCTGTAAAGTAAGTAACCTTTGTGATCAGATAAGTGCCCCAAAAATATACTCTTTAGACAGAGAATTAGACTGTTTGACATAAGGAACAGCATTGGTAAGTACTGCAGAAGTGAGTTTGATTATGAGGTAAACTGCTCACTGCAGTTATAAAACTGAGATCCAACAAAGAAAGTGGTATGGGGGCATCTGCAAGTGGTTTAAGTGTGTAACCCCATTTATACTATTGGCTCTGAAATTCTGATATTGTATAAAGGTTTCACTCTAAGGTGTTGTGACAATAGTGGTGTATTGTCCTTGTAATTTGCAGCTTTATATTTTGTTTTACTTTTGTTTGGCCTTTGGTATTAATTAGAAAATTCATCAATTCAAATTTGCTAAGCTTTCTTGTTGATTCATTCTTTTCCAACTCAAATTTTCATATATAAACAGTACGGAAAGGACTATGAGTATGAAGCTCCAGTCAAGATTTTGGATAAACTGCTGTATGCAATGCCACAATCACAAGATGAACAGCTTGTTGTGATTTCACAGGTACACTTCTTCTGTTAGTCTTTTCTTTTTTGCTGTTTCTCTTGAGTACCTTACCATGTCTGATTATCTATCTCTTTGACACATATAGGTGCTGGTGGCTGATATCAACATTGGATATGAAGAGATCGTTAACACTCAGGTTGGTAATGACAATGTTTTTTATTTCTGCGTTTTTTTATTGGACGCTGATAACTCTATTGGCTTAACCACTTTAATACTAGAAAACACCTAGCTTGATGATTAATATGTTTTATATTTCTGTTTTCAGGTCGTTGGTTTTAATGGTAAACCTGTGAAAAACCTCAAGAGCTTGGCTGCTATGGTTGAGAGCTGTGATGACGAGTATCTAAAATTTGATTTAGATTATGAACAGGTCCGTCGTTATTTTTCAATCTGTCTTGTGTACTTATAAATAATGGTTTTAAATAACTCTTATTAATCAACCGTCTTCTATGCAGATTGTGGTCCTTCGCACAAAAACTGCAAAAGCGGCAACACTAGATATTCTTGCAACACACTGCATTCCATCGGCAATGTCTGATGATCTCAAGTCATAGTCATTTACATTCTGCATCTAGGCGCAGATGTGTAGATCTGACTTAATTTTTTGTTAGATTGATGCCCTACTTGTTTTCGGGAGCTTCATAATGCTTTATTTTTATGTACATGCATTTTGGGCTGATGAGTCTGTTTTTTAAAAGGGATAGATAGTAGATAGCTAAGGAGGATCTACGGTTGTATTATGTTATTTTCATTATTTCAAATTTTGAGGGCACTGATCATCAATGTTGAAGAGTTTTAATTACTATCAGATGTGATACCTTTTTATGCTGTTCAAAAAAAATAAAAATGTGATACCTTTTAGACGAGCAATACAAAACAGGCTATACCCTTGAAAAATAGAAATACATTCATCATTGATGCCTGTTGACTTGAATCTTAATAATCTTAATCTTAATAATAGATCTTCACCACTAGCACTTAGAGGTAAAAAAGGACACTTTAAGCATTAATCTTCATCAATCAATAATAATTAAAGATTCAATTTTGGGCTGAAAGGCTTCATGGCCCAATAATTATTCGTCCAAACCAACAACAAAAAGAAACGAACCCATAATGTCTTCTGATCTTTCTATTTCAACCTCTTTTCTTTCTCCATCTATTAACAATTCAAATTGTCAAACTATTTTGATATTTCATATTTTGAATTAATTGGCCCCTTCATGTGTAAGAAATGCTATGATGTGGTTTCAAGTAACAATCATATTGAATATTTGTGTAATCTTTTATCAATATTTTTTTTCATAGCATGTTTTTATCATTTATATAAGATATAAGATAAAATATGATGAAACTTTGATTTGGTCTCATAATAAAGTTCTTATAAGGTAGCATTGTGAAAGTGTTTGGACTTTCTTTAACAAAGGATCACAAAACTATTTTGGTTCCACTTTGAGATGCAATTTTTTTTCCTCCTTAAGTAGCTTAGTAATAGAGTGGTTAGTCATTTTCTTATTGTTAGTTCTTTCTCATTTCAAATTTTATTTAGAGGCACTAAATACAAGTGTTGTATTAGATTCTTGAACTTACTGTTCTTTTCCTATGTAATTTTTATAATCCTTGAGAACTAGAGTGTTTGGTGTCAAATTGGGCAAGGCTTGGTGTCAAGCATGTTAATTACAATGCCAGCTTCTTATAAGCACATGTAGTTGCTTCACTTCCCTTGAATTTAGTCACGATAATAATCTTTTTGATTTCTTCATTATGTCATTTGTACTGAAATTAGAACAAGCTTCCCATTTGCATTGAAGTTGTAAGATGGTTGTTGCCTTGTTGTCTTGCTGCATTTATTCCATTTCTTTTGGTTTTTGAAACTTGAAGTTTAATCATGTTGAAATTTTTTGGAAGTAAATTAGACTGATTTATTTCTTATTGGTTTAAATCTATTAGAGTCCTCCCAACAAATGCAATAGAAATATAGGATTGAAGGAGGATTTTTAAATCAAATTCTACAATCTACATCTGAAAGCATTTTAGTATTTTTTTTGTACTACATTTTCTATGAATCTACTTATGTAATTGCTCATTATTCTTTTTAAATTAATGATGGTGAATGTGTAATTTTCTTCCAATCATAGACATTATTCACATTGTAATATTTTGAGTATCTAATTATATGATATTTTTACAATAATGAAATAATTGATAACACATGGATATATTATGTGTATGTTACAAACATTTTTATGATAATTCTTTTACGAAAGAGTACATATTAACATGGTAAAATTAATTTTTACTATAATGAACTACTAAAAACAAGGGGGCTTTACTAGAAGATGTTTAGTATAAATCTTTTTTTTTTTGACAATTAGTATAAATCTTTTTTGTCTATTGGTGTATGGTGCTTCAATCATATTTAATTCATTATATGATGATTATCAAAAGAGACTAACAATTAAATCATATTTAATTCAAATGAGACATGGAAAGAGACTAATCAAATATAAAAAAATGGGGAATGCTATGATACAATGGAGAAATTGTCATGTACCGGTACATTAAACATGATGACGAATAATTATTTGACACGTGTCTATTATTATTATTAAAATTATTAAAATATAAATACTGACTTGGATAAAGCTTACATTTTTATTAGTTAAAATTCTTATAGTACTAATACAATGGATTTTGACAAAAGTACCATAGAATTCTCCATAAAAAATAAGGGGAGATTACCGAAAGATGTTGTATTAGCTTACACATTTTTTTTTATTTTCTGATGTACCAAAAAAAAAAATTATACATTCATTATGATAATTTCTCAGTCTGTCCAAAACAAATATGGACAAATTATCAAAAGGTGTTGCATTAATTTACTATTCATTAGGATATATAATTTCTCAATTCATCCTTCAATATCAAATAATAATTATCATATTAATTAGAAAAACCATCTAACATATAGTATATTTGTATGCCTCCCGTGCATGCATTTGCACGGGGTGTTGTAACTAGTAAAAAATTACAAAAACGAATTATGGCATGTTTGTTTCCATATCGGTGTATGTTGAGAATACATATATCGTTATTGAACCCTACAAGGTGTGGGTTCCTACTGTGATTTTGCAGTTTACTAAATTCACACCTATTATGCAGCAACCATTGGTCGTGTACTTGATGTCCACGGAGACTCCATTGGTAGAGGACTTTTTTGGGTAGACGAGGGTGATTGTAATCCATCAACTTTCAGGTCTTTCACATTTTTCTCTTTGGATTGTGCCCACACTACTGCATAAAATCCAGTGGCGATTACTAGTGCACCGATGACACTAGAAGCAGTGTGGAAAACAAATCAAAGCATGTATGTGTTAGTAACATTTACATATGTCTTAAATAAAATGATGATAAGGATATTTTCGAATGAAAATTACCTTCCAACATGGAGTGTTTCACCAAGGAAGACGGTACTCATAAATGCAGCAATACCAATCCCAACAGGCTTGAACATGGTAACAAATAGAGGTCCTTTCTTATCTATGCACCAAGTCAGTACAGAAAATGTCACCACACTACCGATAATAGCCTGCAATATTATTGTTTTCACATAAGAATGATCAGCTTTGCTATAAACCCTCGATGATTTACGTACAACTTTTGTTTTGGTTGCTACGTACTACTTGCTTACCGAATAGCTTATAGCTATTAGCTCAATGGTAGAATTTAGTTTCCAGGATTTTGGATCACGGACTATAATTAGACAAAGCATTGCACATTGGATGGTTCCAAACAGGCAATAGAATGCAATTATGGTCAACTGAGATGGATATCCTTTAAGAATTGCCGCCTGTAAATATGCTCAAGTAAGTCAAATGAGTATTCTCATACATCCTCACTTGAATCTAAGACCATACCTGAGCAATATTCCATATTGAAAGAGATAAAACGGCAACGAGTAGGAAGAGACCTCCAATGACCCAATTACCGGTTTCTACCAATAGGGGCATGGATGGTTCTGATGTAGAAGATTGAGCAAATAAGCTGCGAACGGGAGGACCCTTGTAAAAGATCACTAGCATTG
The DNA here is from genome assembly GCA_951804385.1 of Trifolium dubium. Lineage (NCBI taxonomy): Eukaryota > Viridiplantae > Streptophyta > Magnoliopsida > Fabales > Fabaceae > Trifolium > Trifolium dubium. The sequence continues at coordinate 51,049,864 of OX638063.1, read as the reverse complement.
CTCCTGAGATAGACACCAGAGTCCCCACAATTTTGATCTGGCTTATTGAGCTTCCAACATCCAACTTCTCCATCCTACATACAATGGTTTTGATTTTTAAGATAGTAAAATGATCCAATTGTTATGCATAGTTGTAATCGTTTATGTTTCGGTACTAGCAATACATTATTTAACACGCATTACCGAAACACTTAATTACCTGAAAATGACTGCAAGAACAAAAGTGATTGCTGGAGTCAAATTGCTCATAGCAGTTCCAAGGGTGGGAGAGCTGTAGCCTATGCCAGTGAATACACAATTCTGCATCATAGTTATGCTGCAAATCTCCAATGATCAAAATTCTTCATCTCTATTTGGTAAAAAAAATTAATCTCATAAAGGGATATAAAACTGATACAACCAACCAAGGTTTTACCACCGCAATTGCGGCCACTATTTCAAAAATGTCCGAGCATCGGTCATATTTCTGATCGCAATTTCAATAATTATAATGAGACTCGCAGCGATCATGATTTAAACCTTATTTAGTTTTCATACATTTATATTAGCTAATATAGTTTGTATCGCACGGGTGTTTAGACTAGTTGCGTTGCATATATACATACCCGAAAAGGCCGAGGAAGAAGAATTTTCCGAGAAGAGAGAAAGAAAGAGGTGGTCTTGTTTTGTTGTTGATGAGGAAAGTGGAAGGGATGAGAATCATAGTGGCAAGAGCATTGGAGTAGAGAACAAAGACGTAGGGATTCATCGCTTTTGTGGACATGGCTGCCTTACCCAATGTGGCCATCCCCACGTCAAGGCACTCTACAATCACCATTGCTGCAAATGGAGTGCATTCCAACAAACGTCGTTTCAATTCCATTTCAGAATGAGTCTCTAATTAATTTTCAAATGTATTTTCAATTCTATTCTATAAAATTTTGTCAAACATGTTTGTTTTGTTGAATTTTGTTTGCATTGGTTAAGAAAAACAAAATTGCTTTATTGATGAAAATAGAGTTAAACCTGCATGCAAGGCTAACAGATTTTTTTTGTTAAAAATGGAAAACATTGACAGCAGGAATCGGAAGAGAGATTCACAACCACACGAGCCAAATTTACCAACTGCTATATATATGCATGCATATGCGTGTGATCATGAAGATTTCTTTCCCAATTTTTTTGGGTATGTCTCTTCTTTTTTGTTATTGTGACAAATTATGACCGGTATCGTTTATATAAATATTCAAGGGCTAATAAGTTTTTTTTATCTCTGTAATATGGGCGAATTTTATTGTACCTGTAATATTTTTTTTGTTATTATCCGTGTAATGTAAAAATTTCATCATTTATCTCATCTATTGATTTTTTGCTAACACAGCAGTGAATTTTTGTTAACGCGACAGTTGACATTTTATCTATCACGTCATTAAAAAATCAATATATATAAAAAATAAATGATAGAATCACATGTATATAAGTAAACCAAAACTCGTCTACATTCCATGGAAAATTTGTTAATCCAATATTTAAATAAGTTGTTACAGTTAAAGAAGGCTTTGATTAACCAATATTTATATTACTGACAATCTCTATAAATTTCTAATAATTTGTCTCCGTCAGTCTTCGCCCAGAAACCATTACTTTGTTGATGAACTCCTCATCCTTAGATAAATTCTTCAACCGGATTGGCCTATCCATATAGTAAAGATTAAGATTATAATTATAAGAACCCATTTTATCAAAGTGGTCAACTTAATTCATAGTTGAATCACCATTGTAAATTGGTTTTCTTAAGATGATATTTTTTCAAAAGTGACAACAGTAAAATCTCTTTAAATTAATATTCGGTAAATTAATAAACTCTCTAAAATAATAAAATTGTCCGGTCCCGACTTGGGCCAGTGTAAAAAATTGAAAAATTCGATAAAATAATAAGATAATAATTTTTCGAGAGATCCCTTTGTAATTTTCGGTCCCAAGAAAATCATAAATTAATAATTCATAGAACTCCTTACGTATTTAATATGACATAGTTGATTTTGCAACACCTTTTAGATGAGAAATCATCTTGTGAGATATGGTGTTAATATTCGATCACATTCATGTAATTTATATATGACAAACTTGCTTGAGAACACATTGAACCCATTTGTTGCTCTTGTTTACATCAAAAATCATTATTAATTTCCAATGCATATTACTAAAGTTATTATTGATTTCCAATGCATATTACTAAAGTCATTATTGATTTACAAGTTATTAAAAACTCTTTAAATTAATAATTATTAATTTATCGATAAATTAATAACTCTCTAAATTAATAAATTTCTCTGGTCCCGACTCTATTAATTTATAGAGTTTTACTGTACTTCTCACAATAAAGGTGTATAATCGGTAGGTTTGGTTCAATTTTTAGCATAGTAAAATTAAGTATGAATCAATATTTTTTTTAATATTTTCTCACTAAATCTAAAAAAATCAAATGGGTGAATAAAGAGTTAGTTTTTACGGAAAAGGAAAGACCTTGAAATGACCAAATTAATCACGTTTTTTTTTTTGTTTTGTTTTGAAAGAAACCATTTTATCATTTTTTTTTTGTACAAAACAATTATATCGTGTTTTTTTATCATGTTATTAAGTGTATTTAAACACATTTTCTCACATACGATGAACCTTGATTACGAGTAAGAATAAGTTGAGCTGAATTAAGCTATGAGACTTAAGTCTCACATTTCAATAAAAAATGAATGATATATATAGAATTGACTTTGACATGTTTATAAACTTTTTTTTTTATCGTGATATTAGTACGAAATTTTCATTATCGTTAGCGATGACGAATCTCCGTCGGAGAACTTGTGAGGCATATAAGGTGAGTTCTCCTCTCTCAACCGAATTTTCTACATACATACAAGTTAGAAATCGAATTCATGACCACATGCTTAAGCGGATCAAGATTTTCACCATTTTTCAACATAAAAAGTTATTTTATATGACCTTATATTTATAATTATATCTATGATTAAATAAATCAATAAATTAATGAGATTAAATTTTTTATGACATTTAACATGGCATTTTAAATAATTTGATTTTATATAACATCATATTTGTATTTTAGTTTATAATAACACATTTAAATATGCGAAAAATCAATATAGACTAATAAGATTAAGTTATTGATATTATCAACAAAAATTAACAAATGTAAATAAAGTTATGATTTAATCAAAATTACAAAATTTAACAAAATAGTAGTTGATTCAGTGGTGATTAACGTTGAATTTGATAAGGAGGAGGATCATTGTTTGATCGCTGCAACTGCGTTCAGGGAGAGATTGGAACCATTTGACACTTCCCAAACAAGATTATACTGGTGGTGAAATTTATTTTACATAATTTAATAGTACATCCGTCTCTAAATATAAGACCCTGTTTGACCATGCACGTAAGCCAATGCACAATTTTGATCACTAATATCTTTAATTATCTAGTAGTAAAAATTATAAAAATTTGATATTTTAAAAGTACTCATCAAAACAAATAAAACAAGATCTTATATGCTACGTAGTAATATTTAAATCTATATATTATTAAAAAAAATACGGTCAAAACATAATATATGAATAATACAATTTAATCAAATAAGGTCTTATATTTAGGGACAGAAGTAGTATAATTAACCATTAATGTTTCCTGTTAATTTTATAATAAAAATCAAGGTGCTTCTATAATATGATCTAAAAAGAACATTTAAATTTTATATAACTCATGGGCACATGGGCGATGTGTTCCTCACTTCCACTGACATCAAATTATTCTTATGTGATTCCCTACTTGTTTTCAGGAGCTTTAGAATGAGTCTGTTTTTTAAAAGGGATAAATAGATAGCTAAGGAGGATCTACGGTTGTATTATGTTATTTTCATTATTTCAAATTTTGAGGGCACTGATCATCAATGTTGAAGTGTTTTAATTACTATCAGATGTGATACCTTGTTATGCTGTTCAAAAAAAAAAGATGTGATACCTTTTAGACGAGCAATACAAAACAGGCTATACCCTTGAAAAATAGAAATACATTCATCATTGATGCCTGTTGACTTGAATAAATTACAAAAAAACGAGTTATGGCATATTTGTTTCCACGTCGGTGTGGAAACAAATTACATTCATCATTGATGTCTGTGATTTTGCAGTTTACTAAATTCACACTTAGTAGGCAGCAGTCATTGGTTGTGTGCTTGCTGTCACAGAGACTCGAGTAGAGGACTTTCTTGGGTAGAAGAGGGTGATGGTAATCCATCCACTTCCAGGCCTTTCACATTTTTCTCTTTGGATTGTGCCCACAATACTGCGTAAAATCCAATGGCGATTACTAGTGCACCGATGACACTAGAAGCAGTGCGGAAAACAAATCAAAGTCAATGAAAAGCATGTGTTAGTAAAATTTACATGTCTTAAATAAAAATGCGGATTACTTTAAATTCCAACAACTAACACAACTAAGAATCAGTTACATTTTTGTGTTCCTTCATCTTTGTACACCAGTGCACCTTTTCTGTTTTCTATTTGATGATAAAAAATATCCCATTGCAAAGGATATTTTTCGAATGAAAATTACCTGCCAACATGGAGTGTTTCACCAAGGAAGGCAGTACTCATAAATGCAGCAATAGCAATCCCAATAGGCTTGAACATGGTAACAAATAGAGGTCCTTTCCTATCTATGCACCAAGTCAGTACAGAAAATGTCACCACACTTCCGAAAATAGCCTGCAATATTGTTTTCACGTAGGATTGAGCTTTGCTATAAACCCTCAACGATATACAATTTTTGTTTTGGTTGCTACTATTTGCTTACTGAATAGATTATAGAGATTAGCTCAATGTCAGGACTTAGTTTCCACGAATTTGGATCACCGACTACAATTAGCGAGAGCATTGCACATTGGATGGTTCCAAACAGGCAATAGAATGCAACTATGGTCAACTGAGATGGATATCCTTTAAGAATTGCTGCCTGTAAGTAAATATGCTCAAGTAAGTCAAATGAGTATTCATTCTCATACATCATCACTTGAATCTAAGACCATACCTGAGCAATATTCCATACTGCAAGAGATAAAGAGGCAATGGCTAGGAAGAGACATCCAATGACCCAATTACTGGTTTCTACCAATAGGGACATGAATGGTTGCAATGTAGAAGACTGAGCATGGAAGCTGTGAACGGGAGCACCCTTGTAAAAGGTCACCAGGAATGCTCCTGATATAGACACCACAGTCCCCACAATTTTGATCTGGCTTATTGAGCTTCCAACATCCAACTTCTCCATCCTACAATGGTTTTGATTTTGAAGATAGTAAAATGATCCAATTGTTATGCATAGTTACGTTGTAATCGTTTATGTTTCGGTACTAGCAAGCAATACATTATTTAACACGCATTTCCAACACACTTAATTACCTGAAAATGACTGCTAGAACAAATGTGATTGCTGGAGTCAAGTTGCTCATAGCAGATCCAAGAGTGGGAGAGCTATAGCTTATGCCAGTGAATACACAATTCTGCATCATAGTTATGCTGCAAATCTCCAATGATCAAAATTCTTCATCTCTATTTTGTAAAAAAATTTTAATCTCATAAAGGGATAGAAAACTGATAAAACCAACCAAGGTTTTACCACCGCAATTGCGGCCACTATTGCAATAATGTTCGAGCATAATAATTATAATGAGACTCACAGCGATCATGATTTTAAACCTTATGTAGTTTTCATACATTTATATTAGCTAATATAGTTTGCATCGCACGAGTGTTTAGACTAGTTGCATACATACCCGACAAGCCGAGGAAGAAGAATTTTCCAAGAAGGGAGAAAGAAAGAGGTGGTCTTGTTCTCTTGTTGAGGAGGAAAGAGGAAGGGATGAGAATGACAGTGGCAAGAGCATTGGAGTAGAGAACAAAGATGAAGTGATTCATCCCTTTTGTGGACATGGCTGCTTTACTCAATGTGGTCATCCCCACGTCAAGGCACTCTACAATCACCATTGCTGCAAATGGAGTACATTCCAACAAATGCCGTTTCACTTCCATTGTAGAATGAGTTTGTGTTCACTGTTAGTTGCTTTCAGTAGCTTATAGCCACACACACAGACTGCACTGTACTTTATGATTTCAACGTTACCATTGCCACCTAACTTTGTAGGCATGAGATGAAATGATTAAAAGAACGTAGTAAAGTATTGTAGTAATTTTGGTTCGGATCTCACTTGAAGTCTTTACTACAACAAAATCTACTTTAATATATATCAAGACCGACACTATAAATCTATATATCTTCAAACATTATCTCATGAAGAGTTCTACCAATATCGATCTCTTTTTATTTTTAATTAATACTTTTTAATATTCTTGAAATTCATGTATTAGAGAGTATTGATAGCATTTTCTTATATCATTTGCTCTTAGATTCTTAACACATCTTCTAAATCTAGAATTTTTTTGATTACCTTTGTCCATTTAACCCTTGTTTTGATGACGTGCATTTATACTAACGTAATAATTGATTTTTTGTCTGCCAAAAAATTAATAGAATAAATAACGTTAAAATCTTCATGTTACACAAAGAAACAATGACTATAATTTCATATTTAAAGGTGAATAAGTAGGTGTACCGATGTTCAATTTCCGTTCTTTACATATTATCTTAGGGTGCGTTTGATCTGCTAAAAAATAAGGTACTGGACAGGACAAGTTCAATTATACTGCGTTTGATTGTGAAACTGTTTCAGAGACTGGACAAATTAGGTGGCAAGGGACAGCACAAAAACATAAATTCTTGTCCTCCACTAAACTACAACACAACTTTTTGTCCATAGTACAAGTGGTCTAAAATACCAAAATGCATTTTTTTCCACCAAACATCATTTTAAACAAAAAATTATTCAATATCATAAAAGTTTGTCCTGTACTGTTTTATCTTGTGTTGTGCTGTTCTATCTTATGATGTGTTGTCCAGTACTTAGTATTTAACAGATCAAACGCACCCTTAATGACAATTTACATAATTATTAATTATTATAAAATAAAATATTATACTAAAAGAAATAAAATAAAGAAGCTTGCTTCATTATACTCCTACTATACACATAAATACTACTCCATGACTTAATATAACCACGTCAAACGAGAACAATAAAGTTGATATATGAGAGGAACGAGATCTAAGGGTGTGATTGGTTAATAAGAGAAATTGTGAAGAGAGAAATATGTAAGAAAGAATATGAGAAGAGAGAAATATGTGAGAAATAAAGTTGATTTTATGTATTGTTTGGTTTAAGAGAAAGAAGAGAGATATAGAAGAGAGAGAAGTGTTGATTAATTTTAAAATTACGATAATGCCCTATTTTTTTAATTCAAGAAGTACAATAAATAATTAAAAATGGACTTACAAAGGGAGAAAGAGACAAGGGCAGTTATGGAAATAAATGAAAAACAGTGTTTTCTCTGCTGCAATCTCTTCTCTAAATCACCTCTACCAAACATAGCCTAAAGAAAAAGAAAAATACTAGTACTTGTTTGTTCGTTTGTTCGGTGGGATCGTTTCATCAATCGTCGATTTCTGTTTTGTAATCAAGAAAGACATACAATGGGTAGTAGTTCAGAACCCGCTTTTGAAGATTTTCTGCAAGATAAGAAGCGCGTTAGGAACCCTTATGTTCCCGTCGGTATTAACCCTCCCTTTTTCCTTTCTTATTATTAATTAACATCATGTTATGTAATTTCACGTTTTCAACTTCAATTCTTCACCAGTTATATTAATTTTGATTTTTCGGGATTAGGTTTATTATACTCTAGTTAGAAAGGGAAGATCATAAGGGTCATAAAAGAGTTTACAAGGTTTATTATAACTATGGAAATGTATTCATTTGGGGGAAATAATTTTGGCGAATTTGTAGGGTCGTGGAAACTTGGGGTATGGTTAACTTGTAGATTTATTATGATTCTGAAGTAGAGAATTATTGATGCATGTGAGCTATAAATTGACAAGTTTCGATTTACTTGTTTTAGTTGGTATCTTATTCTTAATGTGTAGTATGATTTTCATTGTTTGCTTCATACTACTGAATCTATCTGCTTGTATTCGGTTTGGATTAGATATTAGTGCTAGAAGTTTATTGTGGTTGCTTGCTGAATTCTACTTTGTATGTGATCTTTCACAAGTTGCTAGATTGCAGCTGTTGCTTACTATATAGCACCAACACATTTACCGACATGATACTGATACCTGTTATTATATACAGTTACTTTTATTTGCTCAAATTATTGCCGGTATAGGTTGCTTATCACTTATGAAGCACAAACATTCCTCGGATTAGGCATGTGCGTGTCCGACACTAACACGACTCTTACAATTACATTGAATTATATAATTTTCTCAAATTTTTATCCTTGTTGGTGTCTGTGTCGTGTCCGGTGTCCGTGTATGTATCTGTGCTTCATAGCTTATCACTGAATGCTGATGGATTTAGGAAATGAATTATGTAATATAGACACTTGAAATTTTCACCCCTTTATCTTTGTTTTGGGGAACAAGGAATTTGTTTTGTTGTGCATGATTGAAAAAATGTGAAGGCACGGGGCGTATGGTTGAGGTTTATCTGTCGAATGAAATCACAATGCATGCTAGCTTGGAAATAATATTGGGTCTGTCTACATTTACAAAGGAAGAATAAAGGAATTTGATTATTTCAAAATTTCATTGATATATGCATTGAAGTGGGAGAATCAATAATCGTGGAACATCAATTTTACATTACTTGATTGATGATTGAAGATTGTTGGACATAACTTTTTTCTTTCCTTTTGGTGATTCGATCACATGATTTTTGTTGGTTAGTGTTCGTTTATTAACTTTGCTGTGTTAATTTCAGGTGCATTTCTTACTGCCGGTGTACTAACAGCTGGTTTGATCAGCTTTAGACGAGGTAATTCTCAACTAGGCCAGAAGTTAATGAGGGCTCGAGTGGTTGTCCAAGGTGCTACAGTGGCACTAATGGTTGGCACTGCCTATTATTATGGAGACAATCCTTGGCAAAAAACAAAATAAACTTTTATAAGCTAACTCGCAGTCAAAGCTAAACTTTGTAATTGTTTGTTTCTTGCTGGTATTAGTTTTGTTTATGTGAAGTGAAATTTGTTCATTTGAGGACAAAATCCTTGCTCACGTCTTACTTTTGATACATTTTATTTCAACACATAATAATTGGATTCTAAGGATGTACTTTGATATATACTAAAGTTCTTTGAATGAGATAAACGACTCTCACTTGACTGTTTCTGTCTTGAGGAAACAGAGTGTAATTGGGTGCCATCTTTGAACCACATGAAAATGGCTTAGTATCATTGATGGGGACTTGACTCATTTAAAATGAGAAGTTAGTAGAGTGGGAAATCAGTGGTTGATATTTAATCACTCATAATTTGTTTTGTATGTGCATATAATATCAACTGTTTATATGATTCACTTGACTCACTTTATAGATGCTATGAATCATAATAGAAGACATGTTGCACATCCCTCAATTTATAAAAGCATTAGAAACATAGTTCTCATTTATCTCCCTTTCGTGTTTCTATGGTTTATATAGTCAAATATGAAGGAGTCCAAATCCTATAAGAAACATTTTACTTTTTAGATTTATTATAAAATGGATGTATTTAAACAATAAATTTAATAGAGATTGGGTGTTGCTTAATTGAGTCAACAAGTAGCGTTGTCAACATCAATCAATTAAGGGATTAACCGAGACATGTCAACTTGAAATATAGTGAGGTCTAAAATTTCAAGTCAACTCGCATGCAAATAATATCATATGCACATACAACAAGTGACGAATTGATTTGAGTTAGACGCTAACGATTATTATGATGTAATTTATATGATATATTGATATTGATAAATATGTTTTGGATGAAGAGATGATATTGTTTAGTCCTTAAACATAAATGAGTAACTATTTGATACTTCAATTTAAATTAAACATCCCTCATGTAATTTTGTCTTACTTATAACAACACCCTAAGGTTTTGGCTTGAATAATCAAATTTTCATGTTCTTTGTTACCAACTTTGATCTCTAGTACTACGTTTATAAGTTGATTTCTTCTTTAAAAGACTCATTCAAAATCTTAATAGAGATCATTCTTAATCACAAGTAAATAAATAATCTTTTAACAGTATCTTCAGCATATTCTTTTAAAATAAAATGAATGTTGAAAGAATGTTGCCATTTTCATAAAAAAAAATGGAAGAAGAAAGAAAGAATGTTGTCATTGTCAAAGTTTTAAAATATTAAAATTACTTAATACTATAGTTAAAAATATTATTATATAATTAACATAATAATAATTCAAAATTTGAAAAATTAGAAATGAGCAATTTTAGCTCTTAAAAAACGTAACAATAACAATGGAAAAACATCGTTGCCACGCTACCTTAAACTTTTGGTACCACGTGGTAATATCCATGTTCCTCCCTTTTAGTTTAGTTTTATCTCATTCTCATTCTCATTCTCACACAACACAACACAACACAACCCTCTCCTTCTCCTCTTTTTCTCTGCGAACGAACCTCTCTTTCTTTCTTCTTCCCAATCACTCTCTCTTCACAACGCCATCTTCAAAGGGTTTCAGGCAAGCCTTCATTTTTCACTCTCACTTCTCCAAAACCAATCAAATTTTCATCTTTTATTATATATAATATAATATAATAAATAAATCCTTTCTTGGGTTTTGTTTTGATTTACCAGTATATCAAGTTTTTCTTCTTGTTTGGTTAAATGGGTTGTCATAGATCTTTGAATCGGAATCTAAATGATGTTTTTTGTAACATGGGTCGGTCGGTCAATTCTATGTTGTTGTTTTTTTTTTTCATGATTAATTATACAATATATTTTTATTTTTCTCTATGATTTTGCCTTTTTCATTGCCGCATTGGTTTCGGCTAAGTTGATCGAAGTTTAATGAGAAATTTTGGGTTTTTATCTGTGTTTGAAAAAGATGTTACATTTGGTGTATTTGTAGTTTGTGCCTGATGAAGCTTGTAGTTATGCTTATGCCACATTGTGTATGAGACCGTTTTTGTAACCCCTTTTGTCATATTTTATAGTTCCATTGTTTAGTGTCTTCTTTGATTGTCTTTTGATACTATGAAAGATTAAGATGACAGTTAATGTTCACACTTTTGTCCAATCAGTTGATTCTATCATTGCAATTGATTTTTTTTATTTAGTTTTAACTATTTGGTTCATGTTTTCTTACCAAGTTTATGTTTTTATTGGAATTTAGTGTAAACTTGTTGATATACTTCTAAGTGCATATTTGGGTTGTCGATGAGATTGTCAGAATCACGGTGATTTTGGCAATTGCTATGCTTTGTTTGTAGTGTCAATGATATCATGTTGCCACCGTGAGTTTGCACAAATCACCACCAATCCAGACATACATGAAGTGTCATGTCTAACTTTGGGGCAAATTTTGTTGTGTACTCTATAATATACGTAGTAAATAGTAGTAATTGTTTCATCTGTTAGTTAATATGCATAGTGATCTGCTACAAGAAGATTGAAATTTGACCATGCTATGTTATTGTTTGTTTATTTATAGTTGATGTGATTGTTTAGTGAGTGATGCATACTTTTTCAGATATGATTGATTCTTCCCTAAGACGGATCTCAATTTCCTTATTGTTCTTTCTGTTTTGATTTGTGATTGAGTGTCTACTTTGTCTTTTTTTCAGTGGATTCATATCCACCAATTAGTGAAAGTTATTGGTTTGCCTGATTTAAGTTGTTGTCCTTCATATATGTCTTGTTTGGATCTACATTGTTGATTGAAAATATTTAATTTGTTTTCAGAGGCAATGCCCTTCATTTGTATGTCATTTTTAGCTTTTGTATCAGCAAGTATTTCCTTTTGTTTTGTGATTTTTGAACATTCCCTGCAAAAGCTTTCTTTTCCTTTTTACTCTCTACTTTCTATGATTATACACCTTTGTTTACTGATACAGATTCTATTTATGGATCAATATCGATGTGTTTGTTTATCATAGGTTTTGACATCAAATCCATTTCAAAGTATTTTTTACATTTACTTGGCTTTTTGGTTCTCTATTTTGCTTACCAGAACATAAGTGTGTGTTAATTTGATATGCAGAAGCATATTAACAAGTTCACATTCTATTTTAAATTTGATGGAAACTTATTTGAGCTTATGGGGTGCTTATTGGAATATAGACCTTTCATTTTGGTGATAACTTTCCTTAATTGTCCTTGTCACAGGTTGAAATAAGCGATTTGTTATAGTCAAAATGTCATCTCCAAGCAAGAGACGAGAAATGGATGTAATGAAGTTGTGAGTAAACTATTTCAATGCGTTTTGATAACTTGATGATTAAACTTTTTTAAACTGTAGTTGAGCTACCTTTTATAGGTTTTTTACAAGTTGGAGGCAATCTGTATAATTATCAAACTAGCTGAAATATGTTTTTGTTGGAATTTGATTTTGACTATTAATATTGTGACGAAGCAAATTTGACTTAAGTGCCTATTATGATACAAAATCTAGTTGAGGGAACTATTTGAAACTGCAGATGTTACCCTTCTTAATGGGGATATTAACATAGATTACTAGAATAATAGATGAAATAATAGATTACTAGAATAATAGATGAAATAAAGAAGAAAGAAGTTGAACTTTAATCAAAAACCACTAAAGTCTTAGTAGTTTACATCTTTTGGCAGCTTTTGTGAGAATGTTGGTATGATAAGTGATAACCCTCTGTCCCTCCCTGCACACACCCCAAAATAAATGCTGTAGAAATCTTAGGTAATCTTCTCATTTTAGTTGTGTCTGTATCGCGCATGTTCTGATTTATCTTATGACATGCTGTTGGGCTTGAGCCTGAAGGCGAATGCCATTGCTTCTCGGAGGCCCTTCTACACAGCATAACCATGCTCCCTTTTTATGATTTTGTTTTCTAGTGTAATCTTTGTTTATTGATGCTGATTGTTTTGAAACTAAACTGCAATCATGTAATACTTGGTCAAAGTATATTCTCATTGCAAAATAATTTTCTTTCTGTCTACTTTCTTTTTCTTCCTCCCAAAAAATAAACCAATCTTATTCACATATATCTCTCTCCATCAGAGTGGTCCCTTTTTAGTTAAGATATAGTTTTAACTTCAAGTTTCATGCTTCAAATGCTTTACTAAAATGGTGGTGCCTTTGAAGTGTCTTAGGACTGAAAAACAAAATGACAATGGATTGGACTTTTGAGAGACTTTGCATTGGTCAAACAATCCTAATAATGCTAAATTGGCATTGCTCAAACAATCCTAATTATGATTCCATCATCAATCTAGAGCTAGAAAGCATACACAAATATGATAGTTCACTTTTATATGTTAGATGAATTCCGATGATCACTTAATATAATATTTACATGTTACATATTTCTTATGCATACACAATTCATTCTTAGCAAAAGTTTTCATGGTCATATTAACATTCCTTCCTTTTTTTTACAGGATGATGAGTGATTATACAGTGGAGACGATAAATGATGGACTCACTGAATTCAATGTGGAATTTCATGGTCCAAAAGAAAGTAATGTCTATATTCTTGAGCTAAGTTGGTCTTTGTTTGATGAAACTGGGCGTACAGTTGACAGAAAGAAGTGCTAGCAACACACTGTCTAGCATTCTTCCTCCAACACTCGTATGATCAGGCAAAATTCCCGTGGGTCCTACCGCTTTGAAAATGGATCTACTAAATTAGTGGGATGTGTAAATTTCACCCAATCATAGATGTAGTGTTGGAGGGAGAGTGTAAAAGAATATGTTGCTAACACTCTTCTATGAAAAATTACTTAATAATAGAGTGCTTCTTAGATGAAGATTTCCTTGTTCTTTTTCCTCCATCAAGGACAACGAAAGGAGAGAATAAAAACTTTAATTTGAAGTTCCTTTATCTCTGTAACATGAATTTCCATCTAATGTTTGTGTATTTTACCTTGCAATTTTAGCTTGATATTGATTTCCTTATCTTTAAAATGGTCCGTGACTGCAAAGACTAATTTTCTTTTTAGTTATCTGGTTGTTCCTTGATTTGTTACATTTGTGATTGTTGCAGGCCTTTATGAAGGCGGAGTCTGGAAAATCCGTGTTGAACTTCCTGATGCATATCCATACAAATCCCCTTCTATTGGTTTTGTGAACAAAATATACCACCCAAATGTTGATGAGTTGTGAGCACTTCATATGCTTATCAATCTTTTCATTTTAATGTACTTTTTGCACTGATCTGGGTTGACACTGTATTTAATTCTTAGATTTGGGAAGGAATTTTAATGTTTTGGGATTTTGTACAAGAGGGAATAAATTTCTTCGCATTAACATTTCGTCAATTGCAGATCTGGCTCTGTGTGCCTGGACGTCATTAACCAATCATGGAGTCCAATGTTCGGTAAGTTTGTGACGGGATTTTCAAAGTTTAAATTTTTATTGATTTGTCATATTGTGTAAACAATTGTGTGAAAAATTCGACAGGATTATATGGAATCTCCACCTTCTTAATGTCTATGGATGACAAGGGTTTTCATTGTTTCAGATCTTCTAAATGTCTTTGAAGTGTTTCTTCCTCAACTCTTGCTTTATCCAAATGCTTCAGATCCTTTGAATGGAGATGCAGCATCGTTAATGATGAAGGATAGAAAGCTGTATGACCAAAAAGTTAAAGGTGAGCATATTTAGTTATGGTAATTGTTTTTGAGTCCATGATCCCACTGCATTACTTGCGTCAAATTTATTACATTAATCCATAAAATGAATATCCTAAACCAATTAGTTCAAGTTGCAGATAAAATGGCTTAATATCTTGGGCAGAAAAATCTATATTTTGGTCCTTCACTGATAATATTAAGTGTCAAGTTTCTTGTAATAATAATATAAGGCTAAAATATTAAGAGTAAATAGTCATTATGGTCCCTAATATGTGAAGCGTTGTCACTATAGTCCCTGAATGTGTTGAAATTAGAAAGTCATCCCCAAATGTGTTGTTTGTTAGTTATTTATAGACTATTGACCACTCACCACATAATCGGGGACTAAACTAACTAATAAAAGCCATATAACTCACTGTTGTTAATTGCAGATAGCGCAAAATAGCAGATTGTTAAAATTCCACTATGCAATAGTGCTATAGCACCACTATAGCGGCTATTTGACAACATTTTATATTAATAAGCCTATCGCGAAACAATAGTGGTTTGTCCAAATTCTGCTATGCTATAGCGCTGCTATTTAACAACATTGACACAACTTAGTAATAAAATACTATGCTTACGTATATTTGATAGATTAAAGCATTTTTTTTGACAACGTTTGACACATTTGATGACCAAAATAACTGTTCAATCATTATTCAAACATGAAGATAGCATAAATACTTCAGAATACTTCATACATATGTGAGATTATTTGGATTTTTATAATAATTATGGTAGTTTGGTGAATGGAGGTGTTTTGTGGTTGGAAAAGATGTGTAAATATTAGTGTGATATTTGTGGGGACAGAGTATTGCGAGCGGTATGCTAAGAAGGAAAACATTTCCAACAATGGTACTGCTGATGAGGAGAGTGATGATGAAGACATCAGTGAAGCAGAAACTCAATCCAGTGATGATGAAATTCCTGGTCGTGCCGATCTTTAAGTTGCATACGGCCTTTTTAAGGATCCATGTATTACCACACACATGTTTACTTGTTCAGTAATAATTATAAGAAGATGTAGGATTATTATATGTTCTAGTTTTTGTGCCCTTAAAATAACATTGTTCCTGTATAATTTCTTACAAAGTTATATTATAATATGTCATGAGGGCTTTAAACTTTTAATTGTAATTTGTATATTAATAATATTTGACATTTCTTTCTTTCTTTGTGAGTTTAAGGAAACCAGATATGTAGTATGTATATACATGCTGAAAATGTTAATTGTTTTGTTTTATCTCATTAGTTAATTAGCTTAATATATATTTTGCAATTGTTGGAATATATTTCTTCCTTGTTACTGGAGTCATGATTCATTAGCACAAAATGAAAATTGGTTTTGTAAATTGTGATTACTTGCAATTTCTTCACAGAAAGCAGTTCAATATCACTGACCTTCATTCAAATTCAGATCTGTTACACTTGAAAATTTGAAATTTTGTTTGACACAATGCTTTGTTTGGTTGTGGAAAATGATTTATTTACTTTACTCACTAATGAAATCTTCACATTGGTAGCATAGTTTCCACTTATGCTTTTGTGGATACAAGTAAAATCTTTATGAACTAGACTAATCTTTATTGCATACATCATTTACACTAGTTATTAAAAGATAGAGCAATAAGAATTTGTCTCCTTGACATAACACAAAGGTTCTAAAAGTGAAATGAGAGTAGAATCACTTTTTCTTAAATAAAAAAAACAACTAAATTGCTTTAGCCTTTATATTATAATAATAAAAAATTAATGGGAGCCAATTCCATTAATCAACCATTCAAAATACATCTAATCTAATCTAATTTGAATAGAGCACTAAAACTTGTCCCAATGTTGTTTCAATGGAGTATTATTTTATTGGGTCTTCTTAGTTCTTAGGTGTACATACTGTACTTAAGACATGATTAATCGAAATTTCATTCTTTGACCAAGACTTTCTTTTTTGATAAAACATTGTTTTGGTTTGTCCTACAAAATTAGTGATTTCATGCATAAAATAGAAAGCTACTAGTATTGTTTAGTTAAAATATATAAGTGCGTTGGTGAGATTCTACTCGACTAAACTTTTTTTATCAAGAAAATTTCGGTGTCATTATAATTTTGTCAAATTCACCTTTAATCCAAACACAATTTTGGAGGAACAATGTGCCAATGTATGAGTCATGAGCTAGAATAGTTCATTTTGGTTCAATCATGCTAGGAATGGAATGATTTCCTGAGTGTGTTATAGGGCACTAATATTTGCAATGATTTTAATTGTGATTCTACACTCTAAAAAAAAGAACCCACCCAACAAATAAAAAGCTTAGTTTAGACATGGCAAGGTGTGTTATATAAGTCAAAATTTCAATCATTTTGCCTGTTTTCTTTTCTTTCTTTATAATGTTTTTGCTCTTGTAGCTTTCTTGTTTTGCATAAAAGTCAAAATGTAATAGTTGCATGAAATTCTCAATGCATTTGATGAGTGGACATTCTTGAAGGAGTAGTAGTGGTGCACAAAATCTTTGTTCCCTATGTGTTTCTCTTCCATTATATCATTATAAAAAAGAAAGAAATGTTCTTAGTCTTACCATACAAAATATCATCCATAATTAAGAGCCACATTATATCCTTGAAGAAGATTCGTTTTCACATCTTTGTATATCTCTCTATCTTTTTTGGTTTTAACCGTCGTGTAGTGCTCTAGTAGTTCAGAATTCGGGTGGGAGTTAGGTAAAATCCGGTCAAAATTGTTTCAGTGATTCAAACTCAAATTCTTCTGAACTTTAGTTATCCACATTGTGCCGCAGCCCGCATGGCAGCATCTCAGTCTCCACAATCACTGCTCTATGCGTCGTCGCAAACTTTTAACGACGGCAATATCAGTAACATCAAAGAAACAACAACTTCTTCATCTATAAGCAGAATCAGTCCATATATTCTGTTAGTTATAATAGTACTAGCAATTATCTTCTTTCTCTATGGACTTATCCAATTAGTCCTATGGTTTCTCATGAAAACTCCATCATCTCCGTCTCATTATAATTCCAACAGATTCCAAGAATCGACCCGAACCCGCGCTCTTCAGAGACAACTACAACACCTATTCCATTTACATGATTCAGGTCTAGATCAAGCTGTCATAAACACTCTTCCTATTTTCACCTACAAAGATTTATTGGGCTTGAAGGAACCTTTTGATTGTGCTGTGTGTCTCAGTGAGTTTTCTGAGCAAGAGAAGCTGAGATTAGTTCCATTGTGTAGCCATGCTTTTCACATGAACTGTCTTGATACATGGCTTCTCTCAAATTCTACTTGTCCTCTTTGTAGAGCAAATATCTCAAGCTCTAGTTTCCCTTTGGAGAATAATGTTGATGATTCTTTTTCTTTGGTTAGTCAAAGAGATATAATTGTAGAGGAAGAAAAAGTTGGTAAAACTAAAAGGGTGTTTTCTGTTAGACTTGGAAAATTCAGAAACAATGAATTGGATTTGGAAGGTAGTAGTTGTAGTTTTGATGAGAGGAGATGTTATTCAATGAGTTCATATCAGTATGTGTTTTGTGATTCAAATTTGCAAGTGGTTTTGTCTGAATCTTGTGATGATGACTTAGAAAATGGGAATGTGGAGGGAAAGAGGATAGGGAACACAAACAACAAAGGTGAGAGCTTATCTGTTTCTAAGATATGGCTTTGGTCTAAGAGGAGCAAATTTCATAGCTCTAATGTTGATTTTGCTTGATTTTCAGAAGCTTTGTTTTCTACTATTTAGAATTTTTTTTGACACAATTCTACTATCTAGAATTGTATGTCTTTGTTAATGCTTTTGTTTTTGATGTCATGCCTTAAACATAACTATTCAAATTTATGTTTGGTTCTATGTAAGTTGCAATGTTGCATTGCATCGTGTTAGTGTCTATTATGGTATAATTGGAAAGATGATATTGTTATAAATCATTGTAAATTTGAGATGAGAAAGGGGTATTTGTTTGCTCTTCTGTGAAATGAGATAGAGATAGTAGTTTAATGACAAATTATACTCTTTTTTTTTTTGACAATAATGACAAATTATACTTGAAAATCATTCAAAACTTCAGTGATGAGGTTGTCTCTTTATGTAAATATTGGGTACATTTGTTTTAACTATTTTTAAAAATGATTTTTATAGTTATTGATTTTGCCTTAAAAGTTTTTTAATAAAATAATTTTTTTATAAAAGTTTCAAATAAAAAATTGATTTAAATAATTTATCTTAAAATGTCGATTTAAGTATTTAATCATTTTGTTACAAAATTTTTGGATCATAATTTTTTTTAAAATCTCTAAAAAGTAATTTTAAATAGTTTTTTAAACAAACACATCCAAAAGTTCCCATCTCTCATTATCCTTTTGGCGGAAACAATGACTTCATCGATGTCAATTCGATAAAATCATGAAAAACAAATGAGAAGAATCATGAGATTCCATTTCTAAAAGACATCGCAGATTATCGCTAAAATTTCAAGTGATGATTTTTAAATACAATTTCATTGTATATTTTTCAATTCAACAATAAATTTTATAAAATTCGTATAATTTATAATGTTGTGACCCCACAAAAGACATGCCCCATTTTATATCATACGATGTTTTTTTTTTCTTACTTAGCACTATAAATACCATATCACTGTCAAGGACTACTTACTCATAGTTGAAACACACTGCGCAGCTGAGCCCACAAACACACTCTTCACTTCACTGCTTACTAACAACAATGGCGATTGCTTCACCGGAAACACCCACCGTACACGTCACCAACATTCCACAAACCGCCACCGCAAAAGATCTCCTCAAATACCTAGAAACCACCATCGGTCCTTCCTCCGTCTTCGCCCTAGAAATCTTCAGCGACCACACCAACTGGAAATCTCGCGGAACAGGTAGAATCCAATTCGAAACATTCCAATCCAAATCAAAAGCCCTAACTCTCTCCAACGATCAAAAGCTTCTCTTCAAATCACATTTCCTCCGTCTCACTACTTCCGATGTTGACATTGTTCCTAGACCTTACCTTTCACGTAATCGTCTCGATAATTGTGTACTCTATGCTGGTTTTCCCATTGGGGATGATTGCATGAGTGTTTTACAGTCATGGGAAGGTGTTCGAGGTTGGGTTATGCCGGAAAGGAATAGACTTGAGTTCTGGGTCACTCATGGTGATCAATGTTTTAAGCTTGAGATTCCTTTTGAAAATATTATGGAGTCTGTTGGGTATTGTGCTGATGATTCTAAACCCAATGCTCTTCTCTTGAAGGTAATCTTTCTAATTAATAATTATTGATCTAGATTTTGTATCATTTAGGGCATTTTTTAATGACTTATTTAGACTTATCTTATCTAAGTAAGCACTTATAAGACTTTTTGGAAGAGCTTATGATAACAACTTATGACATGTATGTAAACCTATGAATCACAGACACACGACACTGACACGGATAAGATTTGAGAAAATGATATAATTCAATGTAATTGTAAGTGTCGGTGTCTGACACATCTAATCCAAGGAGTGTCCATGTTTCATAGATGTAAACTAAGTTTATTTTCATAAGCTCTACATGTTAGCTGATGAAAATGTATTGACTTTATATTATTTTTATTATAGAAATGGCCTATATGTGTCCTTGTGAGCTTAGCTCAGTTGGTAAGGACATCGCACATTATGTGCAAGGACCGGGGTTCGAACCGTGGTACACCCACTTATTCACCTTCAAGGGGTGAAATTCTAGCCACTAGGCTACCTGACTAAAGATAAAAAACAGAAATGGCCTATATGTATGCACTTATGTAACAAGCGGTTATGCTATAATTTGTTTATCCAAATAGGGTGTATATGTTTTGTGCTTTTAGCATTCCACCATACTTCAATTTAAGTGATTTTTGGGTTAATCGGAAGATTGTCTATATTTTTCATTTCATTCTGTTATTGTACTATTGTGTTTGTTGTAGTTATGGTAGAGCTGATTTCACTTTACATTTTGTTATTTTACTCAGCTGAAATATGGGCCAAGGATATATCAGAAAAAGAATGGGCCAGAGGTAAATGACAAGTTTACGGGTAATAGGTATAGATTCTGTAAGGAGAATTTTGAGTTTATGTGGGTACGCACCACTGACTTCTCAACTTCAAAGTCAATTGGGCACTCTACCTCTTTTTTTTGGGATATTGTGGAAGAATCGTTTGATCCTGATGTTTTTCGAAGTTTACCGCTCTACAGAGAGAATATGATGGATCTAAGTTTGGAAGATGGGGAAAAATTCTGTTCTCCAACCCAAACAGTTCCACTTGTTAAGTGTCGTTTGGATTCCAAGTTACCTTATGAGGCCCTTTTCCAATTGAATTCTCTTGTCCACACCCACAAGATTAGTTTTGCTTCGGTGAATGATGAGTTGATTGATTTGTTGGCAAGCTTGGATGAAAAAACTAAGGCTGTGATTTTTCAAAAATTGCACAAGATGAGTTCCACCTGTTATGAGCCTCTAAAATATGTGAAGTTTCAATTACATGTGCTTAGTATAAAGAATAAAAGTGTTCTCCCATCACAAAGCAAAAGGTTGGCAAATAGTAACATAATGAGTTGTCATCGAGCCTTGATTACCCCTTCAAAGATTTATTGCCTTGGTCCTGAGCTAGAAACCTCGAATCATGTGGTAAAGCATTTTGCGTCATATGCCTCAGACTTCATGAGGATTACCTTTGTTGAAGAGGATTGGAGTAAGCTTCCAGCCAATGCATTATCAACCAGTTTGAAAAAGGGAATCTATGCAAAGCCTTTCAAAACTGAAATATATAACCGGATATTGACCATTCTTCAAGATGGTATTGTAATTGGATCAAAAAGATTTGAGTTTCTGGCCTTCTCTGCTAGTCAACTGCGGTCCAATTCTGTTTGGTTATTTGCTTCCAATGATCAAGTTAAAGCTGCAGATATCAGAGAATGGATGGGAAGCTTCAAAAACATCCGCAGTGTTTCTAAATGTGCAGCAAGAATGGGCCAGCTGTTCAGTTCATCAAGGCAAACATTTGAAATGTCCCCTCAAGATGTGGAGTTAATTCCAGATATTGAGCTCAACTCAGATGATGCAAACTACTGTTTCTCAGATGGTATCGGAAAAATTTCCCTATCTTTTGCAAAGCAACTTGCTCAAAAGCTGAAATTGGATGAAAATCGGATTCCATCAGCATTTCAAATTCGGTATGGTGGATATAAAGGTGTCATTGCTGTTGACCGCCATTCTTTTAGGAAGCTATCAATGCGTAACAGTATGCTTAAGTTTGAATCCAAAAACAGGATGCTTTGTGTCACTAAATGGAGTGAGTCAATGCCATGCTTTCTCAATCGAGAGATTATATCACTGCTGTCAACCTTAGGAATTAAGGATGAGGCGCTTTTGGCATTGCAAGAGCATCAATTGCAGTTGCTAGGAAAGATGTTGACTGATAGGGATGCGGCTTTGGATGTTTTGGAAAGTTTAAGTGGAGTTGATTCAAAAAGCATTCTAGTGAAGATGCTGCAAAGATTTTATGAGCCAAACAATGAGCCTTACCTATCAATGATGCTCAAGGCTCATTATGTGTACCAGTTATCTGATTTGAAAAGCAGATGCCGAATATTTGTCCCCAAGGGCCGAGTTTTGATAGGCTGCTTGGACGAAACTGGTCTTTTGAATTATGGCCAAGTATTTGTCCGCATAACTGTGACAAAAACTAAAGAAAAATTTGGAGATGAAAACTTAAGGAATGTGGACGGTGATGATAGCACACGTATTATAGTGGGCAAAGTGGTGGTGACAAAAAACCCTTGTCTTCACCCAGGAGATATTAGAGTCCTTGATGCTGTCTACCATGAAGAATTAGAAGAAAAGGGCTTGAGGGATTGCCTTGTATTTCCACAAAAAGGACCCAGGTATATGTATATTGGACTTGATTTCCAACTGCATTTGATTGCAATAATTTGTTTTATTCAGGATAGAATTATCACTTCTTTTTGTACCAAAAAAAAAAATTTGTCTCTTCTTTTACATTAATCTCTGGTCAGTTGTGCTTTCATTAACTACAATATGTCATTCATCATGCACTAACAAAAAATGGGGCTTATCCTTTGGGAGGAGATTTAAAAGGGTCATTAGCTAGGCCATTCCATTGCATGTCAATTAGAACATCCAGCAGCCTCTACTTACTCGGTGTTATCATTGGCTTTGCAAAACAATCTTAACGTTTCCTCTATTTTCTGCCAATATTTTATAGTTTATTAACTCTGTTTGCATCCCTTAAGTTTTGCTGTCCCCGTCTCCACAACCAGTTCCTTAGATTCATTGTTTGGTAGACAAGTTGATTGTGATATGGTATTTTTCATTGTTCTTTTACATTGTTATTAGATAATAAACAACTCATATGCTATTAGGCTTCCCCCTAACAAATTAAACTTTAGGAGTGTTGATAGTTGACGTGGTATCGAAGTCTTTATGACCAATTGATCAGACATTTTGTCCTTACCATCCTAGTTTTTCTAAATTAATTTGAATTCTTGCATAAAGTATTGTTGGAAAACACAATGGGCTATTGCATGAGGGGTGTGTGTTAGATAAAGAAAACCATTCAGAAGCTTTCAACTAACCATTTCTGTTGTTTTAAAAATATTTCTCTTATATTGATGTTTATTGCTTTCTAATACTTGCTGGGCCTACAGGCCTCATCCAAATGAGTGTTCTGGAGGTGATCTTGATGGGGATTTATTTTTCATAAGCTGGGACAAAGATCTAATTCCATCTCAAACTGTTAATCCGATGGACTACACGGGAAGAAGGCCTCGTATAATGGACCATAATGTGACACTAGAGGTAGTTTTTAAACCGAGTTGCATACTTTCTACTTGTTTCCTAAATAGCACTGACACAAGTCGATGTCCTGACACTCATACGACACAGACACGTGTGGTTACATTTTTCATTTTCTTAAATTACTACCGGTGTCTGTGTGTTGTGTCTGTGCCTGTGTTTATGTTGGTGTTTCATGAAACAAAATTGATGAATTTGAAACTGCTCCTTATATGTTTGTTACTGTTGCATAGGAAATACATAAATTTTTTGTTGATTACATGATCAATGATACTTTGGGTGCTATCTCCACTGCACATTTGGTTCACGCTGACCGTGAACCAGAAAAAGCCGGGAGTAGAAAATGTCTGGAGTTGGCTGAGCTTCATTCTATGGCAGTTGATTATGCAAAGACTGGAGCTGCTGCGGGAATGCCTAGAGTTTTGAAACCAAGAGAGTTTCCAGATTTCATGGAGAGGTTTGAAAAGCCTATGTATATATCTAAAGGGGTACTAGGAAAACTCTACCGTGCCTTGGTTGATTCAACTTTACAAGTAAGGTCTAACAATGTTTTATCAGAGAAGTTTGCTGAAGAAGTATATGATCATCAACTTGAAGTTAATGGTTTTGAGGTATTTCTTGAGACTGCCTCAAGTCACAAAGACATGTATGCCCAGAAGATGAGCTCTTTAATGAGCTTCTATGGTGCAGAGACTGAAGATGAAATGCTAACCGGCAACTTGCAAAACCGTGCTACTTATTTGCAGCGTGATAACAGGAGATATGGAGATATGAAAGATCGAATTCTAATCGCAGTAAAAGATCTTCAGCTGGAAGCTAAAGAATGGTTTGAAAGTGGTTGCCAGCCGCACGAACATCCACTTATGGCATCTGCATGGTATCATGTGACCTATCACCCCAAATATTACCGTGAAAGCTCCACTTTTTTAAGCTTTCCATGGATCGTCGGTGACATTTTGTTGCATATCAAGTCTTCAAATAGCCCCTCTATCCCATTGTAACTTTCTCTAGTGCTACGTGAATTAGAGAATATATAAAGTCTGAACTCTGAAGACAGACCATGTTGTAGTATAACATATTAATGCACATGTTGATAAGTTGATCGAAGGTGGTAGTGGTATTCTACTATTCTGTAATCATCTGTGACTCTGCTAGATTTAGTTCTGCCAAATTAATAATATCTTCATCGTATGTACAAATGTTTTTTTGCAATATTGTCAAAAAAAAAAGTTTTTTGCAAATGTTATGCGATTATTTATAAGTGTTCTAATATGAAGCATGAATAACACAATTATTTTCACATTATTACATAGTTGGATGGAATTATTGAACTAAAATTATCATGAGCAGAATTACTTAAAATAATATCAGCTGGTGGTGATCTCAATGAAATGGAAAGCTTTTGGGGTGCCATCACTTCCTTTTTGTGTTGCTGTATTATCATTTACAAAACCAAAATATAAAATATTTGTAACATATTATTGATTAGATACATCAAATTCTTAATATATCTAAAAAAAGAATTTTTTCTTATATATAAGACCAGAGGGAGTATAACACTATATTTCTATCAAGATATCTATGTTCACATAGGGTATGTTTGGTTTGACTTTAGATAGAATTGATTTTATCAGAATTGATTTTAGTAGAATTGATTTATGTTTGGATACAATTATGTAAAAGTGAGTTGAAAGATAAATTTCAGTGTAAAAATCATACTTAAAGCTAGAAGCTACAAATTCTAGTTTCTTGCAGAATCAATTCTGGAGGCAGAATCAATTCTGCTTTAGTATAACCAAACACCATAAAATCAATTTAGAATCAATTCTACACCTCCAGAATTGATCAAACACACACATAGACTATCATTCCTTGTCCTTATTCTTACATTAATGGAAAAATTATGTATAGCTTTACTGCCTGGCTAAGGGCCCGGCACTCCGCAGGAATTGGCCTTGCCATGTCCCATTGGGAGACTCTGGTAGACAGGAAAAGCGAAAATGGGACATAATGCTTTAACATGAATTTACATTATTTATTGGCAATCTCTATACATCACATATTTATGTGCCAATTTAGTTCAAACGTAATCTTTTTTATTGACTTGAAGTGATTAATAATTTCTTTTTTAATTAAAAGTACAAAATTTAGTTTTTAAGAAGTTTTTAATTAGTCTAATACCAATCCTAGTTTTTTTAGCTAATGTGCCCAAAAAGAGAATAGTGACTACTAACAACCAGAATGAGAGAACACATTGTCTTTATCCTATACCCTACCCATAAATTTCCATCACTCGTACAAAACGCGGTCACGACACAAATAGTGAGCTGCTCTAACATGTTATAAGAAGAATATCAACTATCAACTTGTACTTGGCCCCAATCCAAATGGTATTCCACTCCCTTGGTTTATCACTCTACAATTATCAATCTCATCCAATAGAAGAAGAT
Organism: Trifolium dubium; assembly: GCA_951804385.1. NCBI lineage: Eukaryota > Viridiplantae > Streptophyta > Magnoliopsida > Fabales > Fabaceae > Trifolium > Trifolium dubium. Next base: position 51,023,750 of record OX638063.1, on the reverse strand, counting down.
ATTCTAGACAAAAACTAATTGGAAATATCTTAATATTAGACACCTAATTCACTCATGAAAGACTTTTTTTAAATAAGTCGTCTAATTGCCAAAAATTTATCTTTTAAAGTGAATTCTCAATAGCTAAAATTTTCATCCTAAAATGAATAAATAAAATACGATGTTCTACCAATTAAATATTCATTTTATTGATATTTCACATTTGACAATTCTTAAAGCAACACTCCACCACATATATTAGCCCATCCATAATCCTAATCATCAGCCATTATCAAATTTAAAATTTAATTAAGAATTGCAAACCTTTGCTAATCAATCCTCTTCATTTCTTTATCAAATAAAGTTAGAACGTATATCTTCATACAAAATATTTTCTAAGATCGAAATAAACTTGCAGTGCACATATGAACCATTCCTCTTAAACGTGCATCCTGACAGTGACATGATGTCAAACATTAGATGTCTTGTCCAGCATGTTATTTTTATAAAATTCTTGACAATCAAAAGAACAACAACAACAATTTTACATAACATAGGAGAATGTGAACGAACTATTTTAAAATGGCTCAAGCGGGTTTGGACATCACTAGGTTTAGTTTTTTTAAATATGAACCCACTCATATGAAGTCAAACAAATCCATTTTTTCTTATTTTTGGATCCGACATAAACCACCCGATAGACCCACGGTTTGCTCGACTTTTGCGGATTGTGGTTGGATCGGTATTTTTAACTGTCACTATCATATCTTACGCATCAAATGGACCCGTGAAATTTATATGATAGTATAAAGATTTAGGGTTGTTTACATGTGTTTTGATTTTTAGTTTTTTAAAACTATATTACAAATCAGTTTTCAAAAGTTGCCGTTATAAAATAAAATAAAATTTATTTGGTAATTCTATTTCGAAAAACTCTTTGAGATTGAGAAAATTCAAAATTGAAATACTTGTTTGGGAAAATTATTTTTAGAATATAGTTTTTTTTAGTAAGGAAGTTAAAAAGAAAGAAAAAGACAAAAATTAAACAGAAAAACTATTCACGAAGAAAGAAGATTCTCATTGCATTATTCTTAAGAAGATTACGAACACTTTTTTGAAAAGAAGCATTTTTATAATATTGTCTGTAAACTTCTTTATATCTTTATATTTTTCCGTTACTTTTTATTTGTCATTTTAGGAAAAAATATTTATTCTTTTTTATTTATCGTTTCGATAATTTAGTTTATATTTTGCCTATTATACTCTCCTTTCTAATTTTTTTTTAACAAAATTTGTTTGTTTTTTTTAAATAAAGTTTGTTACAATTTTTTTGGTGGTTTTATTATTTTGGAGAAGAGAAAGTGTTTGTGCAAAAAAGTAGGAATTTATTGGTGGATTAAAATTAGGATATATATTCCAAAAAAAAAGAGGGTATAATAGAAAGATAAAGATACAAAAATACATCTTCTATTCTTCTTAATTTGGTCTTTTTTTCTAAGACGACAAATACAAAAAAACGGACGGAGTATAAGATCATAAATAACGTAAAAATAAATGTAACAAACAAATGCAAAATAAATCTCAAATAAAAAAAACTTGTTCAAAAAATTTGTTAGCTCAATTGGTTGGACATATTATACAAAAGTACAGGGATCCGGGTTCAAACCCGGATACACCCATTTATTCACCTTTTAAGAAGTGAATTTCTAACTATAAGCTACTTGGCCAAAACAAAAAATATAGGACTAAAACTTTTTAAGTAAAAAAATATAGGACTAAAAATATTGGATGAATGACAGTATTGTTTTTTAAGTAAAAAAAAATATTAAGAATAATAAAAGAATAAACCAAAGAAAATAAGAGTAATCATCATCTGATGGAGATGTTGAAGATTCAGTTGGTGTTGCATCTGGTAGACTTGAAGTTAGATGTGTCGATAGATAATTTGGAGCATAACTTGGAGCTAGCTTCTGTCCGGGGCTTGAAGGGGATTGTGCGAGACTTTTACTTTCATGAACTTGAGACGAAACCAAATTATCTCGATCATTGGACTTAAAAGATACAACTGCAATACAATATTATTCGAAACAAACAACTGCAATTAGTTTATATATGCAAATTAAATGCAACAAATAATTGAATTAATTCAATTTTAAATACAGCTTAGCTAACACCTAAAAAAATTAAAAATTTTAAAATAATTTTATCTTTTGGCTTCTTTTTCTTTTGGGTACGCTTTATGAAATTATATTTAACTTTATATGCATGATAAATTGATAATCACTAATTAGTTGAGATGTGATTTGCATAAAAAAGACTTAACGAATAATTTAGTTATACAATAAAAAAAGGTATCATTAGACTTAAACACTGTTTGCATATTTATTCAGTGTAAAGTGAAAGAAACAATTAAATAAACATGCCATAAAGAAAACAATTAAAAATTGAGAACAAGGCTGGAATTTCATATGGTAAATAAGGAGATGATGTTCAACGGTTCCAACTTGATCATTACACATAACAAACAATATTTCTATCAATTAAACTATGTTCACAATGATATATATATATATATATATATATATATATATATATATATATATATATATATATATATATATAACATTGAATATATAAGAATAACAACAACTTACCATTGTCCAAAAAATAAAATAAATTGAAAACAACTTACCATTAGGTAGTGTTAAAGCCTTTTTGATGTTGAACGCATATGGTATAGACCTAGCATTCGAGATATCTAAAAATAAAATTAAAATAGTAATTGCCAAGAAAAACTTATTCATCTTCCTTGAATAAAATATTTCACTCAATAAAACCATTTTTTTTTCCTATAGGTTCTATATATATATATATATATATATATATATATATATATATACACATATAAGATGGATTCTTAATGGATTGGTTTAAACAAACTAATTAAGAGATATTCTCTCCGGCCTTTTTTATAATAAATAACTCATTTTTTAGATTTATTAAATAATTGATGTATTTTGTCTCATGAGCTTACCTTAATTGGTTGGATATATTGTACGACAGTGGCGGGGTTCGAACCCGGATACACCCACTATTTCATCTTTAAGAGGTGAATTTCTAGCCACTACCTACTTGACTAAACAAAATAAAAATAATTGATGTATTTTTTTATTAAAAAGATTGATGTATCTAGCATATAATATCAACTATATACATTAATTATTTAATAAATTTAACAAGTCACTTTTTTTTTTGGTAAGAACCTAAAAAATCACTTGTTTCGTATAAAAAGGGCCAAAGAGAACATATAATAAAAAAAATACTAACAAACTAAATGGATAGATTAAATAAATTATTTAAATCAATATCGCTTTTTAGAAATTAAGAGATGTGTTCTACACCCTTTTTTTTTTGGAATAAAATAGAGTATATATTTAATCTTTATCTGTTTCTTTACAAAAATTAAGTTAATTAATAATCCTTATCAATAGTTCAAATCTTGAAATCAGTGAGTTAAATGATTTTTTATTTGAATCAAACGAGTTGAATAATTTAAAGTTATAGATATTGAAAAGTTCTTATTTGAACGTATCCAATACTTGACATTTGGGCACATTATTTCAATAAAAACGCCACACCTCATATTTAACTCGTAATAAAAAAATTTATAATATGAGTTGTCAATCAAATCGTTTTTTATTTATTTATGTAATTTAATCGATTTTATATGTTAATCAATATTTTCTACAATTTGTTCAAGTAAAATATTATTGAAATCAAAGGCTTATTCATTCAATCTAAACTAACTCAAAGGGGGTGTGGTTGAGCGGTTGAGATTCATCCTCTTTTAATTAATGATCGAGAGTTCGATCATGAGCGGCTTTAAATCTTTGACCCAGTTATCCCACCCATCGAGGTGCTCCAATTTAGCGAGAGAATAGTCACCTACGTTCGGAGGTGGATATCCCAGACTCGACAAAAAAAATTCAATCTAAACTATTATGAGATACACATAGTCTATTTATAAGCTAAGACTTTCAAACAAACACAACTAACTACTTAACAACCAAAAAGCCAAGGTATTTACCTAAAGAATTAGTACTTCGGATTCCCGAGAGAGAAGTAAGCTTGCCCATTTTCATATAATTGATCTTCAACCCAGATGCTTTACCAAAATTGTTAAACAAATTAGCCATAACTCTTCCTTGACTACAAGTAGTTTTGGGAAACAGAAGAACGTCATCTGCAAAAAATATGTGAGAAAATCTAGGACCATTTTTGGAAATTTGAATACGTTTCCAAAAATTATTCCGCACAATCTCAGAGATAGTCAAGGACAACTTCTCCCTACAAAGAACAAAAAGGTAAGGGGAAAGAGGATCCTCTTGCCTTAAACCTCTAGTTGGAGATAAATTGGGAAGTCTCTCGCCATTTCAAATCAAGACTTGATAAAATAGAAGAGCTCACACAAATGCATAATAAACTTGATAGTTAAAAGCAGAAATCCAAAATCATGAAGGCTGGACCTGAGATAATTCTAATCCACCTTATCATATGTCTTCTCATGATCAGTCTTGTACTCTTGTATGCAACATCTCCATTCTTAGCTTTAGATTTATTCATATTGTAAATCACCTCTCGAAGAATCATGGCATTGTCACTAGTTCCCCTACTAGGGAGGAAATTACTCTGATACTGCCCAACAATACTATACAACATATGTCTCAATCTATTCCCCAAAATCTTAGTAATGAGCTTATAGAGAGTATTACACAGGCTTATCGGTCTAAAGTCCTCAAAGTAATTCATTTTATGAAAGACTATTTTTTTTTTTCAAGTGTTTAAAGGCCAAAAATTTATCTTTAAAAGTGAATTTTTAATGGTTAAATATTTGATCCTTAAAATAAATAAAATAGAATATCGAAAATACAAATCTGAATCCTTATCTTTATACAATAAAATCTCTTTAAATTAATACTCTGTAAATTAATAAACTCTCTAAAATAATAAAATTATTCGGTCCTGACTTAGGCCAGTGTAAAAAATTGAAAAATTCGATAAAATAATAAGATAATAATTTTTCTGGAGATCCCTTTGTAATTTTCGGTCCCAAGAAAATCATAAATTAATAATGCATAGAAATTGAAAAAAAAATATTACACTCTATTAAAATAGGATTTAATAGTTGTCTATTTTCCTTTAAAGTTCAAGTCCTTAAGAATACATTGAACTCATTTGTTCCTCTTGTTTACATCAAAAGTCATTATTGATTTTCAATGCATATTACTAAAGTTATTATTAATTTACAAGTCATTAAAAACTTTTTAAATTAATAATTATTAATTTATTGATAAATTAATAACTCTCTAAATTAATAAATTTCTCTAGTGCCCTGACTCTATTAATTTATAAAAATTTTACTGTATATAAAATGCTAGGAAAATACTCGATATATCAATCAATGCCACATTTGACAATTCTTAAAGCAACACTCCACAACATATATTGGCCCCATCCATAATCCTAATCATTAGCCATTATCAAATTAAAAAATTAATTTTTTTTTTAAGCAAATTAAAAAATTAATTAAGAATTACAAACCAAGCTAATCAATCCTCCTCATTTCATTTAAAAAAAAATTGATTATTTTTCAGTAAAAGTTATTTTGTTTGATTTAATCATGGTACAATAATAATCATTTCCATTCTTTAAGCAACATATTTACAATATAAAAACAAAAAAAGTAATTTCCCATAATTGGGAAAGGACAAAATAAACAGAAAGCTCTTTTCACTTTCACCAATCACCACCAAGTACCAAACCAAAACCCCACTCCAGCTCACAATGTGCACACTCCAGCGCACAATAGCACACTTGGCGCATTTTATACCAAACCGTTAACTTCACACTCCGGTTCCGGCGCAACAGATTTACCATTAACGGCGGCGTATCTCGTTGAAAAATTACGAAACCCGTCGTCGTGACTATCCTCGTTCTGTCCCTCATCGAAGTTCAAAGCGTAACTCAAAGGATCGTATTGGTATTTCGAATTTGCCATTCGTCTTGAGGATCGATGTTGGTTGAATTTCCGAATGAAGGTTTTCCATCTTGGACCGGCGACGATTTCCGACCAGTCTCGGAGTTTTTTTAAGGCGTTGAGGCCGCGAGACCACCATCGGTTGGAGGTGGTGGTTGTTGTTGTGGTGGTGGTGGGATGGGATTGAGAAAAAGAGGCGGAGCGGACGCGTTCCCACCAAATGGAACGGCGGCGTGAGGCGAAGCAGGTGGGGAAACATAAGGCTCTTGTTGATCTCTGTTGGAGATGAGAGGTTGGTGTAGATGATTCGGATTCGAGTTCAAGATCAACGGACATGTCAGAAACTGAGAATGAAAATGATGAAGTGATGATGATGAAGAAGCAGTAGTGTAGTGTGTGTATGAAGAAGAATTAGAGAGAGAGAGAGAGAGAGAATGTGAGGAAAGAGTTTGATACAGTTGTAAATATAGGTAACACATTCGAGTTGGGCTGCCCACATTTATTTAATAACATCCTTAATGTAATTTAGTGGTGCACACTACACTACAACCACTCACTCTTTTCTTTCCTTTTTTTTACAATAATGTTCATTTTTTTTTACCTATTTACATGTTGATGTTCTAAAATATAAGAAAAAATTGATCTTATATAAGATAGTTTAAGTGATAAGAGCTGAGGGACATGTGTCAAGTAATAGGAAGTTTAGGGATCAAATCTTGATGAGACCATTCATCTTTTCGATGTACCAAAAAAAACTTTTTAACTAAATACATCAAACTCAGTGGATTTAGACTTAGTTGAGCGGTTGAAGCGCATCCTATCTTAACCAAGAGTTATGAGTTTGATCATTGCCTTAGATACGGATAAACTTTAAATTTCTTGGCCAACTGTCTCATACTTTGAATCAAATTCAAATTCAGGCAGAAAAATAGTTACTTCATTCAGCAATAGAAACTCTGGTCTCGACTAAATACATCAATTTTCTTTGTCCAATTATTTAAACAAAGTAATTCATTTCTCATTTTACGCTTACTTTTTTTATTTTAATTGAATTAATAACTATTACATGAAAATGACCTTTGATATGTCTCTCCAAGAATAAAATCGAAATATTAACAATAAAACTATAAAAGTAATAATTGTAGCAACTTTTATCTGTTTATATTTAAGAATTTCAAAATAATATTTTTTTTGTTTTTTACAATATTGATTTGTCAAAAAATAAAGATAGATATAAGTATAAAATGACTTCTACAAGAATGATAATGTTGAGCGCCCACAGAAAAGAAAACAGGTGAGTCACACGTCTTGCGCACGGATATCTCGTGTAAACCAGCACCCATTGGCAATGACTGATTCCTACCTGGTGGGTGAGTCGACATACATAGTCCACCAATGCAGCTGAGCATCATCCCCTCTTATCCATAATTTTGTCACCTCAAACAAAGCATCTTTACTTTCTCATTGCCTCTTGTCATTTGTCTAGTCTCAATTCAATTATTTTTTTATTACTATTAGTGTTTTTCTTTTGTACAATCTATTATTGCATTTTAATTATTATAAATATAAAGTAAAGAATAATCATTTAAAAATAATGCACATAATATTAATTAGAAAGTACAATTTGACAATAAACAATTGGAATTGTATTGATTTAAAACTGTCTTTGAAACATAAATTATTATGTTTGGAAGACAGTTTTAAATGTGGATTGTTTATTCACAACATTTTGAATAATAATTTAAAGAATATGATTCTCATTTTTTTGCAAATATATTTATCAATTCATAAAATTTAAAGACTATTTTTAACAATTTCAAATACAATTCTCATTTAAAAAAGTACCCGTCAGCCTAATATTTAAGTGCAAAAGTATAGTTTAACAATTGTTTCTGGCTTTCTGCAGAATACTCGGCCATTACTTGAGAGTTGAGATGAAGAACATATTTTGATGGCTCCATTACCAAATCAAAACAATCTGATCCCACTTCATGCAGTGTCAAAAAGATGTAAAACATTGATCACTTTTTGGAACAACCACTCAGAGCAAAGGTTTCAAAAAAAAGAAGTTTCAATAAAGGTTGCAGACAGCTTCATTTGGCTCAATGAAGCATCATATATATATATAGAGAGAAAAAATTCAAAGATAGATTCTCTCAAAGTGATCAGGTGAGAATCTCCTAAAATTTATTGCTAATATCACAAAGTTAAAGATATTATGAGATGAACGTTCAATTTCCATCCGATGAGCCTCTAAAACAGTTTAGCAGTGCAATAACAATGATTGTTTGATCAGCCTCCTTTAAGGAGGGTTAAATGAGAATTATGTAGCTGCCTACTCTCCTATAATTTTAGCGGATAGTGGATACATTACCATACCTCAATAATGTGTTTTCAATGGTAATTCAACAAGAACATTAATTACAAGTTGGCATCTTGTCTAAGCCTATAATTTCTACTGTCCCAACAAAGACTCAGAACACTCATGGCAGAGGCAAGGCTAACCCCACGTCGTTCTTTTCAACTAAATCTACCCCATTGAAGCAGCGAAGCTATTGTGAGAGGCAGTAAATGGATAATTTGTCCTAGCCCTATCCACTATACGGAACTCAAAAGCTATACCCAGTCAGTTAAACTCCCATGTATGTTAGAGGCTGGAAATGGATGCACAAAATAAGGCCTTGGAACAAAACAAAACTTGGATCCTTATTAAATTTTCATAAAGCAAGAAACACGTCAAATTCAAGTGGTTATATTATTTAAATTACAAGTAAAAATACAATGCAATTGTGGGGGTAAATTGCAGCAGAGGTGCAAAATTCTGCCTAATGTCAATAACAGAAGACTCTTCTTAAAATAGATAAATAAATAGACTCCTCCAAACTTTAAAGATACATGACATCAAGTTGGTCATTTATTAATGTAAGACAAACATTGTAGAGACTAAAAAGATGAAAGAAAAGTTGAGGGACAAAAGAGATGTCCATTCTGAACATGCGAGAACAAACTGATGCCTGTGATGTTTAGAAGACCAACTTAATCTCCAATGTACCTTTAGACTATGTTTGGGAGTTGACTTTTGGAGGAAATAGAAGAGAAAGACTTATTTTTCATTTCTAAATTAAAAGAATCATAAAATGTTTCTAATATTGATTGAAAGAGTGATTCATATATTATTTTATCATCCATCATGTCATTCCTTCAAATAAAATTAAAATCTCAAATATATAATCAAGATATATAGTTTTAGCACTCCAAAACTCAACTCCCAAACACAGCCTTAAAGAAATAGCATAACAAAACAATTGGCATAAGCTACCAAATTAATGTCCTGCATATCTATAGAGGACCAACCTAATAATACCTTCCATATCTTTTTTTGTTTTCCACCCTCTGATTCCTAGGGGAATGAGCCCTAGTAGTCCAGAGTTCGGGGCGAGTTCTGACATCAAGTGGTTCGAGTCCCCTCCCAAAAGCAGTTGTGGGGGATCGAAACATGGTTCCCATAACTTTAGAGTAATCAACTACTATGCCTCACAATAAATAGAAAGAGAAAACACATGACACTAGCTAATGATAATATAAAACCAAGAGACATATATATCTTGATCCAATTAACACGCAATCAGTTATAATATCATACATTGCATTTCACAAATCACAACTTAACAACCACTGGTCTATTACAATTACTAACTAGAGTGAACTACATAAACTAAAACTTAACATAAACAACTAATACACAAATCACTAACAACTATGTGTTCAGCATGAAACACAAACATGGCTACTGAAAATTAGAGCAACATTTCACATAGCCGCGTAAACGCCAAGATCACGACCATGAACAGTCAAGAAAACATTACCAGCATCAGTCAAATTACCAGTATCAAGAGCAATAGCAGCAAAAATTGATCGAAAAGCAGCACAAAGCACAACAGTGGAAGAAGAGTTCGTCTTAGGCGAGACACGAACAACCTTGTGCAAACCTAAATTCGTTGCATCAACAGCACATGAAGAGTCCACATTGGAGATTAATGATATTCTACGGTTCAACTCTTTAGCGGAAATATCAACATCGTTGGAAAGCAAATTGAAAGAAACCGTTGATTCTATTATTGTAGCACCCAAAATGCTGAAAGCTTTGTTGTTCTCTTCGGAGAAAGAAGCGTGAGTCATCGCGCGACTAAGAAGACTTATGCTCTTGAATGTGTACCTGATCACAATGTAACATAATTAATAATTATCAAATTAAAAAAAGGAAGAAAAAAAATGAACAAACCCTAATTGTTTCTGGAGGGTTTCGAGAGCGGAAGCAAATGGTGAGGAATAGTGTCCCTGCAGGAAGAAAAGCGAAAGATTGAATAATGAAAACTGTTTCTATTAAGGGAGCGTTTGGATTTAGAGGAAAAAGAGAGAGGGAGGGGAAAAGTGAGTGACCTGAACGATGATGAGATGGGGGAGGATTGCGATGAGGAAGATGGTGAAAACGACGGTGAAAGTAGCAGTGGATCGCATTTTGAAATCAAAACTGTGCAATTTTCTTGCTTTTCGCTTTCGCAGTCTTGGTCTCAAGTTGAAAGCCTTTTTACTTCCCTGCAAATTGGTAAACCCCAAATAACAACTTTACTTTGCGAACAAGGAGGTCACTTTATTTTTTTAACTGGATTCCCGGATTTCATGTAATATGACTTTTATGCAGTTTTGTTGTAGCAGAGTTTAATCCATGATTTCAAATTTTAACATTAGATTAGATGAGTGAGATTATAAATACATTTTGATATTTTTGTTGAGGATAAGTTATTTTGTAAATTTGTTTATATTATACTCCCTCCAATCCATCCCGAAATATAAAAAAAAAAAAATCATTTTTTTTGTCCCAAAATATAAAGGAAAAAAATCAATTTCAAGAATGTTTTTCTTTACTCTCATGAAATTAAATGTAAATTGTATTTAATTTTTTCTCTCTCCACTTTTCTCAATAAACAACAACCAATCAAAATTGATTTTACATTTTTCCATGCACTTATTCTAAGAAAAATCCCACAAAACCATATTTTTAATTTTCATGTTTATCTTTTCTTAATAAGTGTGTTTTTTTTATTTTCCCTTATATTTTGGGACGGAAGGAGTACTCTTTTGGTACTGAAACAATAAGTCACTTTGAAAAACAAATGGTACTAAAATATAAATCACTTTACAATATTAATGAAACATTTAATGTTAGTTTTTTTTATTATACCATTAACTATTTATTATTCTCTTTTTTTTTACTTCTTCAATTTATCGTAATATTTATCTAAAATTTGGATCTAAATGAACATTTTTTGACAAAGTGATACAATGGTAAAAATATAGTTTGAATAGAAACATATATGTGGTTCGGCCATTGCATAAAATCTAGACGTTTGTGATATGATATGCGCAAAGAGTATCACAAAGTTTTGATTTTTCGTAAATATCATGTTAGTCATCTACCATCAGAGTCAGCATGAACAACAATAAGATTATAATATGATATGCTCATGTATGGCATTGCTGTTTTAGGGAGGAGGTAGTTAATTCTAAAAATTAAAAACAAAAATAAACACTTAAGAGCGTTTAGATGAGATGACTCATATCTCTTCTAACTTAACGAAAGTTCTTAGTCCGATCTTTGATTAGGGCATAGAGCGTCTTCCAATTAGGCGCGGAAGATTTATCGTTATAACGGTTAAAATTCTCATTTCTTTTCTTGTAACTTAATTAAATAATGTGGATAATTATATTCTAAGAGTAGGTTGTTAGAGAGTTAGTTAACTAGTTAACTAACCGGTGGCGGTAACCACAATTGAACATATTAACTTTTGAACATAATAACTAAACATGAATAGATTTACTACCCACACCAAACACACTACCTTTACTCTTTTAAGACCATCACATGTACAGTTAGTTATCTCTTTTCTTCTTTCTAGCTAGGGTGGTTGTTGAGTAATGAAATTTGATTGTTGTTGCAGCTTCCTCAGCTCAAACTTCAATAAGAGAGGTTGGTTATACCATGCCAGGCCCTGGTCCTCACCTGATGTATGCAATGGCCTCTGGCTTGGCTCTAACCACCACAACTAACGGCAGATTTAGCCCACACCACACAATCACCTACACCATCAATTCTTTCTTTGGACCTGATATTGGTTCTTTCTCTGAGTGGCTTGCTTCACTTCTTGGTGGTCCAGCTGATACTGTAGCCTCTGCAGTAGCTGATCTCATTCACCATCCTTTTTACTACATCCTTATCTTGGGAATTCCTCTCTCTTTTCTTTACTCTAGAATTTCCTCTTTTCTTATTCATAATCACCTGCTTGATTCTTCTCTCTCCAAGGTGCATCATTCACTCTTATTACTATTACCTATAAGCTCCTCTGAATAGGCGTGTCATGTCCTGGCATTTGACATGCACGAGATCAACACTTACAATTATATTGAATTATATCATTTTCTCAGATTTTTATATGTTAGTGTGCGGTGTCTGTGTCTATGTCCATGTTTCATAGACTATTATTAAATATATAAATTCTCAATTCTTCACTAGACTTTCCTTACTTCTGAATTATTATGGCCTTCCCTTAAGTTGTTTCATTTCATCATTTATTAATTATTATTAATTAATAACTATGATAAATTGATAATTGATATAGCAGGTGCCGCTTACTAAGATGCAATGTTTGTTCTTGATATCTGCTGGATCTTTTACTCATTTCTTTTTAGATCATCTCTTTGAGGTAATGTTCATTAATTATTATGCCACTAATATGACTTGACACCATTTATGTTGCAGAAACATTCTGTGTTTGCTTCTACATGTTAACTGATTTATTTATCTTCACAAGATTTATATACATGATATGCAAAATGCATGACTATTTTTTTTACCAAAGGAATGTGTGAAATCTGCCTAAATATATGGGTCATGTGGTGCCAAGTGCCCAAGTTTATGGAGATTGCCTCATCTTGTTGTTAATTACACGATGCAGGGCCTTTTCTTATTTTGTTTCATAAAACTATAACTCGTCCTAATAACTAGCTACCACTAAACATATATGTGAACATAACTCAATTGGTAGAGACATCATATAATATATGTAGGGCCAAAGTTCGAATATGAAATTTTAAATTATTAGACTCCTTAACAAAAAAACTAGCTACCAAGCTACCACTAAACAACGCTACAATTAAAAACTAAAAAGCAGTTACTAAAATAAAAACTAACCAACACCCAATACATAATGACTCCAAATTAGCTGTCCTAATAACATGACATTTAACTTATCTTATTTTGGACTTTGTAAAATTAAAATCAAATTTTGATAAACATAATGCATGGATACATTATACATATATTGTGTATCATGTCCAAACTTTTCACAAATGTTGGGTGTTAATGTATTCAACTTGGAAATTTTACATTATGTTCATTAGCATTTGTTTTTCCTTACATAACTTCAGCAATATTTTATCTTTCTTTGAAGACGGAACTCCAGCAATATTTTATCATTCATTATTCATGTGAAGTCAATAATCATTTAATTATTTTAATCAGTCAAATAACTAAATATGGAATGTTTTGACTTTGGAGTGTCAATCTTTTTCATATTAAATTGTCTGTATGATCATTTAAAGTCCAAAAGTTTTACTGTGTAAGTCACAAATTATATTGAATGATCATAATAACATGTTAGCGAAAATTGCGATTATATTGGACTTTAGAGTGACTGCTACCATTAGAGTGACTGCTTTAGAGTGACTGATTATATTGAATGATCATTTAAACTAAAAAGTAGTCACTACATACCGTCCAGTTTTACCGGTAGTGTGTAAGTCATCTAATGGCGTCAAAGCCAAATGCTGTAGTCTTGTTGTTACAAGTCTTCCTAAAAATTGGCACTTAGACTCTTAACTGATTGAAACTTATTACTCTCAAAATCTTATAGGAGAATGGAAAGACAACCATGTACACTTGGATTTTGAGCACTGGTTGGTGGCAAAGTAGAGCCCCGGTTAACCCAGATGCTGTTGTTGTCGTGAGCATTTTATGCGCTTGCTTAATTGGTGGATTCTTTTACTTCAACAGGTGTTTGTCACTGCAACTTTCCATGTTAAGTCACAAATTATATTGTAGACTAGAGATAACATGTTTTTGACGTGTTTTTCTTTCGACTTCATTGCCTTGCAGAGCAAGTTCCTCAAACTCAGTAAAGAAAAAATCGTATCAGACAATGCTACTTATGATATCCATAGCTTCTTTATACTGTTTATGGTGTACAATCCAGATATACTGGATCAGTCCCCGCCGTCCAGCAGTTGGAGAAGAAGCTGATCTTGGTGTTCTTGTGTTTTTAGCTGTATATTTCTTTCTACCTTATGGTTTGTGTATAATGTCCATGTACCCAAAAGATCTTGAGTCTAATCAAATTCCACTTTAACAGTGTTTAAACCCTGACAGAGATCTTTCTGATTTTGCCTTACAAGGTTACCACTAGAATCATGCTGCAAGTAGCTTATATAACTCACCAAGCATATGAGATGTTAACTAAACATCATTTTTTTTAATAGAATTGGACCTGAACTCTTCCATACATGCATGAATGTTCCAAGTTATCTGTAATTTGAAGTGAGTGAATGTAGAAGTTTGACATTTGATGTGTATCGTAATGTACTTGCAAGTTGTTCAAACAAAGCATATTGTAGCTGCTGCTCATAACATAAATTTTGTCTTGTTGTTCTAAGTTGTAACTTGTTTCAAATGTGAGTAGTCTCATATTGGATGAAAATGTGAGCACTGAACAACCCCTATATTTTATCAGATTCTACTTTTTTTTTAATGGCAAAAAGTGTCAAATTGCGTTTGCCGGGAGTCGAACCCGGGTCTATTGCTTGGAAGGCAATTATCCTAACCGTTGGACTACAAACGCTTGTTGGTCAAAGGTTCTACTTTTATTCATTCCATGTGAAGTTATTTATTTAATTTTTGTTCAAATTTAAATGATTTTTTTAGTACATATTAAAATGATTCTTTTTCATTAAACAAAACAACAAGCTCATTAATTAAAGAGTGTTATCTATTTTATTTAAAAAAAAATGATGTTTCCTTCACACAAAAATATCGTTGTTTAACAAACAATAAATTGATCCAAGTGGTAGGGAATTTTTCTCCTTAATCAAATGGTCATGAATCGATTTATGACTATTGTTTATGGAGAAAATTCGATCCGTAGAAACTCAAAACTAACAAATATCTTCATATGAGGGCATGGACGGATCTATGTTAAGACCAACTGTGGCCAAGGCTTGGCCAGAGTAGTTTTGTAAAAAAATTTCTTATATATATAACAGTTTTTTATTAAAATTTTAGTCTTTAGAAAGTTATCATGCATTCAATTTTAGTCTTTATTGCTTAACTCAACGTGTACTTTTAAATGATTTTTTTCCCGCAAGTATTTTAATTAGAATATCATAAAAAGTTTATTCAAAAAAAACGAGCTCAAAATTTGATTTTTAGATCATATTGTTTGTTATTTTTATTTTGAACTTTTGCCGTTTAAAAAATTCATATCTCGTTAAAAAATTCTAAGTTTAATCTTTACTTAATTTTTATTATATTTTTAGTCCCTAAATTTTTTTCCACATAGTTTTGATCGCTACTAAAACTAAATTTGTTTAATTATCATTAAATTCTAAATTTTTTAAATGAGTTTTTATAAATTGTTAAAATTTTGGCCACACCAGAATTTTAGGTCTGAATACGTCCCTATGTGAGGGAGGGTGACATGACAGTATAGTAATATCATCCACAAATTACAAAATACCCTCAAGTCCTCAACACAAAAATGGCCCCATATTTGGTAGGATATGGTTTGTGTTTGTCTTTTTCCCGCTTTTCTCCCACTAACAACATCCCAACTCTCTATGTACTCAGAAAAACTGTTACAAGTTTCTTTCATGATGATATTATCTACCAAAATACAGTGAGATAATTCAAAACCCCACATAAATGGACAAAGTGCCACACATCATCATTATAATAATGACTAAGTTTTTTCATTAATTTTTTGTGGTTAGTATTTCACATCATAATTAGCAATAAGATTAAGATTAATACCATCATTTACAAACAAATGGTGCATGTGAACAACCATTTTTCATTTTGAGAACTTTTGTTTTTCTTTTTTATCATCAGAGAACCAGAACAAGGAGAAGAAACAAGTTCTCTGATCATGGCAGCTCGCATGCTTTCGCGTTTGCTCTCTCGCACTCGCTCTCTATCTTCTTCTTCTGGACCTGCTACTTCTCTGCTTTGCTCATCACTAGGTGCTCAATTCAACTCACAAATTCTCTTTAACTTATCCTTATCCTGTAACTGCGGGTTGATATGTTTATTTCTAATGCATGCATTTATTGAATAATGAGTTACATTAATGCTTTCTTCAATTGATGGAATAAGATTACCACTTTATGTTTTGTTTCACCTCAGGAAGAAAATCTGAAGGGTGGATAAACATAAACAGATTTAGCACTGCTGCAGCTGTTGAGAAATTGATTACTCCACAAGTTTCAATAAATTATACACAGCATCTCATAAATGGAAAATTTGTCGATGCTGCATCTGGTATGCACAGATGATTATTACTTGTTAGAGTGTGTTTTGAATTATACTTTGTGCTATATAATTTAGCAAAATTATTTTTTTGTCTCAAATCTCAATGCATGTTCTGAGAAAACCATCTTAGGTTAGTATGAGTGATAAGAACTTAGCTCCTTTAAGCACGTGGTCAAGGGTTCGAATACTGAATACTGAATCTTGTGGATAAAATATATCGGGTTGGGAGGGACAACGTATTTTGTGTGCATTCAGATTTTTCAGTAGAGCTTAGTCATTGTTAATAATGGTGCATGCTTAGTGTCTATCATAGAAGTATGTATTGGATGGAAGTGACAACAAATTAGGTTCTTCCCTTATGCATGGAGTTTCTTTTGATTTCAGGAAAAACATTTCCAACTTATGATCCACGCACAGGGGAAGTGATTGCTCATGTTGCTGAAGGCGATGCTGAAGATATTAACCGTGCAGTATCAGCTGCACGCGAGGCCTTTGATAATGGACCTTGGCCTAAAATGACTGCTTATGTAAGCATTTACCGTGTCCCCTTTCTTGCATGAGCATTCTATTGGTTTTAAATGTATGATGTTATATGATGATTTATTGATAACTCCTTCAGGAAAGATGTCGTATTTTGCTGCGGTTTGCTGACTTAGTTGAGAAACACAATGACGAGATTGCAGCTCTAGAGTCATGGAACACTGGAAAACTTTATGATCAGGCTGCCAAGGCTGAATTACCTATGCTTGTGCGTTTATTTCGCTATTATGCTGGTAGTATCACACTTTGACTAAAAAAATTACATGTTCCTTATGTGAATCCTTTTTTCGTTGTTGTAATAAATTTTCTGTTCCCAATGATTATTGATTTTACAGGTTGGGCAGATAAAATTCATGGATTGACAGTTCCAGCTGATGGAGATTATCATGTCCAGACATTACATGAACCAATTGGTGTAGCAGGACAAATTATACCTTGGAATTTTCCTCTACTTATGTTTGCTTGGAAAGTTGGACCAGCTCTAGCATGTGGTAATACCATTGTCCTCAAGACTGCTGAGCAAACACCGCTAACAGCTCTCGTTGTCGCCAAACTACTTCACGAGGTCAGCTCATAACTCATAAGACAGAAGGTGCAAAAAAGAAATACAGAATGGTTTGATGTGTGATGCCGATTGTCAGACAATTACTCTAGCCTTATTACTCTAGCCTTTAGTTTTTGACCTCATAAGTTAACCTCAATTTAACTAGCATGCTGATTTTCTTATTAAGATTTTTATTACTATTTCAGTTGTATTTGTATTATTTCCGATGTTAAGTTATAAACTTGTAATCTTCACAATTTTGGGCAGGCTGGTCTTCCACCAGGTGTTCTGAATATAGTTTCAGGGTATGGTCCAACTGCCGGTGCACCTCTTGCAAGTCATATGGATGTGGACAAGGTATTATCATAACCAAGCATCTTATACTTACACATAGGGCATGTTTGTATTGACTTATTTTATCTTATCTACTGGCATAAACATTTATGACACTGCTTGAGAGAGCTTACGGAAATAGCTTATTACAAGTTCATAAGTTGTTTTCAACTTAATTCCATAAGCTCTCCAGGATAGATTATAAGAACGCTTGACTAATTTTATCTTTGGTTATACAAATACTAGTAGCTTATATATAAATACTTATATGACAATACACACTTAAATAAGTTATTTATCCAAACCCAGCCTTCTGTAAAGAATCAAGAATGAATGAATCAAGCTTGATGTTAAATATGCATTTATCCTAATCTCAAGGGGGCAGACTGCTAAATATTTTTAGGATACTATCAAAATGCATTACGTTTGGTCTAAATCCCATGAAAGTATGAGCCAGATTTTATCAGATGATTATATTAGTTCTCATTTATGCCATATTGTATAAGAGAGAGGCTATAAAAATTATTAAGTAGTGAAAGAAAGCAAGACATATTATCGGTATTTCATTTTAAATGTTTGTAGAAAAGTTAATCTTCATCTCCTTTAGATTACCCCTTACACATTGATATTAGTAAAATCCAGCAGATTATATCATTACATCATCATATACAAATTCAGATTCTTTTTCCATCTAATTTGGCAGTTAGCATTCACCGGATCAACAGATACTGGAAAAACTGTACTTGAACTGGCTGCAAGAAGCAATCTTAAGCCAGTGACATTGGAACTTGGAGGTAAATCACCTTTCATTGTTTGTGAGGACGCTGATCTCGACAAGGCCGTTGAAACTGCACACTTTGCTCTATTCTTTAATCAGGTATGTTCAATCAATTTCCACTCCTCTCTTAAACACAAATGCAAATGTGGAGTAGAAGTTTATCCTTTATGTTGGATGCTTTCCAGGGGCAATGTTGTTGTGCTGGATCTCGTACCTTTGTACATGAGCGTATCTATGACGAGTTCTTAGAGAAATCGAAGGAACGGGCTTTGAGACGTGTTGTTGGTGATCCATTTAAGAAGGGTGTAGAACAAGGTCCTCAGGTATTTTTCTTTTCAATGTTATTAATATTATGTTATCATAAACATTACATTATATATTCCTTGTCTCATTTTTCTTTTCTAGTGTTAAAAGTTTATGTTTGACAGAACAATATATTCTTGACCAGCATACTGTGATATAACAAAATAACAATACAATTTTGTGGTCCTTGTGAAAAATCGCAGATTGATTCGAAACAATTTGAGAAAGTACTCAGGTACATAAAGTCTGGAATTGATAGCAATGCTACTCTTGAATGTGGAGGTGGGAGATTGGGTTCAAAAGGATTCTTTGTCCAGCCAACTGTATTCTCAAATGTTCAGGTATTGATTATTTGCTCAAGTGGTTTACAGAAATTCGCCGTAAGACTTTGTATTGGACCATTTTCTAACTCATGATAATGGTTATTACTTAGGATGATATGCTGATAGCAAAAGATGAAATCTTTGGCCCAGTTCAGACCATCTTGAAGTTCAAGCGAGTGAAATTTGAATCCCACTTGATTGTTTTCTTTGCTGAAACTCAATAAAATACAAATTTGTTCCAGCTTCTAAAATATTTCTACATGATAATAGTCTGTTTTTTTTTAATATTGATATAGGGACATTGATGAAGTGATACGACGGGCAAATGCAACGCGTTATGGTTTAGCGGCAGGTGTTTTCACAAAAAATGTGAGCACAGCCAACACTTTGATGAGGGCACTAAGAGCTGGAACGGTCTGGATTAATTGCTTTGATGTGTTTGATGCTGCAATTCCTTTTGGTGGTTACAAAATGAGTGGGACTGGTAGGGAGAAAGGAATATACAGTCTTCACAACTATCTGCAGGTTAAAGCTGTGGTGTCCCCACTGAACAATCCTGCGTGGTTGTAAACATTGCGTAAGCTGTGGTGTGAGATTGATGTCTCTCGGATTAGTCGGCCTTTGGGCCGGATAGCGAATCTTCAAAAGAATAAATTGTAGTGTATTTGTTTAGTTTGTTAATTCTGCAAACCAATTATCAAAAAGAACTTGTATGTGATTTCATTAGTCACTTTCAGCTGAATACATCATGGAAACTAGACTTGAAATTGTTAATTCTTAGTATACGAGCAACAAACTTGTTATTTCAAGCTGAGAAAAGTGAGGTCCATAAACATAAACTATTCAAAACTATGTACAATAATACAGCATGAAGGAAATAATAATACTCTTGAAAACAATATAACTAAAATTCAATATATAAATTTATATTTCATGATAGAATGACTTTTTCTTTTTGCTTATTTTTCAATGTTATTATCTTCATTCGTAGAAAAATCAAGATAAGGGTCTTCTATATCCTTTAAGAGTAGTTCAATTTCCGAGCAAGGAATTGAGAGCTCCCCGTGAAGTGATTCCCAATCCCAAGAATGAGACATCCAGCATTTGTTCTCTTCATCACTCTTCTTTATTAAAATAACTTCAGGAATATGTCCTTTGTGCTTGTGCTGGCAAGTAAAGACTTGTCCCAAGTTATCGGTGGCTGCAAGTAACTTTCGCACTCAGGACAATGCACGAGCACAAGATGCCTCAGTAAGTCTTCTGTAATATCAAGTTTTGAGCACAAACACTTCAGACACATATTGGTTGTGTTTGGTTGCATTGAAATCTTACATTCCCAACACAAAATGTTGTCAATTGTTTCATCAACCGTGAAATTACTAGCTTCTTGTGCCATGCCTAATTGACCTGACATGGTATGGGAGACAACATAACATTTTATTGAGAGAAAGAACAGAGGAAAATTCAAATTAAAATGAGCAAACACATACAAACTAAAATATGCTGAAAGGAGGGGAAAAACATGGCTAAGGTTGACCTGTTTAAAAAAACAGATCTTAAATGCGGAAAATTTCAAGTTCATTGACACTTAAAAAACTGTCATTGTAGAGTTAGTGTGCCTTGTCTGCCAAGCATAACTGACTGCAGTGCATACAATTTATGGAGAATGCTAACTAAAATTATTCTCTTAGAATTTGTGTATTAAACTTTTTATACATGAACGTTTGTTATTATTAAATACAAAATCTTTATACTTAAATATCTTAACAATAGCACTACCAGCACATGCTACCATACTCATAATGTATAACTGTTATATTTAAATTTAAACACTTTTAAAATCAATACACACACTCAATATCTTATATTTTTAAGTACTAATATCTCTCTTCCTATCACATCGACATATCACAATTATGATATCAGTTTCTTTTTTGGCCCCTCTTGTGATTGGTATCATTTGGGTGCCGGTGTCCGCCAAATATTTTTCAATAATATTTCAATAATTTACTACTTTTTTAAATAACAATTTACAAATCATATTTCACATAACAAATCTCCAAAGTGCAAACATCAAATATATTTCACATAAAATTGAAAAACCTGAAATCGACCCTACAAAACTTAAAAATTTGAGTAGAACGTAGAAAGAAAAAAAAAACTAAAATAGAACTAACCAAAAGCAAAAACAACACAACTAACCAAAATACGAACAGTGAGATGCAAGTAATGCAACCAGGTTTCCTTAATTTTATTTTATTTTTTGTTACAAGGTTTCCTTTATTTTATAGGAAGATAATGACCCGGCCCATAATCGTAATATTTGACCCGGTCCATAAGAGCGGTATTTGACCCGGCCCAGCTCAATGTAACAACCGAAGTTAAACCCTGACTCATTATCGCGTGGCTGCTACCAAATCGCAGAACCACCATTTCCATCCACCAACGATGAGCGTTCCGAAGGCGGTAGCAGCGACGATCCGATTACGAGTTCCAGCCGGAGGAGCACGTCCGGCACCACCAGTGGGACCCGCACTAGGTCAATACCGATTAAACCTTATGGCGTTCTGCAAAGACTTCAACGCAAGAACTCAGAAATTCAAAGCAGATACACCAATGGCGGTTACAATAACAGCTTACAAAGACAACACGTTTGAGTTCACTGTGAAATCACCTTCCGTTTCGTGGTATTTGAAGAAAGCTGCTGGTATTGAATCGGGAAGTTCTCGTCCTGGTCACGTGACTGCAACTACTTTGTCGCTTCGGCACGTGTATGAGATCGCGAAGGTGAAACAATCTGATCCTTATTTGCAGAATATGCCTCTTGAATCTATTTCGAAATCGATTATTGGTACTGCTAGTAGTATGGGAATTAAAATTGTTAAGGATCTTGAATCAATGAATTGATTTTAGGGATTTCGAATTTTGCTTTTGCAAATAATATTGATTCTGCTTGAAATGTGAAATGTAACAATGTTTTGTTTTGTTAGTGGATGAAAATGGTTATAATCTTATTGTTAATACAATTTTATTTTGTGAAATTTGTATGAATTGAGTTGACAGTTAGAGATTATTAGTACATGATTAGCAAGTTAGGAAAAGAAACTAATTGCAATGCAACCATGGTTATTAGTTGCTACTTGCTAGTATTTTATTGCTATACACAAGTAAAACGGTTGTAGTATTTCAATTTGAGACGAAATTTCAACCAGGCTTAACATGAATTAGAAATACTTTAAATTATTATTAGACGTAAATGCAGATGTTTATCACGTATAGAAAGAGGAGAGTATAAAATGGGATTAGATGAATCAAGATATTATAAGCGATGTCGATTGCTAAGTAAGCATTTTCACATTGGTGAACTGATTTTTTGAAATTAATTTGAACTGTTGGAGTATATGGCTAATGAGGAATAAAATCATCTTTTAGGAAGGTGTAGCAAAGGTTGATGTGTTTAGTGTGAATTAGAAGTATCACCTCCTCACTTACCTATATACTTAATAGTTAATACCTTCATATTTTGAGTGAAGATTATACTCAAACTGGTTGCTCTTAGTCTAATGTGATTATCCATACTGGTGTAACCTTCTTCAGAAATTCCAACAATAAATTATGTTGGGCTAGTTGATTTCGATCAATTTGGTGGTGCTTTGAGGGCGTATAATGTGTTTGATTTGTGTTTAGATTGAAGTATCTTTTGTACTCCCGTGAGCTGAATGGACAGTGGCGGAACCGGGAACTAGGGATGGTTTGGGTGGGCCACAGTTCATCCCTAACAAATATGATACATTATTAAAATATCTCTGCTAAAATTATAAGTATAAGTATAAGTATATACTACACATATTTGTTTGGGCGTTTAAATTTTAAAATGAAAAGATAGTCTAGTAGATAATGAGTTATGTTTCTTTTGAAAAAAACAAATTACACATACCACCAAAGCAAGTGGCGTGGCTTCCTCCATCAGCTTCGTGTTTGAAGTTCGTACGTGAACGTCAGTTCTTTCAAAAATTTGGATTGTGCTGGGTTTGGAGATTTTATCTGAAAAGCTATTGGTGAAAGGATGCTTGATTTCTCTGGATGCATCATGTGGTCGTGCTCGTGTTTCTAACCTTCTAGTAGATATTTATGTTATCCTCAACGGGTTTCAAATAGCATGGGGCTTATGCTATGGTACCATTACCTTGGAATTTGATTCCGACTCATCCACGAAGATGACAATATTTTTTGTCCTCATGTTAATCTTATCGCATGTGCTGCTTGCGGATTAAACGATTGTCTTGAGGTTGCGTCTTGGTTAGTTAGTTTTTTTTTTCTTCACTCCCTTTAATCATAAATAAAAAAAACCACCAAAACAAACACATTAAGTGTCTGTTTGGTTCCGCGTTGGAACATGCCAAACGCACGTTTTACCCTTTCAAACGCAAGTTTAGCCTTTTGCAAGTTGTTTGGGTTACATGACTGAAAATCGATTTTACTCCAGAAAAGTGATTCTACCCAAAGCTGCAATTTGGAGCTTTTACGGCAACCAAAATCGATTCTAAAATTTTAATGGTGTCTGACATGCATATTTTCTTTGATCTTCCTTCAATACCCTTATTAACCCTCTTCAATAACTTCTAATTTCTCATTGTTTTCCCTTCCAATGTTGCTGAAGAACACTGTCTATCTGTGCGGCGCCTAGTTTATCATATTTATTGCTTTCCCTTTACTGTTAATCATTAGGTTGAAGAAGAGGCTACAGTTCTGGGCTTGATTAACATTTAACAGTGCTTGGCCTTTTTTTGTTTTACGGAAGTTTTGGATCAAACCAACGTAACTTAAGAAAAAAATAAAATAAAAGGCTGTGCCCTCAACGTAAAAGATAAAAAAGTTGGCCCTTTATAAATAATTTTCTATGGTAATATTTGGTGATAATTATTTATTAGTCATATATATAATTTTTTTTTTGGTACAATATATATAATTATTTTTACAACAGTTATAAATACAATTAAAAACCCATTTTGGTAATTGGACATTTAAAAGCAATTTTGAGTCAAACTATCCAAACAATATAAAATAGGGAGAATCACTTTTACAAAATGTATCCAAACATAAATCAGTTTAAATTCAACTCACTTTTAATCAAAATCAATTCTCTCAAAATCAATTCTACTAAACTCAATTATTTTCACCGCCAAACCAAACACACACTAATTGTTTAAGCAAAGCTACATTATTTTAGTTGAACACAGTAGTTTTCTTTTTAGCATACGTATCAACAAAGGGACAATGACTTCTAGTTTCTTTCTTTATTTATTTTAGTTGAGATTTACAAGGGACAAAATTTTCCTTGTCGTATAGCAAGCAGATTAGATTATATCTTATTATAATTTCGATCAACAAAGGAAACGCGTTAGATTGGGCATGTTGCAATTGGTCCACGTCAAGCCTCATGCTTTTTCGTCAATATCATAATTTGATCAACGAAAACAAATACTTTCAAATGTTTTAAGAACCGAACCGGACCGGACGGTTCGACCGGTTCACCCATGAACCGGATCATGCACCGGTCCGGTCACCCCTTCAGAACCGGTGGTCCTGAAAACCGGATTTTAAACCGCCAAAACCGGTATGAACCGGCGTGAACCGGAGGAACCGGTGAACCGTTCCCGGTTTTAGAAAATCGTTCGGTCATGTTTTTCTCAAGAAAAAAAAAATAGAAAAAGTCAGAAAATCAATTTTTTATTTTTTTCCCCTCCAACTTCCTCTCTTATCTTATCTCCCTATACGATCTCTTCTCCCCTTCACGGCCGCAACACCCCATTCCCAATTTTGGAAACTACTCGACCAGAAGAGAAAAACATTACCAGAAAATGTTGAAGAAATAGATCAAATGAGAAACAAAATAAAGCAAGATGAGAGGAAGCAATGAAGAAGAGAATGGAGCTATGAGATAGTGATAACTGAAATAATAAGAACGGCGGCTGTTACTTCTAAGATTTAGCCATTTAGATCTCAAACATTCTATGAGTAATAGGATATTGAAATAAAATTTGATTGGGTTCTGTTTCATATTTACTAATTTTAGGGTTATTTTTTCTACTTGGGCTTCACTTTTTTTTTTTTGATAAGCACTTAGGCTTCACTTTTCTTATTTAATTTAGTTATAAATTATTACTTTTATTTAATATTTAGTTATAATCCGGTTCAAACGGTTCAATAGCAGTTGAACCGGTCAAACCGATTGAACCATGAACCGGAGGCAACACCGGTTCAACCTCCGGTCCGGTTTTTAAAACATATAAGCCATTGAATGGATTTGTGACCATAAATAAGATTGGCAGTTAGAAAATATGGACTTTAATTACTTAGATATTTATATGTTGATGCACAAGTGATTAGGACCCATATACATACTCGTGTTTGACCATGCATTGTTTAAACAATAATCCTACATACGACTAAGTGCAAACAATTAAATGCTCTATTTTCTTCCTTAATTTTTATGTATAGCTGGCCTGTACGTGTTTTTTTAGTCCTGCATGTTTTTAATCCTCATTTGGTGTTTTTTCTACGTTCATGGTAAACTCAATCATTGAGTTGAGTGAGCCGGAATTAGAAAGACAATTTTGGTTGAAAATGCTTTTGCTCGTTTTAAAAAATTGGTTGATATTCAAGTACATATCTTTAAAGCAACATTTTCTTTTTTCACTCTTTAATTCTCAAGAAAAAGATATTGTAGTAATTCAAAATTCAAGACAATTTCTAATATTAAAATAGTTTCAGTATTTTCCTAAATGTAGTTGCACCGATTGAACCGTGTCCTCCCTATCAAGTTAAGCAACATTTTCGTATGAACTATGAAGTGATGTTCAAAACTTTGATCCGGTAAACACACGCATTAAAATTTCAGTACAGATATTTTTAATATTGAGGTCAGCAACATTTTAGATAGCTACATCAAATTTCCTAATACACACGTCAACACATAACTTCTCCACCTGTAAGGTCGGTTTGTAGGAACCCATCACCCAATCCCATCATCATCATCATTTCAAATCTTTTTCTCCCTAGTCCTTAGTCCTCCCCCTTTGGCCTTTACCATTAGTACCTTCTTCCCCCCAAAAAAACAGGTAAATTTAATTTAATTTACATCAACCTTATTCTTCCACGTGTCCACAAAGAATCTTTCTCAATTCCTACCTCTTTCCTCAAAATCCTAGTCAACATATACCTCACCACGTGTCACATATTCTACAGTCAGCAACAAGCCACACTCGTATCTAATCTCTTCCTATAATAGCCACAGTCATAAACATGAAACATCTAAAAAACCAAATCCAACTGCTATGTGTTCTTGTTTGTTTCAACTTTCAAACTTTCAATGTTTATGATGAGTACTCATGTTACTAATCAAAGGGATCGCCGCATACTATCATTCCCAGCGGTTCATCCTTGCGAATCAATATCTTCATCAACACTAATCACTTCTCTAATCACTCTCTCACAAACCATAACCAATTTTCAATCTCAACAATTCACCACACAAAAACGAAACGCAAGAGAAACAATTCGTCAAATTACCATCATTTCAATATTCCTAAACGAAATTAAAGATAACAAATCCACATCAACTATCCCTAACTCAATTATCCTCAGTTTCTCAGAACTTCATTTCACTTTACAAAAAATTCATTTCTTAATGAAAGATTGTATTCTAGAAGGTTCTTCTCTCTTATTGCTTGCGAAAGCGCGACAAGTGGCGACTCAGTTTCGTTCTCTTATTCGTGCAGTTGCTACTACACTCGATGTTTTACCTTTGCATAAGGTGGAAATTTGCTACGAAGTGAAGGAGTTAGTTGAATTAGTAGCGAAACAAGCGAGGAAAGGTAAATTTGAATTGGATACTAATGATGATATTGCGAACAAAAAACTTGATTCAGTTCTGCAACAATTTGAGAGAGGAACTGAACCTAATGTGAATACCATGAACGAAATTCTCGATTATTTGAAAATCAAAAGCTGGAATGATTGTGATAGAGAAATCAGATTCTTAGAAGACGAGATAAGTTTGTTAGAGAATCGCGATTGTAACGATCGAGAGATTCCGTTGTTGAGTAGCTTAGTTGGATTTTTAAGCTACTGTAGAGTAGTGATATTTGAAAATCTTGATGAAAATTCTGATGAACTCGAAGCTCGACCAAGCACGGAGATGATTAGTACTATAACATGTTTGAATCCAGACGATTTTCGGTGTCCAATTTCGCTCGAATTAATGACTGATCCAGTAACAGTTACAACAGGACAAACCTACGATCGTGTCTCAATTCAAAAATGGCTTAAATCAGGAAACACAACATGTCCCAAAACAGGTGAAAATCTTAAAAACACAGAGTTAGTCCCAAACACAACATTAAAGAAGCTTATTCAACAATTCTGTTCTAACAACGGAATATCATTCTCCAAATGGTGTAATCGTAACCGCGATATAGCGAAAACAATTTTACCAGGTAGTTCTGCAGCAGCACACGCTTTTCAATTTCTGTCATGGTTTCTAACACGAAGACTCGTGTTTGGAACAGAGAAAGAAAAGAACAAAGCAGCTTACGAAATTCGTTTGTTAACGAGGTCAAGTATTTTCAATAGAGCTTGTTTGATTGAAGTTGGAACTGTTCCACCATTGTTGGAACTTTTAGCTACAGAGGATAAAACTACGCAAGAGAATTCAATTTCTGCATTGTTAAAGCTGTCAAAGTATACAACCGGGCCTGAAAATATAATAGCTCATAATGGTTTAAAGCCCGTTGTTTACGTACTGAAAAACGGGCTTAGTCTCGAAGCACGTCAAATTGCAGCTGCTATAATATTCTATCTTTGTTCTGTGAAAGAATATAGAAAAGTAATAGGTGAAAATCAAGATGTGATTCATGGTTTAGTGAAATTGGTTAAAGAAGGAACAACTTGCGGGAAAAAGAATGCAGTTGTTGCGATTTTTGGACTTCTGTTATTTCCTAGGAATCATCAACGCGTGCTTGAATCTGGTGTTGTTCATGCGCTTGTTTCTATTTTGGCTTCTTCGGATAAAGAAGAGCTTGTTATTGAAGCTTTAGCTGTTATTGCAGCACTTGTTGAGAATTCTGATGGAGCGAACGCTGTGATGGAAGCTTCTGCATCTGTGTTGCCGTTGATTATTGGGATGTTGCGATCTGCTAATTCGCTCATTGGGAAGGAACATTGTGCATCGATATTGTTATCATTGTGTGTTAATGTTGGTGTGGATGTTGCTGGTGTTCTTGCTAAGGATATGACGGTTATGCCTTTGCTTTATTCGCTTCTTACTGATGGTAGTTCTCATGCTGCTAAAAAAGCGCGCTTGCTTATTAAAATTCTGCATGATTTTAATGAAACTACTACTAATCGATTGAAAGGTTCCTCGGTTCTACGCCAATTGAATAGGTTAGAAATTAGAAATTAGAATGTCTAGTTGTAAATAGACATGTCATACTATACATATACTTTTTTGTGTAAATATTGTAACATATACGTTGGTTTTTGCCACATTTGAGAATTCGTGAAATTAGCTCTCTCGGATTTTTGTTCCCCGGCGAGCTAATTTCAATAAGTGAGCTTCAGCTTATACAATGGAAGCTTATGATTGTTTTGTATCTGGTATAGTTGTGAATTAAAGAGGTGTGAATTTAATGGATGAAGTTGGCTTAGAATATTATTTCAGATTCTCTTTTTCTTTATTTTGATATTTTGCCAAATTTCAACAAGTTCTACTTTGGTATGGTCCAGAGACTTATCCACCAAAATAGAACTTCTACAAAAGCGAATTTATTCAAAAGATAGTGTTAAAGTATCATGTGGTATAGTTGTGTGTTAATCAAAAGTGTTTGGAGCTGATTAGCATGACTCGCGAATTGGATTCAGGGTAATTTTTGTGTGTCCAATTTTAGTCATTTCACTTGTGTTGTTGCGCGTGGAGTTTTTTTTATACTGATGCAGAAGAAACCTAAAAAATTAGAGAAGACGAAGAAAAATGTCAGCTAAAACATAAAATATATCGCGTGGAGACTTAATATAATGCTTTATGTTTTGGCTGACATCTTCTTTCGTCTTCTTTAAGTTTTTAGGTTTCTTCCGTTCTAAAAGGCGAATGATATCATTAATGTCCATCTTTACTACCACATCATCGTCCTTGGAACATACAAGATGGCTCTCTTGATTGTTAGTTGTTATAAAGCTTTTGGAAAAATGAAGAAAGAGGAGCGACATAAAATTA
The DNA here is from genome assembly GCA_951804385.1 of Trifolium dubium. Taxonomy (NCBI): domain Eukaryota; kingdom Viridiplantae; phylum Streptophyta; class Magnoliopsida; order Fabales; family Fabaceae; genus Trifolium; species Trifolium dubium. Next base: position 50,994,004 of record OX638063.1, on the reverse strand, counting down.
ATTCTTTATTTTTATCCATATGACGAATTAAAAGACACATTTGAATCGAAGAAGTACTTACATAAACACTTAATATGTCAACTCATTTTTCTTTGGTTTAAATATAGTTTTGGTCCCTTAACTATTTTTGAAGTTTCATTTTGGTCCTCTAAATAATAAACGTTCTACTTAAGTCCTTTAACTAATTTTTTAGTTTCGTTTTAGTCCTTTAACTATATCTCCGTCAATCAAAATGGTCATTTCCGTTAGTTTTATTCAAAAAACGTTAGTTCTTATGTAAGTTGTAATATTCATCTTCTACCTTCTATTTTTCTTCATGCTCATCAACCCAAACCCAGATTTTTTTTTTAAACAATTAAAACTCATCTCTAGTCTTCCTCATCTTCCATTCTTCTTCGTTCTTTATCTAATTTCTCCTTTTATCTTCATCACCATATTCATAAACAAAACCAATATCAACAAACACAAATCCAGAAAAACAACAAAACTCATAAAATTAAAATCCAAGAACCAAAAATTGAAACACTTCAGCCCCAATTTAAAATGCTAAAATGAAAGCTCAGATCCGAACAAACACATATCCAAACATACAAAATTAAAATGCAAATCCGAACAAACACAGTAAAAAACCTAGAAATTAAAACACTAAAATCAAAGCTCCTCATATAAAAGTTTTTGATGTTCTCTTCAATTTTGAACAAGAGAGATCGGATCATTCGTTATGGTCTCCAATTTTTTAATTATAGAGCAATCTGCATTTGAGGGTTTTGGTTTGAAAATTTGGGATTTTTTGAGAAGTTAAAATTTTGTAATTTTGGGGGAAAAAAATCTGGTTTTGTTTGAAGTTGTTGAAGATTTGGGTTTGATGGATGAATCTATGAAGATTTTGAGAGAAAAAAAATTAGTTGGTGATGGTGTATAGTTAGATCTTGTGGTCATGCAAGATCCAATAGTTTTTATTTTCACAAAAAGATTATATGGTTAAAATTAAAAAATTAGTGAGGTTCATGGTGGACCATCTAAAATGTTATCCACCTAATACATTTGGGGTTAAAAGTTAATAGAAAGGACTAAAACGAAACTAAAAAATTAATTAAGGGGCTCAAATAGAACGTTTATTATTTAGAGGACTAAAATGAAACCTCAAAAATAGTTAAGGGACCAGAACTGTATTTAAGCTTTTTTCTTTTATATTAACTTTTTGAATCATATGAGAAAAGAGTTATATTAATTTAGAGTTCAACCAAAAAAAAAAATCCAACAAAAAAATATATGTTAATTCATTTACTACTTCCTCCGGTCCTTAATATAAGAAGAAATTTGCTTTTTAGATGCATAGAATATTTGATGTATATAAACTATGTTATGAACTAGATACATCAAATATTCTATATATCTAAAAAGCAAATTTCTTCTTATATTAAGGATCGGAGGGAGTATAACATAATGATTACTACACAATGTCTTTTATTTTCCTAAACTATATTATAAAATAAATAAAAAATTCATGGACTATAATAATTAAGCCTTAATGAGATTCTGCTTCAAAAAAAAAAAAGCCTTAATGAGATTGGTGATTTATACCAATTTTTAAGCATGTTTAGTTAACAAAACAAAAACCTATCTCGTCAAAAAAAGAACCTATATTAACTATCCTCAGCTGAAACGTGCCTATCGTGATTCTAGGGTTTCTGAAGATTTGGGTATATCTAATGGCAACGGAACCAAAACCTTCCGAGGAAGTCAAGGTTGATCTCTTCGAAGACGATGACGAGTTCGAAGAATTTGAAATCAACGAAGGTAACTAACTCCAATTCATTCCACTCCTCCCAATCACTATTGCAATCAATTTCCTATTCTTTCAATTTCACTTTACGATTCAATTTGTTCTGTGAGTTTCTTCAACTTCATTCACGACTATTCGATTGTTTGTTCATCAATGTGTTGAGTTTTTTTATTAGATTGTCACTCATTGATCATAAATCTAGCATATATCAATTTTTTTTTGAACGGCAAATATATTAGTAATACTTTGTCTCTGCACAAGACGAACATAAACTGGTAAAAGATGAGCTACAAAACAAAGATGTACTTTGTCTCTCCACAAGACGAACATAAACTGGTAAAAGATGAGCTACAAAACAAAGACGCCGTTTATAAGCAGAACGCCGATGAAAATACTAAAATCTAGCATATATCAATATATTAGTGTTGGAAGAATTTTGTGTTGATGGTTACATATTGATGATTCTTTCTGTTTGTTTTTTCAATTTTATGTAACTTGCAGAATGGGAAGACGAGGAAGGGAAAGAGGTGAGTCAGCAATGGGAAGATGATTGGGATGATGATGATGTTAGTGATGATTTCTCTCTTCAGCTAAAGAGGGAGCTAGAGGGCAATGTTGCGAAGAAATAAAACCATGTTTTAGGTATTTGAATTCTAGGTTTTTTTTTCCGCAAATTATTTCTTGCTGCAAAAGCAATTGAAATTTTTCCTTAGGTTGTACTCAGAAAGATAGAAAATGTAAGGGCATGATTTTCCTTTTGCATCTTCAATAAAGCTACTGAATGTTTTCACTTTGATCTGAGTCCTGTTTTAGTAATTGGCATTTTGGCTTTAATATTTCTCTTACACCACTTTAAAATATTGTGACATAATATCATTTAAAGGTGCACTTGAGTTGCATGTTATTATTTTTCTTGTTGATCAATGTTGCCGAAGATCCGAACAGATTTAGTATGCATTTGATATGATGGGAAGGGATGAGGTTGTGATTTGTAGGCATCTTCTATGAGAGAATTGAATGCCAATTTCAGATAAACGATGCTAATTTGTAAAATAAAATTAGGATAGTATTGCCACTACCAAATGAGGGGGAACAATGTGTATGAAATTCAATGTAGAGGCCATAGGTCACGACTCAAGAGTGCATTTGTTCATGTTAAATGCTACCTTCTTCCATAGGTGGGAAAGTGCAGTCAGTTTTGGCTATTTCTTAACTAATTGCTCAGAGGTCAAGATTCTAAAGGAGGCATGCTTCCGTCCAGATTTTTCTTACAAATACGTCGAATTGAAGATCACTTAAGATTGATAGATCTCGCACTAGTTAACTTGTGAGTTTTCTTTTAATTCTGAGTAGAACCTTAAAATAGAGAGGCATCCTTTGTTGTGATAAATAAGTGGCGTGCTCGTTGAATCATTTAGATTTTAGACTGAACCAATATATAGATTGTCATCCTATCAAGTACTGAAATTGTAGGTTAAAGGACTTCAAAATAATATCAAATTAACAAAAAATGAGCTCCTTCTCGTGGGATATATGAGTTGCTCTCCCACAATTGAGTATCTATCATCATGAATGCCGATGTTTGTAGAATTTAGAGAAAATGTTAGTTGCATAAGTTGTCTGTTTTGACGAGTAGCTGTTCTTTGTGACTTTTGTAAATTTGTAGGATTGAATATGTTTCCATAAAATAAGTAAAATGAGACATTGTAAAAGTAAGGAATGTTTGGACTAAAAGTGAAGAAGAATAAAGAAAAGTACTTATAGAAGGCATATTGTTAGATGTGCCACAAAAACAAATTCAAGGACTAAGATTAAAATTGACTATTTTTATTTAATAAAAAAAGAATGTGTTCACTTCTTCTTCTTCTTCTTCTTCTTCTTCTTCTTCTTCATCTCATCACTTCATCGCTCCCTCTTTCTCTCTTTGTTTGTGCAAATGACAACGCTCTTCCCTAACATCTTCTTCTCCATGCAAGCTTCTCTTATCATCGCCTCTCTGCGCCATCTCTCTTCTTTGTCCATTACTTTAAAGTGAATGATGACATGATGTTATGAAGAATAAAACAGGGTGGTTGTAATTGATGACGGATTCATGCATTATTACCTCTATACAAATATACTAAATTTTTTTATTATAAATTGGAACAATGCCAATTGCATTGCTACTGATTAAATTAATTTTGTTAGAAATAAATTCGGAGAACTAAAGAGTAGAGATAGATGAGTTTTGTATTATTCTCTTCAATTGTGTGTCTTTACATTATATACAAGAGTCATATTTATAAGACACGTGTAAAGAAGTGAATGAACAATGACAATTAAGATGCACTTACTAATGGGAGAAAGTGAAAGATCATACACTAAGACATCCATTAAGTAATATGGATGAACATCCACTGAGGCACTAACATAATTATTCATAACATTCTCCAAAAATCCTTATATCTGGCGAATTACTTCATCAAAATCACATTCTTGATTTATCTCATGTAATGCTAAACTTTCCTCATCATTTTATTTCATAAGATTGTTATTGTAGTTTATTTCACGAATCTCCATGAGTGATTGTACTTCCTCATGTAAACATATAGGTAGATTGTGATCTATACTATTATAAGGTTTAGACAAGTAACCTGCATATTTAAAATAACAAAAATATAATTGATGATATATTTAAAATCAGCATACTCTAAGAGAGGGTAATGCATGTGTTGATTGGCTTGCGAAGACTGGAGCTTACTCAAACGATACTTTGAAAATTTGGAATTGTTGTCCTCCTAAACTCAGTCTTATGTTGTTGGTTGATGTTGCAGGTGTTGCTCGTCCGCGAGCTTAATTTCTTTCTTATTTTCGTTTTGTCTCTTTTCTTTCCATATAATCAAAAAAATTAACAACAAATAATAGACCAACAACGTATTCTCTTTTCGAGATCTGAAAATATTTTTTTTCATATATATATATATATATATATATCAATCAAACATTCCATTATTTTTCAATGTGCACATATCTTCCATCATTCACTTAAGTGAAGTTAGAACATCAAGTTAATAAGAGTAGTGACATATACATTTATACTACTACTTTTTTAAATTAACAAGAGTAGTGACTTATTTATTTTCTCAAATTAACAAATTGTAGTTGCAACCTGAGGGAATTGACAAGTAATAAATAGAAAATGATAATGAAAATCAATAATTTCAATCTATGAGTTTCATTTTTCTCAATCTCCCAGCAATAAAAACAAAATAAACAAAAGAAATTTCATCACAATTCTTAAATTATTATTAATTGATGCATACTAATACTAATCATAAGATTGTAATTTAACCTTTAACTCCTCCAACTACAATTGGACTTCTAACATAGTGTGTGCCATCTGACCAAGTTAGGCCTCCAAATACAGTAGCTACACCTGACCTCTTCACTTCAATTGTCAAATTAAAATTTTTTTCTTCACCAATGTTGTCAAATTTCAAGATATTTGGCTGCACAGATATGGAAACTCCTGCTGGTACACGTAAAGTTGCATTGTATGTGCCTGGTGGACCAACATTTTTCACCTTTCTACTCAAAGTAACTGAACCATAGAGGTTAGGTATTGTTATTGTAGGGTAGTTGAAATCCAGGATGTTTATATCATGACAATGATAAGGAGTACGGGAGAACATGTTAATTTGAGTCTGGTTATAACCAAAGAAACAGAGAAAGTTTAGGTAGTCATTGGTGTTCAACTCATAGACCAAACCAGGATCCATGGCACGATTTGGTCGAATGTGACCTGAGCCATAGGCAAATGGTGTTGCCTTCACATTAGTGTCATCAAGGATTGGTTTAGCATTGTTGCCTCTTGTCCTAGCTGGAAAAAAAAACACGGCATATATTTGTTGTGAGATAGATATATTATATAGATATTATTTTCTTTTCGGTTTTTATTCAAGAGTCAAGACTAAATCCCAGTGGATAATAGCAGTAAACTAAATAGATATATTAATTGCAATTAAACCCAACAACTAACTAGGAAACATATATATAGTATATAGATGCTGCAGCAAATGAACTATATTACATGAGATATACTAATTGAGTATCGTATAATAATTTCAAAAGTATTCTAAATTTGTTAGTTTTTTTACCAGTTGTCATGATTGCTGATTTAATAGCTGATGGACTCCAGTCAGGGTGGAGAGTCTTGAGAAGGCCAACAACTCCAGCCACATGGGGACAAGACATGGATGTTCCAGACATTGTGATGAAGGGAACCCTGCGCTTATCAAAGTCCAACTTTGTAGGGCTAATCGCTCCTGAGTAGGCAGCAATAATGTTCACACCAGGTGCGGTAATATCAGGCTGGAGAAATTAAAAATAAAAAAGTGAGAGGAAAGAAAAAAATGTAACTGAGACACGAGTGCATGTAAAACCACAAGTTATAAATTAATGGACAATTTAGAAAATACTACTATGTAAGAAAATATAACATATGGTGAGTAACTGAGTATGATTCATGGCATAATTTTTGAAAGCAATAATGGAAGAATAGGCAAACCTTTAGAATCTCTGGTGTGATTTTGTTGGGGCCTCTAGAGGAAAAAGCAGCCATGATTGGAGCAGGCTTTATGTTCAACTTTGTTATGGGTGGATGAATATATCCTAGTGGATTCCTGTTATATGAGGACACAACACGATGTTTAAATAATGGAATTATCTATGATATGAAGACCAAATAAGTATATTAATATTATAGAAAGAAAGGGAGGGAGCAACAAAAGTTACTTGGTTGAATTGATGTAGGCAAAGACAGCAACACCATCTTCATAACTGATTTGTGATGCTGGAAGGAAATGAGGATCAGCAATAAGCTCATTGCCATTAGCTTGGTCATTACAAAGAATCATTCCAACTGCTCCAGCCTCCAAAGCAACAAGGCTTTTTTCCACTCTTGCATTATTACCTCTAAGACAAACCAATATGCGGCCCCTTGCTTTTTTAGGGTCAATTGTTCCGTTCAGACATAACGTACTATAGAAGAGCAACAAATGATCTTGTTAATTAACGTGTTGTATTGTACTTTCAAAGGTACTAACCATGAACCATAAGTATACTTACGCGTTTTCAACATATGCATCCGCCAATTTTGCCTGGGCAGCAGTAATGAGTGGGTAAAGCATGTTATCTGGCAAGGCTCTAGAAAGGCTAGCTCCCTGATAATCAATCAATATTGAACATAATGGAAGTGGAAAAATTGACTTAGCTAGTAATTATATTTATTATGGCATATCTAAAAAGATGGAGGAAAACTGAACAATACCTTGAAGCTTTGTCCATTATGGAGTTGAACAGAAGCATCAAACTCTCTATCTAAGGTGCTGGCAGCAACAGTTAATATCCAAGGTGCAACATTTGTAACAGTTCCAGGTGTTGGTCCAGAATTTCCTCCTGAACACAACACAGTGATACCTTTCTTAACAGCATGAAATGCAGCAATTGAAAGGCCATCTTCAAAGTAATCAGCAGCATCGCCTCCAAGAGAAAGGGAAAGAATATCAACTCCGTCATGAATAGCCATATCAAAGGCTGCCACGATATCAACATCAAAACATCCATTACCATCAATTGATGGCCAACAGACTTTGTAAGCAGCAACTCTAGCTTTCGGAGAACCACCTTTGGCCGTTCCATTTCCTAAACCAAAAACGTTAACTCCAGAAACAAAGTTTCCTCCTATTGTTGATAGTGTGTGAGATCCATGACCTTCGTAGTCTCGTGCAGTGTTAAGTGTGCGGTTTTGTTTTGCCGCTGGCCCTGCATGGGTTAAATAACCTTTGTTGAAGTACCTTGCTCCTATCAGTTTCCTACATGAAATATATATTAAACAGTTAAATCAGTTAGAAACATTATAGAATTTTCAATGTGTCCTTGTTTTTAAGATACTACTCGAAATCCTAGCCACCATACTTTTATTTTTCGGTAAAGTGCTAGCGACCATACTTGCTGATATGACCAATTCCTATGCAACATCGACATGAACACCAACACCAATAATTATTAAATTTGAATAATTGAATTTGACTATATATATATCGGTGTCATGTTGATGTCCGCAAAAAGTCTGACATTAGATAAAAATAGACCGGTTAAGTAACATATAAGTGTAAAGCCTCGGTGATGCACCTGTTGCAACGGAAGTCAGGGGTGGTCTGACATTTTCCTTTCCACCTTGAAGGAATGGGACCAATCCCCTCATCTCTAAAGCTCGGAGATTCTGGCCATACACCTACAATATATAACACATATATATTTGTTTGTAGCAAATTAAAGACTTTATGTATGTGCAATGAAACTTCAAAGATGCAAGTTTTGATGAAAAAATAGTACAATAATTTTTAGCTACTCAATTTTGTAACTAAAATAGATTATATAACATCTTATTCACAACAATATGCAAGAGAATTAATAACTGCATATGAATATTGAATTAAAAATGGACACAAAAATGAAAAATATAATTTAAAACAAATAAATAATTTGAAAACAAATAAAATTAAAACTTATCAAATATGGAAGGTTGGAGAAGAAGGTTTTTGCTATGCGCCGTAACACCGTTACTTGTTGCTTGCAATTCCCGTGGTGTTCAGCTTGAAGTAAAAGGGGTAGTGTGTGTTTCGATGATTTGCTCATGGTTGAAGAAAAGGGGGTTTTCTCAACTATGAAGATTCCATGGTTTCAGAATTCCAAAAACTTACTGGTTAATTTTCTTCTAGAGAAAACTCCATGGATGTATCAATTCTTCCTTGACAGTGAGATCGATAATGAAGAAATGGATGTATCAACAATATTAACTTTCTTAATAATGTTGGTTTTTTTTTTTTTGGTCGATTAATAATGTTGGTTTGATAAGTTTTAATTTTATTTGTTTTATATTCTGTCAAAAAAAAAAATTATTTGTTTTATAATTATTTATTTGTTTTAAATTATATTTTTTATTCAAAGTTATTATTTTTTTTTTTGGTGAATAAAATAGATTGGGGACTAAAAGTGTAACAAAAATTTAAATAAAGGGACTAAAATGTTTGATTTTAAAATAGGAGACCAAAATTGCAACAAATATCAAAATAAAGGACTAAAATATTTGATTTAAAAATCGGGGATCAAAATTACAAAACATGTAAAATAGAGAGCCCAAAAGTGCAATTAAACCAAAAGTTTATTATGACCGATGAATGATTAATAAATATAATAAGGCGTCACAACTCATTAGTTATTATAAGATCTAATTTTTCTTTAACTTAATTGGTTTTTTATTATTAATAAATATATAACGATTTTTGGGTGTATATTTGAATGGAAATAGTGACTTGTAAATATAAAAAATTATGAATATTTGAATTTTAAATACAATCTAGACCGTTAAAAGAACTCTTAAAATTAATGAATACAATAATGTATTCATTAATCATAATTTAATATAATCAAACACATATTTAAATTGTATTAATCATCTAATTTGTGGTAGACTTTTGATGTAAGACTCGTATAAAGAATAGCAAACTCATAAAAGTATAGTTATAATTTGCACAAACTCATAAGGTAATTGTCACACGTAAAATGAAAGCTAAATAAATAAAATTTGACAATGGTAGAAAAGAAACGAAAAACATATATGATAAAAATATTACCGGTGTCAAGATTCCCGATTATAACATCTTCACCGTATCTTTTTTTTTAAAGAGGGATTCAGAAGTAGCCACACCATTGTGTTCCATTGACATGAATTCCCACGAGTGTGTTGTGTGTAACTTTCTTCCTCTGTTTAACAACACTGAAACTACTTTTGGATGCTCTGAATACAAAACAAAATTGTTACAAATTTGATTAACTTCATTATTCATCATCACGAATAATCAATATTGACTACTGACTCATTTTAAATTCAAGGTTACCTACCTGCAATGTGAGCAGCTTGTTTCTCTTCAAGGATTGCAGCAAAGCCATTGATATTCCTTGTGTAAGAATATATCATTACCTCTTTTGCTTTCTCGTAACTGCATTCATTCATTATTAAAGATATACAAAACATTCATTGAATTCTTTCTCATAAACAAAGTGAAGCAATTTGTAGTGTACCTACCTTCCCACATAAGATTGAAGGAATTGATGATGAGTTTCTGTAACTTGATGGAAATTGGCTTCTGTAACTGCTTCACCATGCTCATGTGATCCAAAGTACACTATGTAAGACTTTTTCAAACAAGAAATAAATTTACTTTAGTTTAAACTTAAATCATTGGACAAACAAAGCAAAAAAAAAAGAAGATGTAATTGTTTACCTGTTTGAGTGCAAAAACAGATGATTGGAAGAGAGAAGGAAAAAGAATGAAGAAGAAGAATAAAAGGAAAATAGAATGCTTTGAGGACCACATTCTGCTGTGCTATGATAATCAGTAAACACAACAAACCAAACGTGAATGAATATATATAGAGAGAGAGTTAGAGCATAAGTGAAAGAGAGATAATAACGTTAGATTTATATTTTGATTGTTTATGTGAAAATATTGAGAATGTAGTGGATAACTACAATAATACCGCAACAATAACAATAGTAGTAGTAAGTGAAAAAAAAAAAAAGCTTAAAATCAGTTATATAGTTATAAGAAAATTAGGATTGTGAAATACATATCTATTTCAAAATTTCAAAACAACGTAATATGTCGTGTGTGGAACGTCTGTTCAAAAAATAAATAAAAAGGATCTAATATATTATATGTAAATCTTTTAATTCTGAGTAGAACCTTCAAATTTTGTTGTGATAAATACGTGGCGTGCTCGTTGAATCATTTAGATTTTAGACTGAACCAATTATATATAGATTGTCATCCTATCAAGTACTGAAATTGTAGGTTAAAGGTCTTCAAAATAATATCAAATTAACAAAAATTGAACTTCTTCTCGGTGGGTTAAAGGATTTCAATATTATTATGATTAGTTAGTGACTAATGATTATCCTATTAAATAAAATAATAGTCTTTTAAAATTTAAATTAGATTTAAGTTTGTTTTAATTTTAACGGATTAAAACAATCTACCGTATTAAGTTTGTCAAAAAAAAATAAAATTTTTATTTAAGTTAGATTCAAGTTTATTTTAAATTCAACAGATTAAAACAAACTATTTTGCAGGATAGTATTTTTTTTTTGACAAATTTTAAGTAAGATAGTTATCTTTTAGATGATACTAGTAAATTTTAAGTTCTATTTTTTTTTTTAGTACAATTTTTTAAGTTCGTTATTAACCTAATTTAATTTAATTTTTTGAAGCTAAAATAAATTATTTTAACAAGAGTTCAATTTATAAGGAGAATCTTCACAACTGCTATGAATGGGATTGAAATCACTATGTCAAATCAAAGGGTCAAAAAACAAAAATTAATAATATACTCATTGAATTTCTTCATAATGTAATTTTTACTCCATTTTTACTCTTAAAGTTAGTAAATTTTAAATATTTGATAAATTACCCACAATTTGTTAAAGGTCAGTGTTTTTACTCATGAGAGGGCAATGCAAAAGGAAGAAGGAGAAGTAGTTGTAAGGTGATGAGAGAAAGAAGATGGAACTGTTGTATCGTTGTATCATAGAAAGAATGACAATTGACAAAGACTTATTTTCTTATTTTTTTTATTAAAAAAAATAGTTTTAAACTAATTTATATATACATATTTAAGATATAAATTAGTTAAAATTCTAACTTTTCGACAAAAAAAATATTCAATCTCAACCTTTAGATTTGTTTTTCATACTTGAAGTACGCTAAATGGAACATACATGAACTCATCATGAGTTAGATAGTTAAACAGTGAAGCTTAATTCTTGTGGCTAGAATGCAGGTTCACCACTCACCACTTCACACTTATTGCGCTTCACCCAAACTTAGGTAAGTGTCTCAAATACCTATTTATGGCATATTGTTTTAAGTACAAATTATTAAAAATATTATCAAATTCTTGTCAAAAAAAAAAATTATCAAATAAACAAATTTCATTTACATTATTAATTTGTTTTTATCCTCCATCTTCAGCTTATTCTTATTATCAAATTTATCTTCTTTTTCTTCTTTCATCAATTTCTCACCATGGTTAACACTGATTTCATAAGAACTATCGTTGGCATAATCGGTTGGTGCATAAAAACCTCTTTGTTTGGCTGTTAATTTCTTCTGCATTTCTTTTTTCCTTATAAGATCACAATATTTTTAACTAATGACTCTAATCTAACAAAATTATCAACATGTGACATGAATGCTAAATATTTCCATTTTTGAAGCATAAGATCACAATTCAATCTTGACTTGTGTGTATGGAAACACATTTATTGAGAAAAAATCAACTTCTTGAATAAATTTTAATTTCTCGTTAGGATTAGTATCTACAATTGTGTGTGAGAATAACCAATACTATGTCAGAAACAAAATGTACTACCAAAATTGTGGAGAAAAAAAAATGAGAGAATACTAAAATATAGCATTGCTTTTTCCATAAGTATATATAGGTAATTTAATTTTTGCTAATACATAGTGTTTTTTATTTGCAGGAAATGTCATCTCATTTTGTTTATTCATGTCACCGGTGTAAATCTCTCTCCCTCTTTCTCTTCATTGTTGTACTTTATGGAATTTTGCACTTATGATTAATGGAAAATATGTATTTCTAATATACATGCAGGCCAACATTTATAAAAATATTTAAAGCAAAATCAGTGCAAGATTTCAAACCAGATCCTTATGTAGTAACTATACTCAATTGTGCAATGTGGTCATTCTATGGAATGCCCTTTGTGAGTAAAAGTAACACTCTTGTCCTCACAATCAATGGATTTGGCTTCTTCCTTGAGATTTTCTACACTTCAGTCTTCTTCATATACTCAAATGGGAGTAAGCGTGTGAGAAACTTTTCAAACTTAATAATTAATTAAAGCATCTTTCTTCTTTTCAATGTTTTAAAGATTGAACCGAACCAGTTGAACCGTGAACTAGCATTCATTTGGTTGAGCGAGCTGATCGTAGTTTTATTTCAATTCAAACAGTTTAAAACAGTTGAACCATGATGACTCAGACGTTTAGCCGGTTCATATTTTATTCAATTTTTAAAACATTTCTTCTTTCACTTAATATTACTGATTTTATAATTTTGACCTATTGGATTGGATGGATTTTAATCAATTTCAGAAGAAGATCTTGTTGGCCGTTCTAGCTGAAATTGTCTTCTTAGTGTTGGTGGTATTTGTTGTCATGTATTTTGTTAGCTCAATGAAAGAAAGAGGGTTAATTGTTGGTTCTATATGCATAGTCTTCAACATCCTTATGTACTTTTCACCCTTGACTGTCATGGTACGTGTGATTATTCAATTTCTTAACTAATACAGTATAAGTTTCCTACCAAATTTGTGTTTGCATAATAGCAATTACTTTTTCAATTTTTTGACTCCTAAAAAAAAAAGAGCAGCGTCAAGTAATTAAAACGAAGAGCGTTAAGTACATGCCCTTCTTGCTTTCACTCGCCAACTTTCTCAATGGACTTGTATGGACAATTTACGCGCTCCTTAAATGGGATCCATTCGTAGTGGTAATCTATTTATCTATCTATTGTTATTCAAATTTTGTTCTAAGGATCTATATTCTATTTAAAAGCAAAATATTGTAGGTTTATATTATTATTGCTAATTAAATGTTTGAATGCATAGATTCCAAATGGTTTGGGAGCACTTTCTGGATTGGTTCAGCTCATCCTGTATGCTATTTACTACAGAACAACAAATTGGGACAATGATGCCCCACCTAGTATCAACATGGTATAATTTCAGCTTGGATTGACAGTTCGACCAAAAAAAGAAAAGAAAAAAAAAACTTAGATTGACAGAGAAAGTTCAAAAGACAAAGTTGTTCATTTCAATACATACATACATACCCAAATCTCTTGGGATTTTTTCTTTTTCTCATTTTACTTTTGAAAGGAATAACTTGGTTTCATATTGTTGAAGTCATTACACTGATCTCTTGTAAAATAGAATTACTTGAGATCATTACAGAGATTGTTGTGGTCCTAAACGATGTATATGCTCATTTGTGTCTGCCTAGATTTATTAGAACACGGTATGATAATCAGATGACAGGGGGAAATAAATATGTTTATCGTATATGTATTCACAGTTCAATACTTCAATGAAAAAACAAAAGTTTCATGCCATTCAATGAGATGTTGTAGAGTAATTTAGAGAGATTTTGTAGGAGGATCCAAGTCCATAATTGTTCATTGATAGTATTATAATGTATAGATTTTGGAAGATAAAGGACTATCAAATTCGAGCAATCGTGATTGAGGATCCAACTTCTAATCACGTGCTTAAAAGACTTAATTATCTGTCAACTATACCACACCGAGTTGGTATATGACTATTTTTACGGTTTGACTTCATTGTTTTATTGTCCATTTTGATGAACACCAAAAACAATGAAACATAAATATTGACCTTTATTTTCTCCTAATTCTTATATTTGCTAGATGTACCAATTAGACCAGTTAAACACCAATTAATCCACCATTACCTTTTTGAATAATACTAACATGAAGTGAAGATAATGAAAGCCAATAGAGATTAGAATTCCAAGCCAATGAATCCAATTTAATCACAGCAAATATGATTGCAAGTTTGCAACAGGATTTTATAATATATAGTATAATGAAGATTCAGCTAGGAGGCAACATAGGCTGAAATTAATACCAATATCCACAAAACTCAAACCAAGATGGAGAAAAAAAGGTAAGAGTAAAAGAAAATCAGAGGTATCCTCCAACCTATACCTGCTACTGTGTATTTCTCTCATCTCAGTACAGTATCCCATTTCTGTATTTTCACCATAGATACAAATTTGATTCTTCAAATAGTGAAAAACCACTAAAACCAAATTGTTTAATGTCGACTAAAGAATAAAATTTCATGGCCCTCTATGCTTGCGGAAGCAAAAACAACCCTGCTGCTGATCAATGGGGATCATACCTCCACCTCTGGATGTGTCGATGGCCTCCAGCATGGAAACTACCTCGTCCATCTCTGGCCGCTTATCAGGACTGGCATCCCAGCACTTCCTCATTACGTTTGCAAGAGAACTTGGGCAGCATCTTGGTATTTCTGGTCTCAAATTCTAAATTTCAACAGAAAATAATAATGTAGTTATAATGGATTCACTGACACTGGGTTCACTAGTGACAATTATGTATATGCTTAAATGAGACAACCAATCACAACGGAGTAGCAAGCATACCTGGCGAACGACAGCTGAAGTAATTTCTGAGAAACTTAGGTCAGGATATGGCATATCACAACAATATGTCTCCCATAAACATATACCAAAACTGTACACATCACATTTCCTGTTATAGGGGTTTCCATTTAAAACCTGTAAGAAGCCGTTGGGAAAAAAATGAATAGTCAATTACAATATGGTTTTCTCTTTGAACAACTAAATACTAACGTAATCAATAATTCTCATTGAAGAACTCTTAGAATGACGCTGGAGAATGGAGACACCCACCCTCAATTGGATGAAATTGAGGCCTAGGTATACCCATTCCCCATCAGACAATATTGATCCTCTCATGTGGGATTTGCACGAGTCTTGTGAAAAGTGTCTATCTCTTTCTTCATACATTTAAAAAATCTGATGTAGTCCTTATTTAAGTCTATAAAGAGAGATAGACAAAGTTTCCACAAGTGTTGTTAAATAGTAGCTACAGCATGGCGGAATTTAGACAAACCGATATTGTTCCACTCTACGCTATTAGTACAAAATATTGTCATATAACGACTATAGTGGTGCACTGGTGCTATAGTCCTATTGCATAGTAGAATTTTAACAAAGTCATTTCAAATTTTTACAAGAGTGGATCCTTTCCTATTTAGACACCGCAAGCCTTTGTACCAAGGCTTTCAGTCCAGTCTGTTAACATGCTAGTACAATAATTTATATTTTAAAAGGATTTTACAAGTACTGACTACACACCTCTGGAGCCATATAACCAAGAGTTCCAGTCTCCCCAGTCATATCATTAGGATTTGATGCCTCGACTCGTGCAACCCCAAAATCAGCAATTTTAACTGTGCGAGTCTTATCCAACAGCATGTTCTCTGTCTTCACATCTCTGTGGACAATCTTCTGAGAGTGAAGATAACTCAGCCTGTAAAACCAAGTGAGTTCAAATTAAGTAGTTAGTTATATAGACAAATTATGCATGCTTTTTTCACCAATATGGTCAACCTCAATTAATATAGATAATTACCCTCTTGCTAAATCAAGCGCCAGCTGGATGACAACCTTAAAAGCTAGTTTCCTCCTCCTGTTCTTTATTAGGTACGATTTCAGTGTGCCTCCAGCAAGATACTCCACAACAACACAACAGACATTGCTTGGCATGCCAATTAAACCAGTTTCAGTTTGTATCTGCAATTCTGCAGATCCCATAGTTGCCCCTATAAACTAAACATGGAAACAAGACGCTTTCAAAGAAGTGCATAATACCGATTGGAAAAATAAAAAACAAAAAAGTAACTACCAAATATCAAAAAATATCAGAAAAAGAAATAGAATAAGTTATGAAGAAGAGGATAAAAGAGGGCCCATCAGGGCGTTATGATTATACTTGTTACCTACACTTGCATGCATCTTTTGTTGCAGAAAAGGGAAATAAAAGAAGAGGAGAACATGGTAAAAAACAGAAATGTTTATATAATACGGTTCACATTGGTTAGTTTCCACGCAATATTAGAATTTGTTATATTTCGCAAATAAAAGTTTATAGAATACCATTGCATTGCACAACCCGCATAACGCATACCTCATGCTCTTTAAATAATATGTATGAATTTTTTTTCTTCATAAATCCATAACAATTATAGGGCCCTCTACACAAACAGAGAACCCATTCCAAACTAGCAAGAAAAATCAAGTCGAATGTAAATAAAGAAAGAGCAGAGAAGGGAGCAATGAAGTTAGTGATGACACAATTATAAAGAAAGTCCCAAAAAGTTACATAATGCCATCCTTAGGTATAAAAGAATTACCAAATGACCTAATCACTTGACAGTGGTTACAGTGTTGTGAACGGATTTTTTTGTGGCGGCGCCACAGGCCACAATGGGGTGTTTGTATGGTGGGTTTTTGGTATTCCACCATCTGGCGTCGACAAATCTGATGGTTATCAGTATCTCATAATAAATGTGAGTAATAACTTGATTTGAAACAAAATTGGACCCAATCAATACAAATCGATGAGTGCATCTATTTGGACATAAATTGCAACAAAAATCGCAATTCATTCAAATGAATTGAGAATGAATCGCAATATGTTCCTAAATCACACAATTCACATCTTGCTCCATGTGCAGCCTGAAACATCCAGGGTTGTGCAACCCGGTTTCTGAAAGACTTGTTAGGGTTTTTTTGGCTCTTCCTTTTTTAGATAACCCAAGTCAAAATTATCAACGAAGAGGCCTCACACAGTGTTTAGCGCTCACTTTTTTGTTGTATATGATATATGAACTTATGTTTTTTTGCTTATGTCACTTGTTCTTTCTGTTTTTGCCAAAATCTTTTTTTACTTAAAATACCATATCTAATCATTCATAACAAGATTCAATTCACAATTAGAATCTTGATTCAATAAACCACTGTATGAAAGTATCCCCCAAAACAGAAAGAATCTACAATTGAAAGCATATATATGCATGGATACAATATGCAAATGGTATACTTAAAAGGAGTAGTGAGTTGAATTAGAGGAATTTCTTTTGATAGATCCCTCCCCAAATAATAGAAAATACTAAGCAAATAACATCATAACATGCAACATTGAAACCACAACTCATCATATAATATACAGACAACGCAAACATAAGAAAAGACGTTAAAGTTAAATAATAATATGAAATCAACCTTTGTAACATTGGGATGATCAAGTTTATGCCAAACAGCAACTTCCTGTATAAACGCCGCCCTCAGCGAAGATACCTCAGCTTCTGTCCTTTGTCCTTCTTCACCCCAATCCAGCAATTTAACTGATCATCAAGTAAAGTCATCACAGTCCATCATCAGTCAAATTCATCAAATGAAATCAAACCACTACCCCAATTTCTCAATTTCTACCCACAAAACAATAAACATCAAATTTCATCACAAATTATTCAACCTAACTAAATAATTATAAAAGTCAACTCTTTGCAATCGAAAAAAAATTAAAAACTTGAATATAATTTCAATTATTCAAAAGGGAATTAAACTAAGCATCTGAATCTGATTAGTAAAATTAAACACAAACCAGCAACATCTTGAGTATCATAAACACCACGATGAACAGTGCCAAAAGTGCCACGAGCAATAACAGTTTTGATGATGAGTTTAGAAGGATCAATTTCCCAATCTTGTTTCTGCTTTTTGAAATGAGTTTTGAACTTAATAGAAGTAGGTGAAGTATTAGCACTGCTAGTGTGAACACGAAGATGATCAAAAGCAGAAGAATCTTCATCTTCAACGCGCTTTTTCTTATCAATTGTTAAGACTTTGTTAAGATGTCTTTCAAGTTGTTCATCTATGCTTTTCAGATCAATTTGATCTGCTCTTACAAATCCATCACTAGTTTCCTTCATGATGATGATGATGATGATGATGATTGATTATGGATGTGGTGAGAGAAAAGGTGAAAGAGGGTAAAAAATGAAGATGAGAAAAATTTAGGGTTGAGATTGAGTGATGATGATGATGATGGTAGTCGTGGTGTTGTTCTTCTTCATTCTTGTATTTCCATGTGGGCACATCACATGGAATTGCCTGCTCAAAACGTGTGCCTATGACCCACTTCACTCTCTTCTTCTTCTCTTTTTTACTTTTCTTTATTTTTTTTGACTAATTTTTTGATTAATTTTTTTGACTAATTTTAATACTTTCTAGATGAGATTCATTTTTTTTTATCAAAAAAAAAATGAGATTCATTTTTTGAATAATTTTTAATGATTTTTTTGACTTATTTTTATATACTTTCTATATGAGATTCATTTATTGACTAATTTTTATACTTTCTAAATGAGATTAATTTTTAGTCAAAAAAAAATGATATTAATTTTTATACTTTCTATAATGTGGCATAAATGAGTCAAAATAATAATAATGTGGCATAATAGTACACTTTTTTTTTTTTTGAAGCAATGGCATAATAGTACATAAACAATTTTATTTTATGCAATGTTTGATGGAGAAATATTGTTTTAATATTTTAGACTATTTGTATTGAGGATAAAAAATTGTCATTTTTTCAGTAGAGACAAAATATTTATTTTTGTCCAATCTCTTACTTTCAATTTGTCCAATTCTATAAACAATTTTAAAATCAAATTTAATACAGCTAAACTGGAGTTGTCACATTTAACTCTTTATTATTTAATAGAGCAATTGATCGTTTTTTTTTTTGATCAAAGGGAATACAAAAAGAAAAGAAACAAAAAAACTAAGCTCTAATGAAGCAAACCCCCATTTTATCGTTTGATCCTTTATACAAGAGGAAAGCAACATTTAATTTTGAATAATTAGTTTCAAAACGTATTGGTTGGTATGACCGTCAACATAAATAGGATTGGAATTGGATAAGCATGTTTGCTAGGTTGATAAGATAAGATAAATTTATTTTCACCCAAAGATAAGATAAATTTATCTTACCGTTCATCTTGTAATGCGGCTTGATAGATTTTCTATAAGTACTCACAAAATCAATCTATTGTAATATTTGATCAAATTTATAACATCTCATTTACATTGATTAACGAATCTATAATGAGCATAACTTCCACTTTTTTTATGTCCATTTATGTTATTTTGACTTTCATATTTCAAACTAGTAGTTTAAAGTTTGGAGAAATTTCAGCATCAAATAGTGTCAATTCTCTCTCAAACGTAGTTGTAGAAGATTAAAATGTAGTTTTTTCTACTAAATTCAACGTAAATCACCACTAAATTGATTAACATTTAGTATATTCATTTCCGTTAATGTAAAGTTGCTTTTGACTGTTCTATTTTAATGAATATTCAGTTATGTGTATAATATTTGATTAGGCTTTTCTTTTGGTTTTATGCAATTTCGTCGTCTTAGTACGATGTTCGTTTGTTTTCCCGTCTTGTGCGGTGTTCTTATTTCTCATTTCGTGCGATGTTCTTTATTTTTTCATCTAATTATAGTATTTATTTAGTTCAGATTGACAAATCAACTTTGATCAATTACTGATTCAATTAATGATCAAGTTCGTTAACAATGTAAATCCAAAAATATATATATTCTAACTACTTTAAATTTATAACATTATTTGTAGGCATAATCATGCCGTTTGTTTACAAATTCATCCTTTTATTTTTAACGGTATTGAATTAGTATTTCTATAGTTGTACTTTTTTTTTTTTTTTACAAAAATTTCTATAGTTGTACTTATGTACTCTATTTATTTTTGTAAAAACAAAAAAGATGAGACATGATTTTTTTTCTAACTTTCTTTCTTTCTTTTCTTTGGCTTGTGTTGCTCTTGATAAGGCAGCAAACCTCTCCGCCATTAAAATGCGATGCTAGTGCTACCAAATAACACGTGTCAAACCCTGTCTTCTTCTCAACCAGAACCACCATGTCTTCCACCCAAACAATTCAACAACCTCCTCCACCGCCGCCACCTCCTCACCACAACAACCGCATTCACCATCTCCTTCAACTTCAACATCTCTTCAAAAACCTCATTTCCCATTTCAGAGCCAGTAGCCAGCGCCGGTGGCCTCTTCATAATGCCACCACCACGCCTCACGAACCGATACTATCTGGTGAGGTCTGGTGAGTCAGAGTTTGAGAGCATGGGAGTGATAAACACAAACCCTGTGGCTAAAACCTCTGTGGATAACGGTTTATCTGATAGAGGGAAGAAACAAGCTATTAGAGCTGCTTTTGATTTGAAAGAAATGGGTGCTTGTGATAATAATTGTTGGATTTGGCCTGCTATTACTCAAAGAGCTTATCAAACTGCTGAGATTATTGCTTCTGTTAATTCAATTACGAGAAGGTTCTTGTTATTTTGTTTTTTTTTTTTTGTTCTTGTTAATGTTGATGATGTGTTTTTTTGGTTTTGATAATTTGTTTTGATTTCAGTTATATAGTTCCAGAATACAGCTTTCTTGATGCTCGGGGATTAGGTGCTTATGAAGGAAAAACATTAGAATCTGTTTCAGAGGTACTTTTCTTCTTCCCTGTGCTTTTTTGTTTACATCAGCCATGTTTTACTTATGATGGCTTCTTCTAGGTGGAAAATTGTATCAATATAGTTTATAGTATCTGTAGGTAGATTCTTGAAGATTGAAACTCTAATAATAATTGCGGTCGAGCTCCTTGTAAGTAGAATTTCATTGTATTACTTGTCTTCATGACTAAGACGGTGATTCGATTGGTGCTGGTTTGACGAAAAAGGAATTTTACCGTGAACTTCTTAAAAATGACAATGTTGATCATCTTCGAAGTTTTGAGCGATTTTCAATTTAATATATATTACATTTACATGTAACATTTTTACACCATTATAGCATATATGTATATGTATGCATTACAGTTTCACTTATTGTTGTTGGGATCCGGGTCCTCTCAATATGTCTATTTGTCAATCTCTTTCAACAATAAAACTCAAACCTAGATTAATCTAATGCTGGCTGACCAATTGACCAAACGCTCAAAAGATGAAAATAGACAGACTACAAAATCGATGTGCGCAGAAGATCTGAATGGTGCGATGGAACCAGCAGGTGGTTGGTCACGGAGGCGGTTTCAAAACTCACATCTTCACTGATCAAAGATGGATTTTTGAGGGTGTTGCTGCTTGAGCCTGATGGGGTTTGTCTGTGAAGGAAATTGATGTTCATTCAACTCCTTGTTTCCCTTATGTTTCTGAATCCATACTCCAGGAAATCAAGATTGAATTTGATATTAAATGTGATTTGGTAACCTTTGAATGGTAGTTGATCTGAAAAAAGATGGTTAAACTTAAAAGTGTCAAGAAACATAAGACAGGGAGCTAGCAACCCCAAAATATATGGGAAGATGCAAGCAGTGCTTGTAGAAATGAATAAGAGTCCGGATGTAAGCCTAGGGTCTAGGCCTTTGAGAGAGATTGACAAAAAATAGATTGAGTGGATCCATTTCCATTGTTGTTGAGCTAAGTAGAATTTTTGCAATTAATGAGGTTAAGAATATGTGTAATGGTGGTAATGTTTGAAATGGTGGTGCAGATATATGCATCAGATGGTATATCTTCAAAGATCAAACCTCCTCCCATTGACGACGGAACTCCAAATGAGAGTGTTGCAGATGTATTTGTTCGTGTGACCCAACTCATGTCAATACTTGAAACTCAGTACTTTGGTGACACCGTGGTTATAGTTTCGCCAGATTCTGATAACTTATCAATCCTTCAGGCTGGTTTGGTTGGACTAGACTTGCGAAGGTAACCAACTGAATAGATACTCCAACTTCAACCAACCTAACCCCCACAATTATATGTGTATGACTTAAATTATGGTTTTATATCTATATATCTCATTTTTGTTTCACTAATTCACTATTGTTTCTTCAATTTCAGGCACACGGATCTGTCTTTCGCACCTGGTGAAGTTCGCTATGTTGATACCAATGACATTCCTACTTACAAGCAACCTCCATCTGCTGTATATAAATGTTCCAATCTACCAAATTGTAATTAGCTGTTGATTTCAATCAACTTAGCATAGCAAAAAAATGGACAAAATACTGATGAATATATTGCTCAAGTTGTTTACACATGTGTCTCATAATATCTTTATTGTAATATTTCACTGAAAGAAAAATAAATTATTATTATGCTGATTAATATTAGTACTAAAGATAATTGGAAAAATGATAGTTCATTAATATGAGTGAAATCTTTAAAATATCAATCAACAAATAACACTATAGCAGGATGTTTGGAGTAGTAGCAGCAGGTTTCTGTTATTGGCAATGAAGGGGTGTGGTGCTAGTTTTGTATTGGAGCATATTGCTAAGCAAATAAGCAAGCATGATTTGGTGACCAAAAATATCGTGGGAGAACAAATTTTGTGACACATTACTCGTGTTTTGCTGTCAAATTATCACGATAGAGCAGCTTGGTGTGGGTATTAGTCCATTGATCATTGGTGTGATGAGTCATCATTTGCTTGTTGTGTAGTGTAGTAGTAATCTTTTAACTTTCCATCTTTTAATTGTAGTTTCTTTTGGAATCCATTTACACATCATGTAGCCCAAACTTGCCTCTAATTAGTTGGTTGCTGCAGTTTATTGTTGTGAGCCTGTGATTACCATTAAAAAGATTTTGGTGGAACACAACACATCCAATTAAAAGTTATTTTTTCTCAAGAATAAAATAAAATAAAATACAACATGTCTTAACTTAGTTGATAATTATCATAAACATTATTGAAGAACTCATGTTTTTTTTTTTTTGACAAAAGAAGAACTCATGTTTAAATTATGAATTATGCGTTTATCTACACTTGCGAGTCTAGCCATTAAATTTTTGGACAAAAATATAAAGTAAAAAATGGTAACATTTACTAAGGCTAGTAATGCTAAGCTATGAGCACAATGTGCAATACAAGAAAATTAGTTGGTTGTTGGTTCCCATTTCAGTACTAAAAAGTCATTCAAATAAAAATACAGATAAAGTGATTTATTATTAGGTGAGATTTGATCCAGAAATAAAATGGTATTATTTCTCAAATACTCCATTTTATTATGGTTAATGGAATGCCCATGTGCTATGTTATGTTGTTGTAACAAATAGTCCATAGTTAATAAATTATCTTATAATAATTAATAAGCAAGTTTATGGTTTTTTTTTGTCGAAACTGAGGTATCCATCGCTGAACACAATGACTAATCTCTTACTAGATTGGAGGCATCTTGAAGGGTGGAATAATGACTAATTCCTCGTTAGATTGAAGACACCGTGGGATAGTTGGCCCAAAAATTTAAAGCTGCTCCATACTCAAAATGAGGATCGACCCCCTCGACTCTTAGTTAAGGGAGAATGAGCCACAGCCGCTCAACCACACTCATTGGATTAAGCAGGTTTATGGTTTATAGAGGATAACTTAGTTTATACTCCCTCCGTCCCAAAATGTAAGAGAAAAAACAAAAATCACACTTATTAAGAAAAAATAAAATATAATGATTGAGAGTATGTTTTTTTGAAAAAAGTTGTATGGAAAATTGTAAAAACAATTCTTATTGGTTGTTGGTTATAGAAAGAGTAAGAAAGAGAGTAAATTTGTCTTGAAAAGATAAATGTTTAGACTTTTTCTCTTATATTTTAGGACAAAAGATTTGAATTTTTTCTCTTACATTTTAGGACGGAGGGAGTATTACTAGGAGTAATAAAATTAACGATTGTATTGATTTATAAATTTTTTTTTTGGTAAAATTTATAGATATAAATTGACTTAAAATATATGTTTATTTTTTAAATAAAATAACATGAATAAGATTTGAAGAAATTAAAATTATAAATTAAAAGAATTAACTTATCAAAATAAACTTCATTTTTTTACGGTACAAAATAAACTTAATTTTAGTCAAAAAAATAATAAATAAATAAACTTAATTAAAAATTATAACATAATTTTTTTCAAATGAATAATTTTATAATTTATTTTGGGTACATAGACAAAATAACGAAAGTTTCCATAGCATAGCTCAAGTGGCAAGAGTTGGAGATATGAGTTGGGTAAAGAGAGGTCCAAAGTTTAAATTATGCTGAGAGCATTTATCTTTCTGATCTACAAAAGAAAAGACAAAATGACGAAACTATCATAAATTTAACACACACAAAGTGGAATAATCGAAGTTTGAATCCCTATAAATTTAACAATTCAAGCATTTTCACAAGTCGATCTTTATTTTTTCACCGACAATTTAATATGATTCGAGGTCAGTCCTGACATCAAGTGGTTCAACACTCTCCCGATCGTAGTTGCAGAGATCAAACCGTCACACTCTACTAAATTTTTTGGTGTTAATGACTACTAAACTAACTAAGGATCGATCAAGTCATCTAAAATTACTAAATTTTAGTATAAATTTATAAGTTTAAAATTTGACAGTATAAAAATAAAATTTGACATTAGATTTAATTGGAACTCATCGAAATTGGAATAAAAAGTCAATACCAAAAGTATACGAAAGGTAAAACGTAAAAGTAAGCTGAATCCCCCCAGTGCGCAGTGATGAAGCGCAAGTGAGGAACACGCACACGCAAAAGAAAGCAGTAAAAGAGAAGTCAATCATCTCATTCATCTGTCGTTCGCGCCTTCGCGTTGCGGTGCGTGCGTGTTTTTTCATCTCTCTCTCTCTCTCTCTCATTTCATTTTGTTCTTCACTTTTTTCTAGCATTAATTACTCTTCCTTTACTTCACTCTTGACTCCACTTTTATCTTCATTCATCTTTTTCTCTTTTCCCTAAACCTCTTTTTTCTTACCAATTTCCAATTCCCTGAATGCATTTTCTCCTCCTCAACCCCGATCCTTCTACACAACACTCTTCTTCCTCCTAGGGTTTCCATCAATCCAATTTCCATGGCTATCAGAGGCGTCGATTTCAAGTGGTTAGTATTCTCTCTATCACACTATCTGATTCCAATACTAATTTTCTCTTATTCCAATTTTGATCCAATGCTACCCTCTCCTTTCAGGTACGATGGATTTTTCCTTTCCATGCTCGCCACCAGTGTGTATCCTTTTTCAATTCACCTTCACTCGATGTTTTTCCCTAATTTTTCTATCATTTCGCATTTTCAATTTTATTGTATTCTTGACACTTGAACTTATAGCGTAATTGTTGCGATTAATTGGAAGCGTTATCATTCTTGTACTTATCCATTGCATATATGGATTGTCGTGAGTTACTTCCTTTACTCTTCCTGTTAATGTTAATCTATGAAGCACGAACACTCCTCGGATTAGGCGTGTCTCAGTGTCAGATACGTGTGTCCGACACTGACGCTTATAATTACGTTAAATTATATTATTTTTTCAACAAAATAAATTCCGTGTTGATGTGTCGGTGTCCGAGTTGTGTCCGTGTGTCTGAATCGTGTCCGTGTTTCATAGCTGTTAATTAATTGTTTAGTAATTTTATCTTCTTCATTATTAACCCCTTGATGTTTTGTTGTTCAGGTGGACTATACTGCTGTGTTTGTTTTTCGGCTTTTGATGTTTGTTGATAATGGATTTTCTGCAGGAATGGGTTTGTAAGCCCTTCAATCCATTAACTTTTTATGTTATTATTGCTCATTGAGTTATTTCATTTCATTAATATATATATAGCTGATTTTCTTCATTATTACTGTGTTTATGGTAGATGACTAGATGAGATGTGGTGTTTTGCTGTTTTGATGTATTTCTTTTTATCTTTATAATTGAAGATAATCCATGTCTGAATGTACTATAACCTCCCCTTAGAATGATCACCAGTTCATATAGAATTTTGATATCATTGATAGAATCAATTTGTATGCCATTGGTTCACTTGTGTTGACTTGACGTAGTATTAGATGCAATAATTTTAGCATGAGCTAAATTTGCTGGGGTCATTTACCTGAAATGCAATTGAACTGGTGTCTGGAATGGTGGCAAGTGACATGGATTAAGATTAAAAGTTAAAATAGCACTAGGGAAGAGAAATACTAGAAGTTAAGGGATATAAATTGACTATAGTCAATCTGGCGTATGATTTTGTAAAAAGATAATTTTCATATATGAATGCTGGAAAGTGAATTTTCTATTGGTTCATTTGATGTAATTTCTCTTGGTTGTTCTGCATTCAAGGAAAAACCATTTGTGGTCATTTGCTTTTGGATGACTTTGATTTCATGATAGTAAGCTTAACTAATTTGGTTTTGAATTTTTTGTGCTGCATCATAGAAACCAAGCTGAATGATGTTTTAATTTTTCTAATCCTGGTACTAATTCATCTGCATGTTGTTCCTCCTTCCCTTCTCATATGCTTCTAGAGATTTTGGGTGGCAGCAGAGATATGCTCGTTTCTGTGGAAGACTCGTTGTCCTTTCAATCCTTGCATTGCTTCTTTATCCATTTCTTTGGGCCTGGACTATAGTTGGTACCATGTGGTTCAGCAGTGCCAAGAGCTGTGTATGTTTTTCATTTAAATTCATTCTTAGTTCTACTCTTTTTTTTTTAACAAGTTTATGATGCATAATACATATAATCATCTGCAGTTGCCTGAAGAGGGACAGAAATGGGGATTCCTCATCTGGTTGCTTTTTAGCTACTGTGGACTTCTTTGCATTGCTTGCATGACAGTGGGGAAGGTTAGTGGTGACACTCTATTAACCATTAGATGTTTCTTTGACTTATTACCACGTCACAATCTCTTTTTACTCCATTTGCCGTGCTGTTCTTGTTCTGAACAACTTATAAACATATAATATCTGCAAAACAATATTCATCTTCATTATTTCATATCTAGATTGTTGCAGTGATCATTTTGGTTTGTTTAACCCCTTGCAGTGGTTGACTCGACGACAAGCACACTTAGTGCGTGCCCAACAGGGTATCCCTGTGTCTGAATATGGGGTAAGACTAAACTTTATTGCAATATATTTAGCAGTTTTAGTTACATATGCCGTGGAAACTCTGTCGTTTTATAGTGGGTATTTCTAAATAATGACCTTAATAACTCGGGAAAGAATTAGGAATTGTCCCTAATAGTAATAACATGTCATACTTTCCATTTTATGAAGTTAAACTGATCTAGCAATTGTGTACCCAGCAAACTGTCCTGTTGGAAACTGCTTAGTAATGTGATAGATTATTGGGTTTTATGCAAATTTTCCTGATTATATATTGATTTTTATTTTCTTTCACCGTTTGTTAGTTCTTGTATAACAATGTTCTAGGGCACACTCTTACTGGGACACAGTCCCTTGTATGCATTTGTGGTTGTAAGTTTCTACTTGCCTTCCCTAAAGCTATATTTTTCACCTCTTGAAAAAAATCACTGTTGAATCAGATTCCCAGAAAGTTACAGAGAAAATATTGTTTCGAACCTCATACTGTTGGTTTCTTTCTGGAGGCAACACAATCAGTCTATTGCTTTCTCTTATTTCAAAGATTGTACATATGGGGTTGACTGAACCTTTGAAGCATATTCTGTGATCATGTTTTTAGCAATCTAAATTTATATTCATTTCTGTTTTTTGATTATCCACACTACAATTATAAGACGGTAACATTTTCTATTTTTTGTTTTGTTAGATTTTGCTTGATATGATCCGCGTGCCTGATTGGGCATTTGAAGCTGCGGGTCAAGAAACAAGGGGCATGGGCCAAGATGCTGCATATCATCCAGGACTTTACCTAACACCAGCTCAGGTAGTTTTAGTTGATGTTTCCGAGTTGTTGATTTCATATTAGAACTCGTGCAAAGCAGCAGATAATGGTATTCTTGTCAAGCAGAGTGAACTGTATTGTCATCTTTCTTAATTAGTTGATGAAATATTTTATCTGAATTCTGCTGAAATTCAAATGGTTCCTGTGTGTTTTCAGGCTATATGTTGGCTATCATTATGCCATATATTTCTCTTATTCAAATTCCTTTTGCATATTTATATTCAATTTATGTGCTGATAATAAGGTTTCTTATCTGGCTTGGACGCAGAGAGAAGCAGTCGAAGCTTTAATTCAGGAACTCCCTAAGTTCAGGTTAAAAGCTGTTCCTACTGATTGCAGTGAATGCCCCATCTGCTTAGAAGAGTTCCGTGTTGGGAATGAGGTATGTTTATTTTAAATCTAATTCAAGGTCTAGAGCAGGTTATACTATGCGCCGTTTGCTATCCGATACTGAAAAACTTGCTCTGTCTAACCTTGAGAACTTTTAATCTGAGATGCAACGAGTGTCTTAGATTGATTTAAAAAAGTCTTACTGTAATGCAGGTTCGTGGCTTGCCTTGTGCGCACAATTTTCATGTTGAATGTATTGACGAGTGGCTTAGACTGAATGTGAAATGTCCTCGGTGCCGTTGCTCAGTGTTTCCAAATCTTGATCTCAGTGCCCTATCCAATCTCCGTCCTGACTCTGAACGATCTTCTGCCAGTGTTGTGACAGCAACTAGATATGTAAGAGGCCAACCTTCTAGTCAAAGTTACCTGCTAAGGTTACAGGGGCTTCTTCGCCCAGTGCGTGCTGAAATGGCAGGGCCAGTTGGCGACACTGATAATGCTTTGGAAAATGCTGAGAACGGTGTTGTACCTATTGTGACACACAGTGCACCAAACAGAGTCCAGGTCTCTTCTGTGGAATGCATGCCTGTCAGTCGTTCCTCTCCACTAAGTTAGATTAGGTTGTCCGTTACATTTCTAATTCATTCTAGAGGTGAAAGAATGCATATCAACATCTGTGCTGTATAAAAATGGTTCAAATTTTAACATGAAGTTTTTCGATCCATGAAGAAATGGGTCAGTTTCTTTGTCTGGGGCATCCATCTTGGAGTGGCATAGTAGGACTCGGAAAATCAAGGTATACCTTTTTGCTTGACTAACCTAGATTAGAACTGCAGATGTGTAATTGTGTTTTATGTTTGATGAAGTGTAAAAAGAGTTCAAAATTTTAATCATATATGTTTTTTGTTACCCTAATCATATGTTTTACTTTTGCCTGTTTCATTTTATTGGGCGTAATATTATTTTATTGGAAGCGGGTGATATAGGCCGAGTACCTTGCATATCATTATATCAATATCCACATTCCACACAACATTTATAACTTAGAAGTGTCTTACTCCCTCTGTCCCTAAATATACTCCCCTGTTTGATCATTTTTTTAATACTAATATATAAGTATAAATATTAACATAAGATTTTGTTTGATTTGTTTTGATGAGTATTTTTAAAATATCAAATTTTTTATAATTTTTACTGTTAGATAATTAAAAATATTAATGATCAAAATTGTGCGCATTGACGTACGTGTAGTGGTCAAACATATTTTTATATTTAGGGACGGAGACAGTAAATAATAATCAATTGGAAAAAGTTCAACATTTGTAAAAAATTAATTTTTACACTAACAATCAATAGAATTCAAACATTTTCTCATGTCATACAATTCAAGTGAGGTGTTACAGGATGATTTGATAGGATAAATGGTTGTTATTGGATTACCTTAAAAAATTGATTTACAATGTCTGATAATATGCTATTTTCTCTTATTATGTTGACACCGTCAATAATTTAAATTTGAAGTATTTAATACAATTAATAGTTGAATTATTGGTGATATTTTTAAACAATACTTACTTAGCGACTTAGCGTCCATTTGATTCGTAAAAGGTAAAGAACATTGCTATTTACTACTCCCTCCATCCTTAAGTATAAGACATTGTTTGACTACTGCATGTATGTCAATGCATAATTTTGATCACAAATATTTTTAGTTATTTAATAATAAAAATTATAAAAATTTGATATTTTGAAAGTACTCATTAAAACAAATCAAACAAGATCTTATATGTTAATATTTCAATCTATGTATTATTAAAAAAATACGGTCAAAACATGATTAGTGAATAGTGTAATTTTGTCAAACATAATTTTATAAAAAGGGACGGAGGGAGTATTTAGTAAGAAATATTTACACAAGAAAGAGAATAATATATAAAAATAGAGAATTTGATTAATTAAAAATTGAACAACCATATATAAAAGAGAGAGGAATTATGATTTGTAAGTATTAAATGTTGTCACATATTTTTTTTTTTATAAGCAAATGTTGTCACATATGATTCTTCACTTTCTTGCAAATCAAATTCTTACTAAATAGTATTTTTCAAAAGGTAAATGTTGCATTGAATTATACATAATAACACAAGACTAATCTTTAAGTTATTGAACAATTTTTTGTCTTGTACAATATTTAAAGGATAAAATTAAAAATGTTATTGGATGATAAATCTTTAAGTTATTAAACAATTTTTTGTCTTAGTACGATATTTAATGAATAAAATGTTATTGGTTTTTTTTTGTTACCATAATTATGGTATAAAATTTTCACCGCTGTTAACAATGATTAATTTCCATCGGAGAAATCTGTAGAGTACAAAAGATGTGTTCTCTTCTTCTAACCAAATTTTCACCGCTGTTAACAATGACTTTTTTCATGTGCATGACTATAAATTGAACCCCGGCCACGTGGTTAAGGAGCCCAATAAAAAATTACTATTTTTTTTGTTAGATGGCGTAATGGTTAGAATTTCATCCATAAAAATAAATAAATGAGCGTATGGTTCAAACACTGGTTCCTGCACATTACATGCAAATATAACCAACTGAGTTAAACTCATGGGATAAAAAAAATTACTACTTTTAATTACTTTAACATATGTAATATTACATATTACACCAAATGTTAATTGGTCTAATGGTGATTGATGGTAGGAAGGATCAAAGTTTGGTCTCTGGAACTACGCCTGGTAGGGAGGATATTTGATAGCAGAACTTGTCTCGAACCAGATTAGTCGGGCAAATCAATATGATATTGGTGGTGAAAAAAGAATACATGTAGTATTGCTGAAATTAGACAAATCCAATGTTGTTTTGACAGTTTAGATAATTTGTATTTAAAATAAAATGTTGTCATGTGATTTTTTTTGGGTACATTTACACACTATTCTTTTTTTGGTATGTGTCATGTGATTTAGTAAAGGACAAGGATATAATTTTTGTTCAAATTGAGAACTAATTTAAAATAAAACACAATATAATTAAAATCATTTTTTAAGAAAGAGAGGTTTGGTTATGGTTTCTTGCTGATGCTTGTGTGGTAAATATTATGAATCTATTAACCATCTTTTCTTTAAATGTAACTTTGCAGGTACTTTATGAAATTAGTTTACTAATGTTTTATAGATGCAACCAAATTTGAGCTCTATTAATGAGCTCATCAAGATCTGTAACCAGAATTGGAGTAAACAAATCAAAGACCTCATTCTTTCTTTTATCACTAATATTTTTTGGATCATTTAGAAGTGCATGAATCTTATTAGATTTGAAAACAAACTTCTCCCCATGCAAAAGGTGTTTAACACTATTAATTGTGAAGTGTCTTTGTCAGCAAATCAATCTAGAGGGAACATGTATTCATCAATTCGGGAGTTTCAGATTCTCAAAACTTTTGACGTGAAATGTCACCCCCCCTTCGGCTCCCAAAATAATTCAAGTGAATTGATCTTGTCCTCGTCTATCTTAGGTGAAGTGTAATACTAATGGTGCTTCTAGAGGTTGTCCTGGGATTTTAGCCTGTGGAGGGATCTTTCGAGATCATGGTGGTAATTTTCTAGGTGGTTTCTCTGAATATTTGGGAATTTCTGATGTTTTTCAAGCTGAACTTAAAGGTGCTATACGTGTTATTGAGTTTGCCTCTAGCAAAGATTGAACAAATTTTTGGCTTGAATATGACTCTTCTTTGACTATTCAAGCTTTTAGCAATCCTGTTTTGGTTCCTTTGAGATTTCAAAATCGTTGTTCTAATTGTCTTAATATCATTAGAGGATTTCGTTTTCGAGTTTCTCATATTTTTCGCAAAGGAAATAGTTGTGCCGATAAATTGGCTAACCTTGGCTTTCAAGTCACAGGTGTTTTGTGGTGGGACTCTATCCCAAATTTCATATTTGAGGATTTTGCGCGTAACAAGAATGATCTTTCTTTTTTTTTCATTTCTGCTAATACCATTGTTGGTATTGTTCTATTTGTGTATTCTAACATTGGCGTTATACTCTCTTGTTTTTTGCTCTGCACTCTTTTCTCCTTCACCAGGTTTTATTCCTTTGGGGTTTTCTGATAAGGTTTTTAATGAGGCAAATGTTGTTCATTGTGTTGTTTCCTTGGGTTTTGGTCTAGTCCCCCCAAGTATTTGTATATCTTTTTATATATTAATTATTAGGGTGCTGCAAATGATAGGTGATAGCTATAGGGTGCCAACATAGTTGGAATGTCATGTCCATCATGTGATGCCTTTGCACTCTAATTTTATTTAAAAATAAATCATTTTTTTAAAAGCTTAGATGCAATATAAATGTCTTTCATTAAAATACTCAAACAAATTAAAATAAAATAAATACATACCAAAAAAAGAATTAAAATAAAATAAACAAATGTATGATTAAAACTTTCTTGCTAAATTTGGAGCATAATCAGACGCCGGCCCTCGGACTCATACATCTCCTCTAGAAGGTCTCTATGAACTTCTTAGAAATGACGCAATGAGAATATTCTTCTCTCATATTTAGTGTTTTTTTTTGTTTTTTTTTCTTTTTATTAACTTCCTTACCAAAAAAAAGTATGATTAAAACAATGAGGATAAAATGATTATTCATTTGTTACTCATCATTTGAAGAAAAGCATTAATACAATTTTATGTAAATCATCTCAAAAATAACAATTCCTTCGATCAAATCATTACTACGTCAATACTACATCATTAAATATTCGTTCCATTGCATTTTTTCATTGACACTTGACAATCTGACATAATTTGACATTATTTCTCTAATCATGTAAAATTAGAATCAATAAGACCAACAACATGTGTAACATAAATAGTGGCGGAGTTAATAAATTTATTAAATTCGGGTAAAATCTCAAATATAAACAAAATTTTTAGTTATGAAATTTTTTAATTTTGAATAAAAAAAATCTGAATTTTGCCATAAATTAATTCTTAAGAATCTCAGTTTTACTCTAAACTAACTCCTAATACACCCAAAATTTTATTTTCCGGTAAAAAATCTCAGTTTTAAACAAAAAAATTCAATTTTGCCCTAAATTAAACTCTAAAAATATCAATTTTATCATAAATTAATCTTTAAAATACCAAAATATTTGGGCCGAGCCCGGGCACCAACCCCGGCAGTCCGTATGTTGTCTCCTCCCCTAAACATAAGTAGTAGATACTTGACTCTTTAATTGTTTGGTTCAAACTCTAATCGATGCTTATGAAAAAACATACTTTCTCCATCCTAAAATATAAGAGAAAATTGAAAAAATAATAATGTATATAGTTAAAATTTTAGACGAGATACATCAACTTTCTTTAACTAATTCTCTCTTATATTTTAAAACGAAAGAACGAAGGAGTATATTTGAAGAAGATTAACTCTTATAAAAACAAAAATATCAGTTTAAACTTTAAATTTTAAAAAAATAAAATATTGGTAAATAACGAACTTTAAATTTTCTCTTATTTTTAATTTTTTTTGTAACAAAAAAGAATGCGAAGTACTAGATAATGCGGTTTCGTCTATGGTCATTTCAATAATAACAACTTCCTCGATCATTACTATTTACTAGTAAGTAGTATTTCCTTCGTTCTTTTTTATAACAAATAATTTTTTTAAAACGACAAATAGAATAGAGGGAGTACTAGTTATGTAGCATTTTTAAGTACTTTTTATATGATTTCTCACATAAAATTTACTTTTTACGGTTATAACAAGCTTGAAAAAATCATGAACTCGAGGAAATCATAATATATTATATTAAAAACCATACAAAAAGTATCTAAAGAAATGTTCCTAAATTTTATCATTTTTCTAATATGTAAAAAAGGGAAATGTTAACATGTGCCCATGATGCACATGTTATTTTTTTTTTGTCGAGACCGGGATATCCACCGCCGAACGCAGTGACTATTCCCTCGCTAGATTGGAGGCACCTCAATGGATGGGATAGCTGGCCCAAGGATTTAAAGCTGCTCCATACCCAAGGTGATGATCAAACCCTCGACTCTTGATTAAGGGAGGATGAGCCCCAACCGCTCAACCACACTCCTTGGGTTCCATGATGCACATGTTAGTATACTATAGATAGAAAATATATATTTGAAATTGTGTATTTAATTTAGTTTTAAGTTAAAAAATATTATATTTGTAAAAAAACATTAAAAAAAATTATCTTTAAAATATACTAATTTTTATTAGTAAAATTCTTAACATTTACTCTTAAGACAAAACGCGTGTTAACATAACCTATAACCTATGTAAAATTAACCTATGTAAAATTAGAATCGGTTTGACCAATAACTTATGACTTAGATACTACTCTTTAATCATACGGTTCAAACTCTAACTCATGCCTATAAATAAAATATTTGTTCGAAGAAGATATTAACTCTTTATAAAGATATTACTCTTTCCGGTCCTTAATATAAATTTTTTTTTACTTTTTAGATACATTGAGAATCTAATGTATCTAGTTAATAATGTGGACTAGATACATTAGATTCTCAATGAATCTAAAAAGTAAAAATCCTCTTATATTAAGGACCGGAAGGAGTATCCAAGATCCAAGGAGAAATCGTTTGTCATCATCTCGGTAACAATTTCTTCCATTATCACTACTTCAATATTCAATTTCTTCGATTGTTACTACTTCAATACATACTCATCATTAAGTACTTTTTGTACACAAGACATACATTTTTTAATAATGTAAAATTAGAATTAGTTTGACCAACCATATGTGACATACTCCTTAATTACTTGGTAGTAATAATGGAGTAATTGGTAGATATTTGACTCCTTAATTTTTTGATTCAAATGACTGATTGACTATGATAAAAATATGTGTATTAAAAATTGTGTTTTATTGTTTTACTAAAGTAGATTATATAAATTTCAAGAGGTTTTTATTTCTTTTATTTCCTTAATCATTACCCAAAGGACAATGTTTATAAAAATATTTGTTTGAAGAACATTAACTCTTATAAAAATATAAACAACTATAGCACCGGTTTAAACTTTAAAAAATTTAGAAAAAAGAAAAAAATAGGTAAATAACAAACTTATCCAAAATCTGAGTCAAGTGCTTTATATACTTATTCCAGTGTACTTTTTATTGACATTTTTTTTAGGGTAAAATATGTTTTTAGTCTTATAAATATTATTTTTTTGAATCCACCTTATAAATATTTGAACTTTCAATTTTTAGTCCTTTTAAACTTTTTTGCCATTTTTTGATCCGTGTAAAATTATTATGCATGTAGTTTTGGTTCCTATTGTTAAACCAATGTGTATTTTTGAATGATATTTTCGTAAACATGTTTAGAATATTGTAAAAAGTTCCTCCAAAAAAAAGAATTTAAAAATTCAATTTCTAAATCGAGATTTCGGTTACTTTAATTTTTAACTTTTAAATTTTGAAAAATTCATGTTTAATTATTTTCATTTTAAAAAATTCTAAACATGTATAGATAAAAAGAAAAAATTTTAATGATTATTAAACAATTTTTAAAATTTTGAAAAATTGTAGGGACTAAATTGTATGGGTAAAAATTTTATAGGGACCAAAACATGTGATTTTTTTATAGAGACTAAAAACAAAATTTTGTAACTTTATAAGGTCCAAAAATATATTTAACCTTTTTTTTAAGCATGTAAAATTAGAATCAATTGGATCAATAACATATCACAATAACAATAGATACTTGACTACCTAGAGCACTTAGATGATATAATAAGAAATATCTTTCAACGTTTAACCAGAGATCATGAAATTGAAACAAGTTATGAGAATACAACAATGTTAAATTACTGCTTTACTTTAACCATCCTCTGTGGTCTTACCCAATTCGAGAGATTAGTCTCTACAATTACATGTAGAGGATACCCGATTCAAAAAAAAAGATAAACACTTTTTAAACATAGTATAAAAAGAAATAAAAGAAAACTTTAATACTAAAAAGACAACATTTTAGACTTTTAAAACATTGAATCTAAGTATTTGATAAAATTTCTACATTTATATGCTTAACAAGTGCGTCAGTGACACGGTTTAGCATTTAGCATTTTCCAATAAAATATTGCTAAATAACAAACTTATCCAAATTGAAAGTAAAGCAGTTTGGTTTGTCATCATCTCATAACAGTTTACTCGATCATTAATACTTGATTACTCCTTAGTAAGTACTAGTATGTTGCTAAATAACAAACTTTTTATTGAATTGCCTAATTTGATTAATTTCATAACACCACATTCATTCATAATCACATACATATATGTTGGTATTCTTAAGATATGATGGTAATGGTAGCACATGGCGTATCTTTCACTGCTCCCAAACTCATAGGTTTTGAGTCCCATTCATTCTCAAACTCAAACAACACAGTCACATTCACTTTCATGCAAAACAGAAAAAGAAACAACAACCTTTGTTGTCGTTGCACACCCTCTTCTAATCTCAACAACTGGGATTGGAATCAATGGACCTGCCACTTCTCTCAAATTCAAAAGACAGAGAGCTCTGTCACTCTTCTTAAGTTTCATCTCCGACTCGCAATTGCGAAAGAAGACTACCGAGAAGCTGCAAGGTTGAAAAAGGCCGTCGATGAAGCAACCTCTGATGATGCTGTTGCTCAAATTATGTCCGACTTTAAGGTGTCGCATCACATTCGCATTAATTAACCTTATAACTATGTATGGTATGCATCAAGGATTAATTAATGATATATTAGTTTCTTCTTTGTTTTGTAGAGTTGCGTCGACGATGAGCGCTACTATGATGCTTCCAGATTATGCGCACAATCCGGAAGTGGCCTCGTATGTTTCTTTTCTTTGTCCCAAAAATAACTATTTTGGTTCCATACATGGTATAGTAATATCCTATTTTGGTTTGTAAAGATGAGTTAGGCCCGATATAAAAACCTAATAGTGGACATGAGCATGTACTAGTACTCTCGTACTTCACATGATCATCATTATTATAAAAATTAGGTGCACCATATTAATGTTCTCATTGTTTGTATATCATCAATATATATTAGTATTACTATATTAACACTAAAATATTGATTATGGTCATCTAATTTGTTTTTAGAATTACACTTATCGATGTTAACCAATTTGATTATTGTTTAGGTGGGTTGGTGGGTTGGTTACTCAGATTCTGATGACTCTTTAGGTAGAATAATACATATAACTCCTGGCATGGGTAGATTTGTTGCCAGAATTTACGCCCCAAGGTATATCTTTCAACTTTGTCCTATGGTGATATAATAGAGGACTACTGCTAATTTCAGTTATGTTACAGACAGTTGCTCAAAGGATCTCCTGGTACTCCGATATTCGAAATTTATGTGGTAAAAAATGCTGATGATACATATCAAATGCAGGTAATATTATAATTTTCCCACTAAATGATGTTTGTTTGGTTGTTTATTTAACTACATGCTTCTGTGTAATTTCTTTACTATTAGTCTATTACTATTTTTTGTGCTATGTTGATGGCATCAAGTATATAACAGGTAGTGCACTTGCAACGAGCCAAAAGAAATTCAACGAGCAGCCCTCAATCTAAGGCGGAAAAAAGTCCAACCAAACCAGAGGTAGAGAATGAATCTTCAGTTGAGGTTCAGGAGCATGAAGAGAAGGTTGACAAAAATGATGAGTTATACAATTCTATTTATGAAGCAACTGAACAAGGCATTCGAA
This sequence comes from Trifolium dubium, assembly GCA_951804385.1. Taxonomy (NCBI): domain Eukaryota; kingdom Viridiplantae; phylum Streptophyta; class Magnoliopsida; order Fabales; family Fabaceae; genus Trifolium; species Trifolium dubium. The sequence continues at coordinate 50,955,594 of OX638063.1, read as the reverse complement.
GTGTACTAAATTTTCTTAAGGACAATACTCCAGAAGCGCAAATCAAATTTATGAACACATACCTTGAAGAGGAAGGGGCAGAGGATGTTGATTTTATTACTCTACCGCATGAAGATAGTAATATAACGACATCCAGTGAGAATACTGTAGAGGAAGTTAAGAATTTGGACGGTGAGGGAACTCTAGAAGCAGACAGCGATGCTTCAACAGAAAAGAAGGTTTCTGATGGTGGAGTTGTCTCCACTGACAATGAGACTCTTATTACGGATGGATTTATTCGCCTTCCAGCTGAAATACAAGATACAAAAAGAAATAATTTTGTTTTACATATTCCCGCGAGAAATGTGGATGATGACTCTAAAAAAAATAAACTTCATGAAATCTATGAGGCAGCTCTAGCCGCTCAAGGATTCTCAGATCTTATGTCTTCTGAAGATGTCAAGGAATTTTTCGGTTCTAAGGGAATCTACAAGGTTAGATTGAGACATGTCGTTTAAGCACCATTGAAAAATGATTTTGTGTTTATTCTGCTTTTTTTGTTAAACATTGGGAAATAGTACCTATTATGATGATTTTATCAGTGATAAGTTGACGTTAACTAGAAATATTTTTGAGTGAATTATACTAGCGTGTCTCCTCAGGTTTATGAAACTCATATGAACACCCTTTTCTAGTTTTCAGAAATTACCTTCTGCAAAAAAATTAGATTATGGGAAGTTAGTTAATTATAATATAAGTCTATATAGTGAATATAATATGAAGTGTTCGTTTCTCCCGGCTACTATGATTTTATAGACAATGAACTCACCGATGCTTAACTTGACTAAGGTTTCAAGGTTTGCGCGTGAAATGGCTATATATGCTATCAATAAAGCACAGAAAAGAAGTAGTTTATCAGAGTATACATCTTTTAGTAGGATTACCAATCCAAGCGACAATTCAGATCCTTTTGACGGTGAGGTTGCTCATCCTTGTGTCAATAATGTTCTTTAGAATTTGAGCAAAGAGAAACCTGAGAATGAAATCTCCTGGTTGAAATATAGGACTCTATGTTGGTTCATTCGACGCCTATGACTCTGAACTGGTTCAATTAAAGCGAAAATTTGGATGCTGGAGTGATGTGGACAACGAGAACAGTCCTTCAGATACCGAGCTATTTGAATATGTAGAGTGCGTGAAGTTGACTGATGATTTTCTTGTTCCTGCTGGCGAGGTTTATGCATTATGAATCTCTTAAAATCTTGTCATATCACATAACTTTATTAAGTTTATCTTCCGTAGAAAAACTTACGCTTGCTATTTTGTATTCAGGTGGTATTTCGTGCTAAAATTGGGAAAGCCGTTCACAATATAAAGTTTTCCAATGTACTAGGAGTGGTAATTGCACTTTACATTTGAATGCTTTACTTTCTGTATATGTGCACGTGTGCGCGCGTAGCATATTCATGTCTATGTGTGTGTGCATTCATATCTACAATGTGAACATGATGGCTATGGGAATGTTCTCATTTTTCATATGCTTTCTTTTTATTTATTAGCTTCATTTTTTCTTCCCCTTTTTGTTATCTTAAATATTGCATTCTTCTTCTATTAATTGAATAGGATAAAATTTATAAAGGACAAGCAAAAGTAGTAGAAATTGGTTGCAAAAATCGAAGATGGATTGATGGAGAATTGCTCATGTTTAATGGCAAGGTAAAATGCACAATTAGATTTGTTGTAGGGCTTCTTTTCAATATGTACAAATACATGCATGATTATTGGTTTTTACCAGTTGAATTTTTATCTTATTTTTTACATTTTCTATTGGTAAATCAAAGATATCCTCTGCATGCAACTTCAGAGACTAATTCTTTTGCATTTTTATTGACATGTTTCCTTCTGTTGTCATAATTAGGGACATCTACCAAATGTGAAAGATGGAACCATGGGTTTCCGTTATGGTTTTTCAGGGAGAAGCTTTGTTATGTACCTCAACAGATTGAGACTACCACAATGAGCCATAGTATAATATATTTCTTTAACATAGGATGTGACATCAGGGATTCTATATAGGAAATTAAACATTTGTTACATTTTGTTAGATAATTTTACTTTTACCAATTTCCAAGAGCTTGTAATTATTCTCCATAACTTTTCAATCCTTTTCATGAATTCAAAATTCTTATGTTCTTTTTGTCCATACTTGATTCTTTCTTATACTCACTTCACTAACTATTAAAATTGTGTAACATTCTTTGCTTTGCAAAAACAATAAATAATAGTAAAAGTTATTATGCTTCTTATGCTCCAAGAGTAGAATAAAGGATACTTATATAGTTATATTAATAATGCCAACAAAACAAAGAATATTTATATGATCATGGTACTCAAAGATAAGTTTTGGAGAAAGATGCTTTTTCATGGTTATTGTAGGTTGATGTTGATTCTTGGATAAACCTATCTTTGCTTTTGGTAGTGGGGAGGGACATAAAAGGTGTTTGTCTTGTGAGAGGTAGGAAGTGAGAGCTTCATCATCCTTTTGAAGGTTGCTTCCCATGGTTGATTTGTGTTAATAAATGTCATTGTAACGCATTGAAGGAACCTTTGAAATTGACGTTTTGGTTGAAGTCTGATGGAATTTTTTCCTTTTTTTACACTAAAGTTAGCCTACATATGAAAGAAATCTGATTACTTTTCTCCATTGTAAAAGATTTTGGACCCACTTGGATAGCAATTATTTTGTTAATAATTGAGATGAGTTAGAAATCTTGCATCGGATAAAAAATGGATGTTCAATAATATATAAGTGAGAAAATTCATCGAGCTTTCCTCAAGACTAACCATATTTTTTATTTTTTATTTCCCTCTTTAATCCTTTGTTCTCAAAAGTGCTCCTGATAGTATGGAGTTTGACTAACGAATAACTAAAGTTTGATCAATGATCATTTCAATCATCGATCAAATGCATATATTCTCTTGACTGATAAGCTCGTTTAACACTTGAACTCAATCATTAAGTACTCTTCTCTTATATTTTAATTATGATAGGATCACAAGTTCAACTAAAAATTGTTGCAGTGAGCAAGAGGATAAACTACATATCAAGCAAAATATAAAGCTGTCATTATTCATTTCCCCATCATTATTAAGAATTGTTAAACAACTTAAAAGATCGTTTTCAAGAAGGAAATATGGAAAATGAAAGGTACTACGCTTAGGAAATCAAAGTTGAAACCATATTTAAATGAGTAGCAATGTAGCACAGCACTAATGTCTTGACTCTTGATCACGGTGGTCAAAAGCTAGTTTGATTTTTAATTTTTTGGGATTTATTCCTTACCACTTAAAATTTAATTATCTTATCATAAACATAAAAAAATTCATTTTAATTTTTATATTTATTGAGAATCTAATGTATCACCTATATTATAGATTTAATAAATCTTAAAAATAATTTTTCTCTTATACTCCGTATTTAAGATAGGAAGGATTATAAAAGAGATTTTTTTTGTTTCTATTTATTGGATGAATACTGATGTACTTTTTTTTACAACAAATAACCATCTCGTTTTATTCATTAGACTAAGAGTATTATCCATAAATATTAAAATATCGAAAAAAATTAGCTAAAAGCAGTCATATGAGAAAGACTATGGATAATTTCATTAACTTATATTCTATTGATTTTTTTTTCTAAATATTTTTTATTGAATTTTTTTGATACATAAGTGAGATGACGAAGTCATTATAAGCTCATATAAAAAATAGAGTGATTAATGTACCAAAAAAAAAAAAGAGTGATTAATAATTTTGACATTTTTTATCAGTTGAGAGTTTTGAACATTTATTATATTTGAACTTAACATGAGAGAAAAAAAAACTACTCCTCCCATCCTAAAATAAGAGGCACAGGTGACCATTTTGTATTATTCACCTAACTTACTTTGACCGAATTTTTTTTATTAATATATAAATTTTAATATTAATATATAAGATATTACTTAATTTGTCTCGATGAATATTTTTATAATTTTTAAAATTAGATAATAAAAGATATTAACAATTAAAATTATGCATTAACAAATATGAACTAGTCAACTGTGACATTCATTTTGGTATGGGAAAGAAGGAGTTCAATAAACTCTATTTTCTGTGTGAAGCAGAGTCACACTTTTTCTCCTTGCACTCCAAGGATCAAAAAGTCATCACACAAAACCTTTCCTGTTGTTACATGTGTCACTATCTAATTGGTCATCCCTTTAAAAAAATCAGAAGAATAAGAACCTTAAACAGAAGAACAAAACCCACGAGTCATGGTCCTACACTGAAAACCACGAACATAAAAATCCTCATTCTGTAAGTATAGTTTCGTTTTCACTTTTTTTCCCACTTTTCCACCACCCCAACACTCTTCTCCTATATCCCTCTTCTTTTCACTCCCTTTAAAATTCGCAAAATCCAAATCAAAACAACTTATTCAAAACGCGCTTTTTTCTACCAAAAAAACAATGAAGAACTCATCGACGAGGAACTCCGATTCCTCGTCTCACTTTGACTCCCCTCACTCTCCTCTCCGATTCCGATCCTCTCCACTCTCCGACTCCGGCGATCCTTTTCACTCCACCGAAAACTCGCCGGAAAATGACCACAGAGATAACTCCAGAGCCATCGTAGTCATCGAGCCGTCAGTACAACACTCTCAAGTATCTGCCCACGTACCGGATTCTGAGCACAGGAACCCGCCGGCGAATGAGCAACCGGCGGTGGTAGTTAACAGAGCCGTGAGGAATGATCCTCCGGTTACTACAACGAATATGGGACCCACGGTTACCGGAGCAGGCCGTGAAGACGGCGGCGGAAGGGGAAGACCAAGGTCAACGGTGACGACGCCGGCTTGGTCGAAAAGTGATGTGATGACAGGGAAGGTTGCGTTAGGGTTCCGATTAAGCGAAGTGGTTTTATGTCTGATTTCATTTGCTGTTATGGCTGCGGATAAGACTCAAGGTTGGAGCGGTGATTCCTTTGATCGCTACAAAGAATACAGGTTCTTTCTCTCAATTTTTTAATAAATTTATCTATTTATTTCCAAAAATTAGTTTAGTTGATTACTGTACTAAATTTGCTTTTTTTCATTTGCAAATATTAGTTTAGTTGACAGAGACATTGCATAAAATATTCAGGACTAGATTCGAATCCTGATAGGCTTAGTGTCAAATTAGCCAATAGACTACTGACGGAAAAAATTGCTTTTTTCGACACTATATATACATGTGTGCAAGTTATTTGGGTCGGCGCATTTTTTTTCTTCTTTTTCGCCACAAGTATTTGATCCACTAGACTGACTAATCCGGTTGCGGTCAGCGCATTATCAATTGTTACAGTAGTTTCATTGAAGCATTGTTGTTTTGGGAATGTGTTTAATTGACTTTATTGTGATTAATATGGTCTTTATTGTTGTGTACTAAAATTGATTAATGGCGTTTATATTATGGGATTGTAGGTATTGTTTGTCTATGACAGTTATTGCCTTTGTATATGCGGGGTTTCAAGCGGGTCAACTGGCTTATCAACTTATAACGGGAAAACACATAATCAATCACCACCTGCGTTTTCATTTTGATTTCTTCATGGATCAGGCAAGTGTATTTTTAAAGTCAAATTATTTTTATATAAGCTGTAAGTTGTTTTTATAAGTTATTCTGAAGAATTTACAGAAACACTATGAAATCAAGGTTTAAGCTGCGGCATAAGTTGAAAAAAGCTTAATCATTAAGTGTTTTCATAAACTCTTGGGAAGATTCTCACAAGTAATCTCAGTAAATAAGGTAAAATAAGTCAATTCAAACATGTCTTGACATTTTTTTGTTGTGATAATGGGCAGGTTTTGGCATATCTTCTGATATCATCAGCATCATCGGCAGCCACGAGGGTTGATGATTGGCAATCAAATTGGGGAAAAGATGAATTCACAGAGATGGCTAGTGCTTCTGTTGCATTAGCCTTTCTTGCTTTTATTGCATTTGCTATTAGCTCACTTATCTCCGGTTACAACCTATGTAATCGCTACCCTTAGCCAATACTTTAACCTTATACTGCTATTTATATCTGTTTATACTTGTTCTCTCTGCTTATTTTTTTCTTTCTTTCTTACTGCTGTGAAGCAAATTATTCATAGTAACATTGAGTCTGAATTTTTAACTGTATAGAGTATTAGTATAGACAGACTTTTGTACACATACACTTTCAAGATGTTGGAAGGATGAAGATGGAGAATTTTGTTTTGCTTTAGAATGCAATAATTATTTGTTTATTTATTTATTTATTTATTTGAACTTTCTTTGTATGAATATCATCTTACACTGTTACACATCAGAGGTTCTGTTTTAATTAGTACTAGTTACAAGTGCTGCAAATCCACCTATCTCTCTTGTTCCATTCCAACAGGAATCAAGTGATAAACCAGCTAAGTTAAAAGGTGATAAAAAACAAATGGTTTAAGAATTAGGATTTAGGAGAGTAACTGATTTGAATGCAATTATTGATGGTCCTGTGTAAGGGAATAAAAAAAAAGCTTTATCAAAGCAATAATTGATAGCATCATTCACCTTTAGTTCAACTTTCAGTGATTGCTCAAATAACACTAATGCCCCAAATCCCAAATACGACAATCATTTCTAACAAATCCATGAATCTTAGATGTCCCAATAAATCACACCTCCATTCCATTTACTCAAATAGAACATGTACAAAACATATCGATTCAATAGCGACACTTAAGTAATGGTTTGAAGTTTGAACTTGTAATGTTTTTCTACTTTATGCAAGCAGACACAACACTTAAGTACGAAGGAACAAGTGAGGTGGACTTAATAATGTTTGAGCATGAATGTAGTGTTGGGCTCTTATAGCATGCGGGAAATAGATATCCTTTTCATTCAACCATGGTGAGACCAAACCATCCTCATATTTAAATCTCATTTTTACCCCTTACTATCAGTCTTTTATGATAGGATTTTGAAATTTATAATCTACTCCAACACTCTAACTCAAAACCACTTTAAACATCATTTTTTTCAATTGACTCAAAACAAATTCCTTTTTCCAAGAAATTTTGTTTAACACAATCATATCTTGTAAAAAAAAGAAGCAAAATTGTATCATTCATTGACTCTGTTAACACTATTTTTCGTTTGAAAGTATAGATAATGTAACTCTAAAACCATTGTCATTGTTATTTTGTGTTTTTTATTTTGAAAGTTCTACTAGGTTTGGTAGTGTGAAAGTATAGATATTCCCTATTGACTCAACATTAACTAAAGTTCATTAACTGGTTGAGTTTAATCACACCTCTCCCCTGTTACCAAGTCATGTAAACTGTAAAGAAGCTGCTAATAAGCGAGCTTTACACTTCCTCCATCTTATCTTCATTTGATGATTTATATCATCCTGAACGCCAAAATTAAAGCATGATATTTGTGAGAATCGCCTAATTTCACCCATTAGGGCATGGGAACCAACGAGATAAATAGGAATTCAAGGAACTAATTAAGACGTGTGAAGTGCTAACCTTGCTGGCTATGGAGGAAGCATCAGCTATCAAGGGGTAGCCTTCACCAGCCATGCAGAAATATTGTACTAATATATTGGGTATGAAGATTGAATTCGGATAAAAGGTGAATTTTAAATACATAACATTACTAGCTAATTGTAATAAAAACCAGATCTAGCTAACTATTAAAAATATGATTTATTTATAAGATCAGGTTTGATGTCAAATGAATGGAACTTAGATGATTCAAGGCAAACATTTAAACCCAAATATAAAAGGGAAACAGTTGATATCATCTACTTGCATTGATAATTTTCCAACATATGCCTCGGGTAATCGACAATTTCAAACATCAACTCATTTTACAGTTTTAACCCAAAAGTCATACATACTCACATTATATGCTAAAAAAGTATATATGATAGTAGCATTATATAACAATGATATGAAGTATCACAACCAACCATTGGTAATATAATTTTGAGCCATACCAAAGTCTGTTAGAGCTAGAAGTTAAATTAAATTTTCTGCATATTGATATCAGTCTAGTTCCAAATTCTTACCGCCCAAATGAAGCCTCAAGTTGTTTACTTTCGCTTATTTAGTCTCCATTGCCTCATTAAATGGAGAACACCTTCCTTCAATGAAGCCTTCCTTCCTTCCTTATAATTCCAGAGTTCTGCTATTGGGTACCTACCACTAGGATTGTACTCATTTAACTCCTTCAGAGCTGTAGCTACTGCATCATGTACCTCATCTCCCAACTCATCCTTCAAACTTTTCAGCTTTTCATCTTCTTCGTCTAAAATTTCCTGCATGATATATATAACATATATGAGAGCATGGTCTGTGCAGGTCACATCAGGGGAAGAAACATACCAAATAATTGTTAAAGATGGCAATCCTCTGTAATAGATATGTCTCTAAACAATACCAATAGCAGCATACCATGCTTTGTAATCATTAAGAAATGATGCATTATATTATTAGGGGATAAATACAACGGAGTGTCTTAATACAACATTTGAAGTTAAGGTAATACAGTCACACATTCACACGTTCGAGTAGGAGAATCAGCCTCTAAATTGAGAAAAATATTAACTAACTTGAAATTACAATCACAGTTGAATTTATGGAAGTCATTGTACCTTGGGGTTCCCTTCTTTGTCATTTACAATTTTGAACGGATGCCAGCTTGGATCCTTAAGATATTCATCCCACTGCGAGCACCACTCCGTTGCTTTAATGTTTGCTTCATCAAAAAGTTTTTTCTTAGTTGCTGCTTTCGCATTGACTTCATCAGAAAGCTTTCTCTTAGCTGCTTCCAAAAATGACTTGTTATCAAGTTCGCCCATCCTTTTCACAGAAATTATGGCTCGAGCCCTTGGGTAGCCAATCCACTGTGAACAAGGAAAGAGAGTTGCTTGAACAAAACAAACAATGAAATCATGGCAGCAAAGCAACAACAACAAATAGGAACTTATTTTGCTTGAAGTTTAGGCATCAGATACCCTATGATTGAACCATTATGAAACAATATGACAAATGAAGTAAAAATGTATAAAGAAAATCTGTTCTTTTAACAGACCTTACCCGACTCTACCAATTTTCACCTAAAACGTGCAAGCATTATGAATTAAAATCATCATCTTTGGACGCAAACAACTGGAGAGCAAATAGACAGTTGAGACAAGCAACCGCATGATTCACATAATAGGACGATAAATTGAAAATTTGTAATTCCTTGGATATAGAAACTAAGGTGAAAATCATAAACATTTTGCATTGGTCATTGCAAACACATGCGAACAAAGACTGATGTGAACCCAATTTCAAACAAACAGAATTAATCGTAAATTTAGAAAACTGAAAAACAATCAAGGGAAATAGCTGAATCTTATTGATGGTAATGAAAGTAAACTGCAGAATTAATCGTAAGTTTACTCCTCTTAGAGAGAGTAAACTTCTCTAGCCAAAGCAGAAACAATACATCAGCATGCCATTTCCAAACTCTACCTACTCTCTTATAACAGAATGGTCACACTCACACAAAACTTGCTCACTACTCAACCTCTGCAACTTCACATTCTTTCCCCTCCATTTCCTATATTCTTCTAACATCACACTCCATAATGTCCTTGGACAACTGGTTAACTAATTTCCTATTTGGACTCACATTCTCATCTTGGATCCTATCAAAGACAATATCTGCCAGCAAACTAAGTAAGATTTAAATTACATGATATGAATGTTTACAAAATAGGACACTCTTCTATAAGTAATATAGAAACAACTGTATGTAAATTAAAAAATATAAATGACCCTACATTTCTGCTTAAGTTTTACAAGGTAATTTGTACAAATAGAACAATCTATCATGATTTTGTAAAGATCAGTTCAAGAACACAATCTAAAGTTGATTTCCAGACCATGAGATGAGTTGATGGCAAAAAGACATATTAATATCATAATAATATTTACATTTATATTTATATGTTGAGAAAGATACATACACTTATTAATGATTTGCGGGCATCTTGCAACTCGTCATTAGTTTTGCGCTCCTGAACAACCAGTGTTTGTTGAAGATCTTCCACGCCTTCCAATTCCTCTTCCTTTTCTTGCAGATCCATTTTGATTGCGTCCAGTTTTTTTTTCTCTTCCAGATCAGTATCTCCAATGTGATTCATTACTTGGAGAGCTCCTCTCAGCTGTTCAATTTCCAATTCCAATGCCTGTTTTGCATCAAGTCCTCTCTCCAGGTCATGAATTTTCTTGTGAAGATCCTCTTTTGCTTTCTGCAACATTGAAACCAAAAGAGTTCTCAGAACTTTAAGTGGATGCAAGTGACTGAATTAAATACTTTAGATAAAAGGCAAATGAAATGTGTGCCTTGTGTTCTTCAGCCAAATGCATCATTTGCTCATCAGCCTTTTGTTGCTCTGCTATTGCCATCTCATTCTGTAAACAACAAGTTGAAGAACAGATTTAATCCATCATAAAGTATAAAAACAAGAGGGATTGGTGTACATAATTTGACACAAGTCCAAATGGTTCATACATTAAGAAATGCTAACAACACTTTTTGTGATTGATCTATTTTTTAAGAAGCCAATTTGGTTATCCTGTTAACTGATCACTTTCAAAGAAACGTGTTCAAATTTTAAGAAACAGACCCATCAAGAGTGTTAAAAAGAGAATAATACTAGCATTGCTACTGACTAATTCAAAGAGCCAAAATAAATTACCTTTTTCTTCTCAAGATACAGCGCATTTCTCTCATTATGATTATGTGCTTGACGCTGCTGGAGATCCTTTTCACGGGTCATAAGCTCATTCCTCCGAACTTCCAGTTCCAACCTAGCTTTTTCATGATCCTTAGACACATGCTCCAGATAATCACGTTCAACCTTCCGCATCTTGCTTATTTCTAATGGAACAATGTGAAACAGACTCAGCTACCATGTAATATTAAAAATTCACATCAACTACAACAAGTCATTCCAAAATGCAACAAACTGAAAGCTACACTAAAATGAAGGATAAATATAATCATAAAAACTAGAATGGTACATCTCTAAATTCAGTGAAACAAAATACAAATGTTAATTAGAACAATTCAATTTAAGTCTACACTAACAGAAAGGATAGGATTAGGAAAGATATAATAATAAGAACTAGAATACTACACATCTAAGTCCAGTGAAACAGAATACCAATAATAATTAGAGCTATTCAATTTAAGTATCAACATACCCTTATTAAAATGTTCAAGCATCTCCTCTTTTTGATCCATCACTTTTGTCAGGAACACACTAGCCTCGTGATATTTGCTCGCTGTCTGTTCCAATTCCTTGTTCTTCTGCATCAATGTGCTGGCCAAATCCAACACAAGCTTCTTTGCTTTCCTATCGTCCTCAGCTTCTTTTCCTTTAACAGTTTTCAAATCCCCATTGTCCCGGAGGTGTTTGCCATATATATCCCGAAAATTGTTGTAGTCGTCAGCACGTGCCATCCACCCATACAGTCTATCACCTCGACCCCGCTCCCATAAATCTAAGTAATCTTGCTTACCACAACCCTCTGCTTGAAAGCTCTTTTCTAACTTCATAGCATTGTGGAAACCAACCCACTCTTTTCCAAACTCAACAATTGCAAAGGGTGTTTGTCCTCTACAATTCCACAGTGGATTAACTTTCAACGGCTGAAACCCTTTCATGAGTAACTCCTCCTTAATTTTCTTATGATTCTTTCCAACATGCTTTCTACTTTTCGGGTCATATTTGGTAACATTGTTGGCCAAAATTACTACCCATGGCCAGACAAACAACTCATCATCAGCCACATTTGTATTAGATGACTGATCTTTACCAATCTTGACAGCAGGTGACTGATCTTTACCAATCTTAACAGCAGGTGACTGAGCTTTACCAATCTTAACAGCAGGTGACTGAGTTTTACCAATTTCAACAGCAGGTGATTGATCTTTACCAATTTCAACCGCAGGTGACTGATCTTTACCAATGTACCTTTCAATTGCAGAGTGTTTAGCAACATCCTTCACAGTTTCGCGCGAGTCACCCATGATTCTAGAAGCATGTCTCAGAAGCTCACTCAAAGAGTGATAATCCTTGTTGTTACAGAATGGACACCTATATGTTGAACCTGAGATTTTCAACTTACAGTAACCACGCTTCAAGTCATTGTAATATCTACGCTCATAGTACTCCAAATCAGACTCGCGAGTGTGCTCTGATTTTCGATACATCTGAAAATGAAAAATCATAAAATCAACTCCAAAAAACGAGCAACACATATAGATTAAAATGAAGCTAATGAAAAAAGTAAAGTAAAATCTAGATGATGATTAAGCTCAATCGAAGTAATGTTAAAAAAGAAAAAAGTGATTATGCAGCAGATTAAAGCACAAATACACCATAAACAACAACGAAACAGTAGAAATCATCATCAGCTACATTCACATTATCAACTCCAACGAAACAGTGACTAAGATGAAGCTGATGAAAAAGTAAAGTAAAATCTAGGATTCTAGGTAATTATTAAGCTCAATCAAAGTAAATCTAAACAGAAAAAACGAGATTATGAATCAGATTCGAGTACTAAATACGCAATAAACGATGAAACAGTAGAAATTATAGTGTTACCTTGTGCTAGAAGAATGCGATTTCGCAGCAACGTTGATGAGGTTTTGAAGATGAAGAACAGAGAAGAAAATGTAGTGAATGAGGAAGAGGAAGAAAGATGAAAAGAAAACCCTAAGAACTTTCTAGAAAGGAAATTTTCTGGTATTGGTAATATTGGTAATAAGGAATAAAAAAAAATTCTTACACTTAACAAAAACGAATGAAACGGTGTCGGTTTAATCATCATCACAAAGAGTACTAGTATTTGGATAAGGATTGACAAAAAAAGAGTGTGGTTTGTTTGTTTTTTTTGTAAGAACGATTTCAGGTAACGCGTGCTTTGTGTGTATGCGCAATGCAGCAGAAGAGTAACTGAAAAAAGCAATGCAGAAGAAGAAGCGCGAACAGCGCAAAGAAAACGTGACGGGATTGTGATTCAGTGCAGTGAGGGAAATGAAACAGTTACACTGTAAACTAAAAATAGCCATCTGATCTCATCTGATCTGATCAACGCTTTGGATTAAGAGTTTCGATGATGATGATGTGATGGACAATGAATGACGTTTCAGTTTTCATAACCGTGGGTGGCCTTTCAAATTTTACTACTAGTAGAGATGGCAAAAATAAAATTTATTTCCATAACTTTTTTGTTTTAACTCTTTCTGTAAATAAGACCGGAGTACGGCAAAATCTATTGGAACGAGATTTGAATTAAATGGTCTCTATTACCTTAATACTAATTCATTTACTGTTTGTGGTATTTCTGCATCTCCAGATTCATCGTTGTTCGAGTCATTCCAATTTGGATGAGTTAAATGGGTTGGTTCCTCAACGACTTCTCTAACACTTAGCGATTAAATTAAGAGGTGAAATTCTTTTTTTTTTTCGTTTCAATTTGGTCTAAACAATACCGTGTCGAACCTTGATACATCTAACTAAGTCGTTAAATTTAAGTGGTTGATAAAATTTAGTTAAAGTCAAATTGATCATGAAATCGAATTCGAGTTAAATAAATGATTAGAACATTTGACCAGGTATTTTTGTTACTATTCCTTCACTTTATTAGACATGTTTAGAATGAAATATCATTTTCTCACCGCTCAATCTTCTACTTCTACACCCCCACCCCCGCCATGCCACCTGGTATATATTTGTATTATCTTTTGCAAATTCATCCATGTTCGGAAGTATACAATGAAGAACATATTATTGAGAAATTCGAATTTCTCGTCTCACTTTGACTCATCCTCACTATATCCTCTCCGTTTCCGATTCTCTCCACTATTCGACAATGGCTATCATTTTCAATCAACCAAAACGTTAATTTTGATACATATTATTGACATAATAAATAACTTAATATAATAATATTAATATGAAATTATAAACATAATTTATAATGGATCGGAGATCATCTTGTTTACATATGTAAACATATTACAATAACACTTTCAATTCTTTGTAAACAAGATTAAGTACGGGCAAGAGATATGTACCACCAAACCAAACCACATATTATTTGATTTTGCATTGTGCACCAATTAATGTTGTTAGGTCACGTGGCCTGTCATAATATTAGCATATAGTACATAGATATATTATATACTATGTATCTTCTTCTCCGGCATATGTGTTGTCACCAAACTTAAGATATGATATGAGTATAGCAATTTGCTTGAGATTATGGAGAAGCTAGAACAAAATCAACGACATCAATTACTAGTTTGTTTTGTTTGTCCATCACGTATTGATCATTTGAATAACTCAAAATAGACTATTGTTAGGTAAAGAGTTATTGCCGACAACACGTTATTATTATGTATGATATTTGTGAGAATTGCCTAATTTCATCCATTAGGGCATGGGAACCAACGAGATAAATAGGAATTCAAGGAACTAATTAAGCTAAGACGTGTGAAGTGCTAACCTTGCTAGCTATGGAGGAAGCATCAGCTATCAAGGGGTAGCCTTCACCAGCCATGCACACATGAGGGATCACATGATTCTATCTAATATCTATGGCATTTTCGCAATATGTGGAAAATATATGGATTAGTCGTATTTATAAAAATAATATTCTTTCACTTTATAAACTGATTTTGGAAAAACATATTAGGCATAAGTATAACTAATAAAACATTTTTTTTATCAGCTTTCGTGTGCATGACTCTATTGATAGAAATATTGTACTAATATACTACTATTGAGTATGAAGATTGAATTCAGATATTTCACTTATTTACTTTAAAAGGTGAATTTTAATTACTAAACTTTTTAATAAAAAAATTATAAAAACGAAAAGAACAAAAAGAAAACAAACTTACAATCTCAAACAAATAACTTCAAGAACATCAACCCGTAAGATTGTGATTGCGATGCAATTGGGAGCAGAAAATGATCCAAGACTTGAGCGCTTTCTCGAAAAATACTATAATTAGCCAACTAATTTGCACATTGTTATCTTAATAAAAAAAAAGTATGATGAAAAGAAATCATTCATACTCGACAACGAAGTTAAGAGATCTAGCTAATCAAAAGAGAATAAGATGAAAATGTTGAAAAGTATGATCAATAGTAACAATAAAGTCTAATTCTAAAATAATATTCTTGAAACTTGTAACATAAGTCATCCATAAACTATGTAAAACAAGATATAACTCCGTAGCCAATTAAGCAAATAATGAAGTTAACCAATATTATATTTTTAATGAAAAAACTATTTAATTCATTTTTAGTTAGTATACTTTGTTACCATTTTTTATTAATAAATAAATCTAACCACAAATTTAATGAAACCGTACATTAGGATATGGGGGGGAAAAAAACAGGGTTAGTGAAGAATTTATAAAAGGTTGTGATAGAAACATGAGAGTTGAAATAAAAGGAAGAGAAGGGAGTGACAATTGACAATTGACAAAGACCAGACCGTATACGGAAGAGGACCGTTTGTTTTGTTGGTTACTTCCATCCAACACAGCTAAGCCTAAAGTATATCTATGGTCCACAAGTAATGTGACCAAATTACCCCTACCTGGTTTGAACCAATAATTATTACTAGTAGTGTATTGTGTTGTATCCAATTAGATTAGATTATACTATAGCAATAATTGGATTGCCAGCCACACATAGTAATAAATATTGGCCTTCAATTCAATTCAAGTTCCCTGTTAGGGGCACACCTGATGATGGTCAAATTTAAGACAACTCAGACAAAGTTTATGGTTATGAGCTTTTCTCTCTTTTTGATTTTTTTGATACTTTCTTTCAAAGTTGAGTTTGATACAACACACACCCCTGGCCCTCCTATGTCCTAACACGTACATACAGTACACTAGAAAAATGTAAAACCATTCCACTACTACTCTTCAATCACTGCAATCAATCACCACAAAAAGATAAAGGAGGAATTATAAGACTTCATTCATTAAGGTATTATGATAAGAATTATAAGAATTAATGTTGTCAATATTAATTTATCATAACAATTTATTCAATAATTCTTTTTAAAGTTTCCATTCAGCCCAATACTATATATATATATATATATATATATAGGCACTACATTATGATCTTATAAGATATGTCTTATTTCTAACATCTTACTCATCTAAGTTTATACTGACTTGGACATTCGAGTATTTGCATGTATACTCCCCCTCCATCACCGTCACCTCCACATCGGATTTTGGTTCTCAAATCCATTCACAAAACAAGTCTTCCACTGATACACCATCACTGTGAACTCTTCTCATATTTTGAGTTATGATCATATAAAAATGGACAAAGAAAATCATTACTATATATTTAAGAAAACATATAGTAAAGATTATTACATAACAAGTAATACTTTTTTTTTGGTACGTTCAAGTAATACTTATTTAAGTCAAATGAAAATGTTAAATATTTTTTAACCCTCCAAGGTTGTTATAGGGAAATGAGACTTTAGACTAAAAATTGTTACACTCAAAATTCAAACTCACCTCGAACAATTGATTCGTCTTTGAGCGGACCTTATTAACTACTCAATCATTTGAACAAAAATTTTATGCTCTTAATAAAATTAAACTTGAAAGATCGTAATTTTATGGAGAGTATAAGAAATATTTTTAGTTCAGAAAGTAAGAAAAATAAGAAAGAGTAAGATAAGGGTCATGATCAAGTAGACCCAGTTTGTCTCCTCATAAGTGTATCTTCGCACGTTGGGAACGTAGAGAAGTACTGTCAGTGTTATTACAAAGAGGTGGCAAGAGCCAGCTTTTTGCAATTTTGCTCTTTCACTTCTCAACAACATTTAAGACCATTCTCATATATCATTACTTATGTGCTTTCCTAATTATGAAAACAACTACTACTATTTGTTTACACATTTACAAAATAATATAATGAAATGGTTTCTTTTTATTTTCTAGCTAACTGGTTATATACCATGCAAATGATGCATTTTTGTTTAAAAATCTTAGTCTAGTTTTGGAAATATTTAAATTTTAACCATGAAGAAGAATTTGTATTGGTTGAAAGAGATTTCTAACAATGTGAGAACAGGTAGAAGACTTTCATTAGGGGAATATAAGAGAGCAGTGTCATGGTCTAAGTATTTAGTTTCTTCTGGTGCAGCCATAAAGGGAAATGAAGAAGATGATTGGAATGCTGATTTGTCTCAGTTATTCATTGGTTCCAAATTTGATTGTGGAAGACATAGCAGGATCTATAGAGGTATGTATAAGAATTTGGATGTTGCTATTAAGCTTGTTAGTCAACCTGAGGAAGATGAGGAATTGGCTGCTTTGCTTGAGAGACACTTCACTTCTGAGGTTGCTTTGTTGTTTCGGTTGCGCCATCCGAATATCATAACTGTAAGTTCTGTTTCTTCAATCATTTCTGTTTCTACATGGAATATTCGTCATAGTTTGAAGTTGTGGTTGCTTTCGCGGTTACGAACTTTGATATTTTGGCAAAAACATAAGCAAGCCGTACGGCCACAATTGTGGTTACAGACTGCAATTTATAACTATGATCCTCAGTATTTTTTGGTCCTTTTATTATATACTTTTTGTTTTGAGTTTGATTCTTTGAAGTGTTTTTGCTATTAGTTTCACCCTTTTGTTAGTTCAGTGATAAGAATTTGACACAAAATTTGAATCCACTATGAAGCAGTTGTAAAATGGTCGTTAAGTGATATAGAGTTGATGTTGAAACGAGAGTTGTTTATTAAAGACAATAAAAGGGTTTATGTGATAAGTGCGTTTGCAATTGCTAAATAATATAGAAATGAAGCGTTTTTTCGAAGTTATTAACAGTTTGATTAATCTTTGTAGTTTATTGGAGCTTGCAAGAAACCTCCAGTGTTCTGTATAATCACTGAATATATGGCTGGAGGCTCATTGAGAAAATACCTGCAACAACAAGGACCACATTCAGTTCCTCTCAAACTGGTTCTTGAATTAGCCCTTGACATTGCAAGGGGAATGCAATATCTTCATTCTCAAGGAATACTTCATAGGGATCTAAAATCAGAAAATCTGTTATTGGATGAAGATATGTGTGTAAAAGTGGCTGATTTTGGGATCTCATGTTTAGAATCTCAATGCGGCAGCGGGAAAGGATTCACAGGAACTTACCGTTGGATGGCGCCTGAAATGATCAGAGAAAAACGGCATACAAAGAAAGTAGATGTCTATAGTTTTGCCATAGTTCTATGGGAACTAATAACAGGACTCACACCATTTGATAACATGACACCAGAACAGGCAGCATATGCAGTAACTCACAAGGTATTGCTATTGTATAGTACCTCCTAATTTAATCAACAGCTATTATTTGGACACACATAAGCTTGACAATAAATTTCGACAATAATTTAGATGGTTAATACAGTTTAAATATATGTTTAATTAAGTGCAGTGGATGGTTAATGAAGTTCAAATACATGTGTAATCGTGTTCAATGGACGGTTAATGGATATAACAAGGTGTTGCAGCTCGTTAATCATTGATTGAACACAATTAACCATGATTTTGAACATCATTAATCACAATTTTTAGGTGTAAATTTGAACACAAATCATGGTTAATAGATATCATGTATATTTGAACACCTACAAATCATGTATATTCGAACACATTTTAGATGATTAATACTAATAAACGTAACATATACTTAAACGAAAATTATGGTTAATAATCTTCAAAAATGTGATCAATTATGTTCGGTGAATAATTAATGAGTTGTGACAACTTGTTAGTATATTCAACAATCATCCAACGGACATAATTAATCACATATTCAAAATGTGCTAATGTTATGTATTTCTATGAACTCAATTTTTATAAAAAAAATGTGCAGAATGCAAGGCCTCCATTACCATCTGATTGTCCATTGGCATTTAGTCATTTGATCAAGAGATGTTGGTCAAGCAATCCTAATAAACGACCACATTTTACTGAGATAGTTTCAATTTTGGAGAGATATACTGATTCACTTGAGCAGGATCCAGATTTTTTCTCTACCTACAAACCAAGTTCAAGTGGTGTACTTGTTAAATTGTTGCCAAAATGTAATGTTGATAATAAGTTCACTTCTTGAAAGGCATAGGAATATGTTTTCAATGATCTGACAATAATTGTATTATATCAATCTTAAGAAGGACTAGTGTGGTGCTATTTGTATTAACTTATGGCTTACAGAGCCTTATTAATTAGAAGAAAGTTATATTTCTTGACTAAAAAACTACATCTGTTTTGAGGAATCAATAGAAGCAGTGTTTAGTTTAGCGTACGATAACGTCTATATCTTTACAAAGCGAGCATTATATCACAAAAAGACGGTTTGGCCGAGTGGTCTAAGGCGCCAGATTTAGGCTCTGGTCCGAAAGGGCGTGGGTTCAAATCCCACAGCCGTCAATTTTTTTACTTTTCAATATTTAAAAATCATCCTTTCCTCTCCTGGCTGCGTGCTTTGCGCATAGTTTTTTGTTTTTTGGTTACCATAGGATAGCTTGTTTTTTTGAATCATTTCCATTCTTGGATAGTTGGATTTGCTATAAAAATTTTGTTTCTTCAAAAAATGGTGACGTTAGAGCTTTTATAATGAATATATTAATAAAAAATGGGTTACATAAAAATAAGAACAAAGATATTTACTTGTCAAAAAACAGCTGTAGTAGCAAAAAAATTAATAAAGTAGTTAATTGTAACAAGAAATTAATAATATTAGAAGTTGATTTTTTTTTAACAAAATATTAATAGTAAATTTTTTGGTAAATTACACTTTTTTTTACAACTTTATTATTAATAAAATTACAATAACTTATTTGCAAAGTGAGATGTTGTGGATGTATTCTCTCATATTTTTTTTACATAGATAAAATGACAAATTATTAAAATTTTACACACATAAAATGGAGGGATTGAGGTTTAAATCATGATCATGGATGTCCGACTTAACAATTTCAATATTTTTTATCTGTTGAACTAAGACTTCTGAATATCTTAAAAATAATTTTTTTTTTTTCATGTTGTACACTTGTATCATTAAGATTTTTTTTTGAAATGAATGAGATGAATGTAGTTGAACAATTTGAGAGAACACACTATATTTTTTTAGTTACATGAGACAACACACTATTATTATTAAATGACGATGTAAAACATATGTATCATACTCTCTATTCGTCTTGTGGAGAGACATAATTATTAATAATAATATAATTGTCGTTTAAAAAACGACAAGATACATTAATTATTATAAAAAGATGAAGTATTTTCTAAAAAAATTATGGGAAAGGTTTTAGAAAAATAAATAAAAAAGTGGAAATGCCGTGTGCCATTGGTTAGAGGAAGAAATCAAAAAGGAAAGGAGCGGGGACCGTTACATGTTGCGCGTAGTTGAGTTGGTTTGGGAACAAAGTTCCATTCCAACTCTACAAAACCAAATAAATTAAAACCTTTTATTATTTTTTATATAATTTCTTTAATTTTGTTTCAATTTAAATCCTTCTTCTTATTTTACATTTTCTTCTAATTCTTATCTCCTTCTTGGTTTGGTGTTCATTGTTGTTAAGGTATTTCTTCTTGTTTATTCACCTTGTTTCAATCCACATTGTCTTCTAATCCATGCATTCCAATCTCAATATCTTGCAAAATGGAACATTGATTTCATTACCTTTTGTTTATTTATTTTTGTTACATCCTTGATTATAGCTCATTGTCAAAATGGAACATTCATTGACAAAATGGAACATTCATATCATTGTCTAAAGTTATTGCAAAATAAAACTTTGATTTATTAATTCATCAATCAATGATTTAAAACTTTTGCAACAATTTATCTTATGTCATGTGCTTTTTTTTATTCCTTAATGTTTTGTAGATTCTTAACCATAATGTATATTTGTAGGTTCTTTGATTTTTGGAAAATCAAAGATGCCAGGTATTGTTACAATTGAAGGAAAGCAAATGAATGAGCTTGAGATCCCTTCTCCACCTAAGAACATCATAAATAAAATCAATTCACCAAAAATACCCTTGAGTCCACAAAGTGTCGAGAGGCGCGATATACGAAGTTCTCATTATCGATCACGCTCGAGTCAAAGCTTTGGATCTGAGAGTGATTGGTCTATAACTGATTCAGAATTGAGCTATCTTGGTGAAGAAAACATGAGGAATGTGGAGATAGTGAAAGAAGAAATGGAGAAAAAGATGGAGAAGGATTCAAGCAGTGAAAAATCATTGAAATCAAGAGCTAAGGGAAAAAGTTCTCGTACAAAACCTCCTATTGAAAAGAAGAATGACAAAAATCATTTGAAAAAACAAAATACAACACTTAATAGTCGCGCGACAAAACCTAAGAGTGGTTCTATTGCAAGATCAAGGTCACAAATTGGAGGTGAGAATTCCAAAGAATCATCACCATCTGATAATCCTGAGCTTGGACCATTTTTACTAAAACAAGCGAGGGACCTGATTTCGTTAGGAGAGAATCCACAGAAAGCGCTCGAATATTCCCTTCAAGCGATGAAATTGTTTGAGAAATATGCGAATGGAAAACCGAGTTTGGATTTGGTTATGTGTTTACATGTTACTGCATCAATATATTGCGGTTTGGGGGAATACAATGAGGCTATTCCACTTCTAGAGCGATCAATTGAGATTCCTATTGTCGAGGAAGGCCAGCAACATGCCATTGCTAAATTCGCTAGTCATATGCAGCTTGGAGACACTTATGCCATGCTAGGCCAGCTTGAGAACTCAATTATGTGTTACAATAAAGGTTTGGAAGTACAACGAAATGTTTTGGGTGCAACGGACCCAAGAGTTGGCGAAACTTGTAGATATGTGGCAGAAGCTAATTTTCAAGCAATGGAATTTGATGAGGCAGAGAGGTTGTGTCAAATAGCTCTTGATATTCACAGAGAAAATGGTTCACCTTCTACTCTTGAAGAGGCGGCGGATAGAAGGTTAATGGGACTTATATGCGAAACTAATGGAAATCATGAAGCAGCATTGGAACACCTTGTTTTTGCAAGTCTAGCAATGGTATCAAATGGCCAAGAGGTTGAAGTTGCGTCTGTTGATTGTAGCATCGGAGACACATTCTTATCATTGGCTCGATATGATGAAGCCATCTTAGCGTATAAAAAGGCGTTAGCAGTTTTCAAGACTCACAAAGGAGAGAATCATCCTGCGGTTGGATCAGTCTATGTACGCTTGGCTGAGTTGTATACTAGGACATGGAAAATAAAGGAATCAAAATCATATTGTGAAAATGCACTTAAAATATATGAAAATCCCATGTCTGGCGTGCCTTCTGACGAGATCGCTACTGGTTTTGTGAATGTTGCAGCTATTTATGAATCAATGAATGAGCTTGAACAAGCACTCAAGTTACTGCACAAGGCGCTCGAGATACATAACGATGCCCCTGGTCAGCAGAACACAATAGCAGGAATTGAAGCTCAAATGGGGGTAATATACTATGTGTTAGGAAACCAAACTGAATCTTATAATGCTTTCAAGAACGCCGTCTCAAAGCTTCGTGCCACGGGCGAAAAAAAATCGGCCTTCTTTGGTATTGTTCTTAATCAAATGGGCCTTTGTTGTGTGCAACTTTGTGAATTAAATGAGGCTGCAAAATTATTTGAAGAAGCCAAGATTGTTTTGGAACAAGAGTACGGTCCTTATCACCATGAAACTATTGGGGTATATAGCAATTTGGCTGGCGCATATGATGCACTTGGCAGGTATCCATTAACAGTCTCTAGTCTGTTTTCTTATGTTATATACCCTTGTTTGTTTGCAAATACTATTATTTCAACACTTGAGCATTTGCATTCATGTGAGAAATGATTATGTGTATGAATCACGGACACTCTTTGGATTAGACGTGTCTCAGTGCCAGATATGCGTCGTGTCCAACAGTGACACTTACACTTGCATTGAATTATATTATTTTCTCAAAATTTTATCTGTGTTGATGTGTCAGAATCCGTGTTGTGGTCAGTGTCTATGTTTAAATGTTTGTGCCTGTGCTTCATGTGAAAATTATTTTGTTCATGTACCATGATATTCTATTTTCAGGGTGAATGATGCAATTGATATTATGGAGTACATTGTTAATGTGAGGGAGGAAAAACTTGGAACAGCACATTTTGATGTTGTTGATGAGAAGAGAAGGTTGGATGAGTTGTTGAAGGAATCAGGTAGAGTTAGGAACAGAAAAACCAAATCACTTGAAATCCTTCTAGATGTTAATGATTTTTCCAATGAAGACTAAGTGAAACACTCTGTGCTTTAATGTAGCTCTAGAAAAGCTAGGTAAAAAGCATACCTGATAAATAATTGGTCATGATGTCAAGGTGGTAATTGAATGATTGGAGCTTAATGAATTATTTGTACTAAATTATGTTATATTATTTGTATATACATTGTAATTAACCACACATAGTAAAGTTTATGTTTTGGTTTAATATTTCTAATTGATTTGATAGAATATTGTCGGCTTAATTATTCTTTTGATACTTTAACTTATTTCTTTGTTTCATTTTAGTCTTGTAACTATTAAAAGTTTCATTTTGATTTTTTAGCGAAACCAAAAAAATAAGTTAAAGAACCAAAATGAAATTTTTAATAGTTACGAGACTAAAATGAAACAAAAAAGTAAATTAAGAAACCAAAATAGTAGTTACGCTAATGTTGTATAATTTTCATACTCTCGATTATAATATTGTCACATCACATATGTATATAATGATCTAACAATTATGATTATTTGACGTTGTCAAAACTATTTGCACTAATATTATATATGAATCAAATCCATTTTTTTGAAGAAGCTAAATCATTAGTTCACTCAAGTTGACACAAGAAGTAATCAAACTAAAGACCTTAAAAAGGAGCACACCCTTCAAATCCAAAATTAATACTATCAAACCAACTCAAATGGATTATGAATACATCTATTAAAAAAAGTATGTAAAATATTTTAAAAAAAAAATAGAATTGTTTGAAATTGATATTATGTTCAATTTTCATGGGATAAATTTGATTATATAATGGAAAAATCAAATAAAATAAAAATAGAAAAAATATGTGGAATAGGAAGAGAGAAAGATGTGATTAATTGTTTGGCGTATTTGGAAGATGATGTTCAGATGATGATGATGATATGCATATGCTTGGAGAAGGAGAAGTGCAAATAAAACCCAAACTCTCTCTCTCTCTCTCTAATTTCATCATCCCAATCACTCGCTAAGGAGTGTGAGTAACTAACTTCATGGCAACCCAATCTCCCACCGCCACCGATGAAAACCAAGGTACTATCAATTTCTACCTCCTTTTTTATTTTATTCATTTCTTTCACCTCTCTTTATTCTTATTATTAATTTCTCTCGTAATTCTTCATTTCGATCGCTGTAGAATCTTCAACTGCATCGCTACTCAAATCAGAGAGAGTATCTATCTTACCGATTCTACTTTCACTTTTCAATTACGCACGCCTTTTAGCTTTTTCGTCAATTTGTATAGTCCCTGTTTAGTTTAGTTCACACTCGATTCATTCATAATAATTTCCCAAACTTATTCATTTTTTTTAGCTTAATTTTTAGTTGATACTATCTATAAAAAGTTAACAACACTGAAATATTCAGCTACATCATTTTATGTATGGTGATTAACCATCACAATTTCGTATTGTTTCTCGATTTCTTCGATTCTTGGAGTTTCTCGGTTTCAATTTCTTGGAGTCCATCCCTAACCTTAGTTTAGAAGAATTATCACACAACTTTGTGATCCAGTAATCTGTTTTTGAGAAATGTAGAATATTTTGATATTTATGTGACTTGTAATCTGTTTTAATTTTTCCACAGCTTGTATGATTATTGATTTTCATGTTGTTTTGATTTGTTTAGCTTAGTCAAAAACATTGATCTTGATTGAATGCTATAAAAACTGATTGCATAGTCTATTTGATACTTTCCATCTTTTGTCAGCTGTTCAATTGGAAATGTACATGTCCTCTATCCTTTATATTCTTTCATTTACAATGGATAACTTCCATGTGCCTCCTATAAATTGATCTCCCATAATCGCATTATTTACTGTTGTTGCAGATTATTCATTCATGATATTCTATAATCCATAATTTAGGCTAATAATTATGTTTACCATTTTCAATTGTGGCTGATAAATGGGTTAATATTGTATGGTAATGTTATGTTATTTACACATACTTTATTTTCACAAGCCCTTTACAAAATCTAAGGTGGACTTATGTAGACTGTTCATAAGAAGCCTTGCAATGGGACCAAAGTATTAGGTGTCTATGAGAGGTTTATATATACTTAATGTTATTCTAACAAGGAAGCTACAATTTATTGTATCATGTATGAAGGATTTTACTGCGACTTTTTTAACCTATACAAGGATTATGTGGAAAAGAGAAAACCATATGATCAGGAGGATGGCTCTTAAAAAAGAGACCAGGAAGATATATCTTATAAATGAGTCTCTGATTGATTTTAGTGCCAAACCTCAACCGCTTTATCTTTAGTTATATACTTAATTACTTAAACAATATCATGACAAGGCTAATACCTTTTACTGAGGGGAACCGCTGCTATTGACTAACTTAATCAACAAAAATGCAATGGTAAATTATATTTCTCAACAGATTCCTTATTTTTCTTTTTTACACCGAAGATTCTGTTGCTGTCATCATTATACGGTACTGTTGTTGAATGTTTCCTTGATTGATTGATGGGATTTGCCAGCAAAATGTTGCAGATAAATCGCAAGTTATATTGTTTTGGGTATGATAAAATTGATTTGCTGATTCTCTTCTTTTTTTCAAATTAGGTGCTGAAGTTATCCAACCGACCAACGCGGTTCAGCAAAATGCCGGAGATGAGTCTGCTAAACCCAATTCAACTCCATCAGATTTTGTGAACTCCGAACCATTGCGGGAAGAACAAGTTCAGAATGCTATGAAATTTCTATCACACCCAAAAGTTAAAGGTTCACCCGTTATGTACAGGCGGTCATTTTTGGAGAAGAAGGGCCTTACGAAGGAAGAGATTGATGAAGCCTTTCGACGTGTGCCTGTAAGCCAGGGGTTTTTTATTGTAAAATAATTATCTTTTAGTGACTTTCGTGTATCTTAATCTTTTGTAATCCTTACTTTGATTAAATATATCAGGATTCAGCTCCAACTGTACAGACAGGTGGTGTAAATCAAGGTGAATCTTTTAATATTGTACTTTTCCTTTAGGTTTGGTTGAGTCAAACTGCTCGTGAAATCTCTATTAGATTAGTTTCATTAAAACTGGATGGATTCTTGCTTCAGTTGCATTTTAAACATGGCTGTTATAATGCTAACAGATGGGCAGTTGAAATCACCATCAAATATTCAGCAACAGCCCCAACAGCAAACTTTGCAGCCAGCTTTACCTGTTTCTACGGGTGTTAATACTTCATCAGGAATCTTATCACGAACCAGATTTCACTGGTCCCATGCCCTTATTCTAGTTGGCTTCTTGACTGCTTCAGGTGCTGGAACAGTTTTAATAATTAAGGTATTACCACCAACTGTTATGCATGATGCCATCTAAATGAGTATTATAATGGTTGAGTGCCTTTTGCAGTTTTTTATTGACATTTTAATCCTTTTTTGTACTTAATATTTTGCTGCACGTACAAGTTTTATCACATTTTTTTTGTCCTTCTGAACATTAAGCATGCTCCATGTTTTAGAAATCCCTTCTTCCTCGGATAAAGTCTTGGATACGCAAGGTTGTTTTAGACGAAGACGATGAACAAATAAAAAAAACCAACAACAAACCAACTTTGGCTGAAGAAACTGCTCAAGCTGCAAAATCAGCAGCAGCTGCAGCTGCAGATGTGGCAAAAGCAAGCCAAGAAATGCTGGCTTCAAAGGGTGAAGGTGGGTTTAATGGAACTTTAATTTGCATGGTATAAAATTTCTTTATGTTATTTTGATACCCCTACTCTTGCTGGACATATTTTATTCTGAGAAATTACTTCAATTATTGGCTTATTGCAACATCTGGTTTATACTTTGCAGAGAGGAAATACTTTGTGGAAGTTGTGAGTCTTTTAGATAAGCAAATACAGGAAATGAAGTTAATGACAACTGCAATAAGAAGATTAGAAGGTAATTAGGCTCTGTCAATTAATATAACTGGCTAACATGAGAAGTTTCCAATGCTTTGAATATTGTATTCGGATTTTCATTTATGACTTGCCCATAGAGCTTGTGTATTTCTTAGGAAAGCATTTGGTTGTGTAATTGGGGAACTTGTTATTTATAACCCCTTAAGATTGCACAACATGGTGACCAAGAGCTTTGACAAATTTTGTCTGTTTTTAATACTGTAAACAGATTTCTAGCTTCATGGCTTTAGAAGTAAACTTGTTTATTCCCTCAATTTGATTTCATACAACTGTTTTAAGCTTCGTGATAAATTTTGCTTCCGTCGTGTCAGAAATTATTGTGTGCTTATGCTGGAGATTTGTTAGTTAGAATTTTGAAGTTCTTGTTGAATATCTGTTTCTGCCAAATTATGGAACAAAATGTACCTTATGATATCTCCTTCTCAGGGCAAGAAGATCTCCGAGTTAGTCAAACAAGTTCGAAGGTCAGATATAAATGAGTTCAAAGGGGACCGTCTCATCCTCTTTTATGAATTTTTTTGCACACCTTTTCTGATCCTGATTTGAGTTGTCTTATGTTTTAACTTTTGATAGCCATATTTTATTTCAAATATTTGCAGCAAGTGGTTGCAAATGGCAAGGCGGACTATGACATGCGTTCAGGTTGTAATATTGATTATTAGATCTTAGCTAAATTAGTCTTATTCTCTGAATTATGTTGCCTATAATTAGAATGTTGTATGCAGTGAGATCGTTATCCCCACCTGCATCTGTTGAACCATCAGGTCCTCCTCATCCAAAGTCATATATGGAGGTAGTATATTTAATTGCTTGTATAGTTATTTGTTTTCACCCTTTCCTTTCCTTTTACTTTTATGTCATATCTAAATGCTTGCCATTTCAGCGTCGTCGTCATGTCTTGTAGATCACTTCTAATATAATCGAAATATAAAATTTTGGCATGAATTACCTTGGGGTATGACTGTGGATTATAACTTTCTGCTTTAGCTATTGTATTTCTTAGTTTTGCTTCTGAAAATACCCAAGTCGGGAGGGAGTGCATAATTGGGATTTTTAACTAGATGAAACAGCGTCTTAAGTCTATTGTGCCTTTTTTTACAATCATGAGTATCAGTTACATTACATAATTGATGCCCAAATTACTTTATTTGCTTCACATGTTAGCTGATATAAGTATTGAAGAGTATTTGCTACCAGTGACATTCTCCATTTTGTCTATTTTTATTAAGAAATAATTTCACTTAATCAATCTTTCATGAGAATGGTCCCTTCGATTCATGGTAATGAACATTTTTGGTCTGATTTTATTTTGTTCTGTTTTCTAGGATATTTCATATTCCTCTGAGTTGTACGTTCTATTTTCTGTATCTAATTCTTGAAACAATTAGCCAAATCCTTTTCAAGGACATATTATATTTATAATTATAAACATGATTAAGATTAGCTATTCCGTTTAGGTTGCAATCGAACTATCTAAGGGTCTGCTTCTCCCTCAAACAAGTTTTGAGTGAAGCCTCGAAATTATTATTTCCTTTGTTGTCAGTAAACTTTCAACAACATTCTAGTGGTACGGGCACAACAACATTCAACGCCTTTTTCCACTAGGCGGAGTTGATTATATTGATTAAACAACGCCACAATATCCATTCATATTTAATTATTATTCGTGACATGGTTTCAAACATTGATTCTGGTGGGAATAATTAAGTCTGCTGAATAATTGAATCCATTCTCTCCTGTGGTCTGAATTAGAGATGCATTTTTTTGCTTTGCCCATTCAGATGGGATGAAGTCGAACAGTATGGACGAAAAGACGGGTTGCATATGCTTTAAAAAAGTGATAAAGTTGGAGGTCATAGAAGGACTATCACTACCCTTACTACAGATAAAAAAACCAAAGCGAAGTTTTAACGCTTGGGATAGCTGATGTTATGAGATTGAAGAGGGAATGATTTTGGTATCACCCCTTAGTGAGAAGAGTTAGGCAATAATTGAATTTGAGCCATTTTGAATGGGCGGGGATTTCTCTGTGCATCATCAGAACTCACCAATCCCCATCTCTACCTAAGTTGAGGGACTATATATACATATATGAATTCTGTAGTAATTAATGAGTGTATATTATTTTCATATTTGATGGAATGGACAGTGTATTCATCTTCGGTAATGCGTATTAATATTTAGTTTGACTTTAACAATTATTTTTTGCAGATAATGGCCATGGTCCAAAGAGGGGAGAAGCCTTCTAATATCAGAGTAAACATTTTAATCTTGATAAACTTAATTGCATGTTAAAACCATAAACCTCATCTGGGGCACCATTAATCTATAATTATAAAATTCATTAAAAAATAAGTAATTAAAGTTTGATATGTGAGGAATGGTGTCACTGAGAAGTCAAAGATTATGGTTTGCAAATAAAATTGTTCTTCTCTTTTTGGTTTACCAATTTTATGTGGCATGTTACTTTTATAAAACATTGGGTTTCAATGCAGGAGATCAATGATTTACCCCCCAACCCTAGTCAACAGCCGTCAGATCCTCGCATATTGCCTAGATCCAAGGTTTATTAGTTCTTTGCCTTTCCTAAGTAGTTTGGATTTATGTAGTTTTTATTTAACTAATATAAATACGATTTTGAAACTTTATTTTGATTTTTTTATAAAAAAACTTTATTTTGGTTCATCTTTGAGGATTTTCTGTCAATACTCCTACGATGGTTACTAGAAATTTACGGTTCTGATCGCTGACCACCATTTTGAAAAATATAACTATGCAACTTTTGAAATTTGAAACATTAATATATGCATAAATCGTCTTTTCTCAGTGCATCGGTGTTATTATTTCACATGAACCTGATTGTTAATTTCAACTTCTCTTGGACAGCCTTGGGAGATAGGGCAGGTTCAAAACACGTCTAGCCAAGTGTTTCAGTCTCAAGTAAATGGTGAAGAATCATACGTCAAGGTCCAAGATACCACTCAATCAAATGGGGATGACCCAATGCCCTGGTGGCAGAAGAAAAATGTCAGAATCAGGGAGATTGATGAAGTTGAGTATAATGTAGCACCTAATGGTACTGCATCCACTCAGCAGCCGCTACAACGTGTGTGGGTTCCTCCTCAACCTCCGCCGATAGCTATGGCGGGGGCTGCAGAAGCAATCAGGCGTCCTAAACAGGCTGCCCAAAAGGAACAGGTGCCAGATAATCAGTTAGTATCTCAATCTTCAGACATCTCGAATGGGGCGCATGAGATCCCAATACCGTCGGAATCTGAAGGTGCTGTAGAG
This sequence comes from Trifolium dubium, assembly GCA_951804385.1. NCBI lineage: Eukaryota > Viridiplantae > Streptophyta > Magnoliopsida > Fabales > Fabaceae > Trifolium > Trifolium dubium. The sequence continues at coordinate 50,924,944 of OX638063.1, read as the reverse complement.
GGAAGCAATGGTAGCTCTGGTGAGATACAAGTCATACAAGAAGACCACGACACCATAGCTGAAAACTGAAAAGTAATTAATGAAGGTGAATTCTATCATAAAAAACATGAAGATGGAAATAGAGCTTTAGAAGTAGTTCCAAATTCTGGATAAACTGGACACAATCTTTGTTCCATAAACTGGACATCAATACAAGATGCAAATGCGGGTGTCTTTATAATGAAAGAATATGGTACTAGAAGTATACACTGTTACAGGTTTCGTATGTTATGTTTTTACAATTATCAGTAGCAGCTGCAAAATACCCATATGGAATGTGATGATATTATCATGTACTCTTATATTTCAAAAATCTTTAGAATATCTTATGCACATCAAAATCAGGAACTAGGATCAAGAATTTCTTAATTTTGTTAAATCCATAACCGAAGTGAGAACGAATGCTAAATTCGTATCTGATTTTGAAGTGTACTCAATAAAATGATGTACTATTTGACAGGAGTTTTAGATTGTTGTATTTTTCACTACTCTGCAAATTTGGTGGGTGAACTCAGTCATGTCATGTGTACCCCTAATTTGGTGGTGGCACACATAAATGGTTCCTAAAACTATTCCATTGTGTTTCATGGTTGTCTGGTTTAATTTAGAAACAGAAAACACCTAAATGTTATTTACTTACTTTTATTACTAAACCTTACAATCTAAAAGATACAAAAGTTACTATATAGATAATGTAAATCCATTTTGCCTTGTATTTACAATTAGTAAATCACAATTAGGCCATCAAACCTTAAATTGTACTAGTATCTATCTTTTTTTTAAGAATTAATGGTCTCTATCTTCTTTCTTTTTAATGGAGAATAAATCGTATGTATCTCCACTTGTATAGTATATGGTCATATTCAAAAACATAGGCATATACTCTATCACGATCACAAATAAACGAAAACAAAGAAAATTATAGAAAACAAATGGCATCTTATAACATCTGTATTTTCACAATTTTGCATTCGCCTAACGCCAAATTGGGAACATCAGGCATCTTATTAACATATTTAATAGTAGTACTTTTTGTTTTGACTAGAAAATGCACAAGATGTAATAATGGATAAAATTATTGAAATATCATACAAAAACATGTTTATAGACCAACAACAATTGATCTAGATACCGTCAAAAAAAAAACAATTGATCTAGATAATAAGAGATTTGGTCTCTTTAAGCAAATGGTCATGAGTTATCATAAAGATTTTGTATCAATAAATAACATAATAATCTAAAATAGAAAGTGTGTTTGCAGATTAAGAAAAGTACTTCAATTGTATTTTACACAAATATATCAAGTTTGAGCTGATATATTTAACACTTAAATTTTGACTTAAGCTGAAATATAACAAAATTATTCAAATTGAGTATAAATTAAACATCAACTATTTGAGCTCCATTAGAACATCATATGCACCACTCTCACGCATTTTAATATATACTAATAATGATCCATTAATTCAGATTAGTCACATGACTGATTCGAGATTTAACATGCTGGACTAGCGTTTGTCAAAAAAACAAACTTTGGACTAGCCGCCTGTCTTAATTCTTTGAATTTGACTCTCAATATAAGTACTTCTTTGATTATCTATGAGCAAACTGATTTCGAATTATTATAAAGAGGTTAATTATTTATGAATTAAGCCTCTTTTAAAAACATTCAAGATGTTGTGTCAAAAAATAATAATAATTTAAGAATCAATATGAGCATAAGCTTGTGTTGGAGAGATTGGGGAAGTGTAAAGAGGAACAACGGGTCAATGTTTTAGGACTACAAAAGAGGGAGACGTCACATCTTTCCCCAAAACTTTAAGGTATAAGGTTAATGTCAATGGGTCATCTCTTTTATAAATCTAATATTCTTATCATTCATAATCGATGTGAGACTTAATCACTCACACTTAAAATTAAAAATTAAAAATGTATTTACAATTTCAATACACTTTTACATATTAGGGAACAAAATGGCTATTTGTTAAATAGAAATATAAACATAATCATTTTTTTATTACCAAAAAAAAAAAAACTATTTGTTGAGTGAAAATTCTTAATTTGAATCGTCAAGAAATCGTAATTCAACAAATATAAAATGCTGAAATTGTTAAATTTCATATATTTAAAACAGAATTCAATCTCTAATTCCTCAACTTTGTTTTTAGGAGTAAAAAAAAAATCTTAATTTGAGTCTCACATCAAAGTGTATGTATGTATGACTAAAGTAATCAAACAAAGTATTTAGTTTGATAAAGTTGAAACTAGAAAAAGAGAATATAGGAGATGAGAGCCAAATATGATTCCACAAGTTGAACACTCGTCCCATCTCTATTTCGTCCTCTTCATTCTTTTCCATTTTGAATATTTATTTATTATTACCCACTTTCCATTTCCCTTTCTTTCAGATAATATAGAGTATATATAAAAATCAATTACAGTAATTGTTATTAACAATAAATAATACTCTTAATCCCCGAACAAAAGATGCTATCTGAAACCACATGCATCCTCCACTGTAATCTTGTCACATGTCTCTCTCTTATGATAATACTATTAAACTAAACTAACTAAGCCATTTTTTGTCACCATATACTTTCTCCCAAACCATTCTTCTTTGTTACATAAAAATTAATCTTCTTCAAACACACTCAACTTAGCTACATAAACATTAATCTTGTTGTTTTTGTTGTTGTCAAGAATTGTCATGGCTTTCAATTTATCTTCTCCAGCTGAAATCAAATCCGTTTTTTTCACTGATTCTCTCAAGTCTAATCGCTTCACACCTAAATTCCCAGGTTTGTTTCTTCTCTTGTTATGTGCTATATTGATGATGCTGCTGTTTTATGTACTATCATGTTTTGTTTTGTTTTGTTTTCTGAAAGAAAAACAAAAAACTATGATTTTTTATTTTGTTGATTATGTTGTGTTTTAGTGTCTTAATAATTTGATTATCAGGTGGTGTTGCTTTGAAAAGGAAAGAAAATGGAACAACATATAGAAGAAGAGTTTATTGCTCAGTGCAATCATCAGCACCACCACCAGCTTGGCCAGGACGAGCAATTCCAGAACTAGCTAACAAGACTTGGGATGGTCCAAAACCCATTTCCATTGTGGGTTCTACTGGTTCAATTGGAACTCAGGTACTGTTTTTCAGGACCCTATTATCAAAATTCAAAATTGATTAGCTGTTAGAAATTGTTTGTGTTTTTAGTACTTCATTACTCTATTATATGAATGTTTCAAATTCATTTATGAATTGTTTTTTTTTTGATGTGGTGATTGAATAGATGACTAGAAAGGTGTTGAATGTTGATTGTTTAAGCTTGGATTGCTTAATTTGAATTTCGGTTGTCTATTATAATTTGATGTTTCTTTGATTTAGTGTATCATTTTGATTTTTCCCTTGTATGTTTTTGTAGACACTAGATATTGTTGCGGAGAATCCAGATAAGTTTAGAGTTGTCGCTCTTGCAGCTGGTTCAAACATTACTCTTCTTGTAGATCAGGTAAATACTTTGCTTCAACCATGTATTGGAACTTTGGATTGGTTTGTTTCGTTAGCTGTAATGAAAATCATCTTCCGTTTTCAAAAAACTCGGGTTCATTCTTGAGCTTTTATGATAGGTTTCATAAAAAAAAGTTCTTGTAAAACTTTTGTTGAGAAATCTTAAGAGACTAAACAAGTTTTAGATCTAAATTAATTAGTATGGTTTTAGGTTCAGTCAATGTATCTCATACTTTCAATATACTGTCAATTATGGGGGTAAAAATATTAATCTCTTGGTATTTATGTTGCACAGGTTAAAAGATTTAAGCCGCAACTTGTTGCTGTTAGAAACGAGTCTCTAATTGCTGAGCTTGAAGAGGCTTTGAAAGACGTTGAACAAAAACCTGAGATCATCCCTGGAGAGCAAGGAATCATTGAGGTGGACATCTGTTTTGTTAATGTGATGCAATTTGATTTAGAATGCCAATATTGTTTTTCTTAAGCGGTTGCTTATACATTCTCAGGTTGCACGTCACCCAGATGCAGTCACTGTAGTCACGGGAATAGTAGGCTGTGCAGGACTAAAGGTAACCTCTTTTCCCTTTTTTCGGCTCTTTTTTGCAACTTTTCTATTTGCTATGATACGAAAAAGTTCTTTCGTGTGCATGCATCTATACACTTTTTAAAATTAATTTCATTAATCACATCCGACAATTGAACTTTAAGGACATTGTTGTTCTTGTTGCTATTATATTACTTGCTTGTAAAACAAATGTTATTTAGACAAGGAGGATAAAATAAAAGATATAGAAAGAAGAATATCATTAGTTTATATTGAAATACCAACGATAACAACCAAGTCTTATCTTCCTACGTGTAAAATTGCGAGGTGTTATTTTTATGTAAGGGCGTTGATTGTTTGAAAGTAGAATGATCCCTGAGTAAATCAACAGTTGAGAATAATCAAATTAATAGTTGAAATATACACCATTGGTCATTGAATGATGAAATTACACCCAAGACCCCTGAATGTGCCTTTTTTCAGTAAATTACACGTCTGAGGACTAATTTGACAGTTAATTTTGGGGATCAAGGATGCAATTTTCATGATTTCGTCTTTATGTTTGTGTACTATTATGACTGATAGGGTATCTTTGAAGGATTTTTTTTATTATTTATTTATTTATTGGTGACAAAAACCATACCAAAATTAATCAGTGATAAAAGACACAGCTAAGATGGTATTAGTGTATTATCATTATCACACAATAGACATTAGATTGCTGAAATTTCTCTCTTTGTTTCATTAGCCAACAGTTGCGGCCATAGAAGCTGGAAAAGACATAGCTTTGGCCAATAAAGAAACACTGATTGCTGGAGGTCCTTTTGTCCTTCCTCTTGCTCGGAAGCATAACGTGAAAATACTTCCTGCTGATTCCGAACATTCTGCCATTTTTCAGGTACAAAAGCACATACTGTATTAAAAAAGTTGGTTGTGCAACGAGAGTAATAAACTGTAGATATACAAGTTTATTGATTTACCATATTATTCTAAGGCCTCTACAACATTTTTAATGAACTCAAGCAATTATTTTATCATGTACTCACTTATTACGCTAAAACATAAAATATTCTTCATTTCAGTGTATCCAGGGGTTGCCAGAGGGTGCACTTAGGAGAGTTATTCTAACTGCATCGGGAGGTTCTTTTAGGTACGTAAATAAACTTGAATGACTGTGCTTGTTTCGCATGAACAATTTTTTTCGTTTTATGTTAGACACATTTATCTTTTATGAAATGAAAGGAATTCTAATGAGAATGTATGACACTCTAAACTTTCCTATGTATGTTTTAATTTTCTCTAAACTTTCTTACTTATGTCTGAATTTTGCTTGCTTCCAACTTAACATATCATGATAGAGACCCATTGATATCGGAAAACCTTGAATTTCCCTTTCTTAGTTCTGTTTCTAGACCATACATGATCAAAATGATGATAAGTATCATTCACTTCATGATTAATAGGGACTGGCCTGTTGAGAAACTGAAAGATGTTAAAGTTGCTGATGCATTAAAACATCCCAACTGGAGTATGGGGAAAAAGATAACTGTCGACTCTGCTACACTTTTTAACAAGGTTTGTTTGTTTGTTTCTTATGATATCTGTATGATTATGTCGTTTAAATTTACCGACTATAAAGTAAATTTGTTCTACTTCTTTGTAGGGTCTAGAAGTGATTGAAGCACATTACTTATTCGGAGCTGATTATGATGATATTGATATTGTCATTCATCCACAATCAATCGTACATTCAATGATTGAAACACAGGTTTATACCTCATACTATGTTTTGTTTGCTGCCACCTTTGGGTAATTATTAAATGTTGTTAAGTATTTATCTAATACTAAATTATTTTTCTTTATAGGATTCATCTGTTCTTGCACAATTGGGGTGGCCTGATATGCGTTTGCCAATCCTTTATACGTTATCATGGCCTGACAGAGTTTATTGTTCTGAAATCACTTGGCCTCGGCTTGATCTTTGCAAGTACGATTATTTTTTCTATAATTTCATTTTCTTAGTTCATACTGAAGAAAATATACGGATCCACCTAGTCACAGTTTTAAAAGTTCGAAAATTTATTGTTTGACAGAACCATATTTGAAATGTGATTATGTAGGCTTGGTTCACTTACTTTTAAAGCTCCTGACAACATTAAGTATCCATCAATGAATCTTGCCTATGCTGCTGGACGCTCTGGAGGCACCATGACAGGAGTCCTTAGTGCAGCAAATGAGAAAGCTGTAGAAATGTTTATCGATGAAAAGTAAGATTATAATTTTGTTATCAGTACTTATTACCACTTACAATCTTAGAAGATTTCAAGCAAAATATGAACGTTAGGAATTGTTTCATGTTCTAATTCTGTCTAAAGGGTTCGGTCCACAGCTCCTTTTTGAAAGTGTCCATGCTTCATATCATTTAGGCTACCATGTGTCTTCATGTCGATGTAAATCACTGAATTATCATTTAATTGACTATTTTTCTATTTCCAGGATTAGCTATTTAGATATTTTCAAGGTTGTGGAGCTAACATGTCAGAAGCATCAAGATGAATTGTTGACCTCGCCTTCCCTTGAAGAAATTATTCACTATGACTTGTGGGCACGAAAATATGCTGCTAGTTTGCAAAGCTCTTCGAGCTTCACTCCTGTTCTAGCATGAGACAGGTTTGAGAATTGGTGGCTGTGCCGTGGCCCGTTTTCTACCAGCAGCTAGTGTTAGCATATTTCTCTGTAATTTATTTCGGCATTGAACAATTGTATACAATGTAGCATGATGCATTCCTCAGATTTTGAAAGAGAAAAAGGTTATTATTAATGGAATGCTTATCTTACAATACAATTTAATTGATCTTATAATTCTGTCATAATTTCATGATACCTTACTCTTAGTATCATATTTAGGGAATGGATAATCTTCATTTTTCACTCTCTCAATTTCTTTCATTACTATAGTGTTGATAACATAAACATGAGTGTGACAATAAATGTAGATTAAATAGTATTCTATTATTCTCTAAACAGCTCAAATCACTCCAAAAGTTTCATAATTGAAAGAAGAAATGGAGAGGATTCATTTCCCAGATTTATTAGAGAATTCAAATTATTTATCTTTTGAGTGCATGTTTGTTCTTCTCATGGTGGCAGGGAGTACAGTTAGATGAAACTTAATTTCTAGTTTTGTAAAACTGAGGTGTAAACAACATTAGGACACACCTGGCTGTGGATTCAAATACATTTGATTTAGAGTTCTGATTATATTACATACATTATTTCTCCTTCAATGTAACTACTATAGATATGACTGTTTTGTTTGTATGAAGATGGGGATATTATTGACCGGAGAACCATATGATATGAAGTATTCAAAAAGCTAGCACTGTGTGTGTATAGGTCTTTCAATTTCAATGTCTTGTTCAACTCCAAAAGCCTATTTCTCTGGGATAGCCAAGAAAATATCCACAAAAGACAAGAAACGAAGACCACGTCCTTCTTCACCAAAAGATATATATATATAGGGATGCTAACTACGACCCACATGGGGGGGCAGAGAAGGTGTGTGTGTGTGGGGGGGGGGGGGGCGGGTTTGGAGAAATTCATGCAAGTCATACTTGCTAACGTTGGCTTGCATGGGTCGTAGTTAGCATTTCCCATATATATATATATGGGATTGCTAACTTTGACCCCATGTGGGTCAAAGTTAGCAAGTATGACTCAAATAAATTTCTCCTCGCGCGCCCCAATTGCTCACCACACCCCCTAGCGCGTGCCCCCCACTCCCTTGTATTTTTTACATGGCTCATACTTGCTAACTTCGACCCACATGGTCAAAGTTAACAGCCCCATATATATATATATATATATATATATATATATATATATATATATTTTCCCACATACACTATATTCTTATTATAAAATCTACTTTTGTTATTTATTTTTTAGTTTTGCAAAAATTTGGATCCTCTTCCACAAAATAATTCTTAATCCTTTTAAGACATTTTATGTCTATCAGTCTCTCCTAAACCCTAATTACTTCTTCATTTTCCCCATCTTTTATCTCCTCTCACTTAATAGAGTCTGCCGCTAGGCCTCTTACAAACCTGTACATTGTCACAATTTATTTAACCATTATAATCTTCCAAATTTATATTTATAGAAATTTATCTCCCATTCAACACCTCAATTGAGTTGTTTATCTTGACACTTGGGATAAAATTAGAAGGACCGACAAAAGCCATAGTGCCCCCTAAATCTTTTGAAAAATCAGTTTAATTATACTCTTAGTTTAACTAATTTATTAAATTCTCGAAAATTATCTCCTTTTTTAAATCATGTTTCCCCATCCCGTATTAAATTGAGAAGCAAGACACACGAGTTTAGTAAATTATTTATTACAAATTGGAATGAATGAAACAACATTTTACACATTCCATCAACTCCCATGGTCTATGCCATAGCACCTTCACCATGGTGTAGATTAATCAACATCTCCAACAAAGTTTTTGAAGTAACATTGGAATGTGAATTAATTAGTTTTGTCTTTCCGCTAGGAAAAACAAATGCATTTCTGATCTTGGTGAGTTTTCAAAGAATGAATGTGAGTTTTGTGAGGTGTGATTTTTTGTGAGGAGTGATTGTGAGAACTTAAGAATTGTGAAGAATAATTGTTGGTTTTTGGTGAATGTGGAGTTTTATAGAGGTTAAGGATGTTTAGCGGTTAGTTTTGGTTAGGTTTGGAGTTAGTTTCGGAGGTTTGGAGTTAGTTTTGGTTAGTTAGAAGAATGGTCTTTTTAGAAAGTAGCGAAAAAAGTCCACTTATAACATGTCTTGGCCGTTTGCAACAAGTCCATGAAGCGATGGATAAACAAAGTAAAGCACACTAGGCAACTCATGCCTATATAAATTTAATGAAGAATAAGTTCTTAACTACTATATCTATTATGATACTCTGCAGGACCATTCTTCAAATGAGAAAATGCAAGAAGGTGATTTGCAACGTCAGGTTCAAGATTGGAATTGGAAGATGAGTGGCTTTTCCTTCAATATATTAGCATTTGTAATTAGGAAAGAAATGTGTAAATGTAAAGTTAACGTAAACTTGTGTACTTTATTTGTATAAATGTAATTTGAATTTGGAAATTGAATTATAAGTGTTTTTTTATGATTGTAAAAATGAGAAAGTATAAAATTGAGAAAGAGTTGTCAAAAAAAAAAAATTGAGAAAGAAAATAAATATGGCAGAAAAATAAAAGAGGCAAAATTGAAATATGACAGTTTTTTTTTTTTGATAAAGTGGAATATGACAAGTTGATTGATCGTTACTCAAAATTATCAAAATATTCTACGATGATTGACGATATTATTCAAAATTGAATATTCGTGACATTTCTCATATTTACGAATATAAGATGGTTATTTGATTGATGTAGATTTAATGAGTTATATATTTATTTTATATTTAAATTAAAATAATTTGTGCGAGTAAAAAAAAAATGATTATCAACATAGTGTTAGGAGAGTTGATGAAAGTCTCTCCCTTGGGTTCAATTTCTGAAGTTGCTCATATTAAAAGCATACCAACCCTATTTAAAAAATTGATATGTATGTATAAATTATGTGAATATACTTAGACTCCTACGAAATAAACTAAAATATATTTTAATTAAAATCAAGTTTTAAAAGTGATTTGTTATAAGATAAAAGGAAATGACCATTATCATGTATTGTATGTTATTATATGTGGTATCATATAATTAAAAATATATTTATGAGCACCATAAAGTCTTATATAAAATAATTATTTTTGAAACTTATAATAAAAATAATTTTTATACTACCCATTTTAAAATATTATTATATATTATTATATATTTGTATTCATTACTATGAAGAGTCAAGTCTCTATAAAGGATAGAGCGAAAGAAAATCAAACATTTAAATTAAGATGATAGATTTTTATTTGTTTTTCATGCCTTACTTGCTTTCGTATCGGTAGTTAAACATGTTTCATTGTTAAAGTGCCGGCATGAGTTTGACATTACAAATCAAACACGAAATATAATCAAATGAAAGAAATCTTATCTATTTTAGTAAAAACACATTGTACAACACAGTGACAGAGTAACATACATTGTACAACACAATATATATTAAGCCAGAGATAAATGAATCAAAAAAAATGAGAGAGGTAAATATTATTGACGATAGATTAGAGAAGTGGTACTGTTAGGGGTGGCAAAACAGACCGAGCCCGCCGGGCTGGTCCATTTAACCCGCCATTTTTGGCGGGCTGGGCTAAGGTTTTCGGACCGCCACCTTAAGTTGGCCCGCACCGTTTAGCCCGCTCAAAAAATGGGCTGGGGCGGGGCGGGGGCGGGCATGCCCGCGGGCATTTGATGTTTTTTTACAATTTTTTTCTATTGAGGAGTCCACCCTAAATACTCAAACCACTATTTTTTTCCCCTTAATTTATAAAAATATGTACAGTACGATGATCTCATATTTTATTTTGATGTTTTAGTTGCACAGTAAATATATGCACCCTAAGTGGTTATCAGTTATTGGTGTTGTACTTAAGTTGTTTTGTTTATTTTGAAGATTATAACATTGACATTTTCATATTATGCGATGTTAAAAACTCTGTTGTCGATCTCCCCCGCGCCGGCCGTTATCTCCCCGTTCCGCGCCAAAATCGAGAACGCCGCGTCAGGGTGGTGCCGTTACCCGTGTTAGGGTGGCGCCCCCGCTACGGCCGCGTTCTCCCCCGCGCCGCGCCAATTTTTGGGTTGACCGCGCCGCGCTGAATTCCGAGATTGACAATAGAGTATCTATAAGCTCATTTGATAGATATTTTGCTCAAGACTTATGCCTTTTATTGGTATTTGGAATTTGGAATGCTATTATGTATTTTGATTTGATAAAATTTGAGTTTTTGTTTTGGGTATTTGGTAGTACTACCTCCATCCCTAAATATAAGACCCTGTTTAACCACTGTACATACGCCAATGCATAATTTTGATCACTAATATATTTAGTTATGTAATAGTAAAAATTATAAAAACTTGATATTTTGAAATTACTCATCAAAACAAATCAAACAAGATGTTATATGCTAATATTTACATTTATGTATTATTAAAAAAATACAGTCAAAACATGATAAATTAATAGTGCAATTTTGTCAAACGGGGTCTTATAAAAAGGGACGGATGTAGTATTAAATGTTTATTTTTTAGTGTCCGCGCCACAAGAATATCCCCCGCGCTAAGCCCCGCGCCCGCGCCGCGCCAGTTTTTGGGTTGACCGAGCCGCGCTGAATTCCGAGATTGACAACAGAGGTTAAAAAATACTTTTTTGGCTGCATCCTTGATATGACTAATGATTTATAATTTTGTACTAAATAAAATTGTAAAAAAAAAAAGAAAAAGTTTAGCGGGCTGGCCCGTTAGCCCGCCGATAAATGAGGCGGGCTTGAGTTTTAAACTCGCATCCCTAAGTATGCCCGCCCCGCCCCGCCCCATTTATAGGCGGCCTTAAACGGGGCGGGCCGCCCGTTTTGCCACCCCTAGGTACTGTGCAGATTTGGAATGGTGAGTCATTCATTACTCACATTTGTCTTAAGCATGTGATAAAACTATGTGATTAGAGAAAGAAAGGTTGTACAAAAATATTTAGGCAACATAAATATTTTACCAGTATGAACAGAGAGATTGAATAAAAAAATTGAGTAAATATGATCAAACTTAAGAGGCAAATATATGTTAATATATACTTTTTTATTAAATACAATATATGTTACGATATATTTTTGAATAAAATGAGCGAATAATATAAAATAAATGGAGTTGAATTGAATGAGTAATATAACGGTAGAAGAAGGATAAGAAAATGTTAGAATAAGAATGAGATTATATGTATATATAGTAGTAGTAGTAATGCAATGTAAAGAGTGACACATATAAATTTAAACGACGTGGCACAAATTGTATCACATGACAAAAATTTGATGACATGTCGATAAAATGATTTGAAGCTTTAATTTAATAATATAATAAATAGATTAGTGAATATGAGATTAAAATAAACACAATCAACCCATTGATCTTACTTTAGAACGAAGTTAAAAGGAGGACCAACAAATTCCTCATATTATCAACAAAAAAAAAAATTGGCTTTCATCCTCTAGTTCTTATGGTAAAGAGCTCTAGTAGTCTAAAGTTCGGGCCAATTCTACTCAAGAGGTTTCAGTCTCCTCCTAAACACAATTGCAGAAGATCGAACTATGGTCTTCACTATCAAATTCAATATTACTCATCACTGTGATATCTTATCTAACTATTTTATTAAACTCGCCATAAAATATATTACTATTTTTAAAATCAAATTTAGATATTTATATTTACATTTGTTGCAATTTTGTATCACAAGACATGTTTTCACTTAAACCAATGTACTCTCTCCGTCTCAATATATAAGTTCTTTGATTTATTTTACGCATATTAAGAAAAGTTGGTAATGTAATTATTACGTCTAGTTTATGTGTAAATTTTACTAAATTGTCATTTGTTTATATGTGTAGAAATTAAGTTTTTTGTATTTTAACGCAAGTTAGTAGTAATAGCTAGAGGTATATATAAGAAAAAAAATGTAATAAAAACATCTAGTAATTTACAAATAAACTTATATTTTGAGATTAAACTTTTTTTAAAAGAATATTTATAATTTAAGACGGAGAAAGTATTTCTTAAACTAATAGTATATCTGTTGGTACATGTACTTCTAAACAACTCATGTGTGCTATGGGTAGAGCTGTAAAAAATGGGCCGGGCTGTCGGGCCGATTTATTGGCCCATGGACTTGGACGGGCTTGAGCTTCAAAATAGCTGACTCAAAAGCAATCGGGCTTTTATGGCCCAGGCCCATGCGGCCCTTATAAGGATTGGTCCGTGCCGGGCTAGCCCACCGGGCTTCGGGCCGGCCCATTATCAAATTTTTATATCATTTTTATAAAAAAAATAATAGATACATAAATAATTATCATTTAATTGAAAATTTATTATAAAAAACATAGTTTAACGGACAAGTTCAATAAAAATGATTATATTTACCTAAAACTTTACTAATTCACATTTGCATACAGTTATATCTTAATAAAATTAATAAGATGAAGAACGAATATATCAAAGTCACTTAAAAAATATCGAATGAATTGAAGAAAAAAAATATAAATTGGTTTGAGGCGGACTATAAGCCCATCGGGCCGGACCAGACTTTTACAAGGTCGGGCCGGGCTCACTAAATCATGGCCCAACAAAATTGGGTTGGGCCAGACTGGCCCATAAATAGTGCAAAGCCCTGCGGACCAAGTCAGGCTGGGCTGGGCCGGCCCATTTGACAGCTCTTATGGGGTACATTCTATTTACACGGCCATAATCATTAATATAATTGCTCGATCATTGGAAAAAAATTACTCTTAACTTTCATCATATCTTACTTATAATCATACAAAGAATGGATCGTGATTGGTCGATAGTTTGTTCTCTCTTTTTCAATGAAAAGGAAAGTACTACTAGAATTTTTATTAGTCCCTAAAGTTGGGCTACACTTATTTTATTCATTCAAGCTGGCCAACAATACGAAACCTCATATATATGGATGCTGAAAAGCCGCTATGCCATGGAGGCCATAAGGCCAGCAAGCAATGTTGTCTGCCACCCATAGAGATTAATCGAAAACTCTCTCCAAAATAATGTATGCCTCCTTCAATGAGTCAAAATAAACTATGCCTACTTCATTCATCCAAAACCCTCTCTTGGCAGCTGGCACAGCACCATTTGGACAAATTGACAAATGATAAATGGAATAGAACTAACTTTATAAAGCTGTGCTATCTTTAACTAAAACTTTCAAGTTATAGAGAAGGCAAATAACACCAAATTCTCGATTTGGCCTTGAACTCTAATAGTAGTATAATTTAATGTATGCTCCAAGTCTCTAACAACTCCGCCAGTCCACAAATTTGGCCTTGCTCACTTTCCATTTACTAATATATTAAACCATTACTTAATCTTAATTTTTGACATAAACATCACCGTCTCAAGTCTCAACCAAGTCTATGCCGTGTGAGACCCACAACACAACATTTTTTTCTACACTAAGATACAACTTATGGTGCGTCACTGTTACCATACCATGCAGGCGCAACAACACCCACATCATCCTCTTCTCACCTTATTCTTGCATATTTCAATTCTAACTTTATCAACTACTAACATAAACCAAAAATTCCATATAATATAACTACACTTTAGCTCTAACCAAAAAAGATATACAAAATCTGAACTAACCCTACTCAATATACAACAATTTTATCATTCTATCATTAACAAATTAATTAAGAAGAAATAAACCAAATAGTTAATAATTTCTCCTAAAGATAAATTGTTTGAAAGAAATATTTTTTTTAATTGAATGGTAATTGACGTTGGACTTGATATAGAGCGTAACGGTTCGATCTCCACAACTGCGTTTAGAATGAGACGAAACCACTTGATACCAAAATTTATCCTGAACACTCTGGATTACTAAAGCAATGTTCCCCTAAAGACAAGAGGACAAAAACAAAATAAATAATCAGAAAATTAACTCTAAAAATAACAATTAAAGACAATTTCTACACCATATTTGCATATTGGTAATTTTGCTGAATTTTGTATGATGGCTCATAGTGATTAATTGATTATGTCAAACTCATGATCAATCCAAACATACCCTAAATGATGCAATGCAGTTTTGTCAACAACATTTCTTTTATACTCCAATGGAACTTTAATTACACCATAATTCAATTGAAGATCATAATTTCTGCATTCACCAAAAATAAAATTGTGCTGTACTTAATCTGGGCTTCAAAGTGATTTCAAATCCGGATAAAGCCCATTACTAAATAACCCAACTAATTCCTAACTTCCTCTTCGGTCGATACTCATCTTTTGCCGCGCCGGCACCGGCACCGCCATTAACGGCGGAGGTATGCTTCCCACCGGGATGAAAAAACAAAAGCGACTCCTTCTTCCCATCACTATGGCTCCTGAGCAGCAAGTCCCTAAACCTCCACCTTTTAGACTCCGACGCCGACCCAGTAGAGCTGCTCTTTTTGCAAGGTGGAGTCCACACACAGTATGTATCCGGGGCAACGCCGTCAAACTCTTCGCCGTCGATTTCCATGAGCTTTCTCAAAGGTAAGCGACGACGGCGAGGAGTGGTTTCGGCGTTGGTGGGAAGAAGAGGAGAAGGTGAAACGACGGCGGCGTTGAGGAGAGTTTGGTCGAAGAGTGGGTAAGTGGGTGTGATCTGACCGTTGTGGAAAATGTCGGCGGCGGAAACGGGTTCTGTGGAAAGGAAAGTGAAGTCGAATTGGAAATCATCGTTGACGGTGGTGTCGTTTTGTTGTGGAGAGTGAAGAAGTTTGTTGTCGTTTTGGATGACTTTGGTTGCTATTTGAGCTAAATTGTTGGAAGAGTAACTGCTGAAACTTGGAGATGAAAATGGCTCTGTTTGCATCGTCATGGATTAATCGCTTTTTGTTCTTAATTACCGTTTATTTAAGAAGAAGATGGAGAGTTTAGGGTGACATCATTTTGAAGGGGAGTGAGTGACTTTATAAAGTGAAGGAAGATTCTAGGATGTGGTATTTATAGGGAGGAAGTGGTGGAGGCGTTGTTTGTAGTATTAAGATTTTCTTTTTCCAAGATATAAGACTATGGGTGTGTTTGTTTCAGCTTTTTTTTTCAAAAAAATCTATTTTTTTGATAAAATTTTTTTTTTTTCATTTTACTTGTGTTTGTTTCAGATTTTATAAAAATAATTTTTTTTAAAAAAATCATTTTTCTCTTTAAAATGAAAAGCTATTTTGAATAGCTTTTTTCAAAATCTATTTTTTTAAGAACATGAACCATGTGTTTGTTCTCAAAAATGATTTTTCTAATTATAAACAAACACAAAATAACTTTAGATTTTTTTCAAAATCTCTACAAAATAAATCATTTTTTAAAAATAGATTTTTTTCAAAAAATCTATTTTATTTTAATCTCAAACAAACACACCCTATATTTTGGGGAGTGGTTATGGTGCATAAGCATGTTCCTTATGTACCGTGCATAAATAATGAAAATTGTTTAGTGCACTAGAAATTTGGAGATACACTAAGCAATATGGATGAGGGTGCACTAGAAATTTGAGGGGTGCACTAAACTATATGAACTATTTATACACAGTGCATAAAAATGACTTATGCACCATAACTTATGCCTATATTTTATATGTGAAATTCTACTACTAGTATTGGGTTGTAACTACAGTTGTATAATTAGTAGTACGTGAAATGAGGAAAATTGCATCATTTTTTGTTGTTTATATTTGAAACTATAAGATACAATATTATACTATACGCATTTAAAAATGAAATGTTGACATCATTAAACTAATGTTGATTTTATGAAAATCAATAAAACATCACCCCATAGCCGGTCGGCCGCCCAAAACAATATGGAAATCCAAGTAATTCTATATAACAAGGAAGTAACTTGTGCATGTAATCAATTTTCCTTATGCCATAAGAACAAGGCAACTTCTCATACAAGTAATCGATCGTGATTCATGATTGATAGTAGATTTCAAAAGCATGATTGATTATAAGGAGGTGCTTATTAAAGCTCTAGCCGAAACAGAGTAGAGTTCCGTCAAGATGGAAGTTAGGAGTAATACATGTAAATATTCTGATGTTCAAGTCGGTAAGAGAGTAAAGAGTGATAAGTGTATTTTAGAAATAAAGAAAGTGTTCCTTCATTTGCCATGAAATGTTGTAGAGTCCAAGGAACCATTGAAAAGTAAAGGAAGGGCCATTACGCTCTTCAATACTTCGACTTGGTAGCCTCAATATAACAGAAAAATCAGACAACCAATCACACTATTAAAACCAGATAGAAAACCACAATTTACTCCCTACCACTCCATTCTCATCCTAGGCACGCCATCATTGGACATGTACCATTGTTGATACGAATAATTAAAGCTTTTAACTTTGTCTTCATTCAGATCCACCAAGTAATTTCAGTTTGAACCACAATCTGTGTTAAAATACCTTCCATTTGTTAAAATAGAAGATCATTGTGTGCCTTATTTTTTCATAAACCCCAAGCACATGCATTAATATTCTTATTTCTTTTACCTTTCTTCAATTTAGTTTTTTCATTATGTCAAAAAAAAAAATTCCGTGAATTTTCCGTGTCAACCAAATAATAATCAACTGAGAGACAAACTAATACTTGCATGGAATCAATAACCCTTTTGGGTCTTGCTCTTGGTGACTACACACTTCCATCAAAATTTGCCACTCAACTGTTACCAGATGACTTGAATACGAAGTCAGGGCCCTTAACCACAAGTCATCAACTCAAATAATTAAGAGTTGAGTAGAAAATTGTAATATGTGTTGGTCCAAAACTCCAATTCTTTCCTACCTATAGTGAAATGTTTGTTCCTTCTAGTGCACCCTTTATTATGGTCTACCAACACAGTTTTGTAAGAGAATAAAAACTGAAAATAAAGACAGAAATCAAACAAGTATAAAGAAAGTAAATGGAGCAGAAATTACATTTAAATGTTTGAAGAATACAACTTGGAATTGCTCTATATGTCCATGCCAAAAGCATATTTGCGAGTACATTATTCCATCCAGTAATTGTAACTAACTAGAAAGAGAAGGCAACTCCTTCTACTATATCACAATTAACATCAAAACAAACTATACCACCCAAACAAAAACAATCAAATCACGCGGTTTGTCGTGCTTGTGTTTTCATCCTCAATGTAAGTTTTGGTTAGTATGTGTATTGTGTCAGCTCCAGTATTCTATTCAATTTCTTTAGTATCTATTGTAAGGACAGTCATTACATCCACATTGCTGGTACTCCGGTTTGCTTAAAGCTTGCAGGCATTTTCTGCAAGACAGACAAATTTACCAAGTTAGAAAGCATAATAATGCCCAAATGAAACAGAACATGTAGATAAGTAACACATGAAAAATATGGCTGATTCTGTCAAGAGGCAAATCCAATATTTTGTTTTGGCATGCACATATTTCCTACCAAAGATGGTAGATAATATATGACTCCAGAATCAAAAGACATGTGCTAGCTCTCTCTTAAGTTAACTATAACAACACACTTCAACATGACTGTTCAAACACATGAACGAGACACCAGAATCAAATGGACCAAATATATAAACCTGCTATGGTTTCATATTTTGAATCAACTTTATTTTCTATAGTAGGGGGTTTAAGTATTGCGCAACTCGTTTGGTACCAATGGTACATGATTTCCACTACATTAAATTCTAACTGGCAATGCCACTAATAACATCCCGCAATGCGAAGTCAAATCCTATTCTTACACCCAACTGATTATAATGTTAAATGTATTCTAACAAGAACTAAGTTGCTCTAGGAACCTAATACCTAAATTCACCTTCCTTTCCTAGGTTTCCATAGTAATCAAGCATAGGAAGAACATGGAGAGCCACATCCACCTCCCACTTCAATCTGAGTCGAATTTCATATTTCCATGAAGATAGATTCATATTTTCTAATTTTTCAATGACATTGGAGGGTGAAATTTTCTGACCTGGTAGGAAAGGACTATGATGATTGTTGTAGTTTATTGTAATCTGAAGTTTTTAAACTTCATAAAAAGTGTCACGAACACATTCAAACTTATAATTCAGAATCACCAAAAATATATTAGAAGTACCTTTGCTCTGAAAGTTTTGATAACAGAAACCAGCAATTTGTCTCCCGCAACTTGTCTAACTTTTTGTATCAATTCATGTCGCGAAATCTTCTTTTCCTGTAAAAACAAACCGGGAACCCAAAACACAAAATTTCAGCAAAAAGAGAAACAAGATCACTATCAAGAACTCCAGAAGCATTTTAAGCACTCACCCTATACTCTTTGTGAAACTTGGCAATGAAAACAATATCAGACGGAGGCAAAATCTTTGAAAGCACTGAAATTAGAGCTGGAAATGGCATCCAAGGCGAAGACGGTCTCATAAGTTGCCCTCCAACTCCAACCTTCTCATGTCCTACAAAATCAAACAAACAAAGAATCTCAAACATCACCCCTAATCACAAAAAACAATAACTACAACAACACAAGTACACGGCACACACGCAATACCTTTGTTGGAAGCAAGTTTGAAACTCAAAACATATTCAGGCAACACATGTGTATTGATCTTGTTACTCCAAACAATGTACTCTTTGGGAGATGAAAAACTATCCACCCCGGAATCATATTCTTCCGAACTCGATCGGCATTGATCAGAACCAGCAGGCACAATCTCCATCTTCCCCATTATCACACGACACAACAACAAGTGCCTAAAACCATCTTTATCAACAACAGAACTTTTCACACTGTATAAACACGCACAAAAAAGTCAACAAAATTCCACCTTCAAATTCAACCCAAGTCAAATTCACAAATCTACCACAATTAAATTAAACAACAATCATTAAATACAATTAGCTAAATAATTAACAAAATTAAACTAAATTATAAAATTGGCGCGTGCCTTTCGAGAGGAGAATCATTCGGAGAAAGACGTAAACCACGAATATGATCAAGAGTACCAAAACCGTGTTGAACAATATCATCAATTTCTTCTTTACTAGAAGCACCATACCAAGCGTGTTTCACATTAGCATTCCCATGGCGCAATTTAGCCACCGCACGTGCGAAGATCTGAAACGATTGAATCCTCGCTTGTGCCATTACCGTTGAACAAGGATTCCTCCGAATCGATATTTCTTCACCTTTCAATCCTTGCGTACTCAATCCGCAAACGAATCTACTACGAATAAAGTTCAAATCAGCACCGTCCGTTTTCCGAACAAATCTTTTCGAATCGTGATCGTGTCCGCCTGAAGCAACGCTCTCGCAATCGGAAACCACCGATTCTTCGTCGCCGGTGGAATCATACTGTGGTGGTAATCTCTCCGGTAAAATTTGAACTGGTCGATCCATTAATAGATTCAACATTAAAAAAAAAAGTAAAAGATTATATATATGTATGAATTATGTGATCGAAGAATTAAAGAATTTAGAAAATATGAAGAAAAAGTAACTAATGAAGAGAGAATTGATATGAGTTCATTGTTTCATTGTTTTTGGTCGAGACCAGGGTATCTATTTGTTTGTTCGTATGTAAAAAACTAAGAAAAACTAGAAAAATAAAGTACTAGATACAAGTATTGTTTGTGAGGAAAAAGAGAGTTGAAAAGGGTGGTTAGAGAAGGTGGTGATTGGTATATAAGAGAAACGGAAACCGCCATAAGAAAAGAAGAAAAAGGAGTTTGTGTTGGGCGGTGGAATAATTGGAATTGTAATTAGTGACGGAATTTGAAATAACAGGACCACGTCGGTCTTTACAAATTGGTTAGCGTTGCGTGTATTGGATTCTTGGGGATTAAGTTAAGGTCAAATATTGCAACGGGTTTGTTACTTGTGGAGCACTTGTACTTTTTTTTTTATTTTAAATTAAGTTAATTAATGTATGAACGCAAGGTATCGTTTAACAGTATTTAATTTCTGGCATGCCTGTTTTTAGATTGTGTTGAAATTATTATTCATGTAATTTAGACTTCCGGAAAAATAGTGTAAGTAGATATAATACTTACTTATCTCGCAAGGAAAAATCTACTCATCATCGCATAGGTGTGTGTCTACGACTATAGTCAAATTTTAACAGACTTTGCTGTAGATATTTACGCATTTAATTCAATTATGATCAATATTTTTTTCACATATTACATCAAAAAAATCTTTACGAAATAAATATGTCTAAATTGAAAATAGGATTAAGTATGTTTTTAGTTCTTATTATAAAATTTTGGTTTTAGTCCTTATAAAAAAATGTATATTTTGATCTAATAAATTTTTTGTTCATGTAATTTAGTTCATGCGATATTTCAAAATTTTAAAAATTGTTTAATAATTATTAAACTTTTAAATTTTTAAATAATTTTTTTTCATACATGTTTAGAATACTATAAAAAATTTCTTAACAAAAATTTAGAATTTTTTAAAATGAAAATAATTAAATATGAATTTTTCAAATTTTAAAAGTTAAAGATAAAAGTAACTGAAATTTCGATTTAAAAATCAAATTTTAAATTTTATTTTCTGAGGAATTTTTTACAATGTTCTAAACATGTCTACGAAAAAATCATTTAGAAATACACATTGGTATAATAGTAGGGACTAAAACTACATGCATAATAATTTTATAAGTACCAAAAAGTGACAAAAAAATTTAGAATGACTAAAAGTAGAAAGTTTAAATATTTATAAAGACTAAAAACATATTTAACCTTTGAAAATAATTACTTTCATTTTACTCGGAGGATACTACATGAAAAATATCAAAAAAAAAATAATCATTTTAAAAAAAGAATTAGTTGCGACCCTTTATGTATTTTTTATTATCAATGAATATTGGACATCACATAGCGAGTGTACTTAATTAATAATGTAGCCTATAGTTGAATGAATCCATGATGGGTGGAACCACTCAACTCTTCATGAAAGGGTATGGTTCAATATCTTATGTTTATTCATCTTAAGAGAATTGGACGAACCATTGTAAGTTGTAACCCTTTAATGAAAGGGTAGGTTCCCTCTCCACTTTCTCTATAAATATGTGAAAGAAGTGGGGGAAGATCCTCTATAAAAAGTTCCCCTCCATCATAAATTTTCAATGTCAATTACATAGGATAAGATCTTCCCCTCCTTCTTTCACAAACACGATGGGTAAGTATATAATACCAGGCCCGTCCTTGAACCTGTGCTTTCTGGTCTCCAGCCTTGGGCCTCCAAAAATTGGGGGCCTCCAATTTTTTTTTTACACCCCATCAAAATTAATAGTAGGTAAATAATGGTTGCTGAAATAAAATATCAGTTGAAAGCAATTGGCCTAGTGGTAGGTCTATGTACTTGGTGTTGGAGGAAATGGGTTCAACTCCCCTCCACGGAACTTCTTTTGTGTTATTTTTGTTTTAAATTAAATATTGTATTAAAATAATTATAAACTCACATATCACATGTGTGATTTTTTATTTTTCTTTTTCAATTTTAAATTGTATTTTATTATTATGATTAAAATATGACTATTTATTATTTTTAATAAAAGGGTTTATTATACCATAGTTTAAATATGCAGTCCAGTTTAATAATAAACTTAAACAAAAAATAAAAACTTTTCTATATATTTTCAATCTAAGCGAGAAATGTATTTTCTCTTTTGTAAAGAAAAAAGTATTCTTCTTTTTTATGTTATTTATTACGAAGATAAATGTTTATTTTGATGTTGTAAATTCTATTTAATATTTAAATATTTTTTTATGGTAAATATATGATGTTATTTTAATTCAAAAATATTTTTTATTAAGGAGTCCATTTTTATTTTTAGCCTTGGACCTCTAAAAAGTCGGGAACGGCTCTGTATAATACCCATCGTATTTGTGAAAGAATGAAGAGAAGATCCTATCTTACATAATTGACATTGAAGATCGTTGAAGAACATACATTCATATTAAAAATCTATGGTGTCAAGAGGTAAGTTCTAAACCCTCTCCTTTAATGATAATGGTGTCCTAATTCATACAACTATGATAAACGTTTATTATTTATTGTATGTAAATTATATGATGTGTAGTAATAAAATTAACATAAACAATTCCACTTCTCTTTGGTTTGCTTTTCTCCTTTATATGTGGTATTATATTCTCATAAATCAAGGTACGTAACTTTTTCATTATAGAAATTAAGTTTCTTGCATATAGGTTTTAATTACTTTGCATTTCACAATGAACCAAATATTCTAAGAGATGTATTTTGAACGATAAGTAGCTATATGTCATAATAATATATTGCACTTGTTAATTAAGTTCTCGCACTTAAGATTCACAAAAAAGAATTATTTTCCGATGTACCCAAAAAAAGATTCACAAAAAAGAATTGCAATCAATTTTTGTCTGTTCCTCGTATTATTCTTTTAAATATCCTCTTTATATGGTATTTTCTTTTATGTATTTTTTATACTGAAAAATAGTGATCCAATTTATTTCAGTTATAGAAATCTGTAGAGAAGTTTCATCTTATTTGGCAAATGGAAATCTGTAGAGGAGTTCCATCTTAGTTAGCAAAAGTGAGAAATATTATTCAAAAGAAACAATCTAATCTTTTGTTGGGCTTTCAATATTGCAGACATGAATTGACATTGTTCATTGAAGGTATGTTTCATTCTTTGAGAGATATTGGACTGTGTACTACAACCCTTTCAAATTTTTGTAAAAGGTTTTACCATTGATTATATGTTCATGTAAAAGTGAGATGTTAATATTCTACTTCATATTTTCATGCCTTATATAATACTGGAAGAGTCTTAAATCTAATTACATAATGTTGCACCCAATTTTTTTTGTCATGTCTATGATATAAAAGAAGTATACATGTTTGTTGTTTGAAATTTTATTCAACGGATAATTTATTTTGGTGGTAATTAATATATGTATTTGGTTTCTAATGCAATTACTATAAGGTTTATAAGCTAATTGTTAGTAGTTTTTTAGGATGGATTGTTTGTTGTAAGTGCAAGTATTGTGGACATCATAAGTGATGGCTCATGGTTCTATCTTTTATGTAAGCGAACCATTCTGTCACTCTTCGATCAAATATGTATTTTTTATGAGAGTTGTTGGTTCCATGTATTGATATATATAATAGTAAATGCCACATACAAGCCAGCAATAAGATCTAATATAGTGCGACCTTTATACTCTCTCTACTTGGAAAATAATTCAAAAGAATGGATGTCATGAAAGTTTTCAACATTGTGACAGTGAAATTCAGTGTATACTATATTTCTTTTTTTGTCATGAAAGTTTTCCACTTGTGACTGCTAATAGATCCAAAACCAAATTAAATTTTATTTTTGGGTACAAATCCTTTTTTTTATCTTTAAGCAAATATGTTCTATAGAAGTTTCTAATCATGATACACAATATAAGTTTCTAAGCTTTTGAACACATTAGCAAAACTAGATGGAATCACAATGGGACCGAACTGGGAAAAAATTGGCGTATCTTACCATATCGATGCAAGTATATATGGGCTTATTATGAATAGTTGAACGAAATTGCTTCTAGATACATGTTATTGTGTGATGATTCACTAAAATTAGTTGACTACGTTTCAACAAGCATTCTAGCGCAGTCTTGGAATAAATGTGAAAAATTAATGTGACATATAACAAATGCCTTATTATTATTATTATTATTATTATTATTATTATTATTATTATTATTATTATTATTATTATTATTATTATAATTTGCATTTCTAGAAGTTAATTCCTAATCAAGTTAATTATGTTGAAATGGTTCTAATTGTTTAAAAGGGTTTGTATTTATTTTGTTGAGGGTGTCAAAATTCATTCTTCTATTAGGAAACAATGTTTACCACTTCCAAATTCCAACAAAAGATAGTTGAAGGGGAGGTTTATAAATATCATATTTTTTGATGGACAAAATTCTAGTGTCTACGGTCCTTAGGAATCACATAACATAATTGATTGATATGTAGATTAATATATAGGAGTGTACCGAGTATGATGAAGATGATGGATGTGTTGTTTGAATCAATGTGAGATTATGAGGTGTAGAGAGTATATAATAAACGTTGATTAAATGTTGGAAGGAGATAAATAGACAAGTGTGGAGCTACTTGTTGGTTGGTCATTGCTTTGGTATGTAAATGAAATAACAAGTTATTGAAAATTCACACACATAAAATGAAGGACCGAAATTCGAACCTCGATCATGGGTTTCCAACTTAACAATTTTGATATTTTCTCTCAATTGAGCAAGAATTTCTGAACATTTTTTTTGACTAAAGGACTTATGAACATTTAACACATTACTTTATTATGACTTAAGAAAAATAAATTCAGTACCTTTAAAAAAAAATTACTTTTTAGGTAGTAAATAATATTCCATATGTGCAAACGAACGGGTCACACAGTACACTAACAAATTACTTTTTTTTAGATATTTCTTAATTCTTAATATATAAGTATTTCTACTAATATTTGAACTCTAAACCTCTCCCTACTTAACATATGTCCCTACACTTTTACCATTTGAGTTATGACACATTTTTTCTTAGGTAATCTTTTTTTGATACATCAAAAATATAAATTACTTCACCAAAAATCGAACCTAAACTTCCCCTTATCAAATCCATATGTCCCAACTTTTACAACTTGAAGTATCCTATTAGACTTTTTTTAGGTAGTTCGACGACTAAAACTTCACCCAAGATGAATAAGTTACATTTTTACACGGGCAAAAATAATATAATGATATAAAAAAAAATAAAAAAAAATCCCAAACCAAAACCCTGCTACTAAAACCCTACTTCCGCCAAACTAATTTCGATTCACAGACACAGTTGCGTTGAGCCAAACATCAATGGAATCCCTTCGCCTGAAAACCAACTACCGTTGTGTTCCGGCTCTGCAACAGTTCTACACCGGCGGCCCCTATGCCGTCTCATCCGACGGCTCCTTCATTGTTTGTGCATGCTCCGATTCAATCAAAATCGTCGATTCCGCCACCGCATCCATCAAGTCCACCCTAGAAGGTGACTCCGAACAAGTCACCGCTTTGGCTCTTGGCCCCGACGATAAACTTCTCTTCTCTTCCAGTCACAGCCGTCAAATTAGAGTTTGGGACTTAGCCACGCTCAAATGCGTGCGCTCTTGGAAGGTACAATCAAATTAGGTTTAGCAACTATGTTTTGAAGAAACAGCTTAATTTGTAGCTTATAGCATATAACTGCTTATGAATTATGAATATGCTATTTCTGTTATATAAGATAAAATAAAGTTCAATTGTTTAAATATAAGCTGTTTTCATAATCTATTTTGGAGAACTTATGGAAATGAGCTCAATAGAGCTTATGAACTTGTCAATTGTCATAAGTGATTTCAATCAGTTTGACAAGTGCTTTTGCCGGTTATGCGATTAATGTTGATGTTGTTTTAGGGTCATGAGGGTCCTGTTATGTGTATGGCAGTTGATCCTTCTGGAGGGTTGCTTGCTACTGGTGGAGCTGATAGGAGGGTCCTTGTTTGGGATGTTGATGGTGGCTACTGTACACATTTCTTTAAAGGTCACGGTGGAGTTGTTTCTTGTGTTATGTTTCATCCTGATCCTGTGAAACAACTTGTGAGTCTCTCTACCTTGTTTTGTTTTATTGCATTGTGCTTGTGCCTGTGTGCATTTCGTTATTAGTGATTAAGTGAATGGTTTACTATTCTCCGAACCAATTGAGATATTCAAAGATGAATTGATTCATAATCACTGACCAATGTTATGTTAGCTACACGTTAAAATCTAAAACAACAAAATTACCCCTCTTTCCCCATGGGAAAGTCTAAAGCAACTATACAATTGAATGAGATGAATTGAATTGATTGAGAGAAACTTCCACCATGTTATTTATAACCAAGTAATTACAATCAGATCCTTTGATTATTGTGATAAGAACCAACAAACCTAATCTACAGAAATATTTACCTAACAGAAAATAACTCAATCAAATCATACACATTTTTTAATAAAGACATTTGGTAACTGCTTGATTTTTTGCGCGGTGTCAAATCATTATATCGTATAGTGATTAAAGATGACTGGTGGCAGGGACATGGGGAGTGTAAGTTTTAATTAATTGATGGTGATGTAATGTGATTGTCTATTTTTTTTCTTGCTTTCCATTTTGGTTTACATTTGTTGAGAAGGGCGGAGGAGTTTAATATCTATAAAGTAACAGAATTGATATGATAGTTTGTTCTAATACTTATAATGCAAATGTGAATTTTATTGATCTGTCCTATTACTAGTTTCCAACCATTCCCAAGTGTTGAATCCACCTTCACATATTTAACTTATCATGATGGATTTGGCGTGCAGCTTTTTTCTGGCAGTGATGATGGAGGTGATAATGCAACTGTAAGGGTTTGGGATATTTCTAAGACCAAGCGAAAGACCTGCATTGCAACACTAGATAATCATCGCTCCGCAGTGACTTCCATTGCAGTATCTGAAGATGGATGGACATTGCTCAGTGCTGGAAGAGATAAGGCATGATTTATAAGACCCCATGTTACTTTTTGTTATCACATCTGAAGCCTTTTCTTTTATTTATTCATTTTATTCTTTCCTTTACCGATTCATTTTAGGGTTTTTAAGATTGTCCCTTCATTTTTTTTGTTTGGGACTAGAAGTAGTAGAGTCCCAGTAATTTTTTTTTAAAATCCTGTATATTAATTGCTTTAAGTATTTATATTTTTTCTTGGAATTGTGAGTGAGATGTATCCTTCATTTTAAGCATTGCATAATTTTTCTGAGTTATACTTTTACAGTTTTACTAGTAGACCAAGCCTGTAATGAACTTAATCTATTAATTTGACAAACTGGTCCGTGGATTTTTATTGGCAGGTTGTAACATTGTGGGATCTTCATGATTATAGCAGCAAGAAGACTGTCATCACTAATGAGGCAGTTGAATCTGTTTGTGCAATTGGTGCTGGGAGTCCTTTTGCATCTTCTCTAGATTCACATCGGCAAAATTCAAAAAAACATGCTGGTTCTCAAGTATTGTATTTTGTTACAGTTGGTGAACGGGGCATTGTGCGCATATGGAGTTCTGAAGGGTAATATATATTGATGTTTCCCATTAGCTAAAATATTTATTGTTCCATAACAATTTGCATGAGTTAAACTTAGTTAATGGTGGACTGAAATTAAATATTGGAGGTATGCAAGGATCCGGATTGAAAACTTGGTAATTAAATTTCTGTTTGTTACTCAATATTTATTCCGATGAAGGAAGCTTGTAAGTAATTTGGCACACTTAAATTTGTGAGGAAATATTTTTACCAACTAAAGGTGAACTGTCTTTAAATTTCAAAATTGTCTTGATCATGATGGGAGTTGTGCACTCAGTTTTTTTAATATCAACAGTGCAGTTTGCCTATTCGAGCAACAAGCTTCAGATGTTACAAATAGCACAGATGAGGATGGTTCGCGAAGGGGTTTCACTTCTGCTGTTATGCTCGGCTCAAACCAAGGTTTGCTTTGTGTGACCGCAGATCAGCAGTTTCTGTTTTACTCTCTGAACTGGACTGAAGAGTTGTTGCAATTAAGTCTTACCAAAAGACTAGTGGGATATAATGAAGAGGTTGTAGACATGAAGTTTGTTGGGGATGATGAAAAATTCCTTGCTCTTGCTACAAATCTTGAACAGGTATTAAAATGTGCATTTGCATCTAGAAATCAGTAAACTGTTGTGGTGCAAGTAGAGTTTAACTTTTTTAACAACTCTTTCAATTTAAACATATCAATGCTGAAAAAAAGTATAAGTTTCCTTTGGGTGCAGGGTATTGTTTTTATTTAGTTATTTTTTATTCTTTGTAGTGTGTGTTATCCTCATCACATTAAAAATTTCATGTAATGTGTTTTTGAATTGAAATGAATTTACTAAGTAATGAACATGATCCATGCTTCTATTTATTAGGATAAAAATATGCATTCAAGAATCAAGATTGAGAATACAAGCACTTTTGGAATATTTTTTTTTGAATAGAACATTTGGGAATGAGATGTGGAGCATTTTCAATCTGTAATTGCTTGCCTCAATTTTTTTTGAAATAAGGCCATTTTTAAATCTTCAATCCACAAAGAGAATGATGTGTATTCAACTATTCATGTTAAAGATACTTTTGAAATGTTGTCATGGTCTTATTTATGCTTTCACGAGTTGTGAGTCGTGACATTAAGCTCTTCGGTTTCATACTTTGTTTTTGTTGGTGTCGGAATCCATGTGTTGGGCAAGAAGGATAAAAAAGTTTTTTCTTGGTGTTCCGAATGCCCATTTGTAATGTTGCTGTTGTCATTATAACTTTGAAACATTTTGAAACATTGTCACAGACTCACAATCAATGGATGTAGACAAAGTAATGAATCCAAATATTGTTTGTTCATGGTTCCCATCTCAGCAAATGTAATCCAGGCAATCTAGTAAGTAATGGAAAATGAGAAAAAAAAATACACGAACAAGAAAAATAAATAAAATGCAAGTGAAACGCTTCTTGCAAAGACTGGTTTTAAATCAAGGCAGAAAACTTTGTGTTCTCATTTTTTAAATGCACAATGATAATTTTGCAAAAACCATATAGTTAGTTTCATAGAAGGTTTAAGATGGCATTGACACCCTGTTTGTTGGGACTTGAATGATTGATCAATATTAGAAGTTCAGCGTTTGTTTACCACACATCCTTCAATTTGTTATGTATTGATTGTCCATTCAGCATAGCAAGTGTGATGATTAAGGTTGTGGCCTTTAATGCACTAACCTATTGGAGCTTTGCAGGTTCGGGTTTATGACCTAGCATCTATGTCATGTTCTTATGTCTTATCCGGTCATACTGAAATTGTCTTATGCCTTGACACCTGTGTATCAAGTTTCGGGAGAAATCTAATTGTCACTGGAAGTAAAGATAACACTGTAAGTTTTTCCTCTTTGGTCTCGACTAAGACTTTGAACTTTCTTCTAGGAACAGTTCTAATATAATGTTAAAAACCGGTGTCCTAATAAGTTGATAATACTGATATGCTTTTAGTGCACTGCACTGAGGTCATCTAAAGTTATATAACTTGTAACAATGTCCATTTGCTTTATAGGTTAGGTTGTGGGAATCAGAAAGTACAAGCTGCATTGGAGTTGGTATAGGTCACATGGGAGCTGTTGGAGCCGTTGCATTTTCAAAAAGAAAGCATGACTTCTTTGTTAGTGGCAGCAGGTGGGTGTTGATGCATTTATTTGTATTTTTATTCATAACAGCAACCAATTATTTATTTTTCACTCTCCATAAGTTCCTGCCTTTTGGAATCACTTTATATGGTTTTTCTCATGATAACTCTTTTAATAGCAAAACTAACAACAACAACCAAGCCTTATCCCACTAAGTGGGGTCGGTTACATGAATCGAACGGCGCCATAGTGTTTTAATAGCAAAAGTAATTACTGCATAATGAAAAAGGGCATGAAAGTTTTCAAAAAGTTGTGTTATGCCTTGGTTTTTTAATCTTTTCTCAAATAACAATGTTATACATGAATAAGAGTGATAAGAATAATTTTTAGCACCAATAGGAAATATATACTTAGACAAGTTAGAAAACAATATTTTTAAAACCTTCTGCTGTTAAGTTTGGATGCTGTCTGTAGCTCTGACTTGCTACAGTGGCAATTCGATATTACATGTTAAAAAATGTTATGGCTGACCTATGCTATGTTGCCAATCTTTTAAAGCACACAGCCACATTTATCTCTTTCAAGATAGTCAGTCTGCTACCAACAGATCATTTTATCCAAACATCAAATTTGACTTTCCTATTTTTTATGCTGGATGAACTGACTGTTCCAATACGTGACCGAGCTTATTGTTCAATCCTTTGGTTTTAAATGTTCAAGCTTTTGGATACCACTATACTGTTTATATCTATTTTTTTATGAATGTGTGAATGTTTTTCAGTGATCATACTCTTAAAGTGTGGAGTATGGATGGTCTCTCAGACAATGTGACAGCTCCGATCAATTTAAAAGCAAAAGCTGTTGTTGCAGCTCATGATAAAGATATCAATTGTGTAGCTGTTGCTCCAAATGATAGTTTAGTATGTAGTGGTTCTCAGGTTGGTATTATATCTGACTTGCAAATATCTTTGATCTTTACATTAACTAAACTTATTAAAATGGTCTGTCCCATTGGTGACTATAGTATTCTAAATTCTTGTTTACTTTTCCTATTGTTTGAAAATTTACTGTTTCTACTGTAGTCACCATCAATTGTATTTTCATGTCTCCTATCAGGACCGTACTGCTTGTGTTTGGAGGCTTCCAGATCTAGTATTGGTAGTTGTATTTAAAGGGCATAAAAGAGGAATTTGGTCTGTAGAGTTTTCCCCTGTTGATCAATGTGTAGTAACAGCATCTGGTGACAAAACAATAAGGATATGGGCTATAGCTGATGGTTCGTGTTTGAAGACATTTGAAGGACACACTTCAAGTGTGTTAAGAGCACTGTTTGTTACTCGTGGAACACAAATTGTTTCTTGTGGTATGGGGCTATCACTATCTGTGGCTGAATTTTGTTATTTTCCTACATTTTAATAGCATATAAAAGATAAGTTCAATTAATGTTTCAGGTGCTGATGGTTTAGTAAAACTATGGACTGTAAAATCAAATGAATGTGTCGCCACATATGACCATCATGAAGACAAGGTTCTGCTTGATTCTTTGTTATATTCCTATTTTTTGCGGTTTTTCTTCAGGGTCTGATTTGTTGAGGGATTATTTTAAACCTTTGTCTTTGGTTCAATTTTTTTGGAGTGTGTGGAGAGAGAGAGAGAATGGAGCAAAATCCCTCCCAAGTCTATTTTGGCTCCCCTCCAATATCAGGAGGGATTTGGAGGGGCCTCTCCATAAAATTACATCCCTCCCCTTCCTCCCCCTTTCCTTGAGCTTTTATTATTTCCAAAATTAGAAGAAAATTTTTTTAATCCATTTTTGTAGTCATGTATTTCATTTTTAACTTTAAGTGTGTAGATTATATTTTGGCAGTGTCACATCGCATCTCTCAATTTCATGTTACATTAAATAGTCTGAACAATATAAATGATTATCACAAGTCATAACTTATTTGAGTACTTCATTGACTCTTAATATCATTGTAGATTTCATAGTTGGCTAGAGTTAGTTTGCAAAAATACTCTATGTATTTATCAAGATGTTTTGTTTCATTCATGAACTTTTCTCAAAATGCAGTTGTAACCTAAGGTTTTAAATTTTCATGAGCCATTCCTTCCTGTTCTTTTTTCCACAACTTTTTTTCTCCGTGAAAAATGGATTTCAAGTATTTTTGCCCTCATCATCTTTTGCCGAAAATGTTGGTCTTGCAGGTTTGGGCCTTGGCCGTAGGCAAGAAAACAGAAATGCTTGCAACTGGTGGTAGTGATGCTGTTGTCAATCTTTGGCTTGATTCCACTGCAGCTGATAAAGAAGAAGCATTTCGTAAAGAGGTTAGTTAAACTTATTGTTTCCCACATAACATTGAGGTTGAATCAAAGTTCATGTCTTGTGATCGTTCATGATACAATGATTCCTAAGTTCATTCCACAATTATTCCCCACCACACAATGCAGTAATTTTGTTTGATGAGTGGTTTCACAAACAGATAAAAGCAGAAATATAATATTCCGAGTGAAATGCTCTTCAAAATCATGCGTGCCTTGTGCGTTAGAAAAGTGTTAGGTCTCTCTTAGTGACTATTATTGTGAGAGGAAGTTAACTAAATTAGGTTGAGATAATAAGGCATGTTACCTATTAATAAGATGAGAGGTTGTTATTGAGAGTTATTATGTCATTTTTTGAGAGAATCAAGGCATTTGGGGAGAAGCATGTCCTTGAAGTTCTGAAGCATCTTTGTAATAGGGTAGTTTATCCCAATTTCTTGGAATAAGATCCCAGGTTTAAACAAAAAGTAATATGATTTCTATTGTTGATGCAGGAAGAGGGAGTTTTGAAAGGTCAAGAGCTAGAGAATGCTCTATCAGATGCTGACTATACCAAGGCAGTCCAAATTGCATTTGAATTGCGCAGACCTCATAAACTTTTGGAGTTATTTGCAGAACTTTGCAGGTTTGCTTTTATCTATTTTGTGACCTGAATCTTATTGGCATAGGCATAACGAGCACACCTGAATATTCTTGTGTAGGAAGAGTGGGGGTGAAGTTCATGTTGACAGAGCACTTAAGGCCTTCAGCAATGAAGAGCTTCATTTATTATTTAACTACATTCGAGAATGGAATACAAAACCAAAGCTCTGTTATGTCTCACAGTTTGTGCTTTTTAGAGTTTTCAACATCTTTCCTCCAACAGATATTGTTCAGGTGCTTTTTAGCCCTTTTTTTAATATGCTTTTTGCAATTCTGATCCTTAAAGTAAATTGTATTTAGTTGTAGATTGTATTCTCTGCTATAATGCAAATGAGAAAATCATTTAGAAATATGATGTTTGGTACCAGATACCCAACTAAATAGCAGAGAATACAATCTACAACTAAATACAACAAGGTTGTATAACATTTGCCGATTTACTGATACCCAACTAAATATGATATTTTGGTAAAACATTTTCATATTATTGGTTTATGTGAAAGGATTTACCGACTTAGGCATATATGCATCTTAATTCAATTCTTAGGATGTTTTTCGTTGTATCTTATATTACCAATTGCAAGGTTTTGAGGAAACAAAAAAAGTTGTTAGACTGACATTTTTTTATGGGACATTTCAGATTAAAGGGGTCGGTGAACTCCTTGAAGGTCTTATACCATATAGTCAGAGGCACTTTGGCAGGATAGACAGACTTGTAAGAAGCACATTTTTGTTAGATTTCATTCTATCGGGAATGTCAGTTATCGAACCAGATACCCAACAGACGGAATTAAAGAATGAGTTTTCAGTGCGGCCTGAAATTGATGCTCCAGAGCAAGAAAATGGGATCGAGGAGAAAGATCACACTATTGAAAATAAGACTGCTTCGAAGAAAAGGAAATCAAACAAATCTAGACCAGAAAATGGGATTGAGGAGAAGGATCAGACTCTTGAAAATGATACTACTTCAAAGAAAAGGAAATCAAAACATGGTTCCCACAAGAAAGTCAAAGATGTTGCTTACAACAATGTCGAATCTATACAATTACAAGCATAGGTCTCATGTATACATATGTTGATTGACTGATGGAAGAACTCTTGATTCCTTCAAATTTTTGAATGTTGATGTCATTTAAGAATGCCTAGGCCACAATTTTGATGTTAACTGAGATGTAAGTTTAGCCACTGTATTGTATCAGTATTTAATTTTTTTAATGTATACTGTACTTTCCAAGCCTAATGTGTGTGGTATGGAAACTTTTCTTCAGCTGTCTATTTAAAGAAAATTATTGTGATAGGAAGACTGCAGAAAATTATTTTTTGGCAAAAACTGCAGAAAATTATTTCAAGAGTGTAAAATACTTTTCTTCTAAATGATACATGTATCAAAAATTTTACCAGATGTGTTATCCAAACATAACAATGTCGACATTATATAAAATACATTCAGTATGAGTCTGTGACTCTGATATGAGAAAAAAATTCCAATAAGAAGAAAAATACTAACAAATGTCCTTATGACACTGTTTATGAATAAAAAAGATAAATTTTGTACGTATGACTTTGACAAGTATTTGATTTATGCGTGTTTTTCTTTGAAATGGAATATTCGAATTTATTCCTACTCCATGCAAGTCATTTCTTTATTTTTATTTTTTTTGTGGCTAAAAGTTTAATAATCTTTTATAGACAAACTATATTGATAGTTTACTCTTTTTCTATTAAAAAGGCAAAAGTTAACATGTATCCTTAAAATATATTATAATCATACAAAATATTTTGTTAAAAATTATGCATTCAACTTTTTAAAAATTAAAATATCACTCTATATTTTTTTTTTGATATAAAAATATTATATTTTCAATCCAATTCTACTTTGAATTTTTTAACATGTGACTTTAAGACACACATCGACAAGACCATAGTGAAAAAACTCAGGAGTGTTATTGAGCGGTCGGGGGTTCATCCTCTTTTAATCAAGGTTGATGATTTAATTCTCACATTGAGTATGAAGAAACTTTAAATTTTAGAGCCAACTGTCTCATCTCTTGAAGTACCTCAATTCAACAAGGAATTAATCGTTGCATTCAATTCGACGGTATATACTCCCTCCGTCACAAAACTATTGTCCTTTTAGAGTTATGCACGTAGATTAAGAAACAATAAAGATTGATAAGTTAAGTCTCTTTTACCCTTACTTTTGTTGGCGCAGCGGAATTTGGCCACAAGAATTAAGCACACACACACAGAGAACGTTCTCAGATTGATCTCTGAGAACAAACGCAAGAGCAAATGAAGAGAAAATTTCTTGTGAAGGAAGTAACAACTTTTAACTAACTAAAAGTAAGAGAAGAAAGAGTAAAACTATAGAAATTGCAAGATGGAAATTTTATTTACAAATCAACTAATCATACAATGTGAACTCATTACAATGTGAAGTAGTGCTAGGTATTTATAACCAAAGCTCATAACTACTTTTTCACTAATCCTAGGTAGTTAGTAACATCTAACTACCTCTAACTAACTTCTTATTTCTAAATGGTTGAAATTAAGCTATTCTTAACACACCTCCCTAATTTCTAAACCATTTAGAAGCTAACAATGCCAAGTTTGGATCTTAAAATCTCAAACCTATCTATCTTCATTGGCTTGGTGAATCCATCTGCTAGCTGCTCCAATGTGGGACAATACACCACCTCAATCTTCTCATTCATCACCTGCTCTCTGATGAAATGAAACCTTGTCTCAATGTGCTTTGACCTGCCATGAGACACTGGATTTTTGGCCAAGTTGATTGCAGATTTGTTGTCAATCATCAACTGCACTGGCTTGTGCAATTCACACCTTAGTTCCATGAACAAAGTCTCTAACCAAACTAATTGACAAGCTGCATAACTGCTAGCTATGTATTCAGCTTCACATGATGATAATGCAGTCACTGGTTGTTTCTTTGATGACCAGCAAATGACTGCGTCATTTAGCAAGCAAACATACCCTGATGTGCTTCTTCTATCAGTTCTATCTCCACACCAATCAGAATCTGCGTAGCCAACAAGCTTCAATTGTTCTTCAGCTTCATGTGTAGGAAACAGAATGCCATAGTTGAGTGTACCCTTCACATACCTCAAAATCCTCTTAGCAGCTATCAAGTGTGATTTCCTTGGCTCATTCATAAACCTGCTAATGACACCAACTGCATAGCATATATCAGGTCTGCTATTGCATAGATATCTCAATGAGCCTACCAACTGCTTATACATTGTGGGATCAACTCTATCCTCATCACTGCATTCTTCCAGCTTTGAATTTGTTTCACAAGGGTTTTGAATTGACTTACACTCAATCATATCAAACCTTTCAAGGATCTCTGATGCATACTTCTGCTGATGCATCACCATACCCTTATCAGTCTTCACAAATTCCATTCCAAGGAAGTATGATAATTCCCCCAAATCAGTCATCTCAAACTCCTTATTCATAGTGAGTTTGAACTTATCTATCTCCTTTTGATCACTGCCAGTGATCAGTAAATCATCAACATATAGGCAGATTATAACATTCTCAGAATGTTCTGAGTCTGACACATATACTCCATATTCAACTGTACATTTTTTGAATCCTAGTTGAATTAGGAACTGATCAATCCTTTTATTCCATGCTCTGGGAGCCTGCTTTAAGCCATATAAAGCCTTGTGCAATTTGAGCACCATGCTTTCCTTTCCCACTTTCTCAAAACCTGGTGGTTGTGTAACATAAACATTTTCTTCCAATGGTCCATTTAGAAAGGCTGATTTCACATCTAAATGATACATTGGCCACCTTCTGATGTTAGCTAGAGCTACCACTAACCTTATGGTCTCATGTCTAGCTACTGGAGCAAATACCTCATTGTAGTCAATTCCTTGCTTCTGAAGAAATCCTCTAGCTACCAACCTTGCTTTGTGTTTTGAGACACTACCATCTGCATTCAACTTTGTTTTGAACACCCATTTGAGATCAATGGTCTTCTTTCCCTCTGGAAGCTTCACTAACTCCCAAGTCTGATTCTTCTCTATGGATCTCAGCTCTTCTTGCATTGCTTTCTTCCATACATCAATCTGCAATGCATCTCTAAAGCTAACTGGTTCTGCATCAGCTAACAAGGCAAAGTGAATTACCTCACCATCATTGTTAACTGCACTGTCTGATAGCAATTCACAATCTGCAAGCCTATTTGGCAATTGTTTTGCTCTGGTGGAGGGTTGTCTTGTTGCTTGAGTCACTTGTGGAATCAACACTTCATTCTCAGTGTTGTCAGCTGCTTCTGCTTCCACTTCTTCATCAGATTCATCATCATTGTCTTGCTCTTTATTTGGATCAATGTTGATAAAGCTGTGACTGTGATCCATGCTGCACTCTCTTGCATTATCCCAGTCCCATGACTCTGATTCAACCACCTTCACATCTCTACTCAATGTGACTTTGTTGCTCCTTGGATTGTACAGCTTATATGCACCAGTTGAGTGATAGCCTATGAACACCATAGATTCACTTTTGTCATCTAGCTTGCTCCTTCTAGCATCAGGGATGTGTTTGTAGCACAATGATCCAAACACTTTCAAGTGCTTTACACTTGGTTTTCTTCCACTCCAAGCTTCTTCTGGAACATTTGCTTTCAGCTTCTTTGTTGGACATTTGTTCAAAATGTACACTGCAGTGTTAACTGCTTCTCCCCAGAACTTATGTGGCATGTTCTTCTGTTTCAACATGCTTCTGGCCATGTCAAGTATTGTTCTGTTCCTTCTCTCAGCCAAGCCATTATGCTGAGGAGTATAAGGTGCAGTCACTTCATGTACAATACCTTGACTCACACAAAATGCTTCAAAATATTTGGAAGTATACTCACCACCTCCATCAGTTCTTAGTACCTTGATTGACTTCTCACTCTCCTTCTCAATCAGAACCTTGAACCTTTTGAATACATCTAAAGCTTCACTTTTCAACTTGATGGTGTACAGCCAAGTCATTCTGGTGTACTCATCTACAAAAGTGATAAAGTACTTGTTGCCTGACAGTGTTGGAACCTCAAATGGTCCACATATATCTGAATATACAACACCTAATGCATCATTTGCTCTCATAGGCAACTCAGAAACAAATGGTAATCTGCTTTGCTTACCCTTCAAACAGATTTCACATGCTTTTGCAGAAGACACTAATGCAGGTAAACCATTCACTAAGTTTTTAGAGCTTAATTGGCTTAAACTTCTAAAATTCAAGTGCCCATACCTCATGTGCCATAACCAGTCAGCATCTTCATTAGCAATGCTTGCCATACACATAACCTTCCCATAGGGAATAATGCATTTGTACACTCTGTTCTTTGATAAGCTGGATTTCAGAATCAGCTTATTTTCACAATCAAACAGCTTAAGTGATTCTTTGTCAATCTTTATTGAGAAACCCTTTTCAACTAGTTGCCAATACTCAAAAGATTACACTTCATACCAGGTACATACAATACATTCTCAATTATGGTCTTCTTACCATCATCTCTTCTGATGATAACATTGCCAACACCTCCTGCTACAAGTTTTCTGCAATCTGCCAGCTTTACATTGGTTCTTGTGCTTGAATCAATGCTTGTAAGCCATTCCTTGTTCCCAGTCATATGATTTGAACATCCTGAGTCCAAATACCACTCTTGATGCATGGAATCACTCTCACAAGTTGTTGCCATCATCAACAGAACACAATCTTGATCAGAATCACTTTTCTGTGCTATATTGGCTTCTTCATCACCTTTGGGGTTTTTCTTTCCTTTACCAGCCCTACAATCTCTGGCAAAGTGCCCCTGCTTCTCACAATTATAGCATTTAATCTTGTTTTTATCAAAGTTCTTCTTTCTGAGATTATTCTCAGACTGCTCACCTTTGGAAAATTCTGCTCTGTCATCAGCTTTGGCTTTTCCTTTCTGCCACTTGTCTTTGCCATTCTTCCATCTCCTTCCATCATTCTTGGTGTGAGCTTGCATAACTTGGTGTACATTCCTATCAGAATTCCTCTCCAAGATCATGAGCTCATGTGATTCCAATGAACCTTGTAAAGACTCAATAGTCAAGGTTGTAATGTCCTTTGCTTCCAGGATTGAAACCACCACAAAATCAAACTTGGTGTTCAAAGATCTCAAGATCTTCTCAATCACATATTGATCAGTGACTTCCGCACTACAGTTCCTCATTTGATTCACCAGAACCATGATACTAGACATGTAATCACCAATTCTTTGATCTTCTTGCATCAACATCATCTCATACTTTCTTCTGGTGGATTGAAGCTTCACCTGCTTCACTTTTGCGTCACCATCATGATACTTAACCAAGATATCCCAAGCTTCCTTTGACTTCACGCATTTGCTTATCTTCTCAAAGTGATAAGCATCTACATTCTGTTGCATGTAGAATAATGCTTTGCAATCCTTCTTCTTTGCTTCTCTGTGCGTTGCTCTTTGTGCTTCATTCGCGTTTGCTGCAAGATCGTCATAACCGTTTTGAACAATCTCCAACACATCTTGAGCGCCAAACAGGGATTTCATCAATGCACTCCACCGATCCCAGTTGTCTTTGTCAAGTGTCAAGATGTTGCTAGCAAAACCTCCATTACCTGCCATATTCGTCAAGATTTGTCAAGATTCACTGACAAGATTCACCAATCTCTAAAACGAACCGGAGCTCTGGATACCACTTGTTGGCGCAGCGGAATTTGGCCACAAGAATTAAGCACACACACACACAGAGAACGTTCTCAGATTGATCTCTGAGAACAAACGCAAGAGCAAATGAAGAGAAAATTTCTTGTGAAGGAAGTAACAACTTTTAACTAATTAAAAGTAAGAGAAGAAAGAGTAAAACTATAGAAATTGCAAGATGGAAATTTTATTTACAAATCAACTAATCATACAATGTGAACTCATTACAATGTGAAGTAGTGCTAGGTGTTTATAACCAAAGCTCATAACTACTTTTTCACTAATCCTAGGTAGTTAGTAACATCTAACTACCTCTAACTAACTTCTTATTTTTAAATGGTTGAAATTAAGCTATTCTTAACAACTTTATTAAGAAAGAGAAAATATATTTAATTAATGATTTAACTTTTGTAAAGATATAAATGGTAAACTAACTTTAATTTTACATTGATTTCCGAAAAGGACAATAATTTTGGGATAAAACTAAAAAGCTAAAAGGACAATAGTTTTGGGATGGAGGGAGTACTAGATTTCAACCAAAAGAACATAGTGAAAAAAAACCCAAAACCGTATATGTGTGGACTTTTGTGCCGACTTAAAATTCGTGGAACTTTACACATATTAAGCAACATAGGTACAAAAATTCTATTTTTAGTTATTATTTTAAAATAAAAAAGAATCTTATTTAAGAAAACTGAGATCATCATTTATCAGTCACAACAAAACTTAAATTGCATCAACAAAGAACACAACAACCTTCTATCAAAAAAAAAAAGAAAGAACACAACAACCAAACATGGCACCAGCTCGTGTAGGCTATGCTCTTGAACCCAAAAAACTCGAAAGCTTCATTCAACCCTCCCTCCTCCATTACGCCAAACAACATGGCATCAACCTCGTACAAATCGATCCTTCAACACCATTGTCCCAACAAGGTTCTTTCAACTGCATAATCCACAAACTCAACAACCAAAACTGGAAAAAACAATTACAACAATTCTCAGCTGAAAACCCAAACACAGTCATCATAGATCCCCCCGAATTGATCTCTCGTCTTCACAATCGCGTCACCATGCTCGAATCAATGACCCAGTTGCATCTTTCCATTGAAAATGAAAAATTCATTGTTGAATCTCCCAAACAAGTTGCTGTCAAAGAACCGAAATTATTCGATTTCGGTTCGATTGATGAACTGGGTTTGAGGTTTCCTGTTATAGCAAAACCGTTGGAAGCTAACAGCACTGTTGATTCTCATAATCTGTTTTTGGTTTTCGATTTCGACGGTGTTAAGTCGTTGAATAATCCAATGGTTTTGCAGGAGTTTGTGAACCACGGTGGAGTTGTTTTCAAGATTTACGTTGCTGGGCAGCATTCAATTTGCGTAAAGCGTAAATCTTTGGGTGATATTTCTGATGAGAAGATGAAAACGATTAATGGGTCGGTTCCGTTTTCTCAAGTTTCGAATTTGAGTGTTGAAAATGGTGAAGAAGGTGGTGGTGTTATTGATAATGCTGAAATGCCACCTCAGAATTTGGTTGTTGAGTTAGCAAGAGCTTTGAGGGAGAAATTAGGACTTAATCTTTTTAATGTTGATGTGATTAGAGATGGTAAAAATCCAAGAAGGTATCTTGTGATTGATATTAATTACTTTCCTGGGTTTGCAAAATTGCCATCTTTTGAGTCATTTTTTACTAATTTTTTGTTGGATGTTGTTCAACAAAATAAGACTAATTAGGTAAGTTTTAATGTTGGACAAGGATGATGTTGTTCCTTTGTCTTGTTTTTCTGAGTCCTAAAATAAGTGTGTATTGATGACATTGCCGTGTAAGGTTAATGGTAATGGTAATGGTAATGAGATATGGTATTGTTGTAAAGAGTCGTGTTAATACGTGTCCGTTAACATTTTCGTATTCTAAAAAGAAATGAGACAAATATTGAGTCAAGGATGCATCATACTTTCAAGTTTCATCGTTTATACTACTTTATAAGTTACTACAAAAGTTTTTACATTACCAAAAGAAGAGTTAAAAAGTTTAATTACAAATGGATTATCCAAAAAGAAAACATACTAAGTTGTTCACTTTATTGTGTTGTGAAACTTTCTATATGCTTTATTGGATGCGTGTAAACTACTACATGATTAAGGATAGTAACAATACAACAATCCAAATAAAGGACTAGGAGACAACAAACTGCAGCCAGATTCTCAAGAGACAACATTTGTTTGGTTCTGTGTCCATATAGTCCCTAGATGCACGTTGCTTTACTC
The DNA here is from genome assembly GCA_951804385.1 of Trifolium dubium. Taxonomy (NCBI): domain Eukaryota; kingdom Viridiplantae; phylum Streptophyta; class Magnoliopsida; order Fabales; family Fabaceae; genus Trifolium; species Trifolium dubium. The sequence goes on along the minus strand of OX638063.1, from coordinate 50,882,953 downwards.
TAACGTGATTTGACAGTACCTTACCAAGTTGTTTGTGTTTTCATTGAGAAATCAATTTTGTGGTAAAGAATTGATTCTCAATGAAGCAAGAAAGCATAGTTTCCATGGTGTACTAAATCAATTCAACCCATCTTTTCTTTTTTTCTTGTTGATACTCTTGTACTCCTCGTTGTAGAGTTGATGAATAAAATTTGCTATTTTTGAAAAGAAAAAAAAAAATTCAACCCACCTACACATTAATGATTATTGTAATGTACATATTCAACTCTTCTTTTGGCAATTTTGATAATGCAGATTTTAGTGGTCTTTTGAGAAACTACACGAGAATTTGGATTCAAAGGTTTTTCTAGATCATGTGGCCGCTATTCAAAATTATTGACTGATCTTCTAGCTATATGGAAAGATTTTCAATTGATCTGATAATTTGATTACAATACATGTCCATTATTATGTAATCTGACTTTTAGGCAGTTTTAGATATGATTGCTGATAGCAAGCATAATGACTTTCATCCCTTGCAACTTTATTTTCTTTGAATGGTTTCCTTTACTTTTTTGGTGCTACTAATACCGACTCCTTAAAGATATGAATCTCTCCCATCTCAATTGCATGCCATCCTATATATAGATACATGTAGAGTGTTTAGACAACAAATTACTTAGCTAATATGTCTAGTAATTTAATTTTCCTCTCTATCAAAATATTGTTTTTTAGTCGTAGCTTAGTAGGTAGAATGTCACCTTTAAAAATGAATAAGTGGACATGACATGATTCAAATTATGGTCTCTATACATACAATTTCTACTAATTGAACTAAACTTACGGAGACCTAGCAATATAAATAATGTCAATGACAAAACCAAATAACTGAAAGAGATAAAATTTGAATAAAGAGAAATTACCATCTACCATACGTTCATTGATTAGGAATTCATAACTTTTAGACCATTTGGTTTCAATTTAAGAGGGTATAAAATTGATAAATAAGTAAAATTGATTTTAATTTGTTTGATTTTTTAAAAATAGGATTGATTTTGTTTGTAAAATTAATTTTTCTACTCAAATTTATTGCTTAACTCTTTTTTACATAAATATATTCAAACATAATTCATTTTATTTTCATAGTCATTTTTTTTCTTTTGGTTTATAATCCTTTAATTCTTAGAAAAAGGTCTAGTAATCAAACTTTGGTTCTCTTAAAATCTGTCATTTGATAAAACTCATTAATCAATTGAGTCTAATATCTTGATTACTTTCAAGTTAATTATTTTTAGTTCGATGAAATGACGAACCATTGAAAACTCACATACACAAAGTAAAAGGACTGAGTTCGAACTTCACATTTTGATATTGTTTGCCTGTTAAACTATAACTTACATTTTCAGCTTAATTTTAATCGTACTAAATTTTACATGATTAATTAATTCAAAGTCAATCTTTTAAACCCTGATTGAGCGGTTGAAATTCATTATTTTTTAATGGGTCGATGACTCAATCCTCGCCTTGGGTAGAGAGCAACTTTAAATTTTAGATCAGTTATCTCACTCTTTGAAATATCTCTGATCTAACCGGAGGAATAATCATGGAAACATATACCAAGAGGTTATAACGACATGACAATTGACAAGTCATATTTCACAGAGAAAATGACCGAAAGACTTTTGGTGCGTTGATGTGGTTAATGATCTGTGAGTGGAAATAATAGAATCGCATCATCGCATTGGCGCGATCGATCGAGGATGAGAGAAAATATAGTGTTATTTGGTGATTCAATAACAGAGCAATGTTTCCAAGTAAATGGTTGGGGTTCTTCACTCGCCAATACCTATTCTCGCAAGTTAAGTAACCAAGCTTTTTTTCTTTCTAATCAATTTCATTTTCATTTTTCTGTAACATAACTAACAAATCACAACAATTGAATTATTCGCATTTTACAGGCTGATGTACTTGTTCGTGGATATGGTGGTTACAACACTAAATGGGCTTTGTTCTTACTCCATCATATTTACCCTCTGGTAACTAAATCAGATTACTGAAACACAATTTTCAATTATTATTTTATGAAGCACGGACACTCCTTGAATTAGGCGTGTCTCTGTGTCAGACACCCGTGTTTGTGCTTCATATTTGTACCGATTGTTGATTTCGATTTCATTTTCAGGAGTCAACTAAACCTCCTATTGCTACCACAATTTTCTTTGGTGCTAATGATGCTGCTTTGTCTGGAAGAACCAGTGAAAGACAGCATGTACCTATTCCAGAATTCAAACTTAACCTCCAAAAAATTGTGCTCCACTTAAAGGTTCTATTTCGTTGTTTCGTTGTTTAATATTTGAATCTGATACGTTATTGATCTGTATTTTTTGGAGTCTTAAAGTATTTTCGATTTTATGTATTGAAACATTTTACAGAAATTAAGTTATTTTTTTGTAATGTAGCATTATTGGTCAATTATATTATCAGTTATTGATCGGAAATGAAAATTTGATTTCAGTCATGCTCACCAACTATGCTTATTGTGCTTATTACTCCACCTCCAATTTGTGAGGAAGGGCGTCAAGCATATGCAGTGTATGATAAATTCATCCTCTCTTGTTAAATTCTGTATTCATATTCTGCATTTGTTTATGAACATTGTCTTGCCGTAACATTGCTTACTTGGTTATTTATGACATCTTATTGATATCATCAAATAAAACGGACCTCTTTTGTTATATACCTTGCTCCCTCACACATGTGACATGGCCTCTTTTGTTTATACCTAAAGCCCTCACAGTGTGCTGTTGTTTTATTAATATCAGCTTCTAGGTAAAAAAATTTTTGGTTATTCCCAGTTTGTTTAGAACTACCATCTTTAAACTTTGTGTCATGTAACTGTTTGACGCATTGTGTATGTATTTGCTGGTTATTTTTGTGGTATAAGACTTTGCCTGTCCATGAAATAGAGAATATTAGTTTTTAACTATTCACCATTTTATATTAGTTTTATGTTTGAGTAGTTTGCTTGTGTCCTGCAGATCCTTATATGGTCAGAATGCTAGAGAATTGCCCGAAAGAACAAATGAAGTTACTGGTCAATATGCAAAAGCATGTGTTGAGATAGCTAAGGAAATGGGTGTGGCGTATATTAATCTATGGTCTAAAATGCAAGAAACAGATGGCTGGCAAAAGAAATTTTTGCGGTTTGTTACAACCTCTACTCAAGAAATATAGACTATGACAAAAGTTTGACCACCTTTTCTTGTTTAAATAAAGCCAAAAAGGCATCATGGATTATCTTTGACTAAATCTGGTTATAATGTGATCCTGTTCTTAGTTAAGGGCATTGGTTTAGCTTCTTAATAGTCTAGTTAATGATGCAATAAACTTCTTTCTTCTAACTATATATGAAGATGTATAGTTACAGGAGAGGACTAGAACATTTTAAATATGGAATTTATTTTGTGTGACCATCTCGGGGCTATTTAAATTATGCATGGGTTATTATCTATTGTAAAATCAATAGCATTGTCTTTTTGAAAATTTATGGGTTCCTCCTATTAGGGGTTGTTCACAATTACTGGTTTGCTGATACAGGGATGGGTTGCATCTGACACCGGATGGAAATGAAGTAGTCTACCAAGAAGTGATCAAGGTGTTCAATGATGCAGGAATTTCTTCTGATAAACTTCCGTATGATTTCCCTCACCACTCAAAAGTTGATGCCAAAAATCCCGAGAGCTCTTTCCAGCAGAATGTTTGTGATGCCTCATTATAGTCGGGTTCTGGTTTAGTCTTTCAGTTTTATATACTCTGTTCTATTTGCTGACCTGCTATTTTTTTGCTGAACATGTTTGACAAGTTATTTTTCTGAACTATATACGAGTTTTTAATAATTTTAATTAATAAAACTGTGTTGTTTACTGCAGTCCGTGCTTATACAATGTGACAATTTATCATTTGATTTCATACGCGGTCTCCCAATCCCTACCCACCTTGCCCAACCTGTTATGTTAAAAGAGTGGTGGGTTTAGGGTTAATTTGCATTGCCTTATACCCTAGACCCTGCATTTAGGTAAATGTTATGCCTGTTTGTTTACTGACTAATAGTATGCCTTAAAAGGAAAATACTAGTAATGTCCTAAGAGAAGTTTGAACAAGAAAGAATTCCTAGAATAGTGGTATATAAACATATTCAAATAAATAAAGATTGCAAAAAAAAATGAAGGATTAATTATTGGTGCAGAGTGATTGAAAAAAAGATACAAAAATACAATGAAGATGATAGATTACCTTGCACACAAGGTTACCCCAAAGGATCACTCTCCTTTCACACTAGATAATTCTCCTGCCACAAAATTTAATTATTCAAAGCTATCTTTCCCCTCTAGTTAAGGGACCATTTCTCAGTCTCCCATAAGAACTTTTTAAAGAGCTCAAGTTACTGGCACACTTAGACCACACCTTATTGGTAATTCATTTGATTTTAATTTTTTTTGGATTACTAATTCATTTGAATTGTAAGCATTAACAAAAATGCATTCATAAGAGTGTGATAGTTAGTGTATTACTAAATACTAGTATATATTTAAATTTCACATATAGTTTTTTTTTGCTTTCACCCTCGGGTTCCTAGGAGAATAGGGCCTAGTAGTTCAGAGTTCGGGGTGAGTTATTGCATAAAGTGGTTCCAGTCCATCCCAAACACAGTTGTGGGGGATCGAACCGCGTCCTCCCTTCCAAGTTCAACGTCAATCGCCACTAGACCAACTAACGTTTGGTAGTTTTACTTTCACCATACAATAGAGGTATTTATTGTATTATGGTTGTTCATTAATTAATTATAATTATAATTTTAACAACACACAATAAAAAATTTAGTTCTAGTACTTAATATTAATTAAAGCCATCTTAATAAGAACTGTTCCCTCATGCAGTTACACATACCATTTACTCCCAAAGACCAATATTTATTAATCTATTAATTAATTGAATAAAACATGTGTAACTGAAACAGTAATACTTGTTATTTGTCCCAAAAAAAGTGTAACTCATACTATTAGATAGTGCAGCTGGTGTCGAATATATTAATTAATTGAGTTGGTTTCCTAAAAAATAATATCAGTAATGTCATTGACTTGTGTTTCTGGATAAGGGACACACACACAGGTTTACAATGTCTTGTAAAAGACCTGAAACCCAATGTCTCACTTTATATAATTTTGACAGAATCTTAGAATCAAAACAAGACAAAATGTCCTCTTTATTCATTATTGTCTATGACTATATATGTTGGTTGAAAACTTGAATTTAAGTATATGTCTTCACTTAAACAAACATGTGCTGAGATTTTGTTGTTATCTTTAATTATCATAAAATACTACTGTATATAAGTATATAAGTATAACATAAATAGTGACAAAATGAGAAACTAAGTCCAAGTACCATATCATCCTTGTAAAAAAATCAAAGCTAAATCCATAAGTGTAATGGCCTCCAATCCAAGGACAAGGGTTTACATATCAATTAATACTTTGATTAACTTGAGAGATCATCTCCACCAAATCCAACTCCTTCTTAACTTCAATCTCTCTCTCAAGTTGATGCTCATCAAGATTAACTACTTGCATGCTTTCCTTATCACATTGTTTTTCATCAATATCTTTCTCATCCATAGCAGGAACACTTGACATATCATCTAGCAGAGAATCAATACCACACCCTTCTTCAAACAAATTATCATCCAAGCAAAAATCATTAAACTCATAGTTTGGCACTGATCTTTCACTCGGAATAAATGAATTTGCAATTTCTGGCTGAGGAATTTGTTGTGTTGCGTTGCTTGTGCTACAAGTCATAGTTTTCTTTGCATTAGCAGAAGATCTTTTTCGAAAGTCTCTTGGTGGGTTTTGGTCTAAGTTCAAGCTCTTGATATATTCCTGCAGAAGAGTGCCTCTAGGATACTTCGACCGACATTTTCTTTTCGAATATTGTCTTCTCTTTGTTGCATTCCAATGATTTTTTATTGAATTCTCAGTTCTTCCTGGCAATCTTTTCGCTATCTCTGCCCATTTATTTCCTATCTCTGAATGAGCTTGGATCAATATTTTATCCTCATCATCAGTCCATATATCCTTCTGCAAAAGGGCACAAATTTGTATTATACAATCTGCGAAATCTTTCTGCATTTTTGGAGGATTGACTCAATTGATTATGAATAGGTTTATTTCATTTCAAATATGTGTGGAAACAAAAGTGTCCCGTGCGAATGTTCATTTTTCTTACTAGTTACTATTTAATTGTAAAACAATAGTAGCATATGCATAAAAAGTAAAGATATTGCCTTATATTATCTGAGACTAGGAGGAACAAATTCAAATACTAGATCATGTATTTATCATTGATGACATTGTAAGTATAGATTCAGTTGTTTAAAGTGTGTATCTCTATTAATGTTTTCTATATATGTGTGTGTAACAAATAAAATGTAACCTTAATGTCAGGCCTTAAATGGTTATGCCATCTTTCTCTGCACTGTTTCCCTATTCTTCCAGGCAACTTTTGAGCAATATGAGACCACTTCCTCATTCCATGTTGTTCCACCATTTGAATCAACAATCTGTTTGTAGAAGCATATTCAAATCAAAGCACATACACCGAAATATGCAAAAACTTCAAAATGTGATGAAGAAAACTATGTAACAAGCTTAATTATATAGTTATGTAAACAAAAAGTTTTAAAGAAAATTATATACCTATCTTCATCCACTGTCCATTGCCCCTTTACTATGTTTGATTTTTTCCTTGCTTTAAATGCTCTTCTTGTGGTAGGAGATAATAACCTGTTGTTTCTATTCAAACTAGATCTTTGGTAATAATTTGTTGGTGCTATGCTTGAGACTTCATCATCTGGTACAACATAATTCAATGGCTTGGTTTCTGAAGGATTATTAAAGGGAAAATAACTATGGTTCTCAACCATAAGATCAAGATGATTCCTTCTAGGGATATTCAAACTATAACCATCATATTGAAAATTGTCAATAATGTGAGTATGCTCACTACCATTATTATTCTGAGCAAAAGACTTTCCACCATAAACTTCAAAACCTGTATTTGCACATTCTGCACTACCAAAAGGATCAAAATTTTGAGTTTGGACCCCAAAAACTTGATTGGAGGATGAGGAGCCATGCACGTGAAATTGATCAATATGGTGAAAATCTTGCAAGAAATTACCATGCGAGGAATGAGCATCGAAAGAAATTAACTCATCTTTCATCCTCGGTTTTAAGTAGTTTTCTTGCAAATGTATTGGTTGCGATTGTGAGGCATAGTTTTCTCTAAGGTTCGTCTCAAGAACCATGAGAGAATTAGGTGTAATAGGAACCGAAGGAAACATTTGTGTTACGAACGCCAACACTTATTTGTGTTTATTATTATAAGAGAGTTATACTGCATTAATCGCGGAACAATTGAAATGAAGCGTCAAATGCCTAAGACTGTTTCCTCTCAAGAAACTTGATCATATATAAGGTTTATATTCTAGTAAGATTGTGTTTAATTGCTATGTCTGTAACTGTTATTGAAATTAATTGATTAGTAGTTACAAACTTAAGTTAATTAAGTATAACATTGACGTTATGTAATTTACATAGTTAAGTAAGTTAACTATAGTTGTGGTCAAATTTTTTGTTATGTAATGGTATACAAATGCATGCAGTAGTATGTCAATGCCACGAGTCCATGAATATATTTTAAGATTATGACTTAATTAGCATTGTTTTATACATCATTTTGTATAGAAGTAGTGAATGAAATCAGTGTCACTTGCACATAGCAAAGTTGCAATCTATTATCTATATATTATAGTAAAAATGAAGTTGCAAAACGTTGAGAGTTAATAATTAATAACGTAAAATATCAATTATTTCGTTCAGTATGTAACATACACTTAAGAGTGTAGATTAATTAGGCTGAATTTGATGCTAGCAGATTGGGTAGCAACTTGCCCCTTGGTTTGACATTCTAACTTCTTTTTTAATATAATATTAGTACGAAGTTTCTACCGCTATTAAGGATGACTAATATCTGTCGGAGAATCTGTAGAATATACAAGATGAATTCGTCCTTCCAACCGAATTTTTTTCACACGAATGAGCAAGAAATCGAATTCCGAACCATAAGGGACCAAAAACTTACTAATTTATTGTTGATTGGTTTGACATTCTAACTTTATTTTGACAAATTGATATTCTGAATATGCATTTCAATTTGTGCTTACATATGTGACGGAATAGATTGTAAATAAAAGGACTAGTGTGACCCACGCGTTGTGTGGTGCGAGTAAAAGTATTTTCGTTTCATTCATTGTGTTTGTTTTTAAGGTGAAAGAGTCAAAACATGTTATTTGACATAGCATTGAACTTCCATACGTATGTGATCATAAAGATAAAAGTGAAAATTTTAGGATGATTTGTGTAACAATTCACTTTAATTATTATAAATGATAATAGATAAAAATATATTGTAATTGGATTAACATAAAATGGATTGTTAAGTAAGTGAACATTAATATTAAGTGGAACTACACTTCCATTATAAACCACATGAATCAAAATAACTATTTTATCTTCTATTTCTCTCACATGTGACAATAAAAAATTTAGTTTTGATTTGTTAGTTGGACTTTTACTATAAAAGTCCAAAATAAATCAAAACTAACATATTTGTTGCTGTCACGTAAGAGAGATAAGGTAACTGTTTTGATTCATGTGGTTTATAATAAAAGTGTGATCCCACTTAATACTAATGTTCACTTACTTAACAATCTATTTTGTATTAATTCAATTGCAATTGTATCTTTAATTATTATTATTTCTAAATTCTAATGATTAAAGTGGGATGTTACAATTTCATAGCTAGAAATATTCAAAATGTATACAAATATCAACTTCTCATATAAATTAGAGCCAATGTGCTATGGCAAGAAACTAATATATATGAAATAATGATGTATCACCAACTTCTCATATATGTTTATCAAAACAAAAAAAAAAAAAACCAACTTCTCATATATAATAGAAACTAAACCAACCAAACATGTATCACCAACATTAGTTTAAAGGAAATAATGATGAATTGAATAAGGAATGAGGTGTTTATGAAGAGGAAATTAAATTCTTGCCACTTCAGAGGCACACGATGATCACAAATTGTTGGTCTTAATTGATGTTAACACATGATATTTTAAATTGTACAAAGATAATTAAAACTGGTTTAATAATTCCAAAAACAAAAATCACTCAACCACTACGTGGATGTCACATCATTAAGCAAGTGCTGATGATGTGGATATTGGTTGGACATGTCATTAGAAATTGGCAGCAATGGTGGAAATCCATTGTGAAAGCATGTAATGAAAGATTAAAGTATAATAAAACAAAAAAGTTAGGATTAAAGTTAGATAAAAAGTTTAGAAAAATCTGGTGTTTGATTTTCTAAAAAAATTATATTATATCATATTAAATCACTATGTTAGTGAGAAATTCTCAACCTTGGAAGACATTTCAAGTAGTAAAACTTTCCCAACATTTATCAACTACTGTTTTGTACATTTGTTAACAAAAAAAAAACTGGGTGTGACATGTAATGAAAAAAATGATGAAAAATTATTCATTGAGTGGAACCATTAGGCACCAATTAAAGATTATAATTTTGTAACATGTTGGTGTGTTTGTTATGCTGCTGCTACCAAAATTGTACTTCTGAAAATTAATCTGTCTTTGCCTTAATTCGTTTCACCCTGGAATATAGGAAAACACCAGAAAGAGCTATACCAGTTCCTGCAGAGGATAATATGCACAAAATTTCAGTCTCAATAGGACTTAATAATACTACGTTGATCCTTTTTATAAGAGACAATTCAAATTTTAGATTCATTGAATAATTGGTGTTTTTGGTCTATATCTGGTCATTGATTACTCTGATCTATATTATCTGAAAAGTGAATTATTTTATAAACAAGAACATAGGTAATATTATGCGGCGATATGATTTAAAGAAAGAAGCGATTTTATTACCTAACGCGTTAATTGGTGAGACAGGTGTTTGGAAAAAAATGACAGAGCTCACAATAACTATCACACGCTTCACACAGTTAGCTACTGAATGAGTAATAGGTGATACCCTCTCCAGTATCATATAAGAAACCTGCAAATAATTTGATTTTTGTTTTTAGTGAGTAGAAATGGTTTTAGAATGAAACAATTTCCACTTGCTGAAGTGGAGATTGTAACATTGTTGAATAATAGGAGCAAAATTTGTGCATAGAAGACGAAAACTCACTTGCTGATACGCGTGGAAACAAAGTGCAGCGAGAAGAGATCTTATGTACACTTGTTGAACATCTAATCCCTGTGAAGAAAAGTAATATGTCAATGACATTTTAGTTGCCGAGTACTCACTACGTAGCAATATATAAACACAAAAGTAGTATGTACTCTTTTGTTTATATTTTGTTACGCAGGGAGTCATGCATTTTGATTTGAGAATGCTAGCAAAAATTACTATTATTTTCAACAATGAAGTTACTCACCGCGGATTGCAGGTAAGTAGGGGTAAATTTGACACCCTCCATGAAGATGGCTAGAGGCAATGATAGGAAAAATGACATGACTGTTATTATTGAGAAGAGTGTTATGTTGTCCACAGATTCCTGAGAAGAACAAAATCATTGTTATTTAAAACTTGTATATAAGAAAATGAAATGAAAGATATGAGCATAGTTCTAAAAAATGGTACACCATGATTTAACAGCTTATTTGATCGTAATTTTTCACAATTTAAACTGTCGTAGCAATTTGACTGTGATTTAAATCTTAGGCGTGGCATATACTGTTAAAGTGTTACTTACTTTTATGCAAAGTGTAACTATTAATAACAAAAGAAATCCTAAACATTGAGACAATTTCCATGATATTACCTCCTTGTTAACCATGAGCTTTTTGCTAAGAACATTACGAGATTGATTTGTTAAATTGGAAGCCATTGCACTCAAAAACCCAACCCTATTCATTATTGCAGGAAAAACATGTTAGAATCAAAATGATCTCCATTTCCACTCTTATCTTCCCCTAGAAGGAGTGACACTTACCAATTGAAAGAGGCCTCCGTAGCAGACGCCAACGCCACACCACCAGCAATAGGCACAAGGGAACCAACCACCCATGCTGTGGGCATCTGTAAGAGAGTCAAGTAAGGGATTAAGAATGCAAATATCAATTCACAATGTATTGAATGTTGAAGCAGTAACCATGATATTTTTCCCTTCAAAAGTACAAGCTCAGTGCACATAATATATATGTGGCAAATGTTAACATGCAATGTTAATGAATTAAAAGTAGAAATATTCACCTCAAAAGTCGTACATTTAACTTTTTAAAGTAAAAATGTTATGTTTTTCAATGCAATATTTCTACTATTAGATTTATTATCATGTGCTCTTAGGGCACATGTTAACAAGACCCTAATATGTATTATTAATAACTAAAATAGAATTAACGACTATTTTACAAATGTCCTAGAGGGGACTTGAACTCTGTCATTTTGAGGTTACAAGGTCAAACTCTTATCACTAGCACTTTATGGACACATAAGTTACCAACCACATAAAACTAACTATTAAGTGAGAAACATACTCATCAACAAACATTTAACTGTTGCTCAGATTTATCAAAAAAATGACAAACAACAAGGACAAAAGTAGGTCCTACTATATAAGAATGAAATGTAACAGTTTGTTTTATACATTTCCTTTGGTTCCATCCTTTCTAATGATGCTAAAATAAATCAATTATATTTCAATTTTGTGTTCTATATACTTTTAGCATAGACCAAAACATCACATATAGAACCCATGCAACACAAGGGAGAAAACCGTCGAAATAATATATGTTAATTACATCCACACCAGTTAAATTTACAATTAGTTATGTTTAGTTATCGGACAACAACGACAGGATCACATTAGGCATACATCCACGCCAGTTAAATTTAAACTAAAAATTAGCAGTTCAGAATTTACAATAAGTATTTTAAGTTTGAATTGATTAAACAAAGAAATTGTAATGATGATTTGGTGTTACCTCTCCAAGGAACATAGAAGAAAGAAGGACAGAAAAGAAAGGCTCCATTGATTTAACAGTATGAGTAAAAGAGACAGCAACCTTTCCAAGACTCATGTTAGTAAAAAGGTTCCCTAATGTATGTACCAAAGCCAATGGAAATATTGCTAAAAGCTGCAAAAGGAAACAAAAAACAAAAAACAGAACCATTAATAATTTCAAAAAACAGAACAAATAAAACAGTAACATAACGTAGTAAGATGAGATGATATGAGTCTCTTCTAGGTCTGTTTGATCCTTGGTTTGGGCATGCAGCAACGTTAAAACTTTTAGGTAGAATTTGTCGCCCATTTGGGTTACACGAGACTCAAGAGATTAATCTTTGCGGTTACGCACAGAGAATACTTGATTTACGCAAAAGAAAAAAAAAACAGTAACATAACAGTACAGAGACAAAAACAAATATTAACCTGTTTAGAAGTGAGTTTTGGTCTTTTATAAAGATTAAGACCCCACATGAATGCTACAAGGAGTGTCCCAATAGCAAACTGAACAGCAGTGAGTGTTACAGGTAAATGGTAAACCTTCAAAACCTGTTTATTGTATATATTAAAATATATGTTAAACATGAACCAAAGACAAAAAAGAACTCCAAGCTCTAGAGCTTTGAATAGAGGACTGTTGTCAGAGGAGTCGGAGGCGGTGACGGTGGTGGTTGCTTTGGTTTGGAACGTGGTGGAAGGATGTAGGGGTATGGAAGATATTAGTTTTGAAGAAGAAGATGAAAAAACAAGAGGTTTCCATGATGATTGGAATGAAGATGAAGAGAAAGAAGGATTGAGAATGGAAGAAGAAGAAGAAGATGATGAAGAGAGAGAGGAGCGAGATTTGTAGAGAGAGAGGGAAGGGGAGAGAGGTAAAAGTGTGGCCTGCATTTTGGAGATCGGAAGAAATGGAACAGTTTTCGGAGGTATTAATGAATAATGAAAGTGTGTCTCTGTGATCTCTCTCTCTCTGTTTTATTTTATTTTGTTACTACTTGTGACGATGAAAGTGGGAGGTTTGATTCTAAATAAGGAATTTGAATGAGAAAAAACAAAAGAGCATGAATCTAGACTGTGATTTGTCGCATATTCTAATTCTACTAAATTTCTCATTGGTAGCAGCCATGTGTGTTTTTGTTCTTTAATAAAAGAGGATCTGTCTTTGTCTTTTACTACTATCACAAACAAACGGGTCAAAATTCATCCACTTACAAGACCAATTTTGTTTTGATTTTCCTTATTTTATTCTTCACTGCACTGCACTGCACTGCACCTCCCGTCACTATTATCAACATAAAATTATTTTTTAAGTAATTGAATAGCTGACATATATACTCTCTATAACCAAGGCAAATTTGGCAGCCCGACCGTGGTATTATTCATTAAAATGCTCACTTATGTGTCTCCGAATGCGGGGCATCGGGACAGCCCAACACTTGTTTCTCTCATGTAGCCTACTCGATTCTATATGGGCGCTAGTTCGATCGTGGATTGGCGTGTCATTGGTGGGTTCTCAACAACTTTCAGATCATTTTGTAAAGTTTACTTATTCTTTAGGTGGCATGTGAGTGTCGCGTTCTTTTCTGCAACTGGTGTGGCTATCATATGTTTGGTGGTTTGGAATGAAATGAATCAATGAGTTTTCAGAAATTCAACAAAGTCTTTACCTCAGTTATTGGACAAGGTCAAATTTTACATATATTAGTGGCCGAAAGAAAGGAATATGAGTTGGTTACAAATTATTATTGGTGGTTATTGATCCCTTTTAGCTGTTTGAGCGTTGGTTGATTCTATTTTCCTCTGTGTTGCTCTTTATAATTTTATTGTGACTCTATTGTAATTTTGTTGTTCATTTCAATACATCTTGTGTGAGGGGTGACATTTCTAATATATATATATATATATATATCATTTTTGCTTGTTAAAAAAAGTGAAGAAATAAATTTAAATTTGTCATTGTATATAAAATATAATACTTTTATCAATTAATCTTTGCTGATTGAGATTATTTATTCAACTCTAATACACCTGTTGATATTTTATATAAGAAATTTTATTTTTTAATACATTGAGTAACTAATGGAATTTACCTATAATATAAACTAAACAATTAGTTATTTAATATATATAAAAAAAAAACTCTATCTTATATTAGTGAATGGAGATAGTATATAACCCAAGGGGTGTGGTTGAGCGGTTGGGGCTCATCCTCCCTTAACTAAGGGTCGAGGGTTTGATCATTATCTTGGGTATGGAGCCGCTTTAAATTATTGGGACAACTATCCCACCCATCGAGGTGCCTTCAATCTAGCGAGAGATTAGTCACTGCGTTCGGCGATGGATACCCCGGTCTACCAAATTTTCATGTGGTTAGCTTAATTAACAGGAATATCATATTTTATATGCATAAATCGGGTTCAAATTTTAGATTTTCTACTTATTCATCATTAAGAATAAAGTTCTAGCAATTAGGTTAATTAAAAAAAATTGTTGCACACGAAAAAAAGTACTACTTGAAAACAAATTTTTACATTAAGCATCAGACCAATTTTTTATTTATGATTTTATACTTTTTATTATTTAAGTTAATTAAGTAGGAGCACTCCATAAATTTAAGAGGACCACTATTATTATTCACAAAAAGAAATGGTCCACACTTGTACCACTTTTTTGGCTATCCATTTCATTCTTTAATCATTCATTTTTGTTTTGGGTACAAATTTTTAAACATAAATCAATACGAAAATCTCAGCCATGCGTTCCAAAAAAGAAAGAAGGTATTTTTTTAATTGAGGAGATTTTCTCATCAAAAAAGAAAAAGAAAAAGAAAGAAGGTAACTTTTCTATTTCAAAATAAGTATCATTTGAGTTACGTATACACTATTCATATAACATAATTTGACAGTATATTTTGATTAATATATAAAAAAATAAATATCAATATGATGTTGTTCAATTTGTCTCAATGAATATTTTCAAAATATAATTTATTTTGAATTTTTTATAATACATAATTAAAGATATTTGTGATTAAAGATATCATTATCATACATAAATTGATCAATTGTGACACTTATTTTGAAATAGATAGAGTATTTGGTTCATTGTTCAACCAGATGTACCCGAGCTTCCTTTGCATCTACATGCATTGTAATAACTTTTGGTATGTCAATTTATTAGTGTTTATTGAAGTTTTTTTCTTTTTCCATTTTATAAAATAAACTCCAAGTTTATTTATTTTTTACCCAAAAATAAACTCCATTTAACATATTGTTTGTTTTAGAAGAAAGTAGAACGAAGGAGATATAATTGAAGAAAGAAAAACACATGCTCAAAAAACTTTTTCATCCTTTAGAATATGCAATGAAAAAGTGGGAGAAAACATTCCTTCCACTAGTGGAGAGAAAGCCAGTAATGGTTGTTATTTCATTTTTTGTCATTGCTTACATAAGCCCTTAATAGCATCATCACTATGTGCATATTGTTTTGTTAAATTTAAAGTTTCAAATTTCGGTTTCTTGACTCATGCTTTTTCATCATAAGACGTTCATAATTAATCTTTTAAAAACGACGCAATAAAAACTCTATTTCTTTGTAAATAAATTTTTTGTTTACTGTTTTTTCTATTTTTTTCTTACCCAAACATAGCATAAGCCCCACTACCTCAAAATACCAAATATGAGCACAAGTTTTGGTGCATAAGTCATATATTTATGCACTGTGCATAAATACCTAGATTGCTTATTATACCTTTCAAATTTCTAGTGCACCTCCTAAATTTCTAGTGCACCCCCAAATTGCTTAGCACACCCTCAAATTTTTAGGGGGTGAACAAGAAATGTGAAGGATGCGTTAAATAATCTAAGAGGTGTACTAAGCAATCAGGAGATGCATTAAACAATTTTCATTACTTATACACGGTGCATAAGAAAAAAAACTTATGCACCGTAACCACTCCCCCAAATATGATCCATTGTGAATTTTCTTAATAATAGTATATGAATGTAGATGTGCAACACAATAATTGTGGTTTCCATTCCATATACGGTACGTTTGTCAACTAAAATTCCACAAAGGGTATAAAGTATCTTATCCTATGTTGTTGCACGTGACACGTACATGTTATAATTTCCATAGAAAGCCAATGTAAGGTTCACATGTAATCCACAACTAATTATCATACCACAACTAGAAAAATGCAACTGTATTAAAAAGTTAGACAAATTCTACAGTATAATATGCTAATTTTAATGTACTAATATAATAGGTTTTAAAATTAATAAAAAAACATATTTTTGAAGAATTTTTTTTTTATCTTTTAAAACATTATAATAATTAAATATTATTTATTAAAATAATTAAAAAAATAAATTTTGATTTTTTTTATTGTTTTTGAATGTTTATATGAAAAAATATAAAAAAATTTAGTAAAACATATATAAAAAAAATGAACTTTTAATTATAAAAGTAATTTTTTTATCAATTTAAAAATCTAATACCCCGGTAGATTAAAAGTTTGCTAATGTTTTTCGTAGAAGCTCACTTACGATTAATACCCTGAAAACAAAAACTAATCCAAAAGGCCAATTTGGTAACTTGGACTTGATCATAATAACCACCCAAACCAGACCACTCACAACCGCGAGCGAAATTCAGTATCGACGATAACTAACCATTGCTTTGCAATCGGAATCGAAATCGGAAGGAAAATGCAATCGTTATCGTTAAGTAGCAGCAAGAGTTTTACGTGTTTACGATTGGTAGGTCAAGAAGCGAGGTTGAAGAGAAAGAATAGCATCGTGGTGGTGGCATGTGGTAATAGTAATTCGGGTAAAGAAACTCCAAGTTCAACCTCATTTCTCTCTCGTACTCAAACTTACGCTCTTTTGAAACAACAAATGGAAGTTGCTGCTAAATCCGAGGTAGTAATTACTACTAATTACTCTTCTCTTTTCATTATTATTAATTGATTAAATGGAAGACGAAACTGAACATTTGTATTGTATAGGATTACAAAGAAGCCGCTAGAATTCGCGACTCGCTTAAGTTATTTGAAGAAGAAGAGCCTGTTTTGCGATTAAGGAGGTTAATCAAAGAAGCAGTTGCTGATGAGAGGTTTCAGGTGCCAATTATTTTTGTTTTCTTGTGTTTTGTAATTTAAGTATTTTTTTATATTAGTAAGTAATACATTTTTGTTTTCCTTTCAAAATGTGATTCTTTTTAGTGAACTTTAGTGTGATTATTACATGTGAGTGAGAAACTTACCTAACAATAGATTAGAGAATGTTGTGTGTTCCTTGTATTTTCTGTGCGAACACAATTCTAATGAGAAATTGCAAATGCAAAAGTAGTTTATTTCATTGATTGGCGAAGTTTTTAAATTGATGTTATAGTCACACGTTGCAATTGTCACTAATTGCACTATTCATTAACTAACTGTCATAACAGAAAAATCTATACATATGACATTAATTAATAGTTGGATTATCTCACAAGATCAATCAATAGTGCTTACTCGTTCATTCTTCTCAGTAAGTTAGATAGGAAAGATTACAGATTTACACTGATTTGATTTCAAATTTGTTGGAGTATTTTTTGGTGTGAACCAGATATTCTCTGCGCGCAACTGCATATTTTGATTGACATATGATAACCTCATGAGTTTTACATGTTGATGACACTCTTTCTTTCCTCTTTTTTTTTCTTCTAGGATGCAGCTAGTTACCGTGACGAGCTAAAAAGAATTGCTCCACACTCTCTTTTAAAATGTTCAAGTGATGCTACAACACTGGTATGTATGATCACTTCTTTCACTTATTAGCGTCTTATAGATAGTTCATTCTTTGATTTAAGCTATATATATCACGAGAAACACAATTAACCTAGAAAGTGAATTCTTTTAAGGTATAATCACTTTTTTTGAACAGTGTTTTCAAGTTGATTGCAGCAGTAGAATAATTAG
The DNA here is from genome assembly GCA_951804385.1 of Trifolium dubium. NCBI lineage: Eukaryota > Viridiplantae > Streptophyta > Magnoliopsida > Fabales > Fabaceae > Trifolium > Trifolium dubium. The sequence continues at coordinate 50,864,843 of OX638063.1, read as the reverse complement.
TTTAATAGCACGTCCTAAGAAATGGAATGTTGAATACTGTTACTGTGTAGGTTGTGCTTCTATCTGATATATAAACTCCCTAGGTTTCAGAATACCATATCACAAAATTGTTCAATTTTCTTTTCTTCTCCGGTAGAAACCGTGAGAAAGGATCGCTACACTGTGCTCCGGTTGTATGTGATCCAGTTCATCATGTCTAATTTGGTTTTATAGTGATCTGTAATGAAAATGGATTTTCTTCCTGTTAAAGTCTTAAAAAAAAACTAAAAGGAATTCCTTCACCACCACAAACTTGCACATGGAAAAAAAAATTGACATTTAATTTCATCTTATTGATTCAGGGAGTCAGGGTTCAAGTCAGGAGTGTATATATAGAGGGCAGAAGTCAGCCTTCAAAGGGACTCTACTTTTTTGCATATAGAATAAGAATTACCAATAACTCAGATGACACCGTTCAACTTCTTAGAAGGCATTGGATTATAACCGATGCTAACGGGAGATCAGAAAATGTATGGTGAGTTAGTCATTCTTTGCTACTGTTTTATTGTGTTATGCTATCAATGTGTTTTTCTTTTCCCTTTTAAATCCGTGGAGCACTTAGTTAATGTCAAACACAATAGCTTTGATTTCTCGGCCCGATCCTATTCAGTAAATAAAAACCTGTTTTAAACATTTGCAAATTAATGTTCATCATAACTTGTGTACTCAATTTTCTATATGACAGGGGAATTGGGGTTGTTGGTGAACAGCCAGTACTTCTTCCCAGGACTAGTTTTGAGTACTCTTCGGCATGCCCATTAAGCACACCAAATGGTAGAATGGTAAGAAAGTTTTCTTTTGCTTTTGTTATTATTTTCTTTTTAGTTACGATTTTCATGTGTAATACTAATAACAGTTGTTTTGAGTTTCTAGATTTAAGGTGGCACCCTTATAAGATAATAACTGATTATAAAATATAATATTTAATAATAATAAAAATAAAATAGTCTAACATATTGTTGGTTATTTGCCTATTACTAATAAAATTACCTTTCTATCACATAGATGAATAAGATATTAGGATGGCATGGACAATATGCAGCAAATAGTGATATAATTTAAACTTGCAAGAATGTTTCCTATTGCTTTGTGAGTAGAAACTGGTGTTAAATAAGTAGTAATTTTGTTTTTGATGCAAGAAATTGTAGTAATTAAGATGTCCAGCAGTTGCATTTGGATTGTTTTATTGAAGATTGGTTTGAAGGCTTTCTAGTTGTTTATCCATCACATCCGACATTAAAGCAGGATTTTGTATCATATTGCAGGAAGGTGAATTTGAGATGATCCATGTTGATAAAGTAGGCTCGCGTTCATTTAATGCTACCATTGCCCCGTTTTCTCTCGCTCTGCTAGGAGATGATGACTGCAATACCATTTGAGACCGAAGTGCAGCATCACCTTCAGAGATCATTGTCCATTTATTAGCATCTGGGGTATGGAAAAGGGAGGATTATTGTTCTCACCACCATTCTGAGTAAATTTTCCAGATACATATGTGTTTTGTTGAATTGAAGTGTGAAAAACTCAAGAAAGAAATCAATATTTATACATAGTATAGATTATAGATAGTTGAAATTTTGTTCTGTATCCAACCCCAACGTACCCAAAAGAGGGATAAAAAGACAAATGGATCAATAGATGGTGATTATAACTTGGAGTAATCATGAGCAAAAAGTAGATGCTGCGTTGTTTGGGTTCACAGTTGCAGTAGTTTTTAATGATTCCAAGTGTTTGCCAAACTGTAAGCACATAGCATTTGAACATTAGCAGTATTATATTAAGTATAATCATTATTTTTGTGGTGTAACTATAATCGGCAATTGCTCCTGTTAGTTCATCTCACTTTTAATCAAAATCAACTCTAAATAATTTGTACACTTAAAATTAATTTGTGTCACTCACCCGAAAACAAAACTTAAACAAAACACTAGAAATTCTCAATTCAACCATTGTTCTAGTCTTCAACCATTTTAATGTTTGACATGACCACAAGGGAGAAAGTAGTTTCCCTGCGGATATTATGGTGTATGGAGAAAGCATTTGACACTTTTGGTTTTCCAACACCGGAGGCTGTAGAACTGAATTTTTGAAACGAGTTCAAAATGTCATGCATAACAATGTTGTGTCGCCTAGGTCTAGGGTCAAATGTACCAAAAAAAGTCAAATTTACTTATATTTGTGGCCAGAGGAAGAAGTTTTTTGAAGGTTGGATTTTGCTATACAAAAAGCTTGCGTAGCTTGTTGTCCGTCTATATTTTGTTCATGTGTAATTATCTTAATATATATTCAAATATATAAACTTGATATTTTTAATTTATTATTCAAATATTCATAGAAAGATTAAATGAGAAAAAAAGAGCTTGAAGAAATCAAGATGATCCATTTTATTATATTCTCTCCTTTTCTTTTGGTCCTGTCATCCCTTTCTCTGTTAGTGTTCTTTATTTTCTTTATCAGCAAGTCATGACTCAATGCAAGGGCTAAAACTTCTTGGAATACATGAAGCATCTTCACTCCAAAATCCAAAAACACAATTGTTCCCTATCCAGTCCTTTTCATCTGTCTTTCTCTCTGTCATTTTTCTTAAAATACAATAATATTGTTAATCCAAGAAAAGTTGACAAAAACATGCATGTCTTTTATGTTGGGGAATTGTGACTAATTTAATATTTGCATGGGATTTAGAGCTTATGTAAGACCACAATAAGATCTTGGTTGGATAACAAGAAAAGCAAAAACAAGAAGCTTATGCTCCAAGCACATCATCTTTTTCTTTCCTACATGGCCACAACCTTTTAAAATTTTAATATTTGTTTTCTATATACAAAGCAAATAAGCAAAAGCATTTCTTCTCTTCTCTCTCACCTCCACTATCTATGTTGCTTTATCCTTTTGCAAGTTTCAACTTTTTCTTTGCTTACTGTACTTAGTTGCATCTTTTCCTTCTTTATAGACACATTAACAAACAATAAACATTGTCGGTTGTGTCTTTCTGTTATAAAATCTAACCAAAGTTTAGAACAGAATCTCCACATTATCTAATAATTAAACCATTAATTAGTTAATTAATTAATGTGGTCAAAATGGTTAAGTAAGAGTTCAACTTTTAAGCTCTTACTGGCCCAAAATTATTTGCACCTGATCCTGTTTTTGAAAAAAAAAAACCATGTGCACTTTCCCACTAAGACTCACTTTTGATTGCATAGAATGGTCCTAAGGTTTAGAAGTTACTTTATAGTCTTGTTCTTGCATTGTGCTTTCTTTCATTAGTCCTTGGTTCTTAAACATTGGATTTGTCCATTTTTCTTCAATAATCTGAAATTCTGAAATATATTCAGAAGTAAGTAACACAATGAAATTTGAAACATCCTCTTCCAAAGGTACATGGCATCCCATCATGTCTTCTGATACAACTATACAAAGTTACTGGCTGAATTGGAAGGTTTTGATTTGTGTCATATTAATCATGCTTTCAACCATCTTTTCATCATTGCTTATATCGAAGTACGAGGTTTTACTTTCGTCATGGAAGCCAACAAGAAATGATGACAAGGAAATCCAAAAAGAAAAATCATCATCATCAAGTTTGTATTTGTATGAGGATGAAACTTGGAAGCCTTGTCTTAAAGGAATTCACCCTGCATGGTTATTGGCTTTTAGAGTTTTTGCATTCATTGTGCTTTTGGTGCTTCTCATACTCACTGTTACCACGGATGGAGGAAGCATTTTTTATTATTACACTCAGTAAGTTTTCAATTTTCATTACCTTCTAATTTAAATTTTGATGCACAATAAACTTTCTTTGGTTTTCACCACCAGTATCCGGTTAATCTGTTTGGGGTGAGTTCTGGCATCAAGTGGTTTCAATCCCCTCCAAATGATGCATAACAAACTTTGAACATAGACTAATAGTTGAAAGCATATAATTGATTATTGATTTTTTTAATCATTTGTTTTGGTTTTATGTGAAACAGGTGGACTTTTACTTCTGTCACCATCTATTTTGGGGTAATATATGGTTAACTCATAACTGGCTTAAGTAGTTTTTTTATTAGTTAATGTTACTTATGCATATAATGTAGTGTTTAATATCTGCTATACATTGATGTTGTAGTTGGGATGTTTGCTCTCTATGCATGGATGTTACCAGTATCATAAGAAAGCGAGCGGTGATAAGGTGAACAATGTGGATGTAGATTCGGAGCAAGGAATTTATGATGCTTCTACACTGCCACAAAGTTCAAATCCATCTAGTCATGATAAAGCTTCGCAAGAACATATTGTTCGTAAATATGCAGGAATTTGGGGTTACATGTTTCAAATATTGTTCCAGGTAAATTTTGCACAGATCACTGGTTGAAATTCTATTGTTTTCTGTTTTATCCCTGAGTTTTTGTACAGTTTTAAATTTTCAGCTTAAAAAATTGCTGATTTTTGTTTCTTGCGAATAGATTAATGCAGGTGCAGTAATGCTCACAGATTGTGCATTTTGGTTTGTAATTGTTCCTTTTCTAACCATCAAAGATTACAACATAAATTTGGTAAGTGCTGAATAATTTATTGTCTCATGGATAATTTACAACCTTTTTTTTCTCATAACTTGTGTTGATTCATTGTTAATGTGGCAGTTGACAATAAGTATGCACACTATCAATGCTGTTTTCTTGCTAGGAGATACAGCTTTAAATTGCCTGGTAAGTTTCTATACTTGATTATTGCGCATTTGAATTCACAGGAGACTGGCGGCTCCACAATAAGCTGCCACGATTTTAGCAAAAACTACCTTTTAGAGTTTCACTGCAAATCCAAACATACGCGCGTTTAATTGTACACTTCCACGCTCACGCTGTCACGCATATGTGAATTCTTACCCTTTGATTTTTTTGTCTCTTCAGCGGTTCCCTTGGTTTCGAATAGGATACTTTTGTTTGTGGACAGTTACATATGTCATTTTTCAATGGATTGTTCATGCTATAGTAAAGCTCTGGTAATAATAATAACTCTCATTTTTATCCAAATATCTTAGATATTATGCAATATTGTCTAACATAAGTTTCTTGTTCTCAGGTGGCCATATACATTTCTTGACTTGTCATCCAACTATGCTCCATTTTGGTATGATTTTTTTCTTCTCTATTATTGATTCTGAATTCTGATAAACAATTGATATTATATCTTTGCTTACCCTTTTTTCTCTGGCTTTGTGATTGATTTTCAGTTACTTTTCAATGGCATTGCTGCATATTCCTTGCTATGGTATCTTCATTTTAATAATGAAGTTGAAGCACAATGTGTTGTCAACACGGTTTCCAGACTCATACCAATGTGACAGATGACTTGGGCTTAGGATTAGGTTGGTTTCTATTTTCTTAAATGTGTCAAGTAGAAAAAGGAAAGAGTAGTAGTGAAAAAAAAAAGGGATTGTAATTTTTATGTGTAAAATGAGCGCGCAACTATAGAGATCAAACCCTCAGATCTCACAAAATTCAAATAGGCGGCATACTCTCTCTAAGAGTTTTAACGTTGCTGCATGTTCAAACTCATAATGAAACTGAAAAGTTTAGTTAAGCTAGAAGTTTGCATTCATTTATTGGATTTTTTATCACGAGTATTTATTTATTAGATAAATATATGACAAAGTGTAGTACAGTATATCACAATCACAATATTTGTTTATTCTATAAAGGCTATATATGTTTAGTCACTATGACACTCTGATGTCATTTCTTGTGTGCATCTCATGTAGGTTAGAATGTTGTTGTAAAATATATTGTAAACTATCGGATCTGGTATTACTTAGATGTGAAACTTGCAGATCTCATTGGTGATCTTACGGAGGGAACGAAATATAAAAGAATATATAAACTTATAGAGACCTTCTATGTAGTTGTCCGGCGATAGATCTACATCTTTCCTCAAAGCCCTCGGGCTGTGTCTCTATCTCATACGTGCGAAATCTGAGTATGTATGAGTAACTCATTTGACTAGTCCCCGAACAAAGAAGATTAGTAAAACTGTTACCTAAGTCAAGACATAATAATATTATTCACAAAGCAAAATATCATTAATTTCATATAAGAATCAATAAAGCATAGAGATAATATATATGAGACACATATTATATACTGTTTGGACTAATATGCACGAGTGAATTCAAGGTTTTTTTTTTATATATCTCTATTTTAAATAAAAAATATTAATATGTTCTACTTTTAAAAAATATTTACGTGTCTGTCCCACATTTAAAGTTAAAGCCCCATTAAACCATTAATGATGGCAAAATGACAGTATTTTAGCAAGCGGTAGGACCCACCATTGAGCCATGGTAGGTGACGAAATGCACTCTTTTTTTCTTTTTTGTTTTATTTTTTTTTTTCAAAAATCAAACCAAATACCAAACCTTAACCTTAAACATAAAATAAAACAACATAAAATAAGAAAACATAAAATATGTCACTTTTTTTTTTGACGAAAAAATACGTCATTTTTTTAAAAAATTACTAAATTTTTTATAATATTTATAAATTAATAATGACTAAGAAAAAAATGAAATAAAATCAAAAATTCAAATACTACCCCAAAAAAACTTAATAAATTAATAAGAGTACAACTCTCTTAGAACAACATGTTTCTAAGTGTCATATGGTGGACAACTAATATTTCAGCCTTCGTAATTTTTTTTAGTAAATCGGAAATTTAAATTGCTCCCGTCAAGTATCAAATTCTGAATCTCCCTCTATCCAATCCATATGTTCTCCAACTCTAACCACTTGAGTTATCCTACGGAAACTCATAATTGAGAGACTATATCATTTAAATAATTATGTCTCAACCGTCAACCCACTAACTCAGTTCGCTTGCTCGACACACTCTTTCATTATCTCCCTCTCCACTTTCTTTTTTTGAACGAATTGTAAATTACAAAAATAGGACTAACAATTTAATTTTTTTAACAAATTAAATATGATTTTCTTGTAAGGATAATTTTTTTTCATTTATATATTTTCCTACTATCTTCTTTTGTACTACTATACTACGAAATCTCTCTTGTAATTTTTTTTACATAGAATAAATTAAATTTTATAAAAAGTAAAATAAAAATTAAACAAAATCTAGTTCAATTTTTATTTTTTGTCAAATTAAAATAATTTTTTTTTTACTTCAAAAATATAAACAGAAAATAAAAAGCTTTTGAATACTCCTCAAAACGCAGAGTTTAATCCTAGCAAATAATCGCGGGACTAAACCCCTAAACCCTAATCCCATTCATCACTGAAAGGAACTGAAACACAGAGCAACCCATTCATGGCGAACACAAACAACGCCGGCGTTGAAGCCCTACACCGTCTCAAAGAAATTGATCCACCGTCATTGCTCGCACCCAATCCAACGCTATCGGAAACTGCTCGTGCTGCATCTCAGTACCTATTCTCTTCCCTCAGACCTTTCTCCCAAAAATCTCCATTAGACCAACTCCTCGTCGACGGTTATGATGCTGAGCAGATTTGGCATCAAATTGACCTCCAATCGCAGCCACTCTTGTCTACTCTTCGCCGCCGGGTGAATCAGTTGGTCAAAAACCCTGAAGAGATTCTGCAGCTGAAGGCTCTTGTGGATGTTGGAAAGAAGGACGAGGTAAAGAAGAATCAAGAGGTGTGGGAGGAAGAAAATGATGATTTTGGTGAGGATTTGGATGAAGGTGATGAAGATGAGGATGATTTTGAAGGAGTAGAAATGGAAGAGGGTGATGATGATGATGAAGAAGAAGAAGAGGGTGATGATGATGATGAAGAAGAAGAAGGGAGCGAGGATGAAGACGAGGAAGGTGAAAAAGAGAAAGGTAAAAGTGGCGGCATTGAAGATAAATTTTTGAAAATAGATGAATTGAATAAGTATTTAGAGAAGGAAGAAGATAACTACGAGAAGGCCGAGGGAGATGATGGCGATCAAGACAGCGAAGAAGATGATGAACTCGAAGAGGTGAAATTCGTTGATTTTTATTTGGTTTGGTTTTTATTGGGCACTGTTTGTGTGTTTTTTATTTTCTTTTTGATTATAGGTTCAGTGCTTGGTATTTCGATATTGCTTGTTAATTGGTTTCTGAACTACTTTCGTTATATTTATCTAGGCTGGTGAGTTTGAGATGTCTGAGGAGGACGATGAGGATGATGAAGAAGATGAAGATGAAGAAGAAGAGGAAGAGGACATGGGAAATATAAGGTATTGATTTATCTCTTCCCACAAAAGAACTGAAAACAATATATATTTGAATCTTTGTTAATTTCAAGCTTGCAAGTTGCAACTTACATCATTGCTTGCTTATATAGCTAAATCTATAGTTTCACTTGCGAGTCAATGCTAATGTCTTATTCTTGAATAGCATTATTGTGGTAATGCATAAACAAGGATATCAAAGCTTTTAATGTTCATGCATGTGGTAATATATATGAATTTGGGAATTTAATTTATGAAACAGGAGGTTTATGGATATACGGTAATACATATGAAATTATGACTTTAATGTTTAACGTTTGCTATGGAAATATGTTATGCAATGGTGTTACTGGTATGACAAAGAAAAATAATGACAAACCACTTATTGTGGAAAAAGTGGTAGAAATAGAGTCATGCCAAATTTTGTAATTTGAGAGGAAGGTTAGTAGATGTCCAGTTATAAACTGTTGATAAACTAAACTAAAGGATGGTGTAAATTTGTTACCGATAAACGTAGATGAATACCAAGAAAAACAGACGAAATTGTTAAGTAGGACTGAGATATAAACGATCTCACTGAAGACCAGGTGTTTTAGAGAACTCAAATATCGTCCGTTTGATTGACGTAGTACCACACTTTGGTGAAAGAATTGTGTCGTTATTATTGTAATTAATCTCAATTGCACCTTGAAGAAACTCGGGGAAACTAATAGTCGAACTGTATGCCATTTTGCTTTTAGTGTTTAAGCTTTCTAGAAGCAAAAGAACTTGTAATTGTAATAGACTAATAGTACATATTATTATTATTATTATTATTATTATTATTATTATTATTATTATTATTATTATTATTATTATTATTATTATTATTATTATTATTATTTGTTTTGTTGTTATTATTTTTCCTCTAGTTTTGGATTCTTTTTTATAGATTACACATTGAGTACTGTATTTAACTGAGTGGTCTTTCCTCTTTCTTTATGCTTAACGATATTTATTTTACTACTATTTATTTATATATTCTGTGGGTTGTGCATTGTGGTATTAAATGTTGACTCCAACCGTATGTTATAAAATTGGCCGGGTGCCACTGCTTAATTATATTCTTCTTGAAAATTCTTACTAATTTAGATATTTTTCTTTGTATCTGTAAGTGAGGTTCATTTTTCCATTGCTGCTTTCAGGTATGAAGATTTCTTTGGAGGTAAAAAAGAAAAGGGCTCAAAAAGAAAAGATAAATTGCTTGAGGAATCTGGAGATTTTGGTGATGAAGATGACATGGAATCCGACAAACATGTATCTCTCTGTGTGTGTGTGTGTGTGTGTCTCTGCGTTTATATACATATAAATACACTATGTAACTAAATTTTCATATCCTATTTTTACTCATTTATGTAGAAGAAAAGGACTGCTTCTACCTATGAAAAGCAGCTGGAAAAAACTCGAGCAGAGATAAAGTCGATGGAAAAATCTAATTTAGATCCAAAAAAATGGACCATGCAGGGTGAGGTAATATCACATTCCCCCATTTTTGTACCTGTCTTTTTTATTGGTTGCATATGCAGGACCTTTCTGTTAATCAGTTATTAGATTTTTTATTAACGATTTTATAACAGGTAACTGCAAAAGCGAGACCTGTTGATAGTGCAATTGATGTGGATATTGAGTTTGACCATAATGTGAGACCTATTCCTGTAATCACTGAGGAGGTTACTGCTTCAATTGAGGAAATGATCCAGAAAAGGATTATTGAGGTAAAATATTATCCTGTACTGACATGGTTCAGCTTCTACCATAATGCACTGCGTTGTTATTTTCAATTTTACACACAGGGTGGAAACTATACATGGATGCCATGATGTAAAATTTCTGTACTAAATTGGGTGTGATAGTAGAATCTGTATCTTATTACTGGAAAATTGGGGGTGGGGCGGGGATTCCCTTTGATTACCAAAACAATGACAACTCTTTAAGGGTCCTAGCAAAATCCAACCCTTCACACATACCTCCTATGATTCATCAACCTTGATCAGCGACCCACAAGCTTCATCTCTTTCAACCTCAAATATTTTTCATCAAGAATAAGAAGTGGACCCCTCCCTCTCGTTGGGTTTTAAACAGTTTCTATACTCATGAGAGCTCTGATACCGATGATAGCATGCAGTATCGTATTGCCGGAAAAGTGGAAACAGAATAATGACAGCTCTTCGAGGATCTGCCTACATCCCAAAGCCAAAATCCCAATTAGCAAGTTGTTCATTCGCCAATCCCTCTTTTCTGTTTATAGTCAACGTGTCTTATTTATTTATTTATTCTAACTAACCCCAACCCAATTAACCAAGCACTTATTAACTAAGAACAGCAGACCTATCATTGTGTTAATATTAATATGGAGTTAATATCAAGTAATGCAAGAGACTCGTGCACACATGCACAAACAAAGAACACACTATTTGTTGTTTCTTATTTACACATGTTTCTTTCAGGGCCTTTTTAATGATGTTCAAAGGGCTCCTAAATTGCCATCAAAAGCGCCTCGGGAAGTTAAAGAATTGGTAAGTCTTGTTTAACCGAAATAGACTTTGAAGTCCAACTTCCCAAATATATTTTATGTAACTAACTTGTACAAATCATTGTCATGTAATGCAGAATGATAATAAAAGCAAGCAGGGTCTTGCAGAAATGTATGAGGTTCGTATTTCTCAACTTTATTTCAACATTGGAAATTGTATTGGACCTCCAGTTCCTTTTTGTCATGCATGATACATTTTGCTATTTTTTTTGTGATTTTACTCAAAGATGTTTTTATTTTATTTTTTACAGCAAGAATATGTTCAGAAGATTGACCCCACTTCTGCTCCATTGTCATTCAAAGATGAACTAAAAAATGAGGTGCAACACTTGACTGCCCTACTTTATTTATACTTCTATTACCTATTTAATCTCTTTATCTTTTGGGTGTGTTTCATTTCTCATGTACATGCGGTACGGGTATAGTGGCTCTCAATCCGGCTGTGCACTTATCTTTTTTAAATTTTGTTATACACTCATTAAATCTTGTGCCTTTTACTTGTGATCAGGCAAGCAATTTGTTTAAAAGACTCTGTCTGAAGCTGGATGCCCTTTCTCATTTTAGCTTTGCTCCAAAACCTGTATGACATCAACATTCCTGTTTTCCCTTAATAGACAATATGATCAACATTTAAATTTTCCTGTCTTCTTATTTGCCTTGAATTGAATTTGACAGGTTATAGAGGACATGTCCTTCCAAACTAATGTACCTGCTCTGGCAATGGAAGAAGTAAAAAGCTATTCTTTTGTCAAAGTTCTGTTTCTCCTTCTCCTTATTTAGTTACTTACAATATTTTACTTTCCTTGGGTAGATTGCTCCTGTGGCTGTGTCAGATGCTGCCATGCTGGCTCCTGAGGAGGTCTTTGATGGTAAGGGTGATGTTAAGGAAGAAGCAGAACTTACACAGGCGGAAAGGAAAAGGAGGAGAGCTAATAAGAAAAGAAAATTCAAAGGTATGATTGGTTAGACAAGGGAAGTATCTGCCCAATGTCTTCCCAAAGGAACTTAATATTGATTATGGTCTTCAATGCATGTCTTCATGCAAAGTTAGTGCATAGCGTATTTATGAAAATTATACGAGCAAAGCTACCCAGCATTTTCTTCGTACCACAGAATGCACGACCTTGTCATTCACATTCCATTATTAATAAAAAAACATTTATGGTTACAGCGGAGGAAGTAAAAAAGTCTGAAAAAAAGGCAAGGTCGGAAAAGAAGTCAGACAATGCAGTTTCTGGCCAAGTTGACGGTAATTTCTCTATATACACTCTCTCATTGAACATGAGAAACAACACATTAACCTCACTTCTGTTGTTGAATTTGTGACGTGTGTTTATTATTTTTGTTATCGACCACATTAGAAAATAAAACATCTGCTATTAGAATGGCTGTTGTATTCTGATTTCTTAAATGCAGTTACTCTTTTGTGTTAACTTGGCTTTTGTGTTGCCTTTTAAAACAAAGGGGTGGATCATTTTTGCTAGGTTTGTTTGAGTCGAGTTTTAATTTTATTTTTTCATTCATATCTCCCACCAAATCCAATAAGATATAAAACATTAGATAGACATATTGCAGTCTCAATTACCTCCTAAGTGATCCTGATGGAAAAATTGTTGGTTAGACCGGTTGTGACTGGATATAGATTCTATCCTTGTTGGTTATCAGAGTACAACTCATCCTATCTTTAGATATGATGTGGCTACTAACTGTTGAATTTTCCAAAATATATTGTAGCTTCTCACCTTGAATTTCCCTGGATCTTTGCAGGCTAAGGCCCATGTCATATTTCACAGGAGTACTTAGTGAAGCTGCATAGCTGATGACATTAAGTTCACGGGTATCCCGTGGCCAAACAAGTAAAAATAGAAAGGGAGGAGTTTTGTGAGTCAACCACCAAATGAGAGTAATTTGAATGCTTTATGCGGCTGTTTCCGTTCCTATAATTTAGAATTAGTATCAAAATATTGGTAGGAAATTCACTGTTTATTTATATTTTACTGCAATCCAAGGTTACAAGTTTATAGCAGCTGTGGTATTTACTCTGCAATTTTTGTATTCTTTAATTTTATTCACAGCTGATGTTGTATTATTCATCAAAGATAGTTGAACTTTTAAATCTCAAAGCCAGTTAAATAGAATTGTTGGAATATTTTTCTTTTGCTGCTTATCGATTTTTAAGTGTCACTAAATGTGAGTACCTTCATGGGAGGGAGGTAATCATATTTGAAATACGTCGGTCGCTAAATACGGTTTTGTTTGTGCTTTGCCACATACGTCGGACCCAATATCCTTTGTATCACGGTTGCTTGATTTCTAACATAACTTGATCTTCGTATTATCCAAAACTACTACAAAATGAAATGAACAACTTATTATTGAATTTATTTGTGCTTCGCATATGCCTTACAAAATGATTATACTTCTGAGTTGCCATTCATGTTCAATTAATTTTTCAAATGTTTGGCTTTTTTACCCAAAAATAAATCCAAATGTTTTCTGACCCACACCTTTCACCATAATTTTTAGAACATTCCTGTGGATTTTTTTTTCCTAGTAACACCCCAATGTTGCCCTCATATTTTTTCAGACATTTTTTTATTTTATTTCTAACTATAAATCTTTGCCTCTCTAATTTGGTAGATTTTCTTCAAGCCATGGTTTATTCATCAAACCCAAAATCAGATTTAAAAAACAACTTGAACTATAAGTTGTTTAAAGAAAAAATTTCACATAAACTCTACATATACGTTTATACTTTATATCATAAGCCCTTTCAAGCACCACAGTTACAGTTTACATTATAAGAGTATAGGATAAACCCAATTAAGCACTTTCAAATGCCCTTAAAGTGTATTGCTCAATCTCCTCTTTCAATAGATTTTTCCTTCCCCTGTTAGCTGTGAACCATTATAATATATGAAAACCAAAAAACAGAAGCACTCTAAAAATATGCATACTACTTGTACGACCAAGACTGAAAGGGTGATAGCAAAATAACAGATGGCCTAATATTCTAAACTGAAAAAAATCTGATGCTAAATTATTGAATTAGCACTAATTTTCCTATGAAGAGGATATGACTAGCACTTGAAGTACTTTCCCCATTGTCCAACACAAGATTAGCCCTTTCTCTGAGAAAATAAAAATGACAAGGGGTATCGGTATCACACCTAACAACAGCTTTTTATTTTCATTTGTTTAAATTTCCTTCAAGCCTCTCAATTGCAGCACTAACGCCACTCTTGACTTCTTTTTGATCTGAGTGTGAATCCGGATTCCCTTCATTAGCTATTTCTATCATCTTCAAATGGATCCAACCTACAAAACAATTAATGGAAACCCAACTTTAGTAAATGTTTGTAGAATTTTTCTCCAAGTAGAAAAAGTAGTACTTGTACTATTTGCCTTTGTATTTTATTTTGCTTGCTAATACTATGACAGCAGTAAATACAGGTGCTTGAAACTCGATTGAAGCATTATGGTTGACACGGAGAATTAATTGGCATCATCAATCAAAACACTTTTCTACATCCTCTTCTTCAAGGGATTTAGTTCTTATAATCAAACTGATTTTTCATTAAATTGGTGGTGGGTCACTACAAAAGTAATAATGGCAACAAAACTCTATTCTTCTCATATGAGGACTGTATCTTTAATAGTGATTAGCAAAGAAAAATACTTGGGAATTAATAATGTTACCAAGTGGAAAGCAAAATGCTGCTCCCAGTACTGATCCTAGTGCCATATTCCTTGCTCTCCAACGGAACGATCCGGGCACTAACATAAAGGGAAAACAATAAATTAAAAAGTAATTTTATGACATGTAACCATTTTTCCCTTTATATTTCAACTTAAAAAATCATTTCTCAAGATAAAAACATGGTACGTTGGATATCAAAATAGAACAGTTAACAGTTTTTGTCATACGCCATAGGTAACATCATAGAGTCTACATTATTAAGTATGATTTCTTACTTATTAAACCAAAAGCTGAAGCAGTGGCTGATCCAGCTCCCACAATATTGAAAACATCATGCACACCTCGCTTCTCCGCAAGAAGATTTTGTATGTTATAAAATGCAGCAGTGAACATTCCAAGTCGTACCCCTCCAACAAGTGCGCCTCGTGTAACTCGAATGAACCGCTTCTCCATTGCATCTCTCATCAATCGATATTGTGCTCGTTTGTCTTCTGTGCTTCCAAGTTTCAACATCACTTCCGCATCCTTGCTCTGGCGAAACATTGGAAATCCCATATGATTGCCACAGTTGTTTTGGTTTAATATATAGACAAACAATGCTGATTTTTACATAATTGGAAATAAACGGATTGAATATCAACAATCAAGTTTGTGTGGGTTTTTATGTTTCTCTATCTAAACATGTTTGTGAAGGGTGAGATGGGTTTTATTGCATTAGATGTCGAGTACAAACATAGTTTGGTTGCACTAAAACCCAACATGCACGAGTGGAGATTTCTATCAATGAAGTGCTCTTCGGAAGGTGAGGACATTTAGTATTTGTTTTTTTTCTCTTTGAGGAAGACTTTTTAAAAATAGTAACTGACTAACTGCCGAACATTATGAAGATGCAGAGTAATTAGCTCCTAAGCTAAACAGAATTACAGCATAAAGAAAGCAATTAAAATGTGTAGTTCATGATACTAGTAGAAAAAAAAATTAAGACTTCACACTAGATGGTTTGAAGATCTATGACACTTACACGGGACAGAAGAACGAAACAATTTAAAGAAAATAACTGGCTTAGTCATCCTTTTCTAAGAAGTATTGCTCCAAACAAGGGGGAAAATGGAAGCAGAGTAAAGGATATCAAAGTGAAACCAATAACCAGATACAAAATAAGAGTATGGTATCCTGTATTTCCAACTAGCTGAATCTAAATAACCCATATGTCTTATTTTGATTAGATTCTTAAACTATATAACCATCAAGCACAAATTTATGCCGAATCATCTGTTAAAGGATTGGGTAATCTGTTTGACATCATCATGATCTTCACCTGATGGGTTTGTACCTACTTTTTACGTTACTAGTTCCGCAAAATTCTCAACAAGAAATAAGCATTAAGCAAAAAGTCTTATAAAGAGGTTACTAGTCTTATAATCAACATTGTTATAAACTTCAGAACCATAAAGGAATCATATAACTGTGTAGCCATTAACCTAGTTTTGAACTTCTCATCATGGACACATGTAAGCAAACCAAATCAAATCCAAACTCAAAACAAAACTAGAGAATATATATAATTTTATCCTTAAAAATGGACCTATGTTTGCACTATTATCTAATGAACTTTTTTGTTTTGTTTTCACCAGCAGTTTAATCTGGTTCGGGAGTCAGTTTTGGCATCAAGTGGTTTCAGCCCCCTCCCAAACGCAGTTGCGAGGAACGAGCCGTGGTCCTCCTCCTCCCTACCTAGTGCAGTTCTAATCACCACTAGACCAACTAACGTTTGGTATTGTCTAACGAACTTTTCTGCGTCGAACATACACTATGAGATATTTCTTCCTAATAACTAAATACACACTAAGTTTTGTAGCATTGGATGATAAACTTACAACAGAAGAAGATGCTTCCCTGCTACCACCATATAACATGCCTGCAAATACTGAAATAACAGTTGGTGGTCCCCAATTAACCATACCAGGTAATCTTTCAGAATCCTGATCATCAATGAAACAAACTATCACAATATCATTCAAATAATCATAAGTTAAAAAGAAAACGAATTGGATTAATAAATGAGGAATTTTGTACATTTGGAAGAGTGGATTCTGATGAGTTATCAGTGGCTTCCATTGTTGGAGGTGCGGCGAAATCAAGCAAATAGAAATGAAGATGTGTAAGCTATTTGGTTGCTCAGAAATTAAAGAAACGATAGAAAATTTGGACAGGGAAAGGGATAATCGATCTGCAGAATTGATTCGGTGTGGAATCCGATGATTGCAACTGCACCGCCGTGGATTCTTTCTCAGCCACTCAGACCGTTATATTATATTTAAGGGAGGAGGTGAGTGTCTATTCTGTGTCTTTAACATTTAAAGAAAACTTGGATGAGTGTAATTTTCCTATAATATATATTTTATATTTTATTTGAAAAAAATAATATATGTACCTTCTGAAACAATTTTAATTTCTGTAAGTGTAATAAAAAAAAATTATAACAATAAGAATATTTTATTTTTTATTCCATTAAATCATTTCACTACATTAGTTGATTCAACGACGTTTGAGAGAGGACGAAAATTATTTAATGTCAGAACTCACAAAAATCTCATCCTGAATTCAGGACTAGTAAAATTATTTCCCTATAAACAAAAAAAAAATCATTTCACTTAATATTTTATTTGATAATGTAATATATGTACCTTGTAAAACAATTTTACACTTTTATTCCATTAAATCATACCACTACGTTTATGTTAATTGCATGTACCTTGGATCAATGTAGTATCACTATCTCTAAAATCATCTCCACATTGATTAATTCAAGCTTTACACAACAATATACCAACACTAAGAAATACAAACGTTCATTGACGATATACTATTTGCTTTACTATGCACATTTTTAAGGATTATCATTGTCTCTTAAAAAAATGTTTTAAGGGATTGTACTAGAAGTATGGTGGTGTGGATGAATGTTGTTGATCTAACTATGAGATAATTATTCCTTAATGCAAACACTTAACAAAATATGTGTGTTTCTATGTCGACACCAACACTTACATTTACAAATATATCATTGTATTAAATAAAAAATCTAATAGAAAAAGGTGTATTTAACAAAACAAATCTAGTGAAAAAATATTAGATACTAGCATAGGAAGGGGCCGCGCGAACGCAGGCCCCCACAGCAACAAATTATGATGTAGACTCCACCACTTGGGTAGATCTTAGGAAAGCACCCCTCCTAAGTGCAATGGAGGTCACTATCCTAGGCCATGGACCTTCATGATCATCCATTGACCCCATCCAGGTAAGTATGTTGCAATGTAGATATTGAAGCGTTTTTATAACCTACTTCTCTTTAACACCTTTTAGCTTCTAACGATGTGGGACTCAAAATATTCATAACTAACAAACTCTGCTTTATACGGGCTCTCTTCTACTCCAACACAAAACTATTGCCATTAATCTCTTACATTTGAATCCGATGGATGCATTAATCTCTCAAATCTCTTGTCTTTCTCTTCATATTCCATGTTTAATCTCCTTGGAATCTTTCTTTTCCTTTTACTTGAGCTCCATGTTACTCCTAAATCAACAAGTTTTTAAGATTGTGCACGTCTTCTCTTGAAGCTTCCATGCTATTCTTTAGGTTCTTTGGTTTGAATTTTAGAGTTTATATAGTACAAGTGAATAAGTGATGTTAATGCTGCTTGTGGATCAACAACAACAAGTTGTGGTGCTAGAGCAAGTTCAGATCATGACATTGACACCGGAGACTCATAGATAGTTATCATACAAAATGAAGCATTGGAAGGTTTTGTACACTATAGTGTACAGAAAAGTTGAGATCATAGATAGTATAATGGAAAAAAGAGACAATTCTTTGGACTCTATAAAGTGGGAAATTGTTTAGAGAACTTGCTAGCTACTGCACTTTGTTGCAGACCCAACGAGTTACTCGTACCGAACCAATACTTCAAACAGCTCCCGAGACTTGAAACACTGATAACTTTATAGAAAGAATGCAGACAGCATACAAATACACAAAAATTACTTTGAATTGGGGTGTCTTGGGTATAATAACCGATCACAGATCACAATGCTCATGGTTGAATTTTACAACTTATAGTACAAATGATGCCAATGCAGCATTTCAAGCAGTCTGAGGATTTGAGTATCATTTATTTAATAGTACCCAAACATTACTTATTTTTCTTGAGAAGCCTCATCCCGGCAAGTTCAAATCATGACATAAGAGACTCTTAAAAGGGAAAATTATATTGGTATGCAAATATGTATTAACATTCATATTCATATTATTATCCATTCCATTCTTACATTGCTTCAAAATCAAATAAAATGTCTTTATATGTCCGACATTTTTTCAATGATATTACATCTCTGAAAAATGTTATGTATTTCCTTTTTTTACAAAACCAGAATCAACTCATTCCATTGAATATAATTGTAAAATACAATTAGTATGATCAAAGTCACAACATATAGCATAAAAGATAGACGTTTTTGCGGGAATATGGAAAATTCCATAAACTTGTTGCAACCTACAAGTATAGTACAACACTCCTCAATGAGGGAGCTATATTCTGATCTATTAGTTTAGCTATGCGCACATTATCAAAAACTTGTTTACAACTCATCATAAAAACTACAATTGGGATTCCAGTAGAGTCTATTTGATAGAATGTAATAATCACCAAGTTTCACCTTCTGCAGCTGTCATATGTGCCCTGAGCCAATTTGTTCATGTCACATGATAATACAAGTGCCTAATTATAGTCAGAAAAAATTGCAGCATCAACATTACACTTCACAGATTCATTTCAGAAAGAGAGGTGTCCATCTATAAGACTATAATTAGTAGTGAAGTTTTTTTGTTTCGTTGTAGGAATGGATGGTTTGCGATTGCGAATTTGCGAGCATGATACCAAGAATGAAAAACTTAAGATGCTCGAGAGATAACCCGCAAAGCCGTTTCATTTTTATTTTTTATTCTCCAAAAGCTTCAAATTTCTCTTCTTTCAAATATTGCAAACAATCATACCAAAAATTGTCAAATGGTCCATGCCTAATTCCTTCAGATTAGCATTCAACAAAACCTTAAGCACCAATCTTTAAAAAGCATATGATTCTAAAATTTAATCTTTTATCTCTGTTGCCTTAATTACTTGAAAATCAAGCTTTAGAATTTAAATCACCTCTAAAGACTTACATATAAGATATATAATATGTGTTGTTACTATTTTAAAAAGATAAAGATTATATATATGATTTTAAAGCAACCTATAATTCACCTTATCAGCCCAAAAAAGCATACTAAAGTGAAAACACTAATGATTCAAAAGCTCCCAACAAAAAGTGAAGGAAAACCCTTACACAATTCAACTAGATTCCTCAAACATTACAACACCACATGAGAATAAAGCTACTCCAACTCAAAAATCATACCCACACCAATAAATTTGCACACTCATCAAGTAACCAAACTAAGCAAAATCTCATCACAACACAAAAATGTCCAAATTGTTCACTACCCTCAAACTCCATCATCTAATCATTCTATCATCAACGTTATCATATCTAATCATTCCTTCACATTGTTCCAACAACAACACATGTCGATCATATTGCGGAAACATAACAATAGATTATCCATTTGCCCTTCAATACGGTTGTGGCCACCCAGGTTTCCGTGACTTACTCTTCTGCATAAACAACGTACTCATGTTCCACATTATCTCAGGCTCATATAGAGTCCTCCAAATCGATTACGCATATCAAGCACTAACTCTTCACGAGCCACACATGTCAACATGCGAAACACTCGTCTTAGGAACCAAAGGAAACGGTTTCTCAGTCGAACCATGGCGTGCACCATACATGAACCCAACACCAGACAACGTTTTCATGCTCATTTCATGTTCACCTTCTTCTCCTCTTTTTCAAGGCTTTCCTGGAAAACATTTACCTTGTAGAAATGTTTCTGGTATGGGATGTGAAGAATATTATGAGTGTCCAGCTTGGAATATGATGGGCCATAAGAGACTGGGCTTTGGGTCTGGGCTTGGGCCCGGGTCTGGGCCACCTGAGTGTTGTGCTGTGTCTTATGAGGCTATTAAGGGGGTGAATTTAAGTAAGTTGGAGTGTGAAGGGTATAGTAGTGCTTATAGTGTTGCACCTTTGAAAGTTGATGGGGCTGGTGATTGGGCTTATGGGATTCGTGTGAGATATTCTGTTCAAGGGAGTGATGAGTTTTGTGGTGCCTGTCAGGCTACTGGTGGGAGTTGTGGGTATGGTTCTGATGGGATTAGGCAACTTTGTATGTGTGGGGACTTTAACTCTACTTCAAATTGTGATTCAGGTTAGTAACTTTTTCAAGCTTCTATAATCAATATTTTGGATCTCCAATCTAAAATAAGTAATATTTGTTTGGTATCAAGGTAAGGTATGCTAGAATCACGGTGATCCACTGTGATTTTTCAAAAGCTATACTGTGTAGTTTATGAAAAATCACGGTTGATCATTGTGATTTTGATATATCCACCGTGATACCAAACATGCAAGTAATTTGACTATATTTGTGTACATATTTTACAGAAGTGGCCTTATTATCGTCGGGAGGAGCAAGGCCTATGAAGTCCATAATGTTTGCAGCTGGTACGTATGGCTATTTCATTGATTTGTTAATTGAGTTTTGCTGGTGCTGACCAGTGATTGAATTTTTAAGGCGGCTTGATGATCCTAATGACTTGTGTACTATGCAAAACCAGTAAAGATATAGTATTTAAATTTTGATAAACTTAAAAATATTCACAAGAAAAACAAATTTTTTTTTCCATTTAATCAAATCAAATGAGAATTAGGGTGTGATTTGTGTTGTATGTAACTTTTCCTTATCAGCAGGATTTTTTACCTATATGTTAGCATGGATGACAGCAAGCTGGATTTGAAGAATATGGTATAGTATGCGAGATCATAATGTTGGTCACGTATTGCATAATGTACACTGTATATGCCTCTTGTTTTGGTTGCTAAGAATGTGAACATATTATATAAATATAATGAGTGAGAGTTTTGATTTGTATTCCCTAATTCCTTATATGAAAGATTGCTTAAATATCGCCTATATAGTCTTTTCTATAAGAAATAAATTAGTCTATAAAAGTTGATATATTTTGTCTATAAGATACATAAAATGTATCAATTTTTATTGTTTAAAATATGTTTCTTATAAAAAAAAATATCAGATAGTATTGGAAAGTGCATGTAGTATATTACAATTATCAGTTGTGTAGTCATATTCCTTGATTTAACAGAGTATATAATCACCGAGTTAAGAACAAAGTATTCAATTCGTAGATAGGGACTTTCACTACTTTGACGATCAGACGATGCCATCAGTTTCATAAAATATTTAGCTTGAATATATATGTTTTTTTTTGACAAAGCTAGAATATATATGTTATAACATTTTATTCTATTACATTTTATCTATAGTACCAATCCAAACATATTTGTAGTGGAAGAAAATGGGAGGTGGATCCAACAATGACACAATCTAAGGGAAAATTGAAGAGAAAAAATATCGACACAGATGAATAATATAAACAAATTAATAAGATTAACGTAATTGCTACATATTCAGTTGCAACATATAGACCTCAAATGAAGGGGTCCATAGTATTATTGTCTCCAAATAAATTTGGTGAAAGACAAACAGAAAGAATAAAATTAAATCTATATGTCAGTTCATTAATTCCACCCTTAATAATCATAATCTATGAAATCATTTTTATCTCTTATTTTTAACTGCAAATAACTTAATAAAATCATTATATCTGGTAGAAAATTAACCAAAAAATATTATTCACTCGACGGTCGGTTACCGTCTCTCCCAATCTACCAATATGGTGGATCGAATGATCGATCCTCCAAAAATGAGATATTGACAAAGACAAAAGGGATTAACAATCCCTTCATTCATTCAAGCCAAATAGCCAATATCTTCATTTTGAATCTATCATATAATAAAGAAAAGGAAACATTTCCTTTCCAAATTAGATTTTTGAAGAAATGCAAAATTTTCACATTTTATTGGGGATCATATTTGTAACACCGTGGTTGTTGTCACGTGTGGCCTGCTTCCATGGTGCTGTACATGAAACTGGTCTAACTTGTGGTTCTTATCAGTATCCCGGTGATGGCGGAAGCAACAAGTTAATGCAAAATTTGATGGTTGTAATGGATGCATTATCATTTCAGGTGCAAGAACACGGGTGGGGAGCGCAAACATTAGTCGGTAATTGGCATCCAATGTACGCATTAGGCCAATGTCGTCGCGATCTCAATCTCACACAATGTTATACATGTTTTACCCAAGCTAGACAGTTGTTATCAAGGTGTGTGCCAAATGTTTCAGGTAGAATTTACCTTGATGGTTGCTTCCTTCGTTATGATAACTATACTTTCTTTGATGAGAGCGTCGACTTAACATATGACACAATCGTTTGTGGGTCGTCTCAAAGGAGAGAAAAGGTCGATCCCATACTTGTTACATCGGTGATTTCAAATGTGAGTAAGGGTGCAGGGGAACATAGGTTTGCGGTATATGGGGAAGAGGGTGTGTTTGCTTTGGCGCAATGTTGGGAGACCGTTAATAAATGGAGTTGCCAAAGATGTTTAAGAGAAGCGGGAAAAGGAGTGCAACAATGTGCTCCTAGTGCTGAGGGTAGAGGCTTGTTTACCGGTTGTTTTTTGAGGTATTCAACGCGTAAATTCTACAACGACTTCCTTGTACCAAATGATACATGGACTATTCCTCCTCCACGAGGTAGTAACCATCGCTCTTAATTCAATATCTTAATTCGAATTAATACATACTTATATTGTTTTTTTATGATAATTTACTTTTCTCTTCACATTTTCTTTACAGAAAGGCATAATAGTATGTGGATAATTGTTGCATGTGTAGCAGCAGCAATTTTAGTCATCTTAGTTATCATCCCTAGTGTATTTCTGAGGAGGAAGAAAGCATCACATGAAAAAAGTAAGTAATATTGTAATACTAATTTGTTTAACTAATGTGCTAATTAATTTGCTAATCTTACTCTCTCTGTCTTCAGGAAACAATATTGGTGCATCACCTAGTTTTGGCAACCTAGCTGGTTTCACTTTTCGGTACAGTGTGCTCGAGAAGGCCACAAGTTATTTTGATCCTGGAAACAAATTAGGCATGCAGGGAGAAAGTGATCATGGTTCTATGTTCAAAGCAATACTCCCATCGGGAAGAACTGTCGCTGTTAAGCGTTTGTTTTTCGATACACGACAATGGAATGATGTGTTATTCAATGAGATCAATTTGATTAATAGAATTCAACATAAGAATGTTGTGAAACTTTTGGGATGCAGCATTGATGGCCCTGAAAGCCTCTTGGTTTATGAATTTCTTCCCTATAAAAGTCTCGATCAAATCCTTTTCGGTAAATACTAGTTTGTCGAATTTAAATACATAACATTCTACAGACATATAGAAGATTACATTCTTCTTAAATATGTTTTTTGATGTATAGGTAAGGACTCAGAAAATGTACTAGCTTGGGAGAAACGGTTTCAAATTATATGTGGAATAGCTGAGGGATTAGCATATCTACATGAAGGATCTGGAACAAAGATTTTTCATAGAGACATAAAGTCTAGTAACATTTTGCTTGATGAGGCTCTAAATCCAAAAATTGTTGATTTTGGTCTTGCTCTTTGTGTTGCTGAAAATAAATCTCATATTAACACCACTAATATTGCAAGAACATTGTAAGTAGTTTTTTTATTTGTGTTTCCAAACCATATAATTAAAATTGAAACCACCTTATTACTTTGTAATTATATTGATGATGATGATAAAGTTCTAATGAAGTTCATATGGCAGGGGACATATGGCTCCTGAGTGTATCGACCGAGGGCAATTGACAGAGAAGACAGATGTATATGATTTTGGTATGATGGTTACTGAAATTATTTGTGGTAAAAAGAATAGTGCTATCCCACAAGGGTCAGATTCAGCACTTCACTATGTAAGATTTACATTCAAGTTTGTATTCATCTTTTTTCTCTTTGTGGTAGAGTGTTGTCAGATGTATTTCAGGTATTTACTTTAGAGAATGTAAGTGTACATAGTTGCGAAGTCTATATATCATGTACCGTAAAATATTTCAATTGGTGGTATCTATCTCTGAACATCATTAGACAATGATCATGTTTTTTCTCTGCATTTAGAGTTTTCTTTTTGGTTTTTACCACTAGTATCCAGACCACTGGACCGACAAATCAAGTTCGTAGGTCAGTTCTGAAATCAAGTGATTTTAGAGTTTTCTGATAACTAATAAAATGTTATTTTCATCATTTGATCAGGTGTGGAAGAATTACAATGGAAACAATATTACGACATCAGTTGATCGTGCTTTACATGGAAAATTTGTAGAAGAAGAAGCATCAAATGCTCTTAAAGCTTCACTTCTTTGTACACAATCTTCTCCTACTCATAGACCATCCATGTCAGAAGTAGTTCAAATGTTAACAAAAAAAGATTACATTATTCCCACCCCAAAGGAACAACCATTCCTTAATTATACTATGCTTAGTATAAATGACAGAACTTTAGCTTCCACCATGAGAAATATGTCAATTGGGCAAGCAAGTGGAAGATCATCTTTTCATAGTACCACTAGTTCCTTACACCCATTTGGTGAAGATGCAACATTGCTAGAGAATCATTTTTCTTCTTCTGCTAGATTCAAACCTTCAGATAACCCTGATTCAATGATCCAAATACCAAGGTAGATTGAATTCAAATCTTATGAATCATGATGATTAAGAGAGACATGTTTTGTTAGTTGAGGATTATATTTGTGTATCATGTATCTATATACTTCTCACCATATTTAACAAACTGTTGAAAATCTCTTCTAGTTTGAGCAATAACTTATAAGCAAATAATACTAGCTAAATTCAACATTTCCAACTTATAATCAGATAAAATAAAGATTAAGATGCTGTTAACTTTTGTTTTTGAAAAATAAATTTGAAGTTTGATCTAATACGAACAATTTTCAAAAAAGCACACATTAAATAGGAAGAATGTTTTTACAAAAATAATTTTGTAAGGATAAATTAAAGTTAAATATAGGTACATTAAAGTCTATCATTTCGGATGACTGTTGAAAGTTTTTTTTTACTGATTATAAATGTGGCTATAAATTGATTTTTCTTAATATTTCATGCTCCCATAAGAATATTTTAATAAAATGTATACGAATATTTGAATGTCTATTATTGTTTGACACAAAGCTATAAGATAGACAACCGTAAATGTTTGGTGCTTCCATATGAATTTTTTAATGAAAAAAAAGTATGATCCACTCCTTAAATAACATTTTTTAAATGTATAATAAATGTGTCATAAATTGATAAAATTTACTTTAAGTATATTCAAACATAAATCAATTTATATTTTTATACTAAAAAATAAAAAATAAAAAAAATTATATTTAACTTATTTTTAATCAAAATTAATTCCATCAAATTCAATTTTTATAGCCACAAAACTTGATATACACTAATATAGATCAATATTGTTTTTTTTTATTTGAACCGGGTATCTCTGTTTTCCTTTGAGTCAGGTAAGACCACAAAAGATGAGAAAATTCTCCCTCAAGAGAATTTAACACTACTGCATTTTAGGTTAGTTTCAATCTCATGACTCTTGGTTAAATTGAAAAAGATCATTTACCATCTCACACAAGTACTCTTTGATAGATCAATATTGTTTGCTAAGAGTAAAAAAAATATTAAAGAAAAAAGAGTCTGTTTTTATTGCTTGATGTTACCGTTTTATGAGTGTATTTTGAGGTGCGATGAATTCTGTGTTGTGCTTTGATGCGTTAGTTTTGTTTTTACTGCCCAATTTGTTTTTTGTTTTGTTTTCACCCTCCGATTTTTAAGGGAAAGAAACATAGTAGTTCAGAAATCGGAATGAATTATAGTATTAAGTGGTTTCAAGTCCTTCTTAAATGCAGTTGCAGGAGATCAAACCGTAATTTTTTCTACTAAATTCAATTTAGTTTGAAAATAATTTAAAATCGGTTTATGTTTTTAAACCGGTTTAACTTAAGTTAATTGGTTTCGAAGTAGTCAATCAACTTTAACATGCGGCTGACCGACATTTTACCACTGTTTTTTTTTTTGACGAAAAAAAAGAAAACAGTGATAAAATGTCAGTTAACTAACAATTATTAATATATTATTATACTTAAATTATTTGTTGTTTTATTTAAATATTGTTTTTTTAAAATAAAATAAAAATTGGTTAACTGATTTCATAAACAAAACATTTCACAAAATGGGAAGAATCCTTGTACCTTTACTTATTACTTTAATTATTATGAAGGCTTTGTCTAATGTGAAAAGTTTATTGAAGTTTTTCACAGTGCATAAGTCATGAATAATATTATAATTCAATTAAAATTTTATATCATATAAATTATTTATATAAATTTTAAAAAAATTTGAAAATTATTTGATGTATTGTTGATACACATCAAGATAAACAATTTTTGAGTTTTTATTATCTTAATGAATCTCAATAACACATTAAATAATTCTCAATTTTTCAAAAAATTTGTATAAATAATTTATATAATATAAAGATAAATTTTATAAAATTTGTTTTCGTGTTATTCATGACTCACATTTGGTAAAGTTTTTCCCCATAGACCGTCAATTTTGAAAAGTAAAGTTCTTATTATTACTTAAAAAAGGTCTGTAACTTTTTAATTAATTAATAAATTAATGAGAGTATTATATAAAGTATAAACCCAGAGTTGTTATTATTACTACTTGTTGGCGAAGGAGAAGGAGCTTACGTAGGTGGGAGAAAACGAGTTGAAATTTCAGTCAAGTTCACTCACTCTTTCTTGCCACTGCCACCTTTAATTCAGACTCAACTCGGTCCGTTCAACTCGGTCTTCTCTTCTTCCTATTCTCAACGATTTAGGATCACAACTAACTTAGCTTGTTTCTCTGTGCCAACGATCAATCAATCAATGTATCCAACTATAAACTCTTACATGCAATGCAACTTCATAATAATCACTGTTCATTTTGATTTCACATTTTCACCTCTTCTTCGATTTCTCTCGATTTTCATTTCATTTCATCATATTATTGCTGCTGCTATTATTCTTGCTTTTCTCACTTTTTCCTTTTCTCGAGATTGTTTCCGCTACTTTCTAGGTTGATACTCACTTCCAAACTTTTTTCCACAATTTATTTTATTTTATTTTATTTTTTTTTATATTTATGCTGTGATTTAAAATTCATGAATGTTGTTGTCAAGTTCAAGTCGTACTGAATTGAACATGAACTACAACTAATTTTTAGATGAAAATTAAATGATAACTAGTTGTTGAGAGTTTGTTATGTCATTTTCAATGTATGTTTTGTTTTTAAATTTGAGATTAAATTTAAAGGATACATTAGAACGAAGCAACAAAAGATGGATGATTCTCCTCGGTTCGATCCCCTGCAACTGTGTTTGGGAGGGGACTGGAACCACTTGATGTCAGAATTCGTCCTGAACTCTGGACTACTAGGGCCCCTTTTTCCTAGGGGCCAAAAAAAAAAAAGATGGATGATTCTCCTCTACACAATATATTTATGCTTTGTTCTCTCTACTCTTATTATTAATAAGAAATCAACAGGTTTATGACTAATATTTGCTTTTGTGATACGTAGAAGGATAGAGATGGATGCTGCAGAGATTGTGAACTTGTGTAGCGATGATGAAGGGGAAGATGGCGTTGAAACTGTTAGTAGTGTACTGCAGCGTCTGACCAACAAAGGCATACGCATACCAACCGAAAATCAGAAGTCTCAAAGTCATTCTACTAATATAGTTTCTGAAGAGAATATACTATCTAGTGGTCAAAGTTCGTGTCGGAGTTATACAGGTGCATCGGAGCTAGGCTTTCTGTCGGTCGATGACACTAGCTTTTCTGGTCCACAACCAATTTTTGCAGCACCCATTTGTAGGAAGTTTTGGAAAGCAGGAAACCATGATAACTGGTCTGGTTCGAAAGTCAGCTCCCAATGTAACGTAACCCTGCTAATGTTCTGTTAATCTATGTTATATTTATACAATATTGATTACTAACAATTCTTTTCCATTTGATTTTCATATGGATTAATTTAGCTTTTAGATCTCACAAGCTATGTATTAAGCTTGTGGCTTGTAGTTCGAACTTCGAATTGTATTTTACTTTCTGGATTCATAATGTGTATTTTATTTTTTCAAATGGATTGCAGTTGCAAAAAACTATCTTCAAGTCCACCCCTTGTTCCTTCACTCGAATGCAACTTCACATAAGTGGGTATTTGGTGGTATGTCTAAAATCTTTTTTTTTTAATTTATCTCGTCTGCATGATTCTGCTATATGCTTTACCGTTGTGATTCTCTTTATGAGTTGGTATTTACCTCCATTTTTGTGTCTGCAGCCATAGCCGAGCTTCTTGATAATGCAGTTGATGAGGTGATTTTTAATATGTTTGAACCATGAAACCAATAGTTTTGAAGTAAACTGTGCTATTTATTCATATGTGTGATTTCCCTAGCCAATTTATTTTTGCCTTATTGCTATTCCTTTTATATAGATTGAATTGAAATATATGAACTACAAAAAACTATAAGAATCTAACTTTCAAGGAAGGAGGGGTTGGATTTAAGCAGGCACCGCAAAGAGCAATTTATCGTTTATAGAAATAAATGATTCATTTTGGAGTAGACTTTGATGTCAGATGATTCATTTTGGAGTAGACTTTGATGTCAGATTCATCTTATTCAAATATTTTATTCTTTAATTGCTATTGCCTATGTTAGTGATAAATCTTAATTCTATCACCTTTAATGCTGTGTACTTTTGCCATTTCTTAATTGTCATTTAATATTCTACATTTCATTTTCTTATTTGGGATTGCATTGTTTTGTTGATAAGGTAGATCCCAAATGGGGCTACTTCTGTTATGGTGGATAAGATTTTAAATCGGAAAGATGGAAGTCCAGCACTGTTGATTCAAGGTATATTGGTTATGCTACTCATAAATTATAAAAGTTTTTAGGTTGTTATTCTAAATTTGTACTTCTGTATCTTGTGTAACATATTATTTTTTAAGTTCTTGCTTCTGAATAACTATGCACATAAATATACCATATATAAATTTTTTGTCTTATATTATAGTTGTTTTGATTTTGTGCTGACACTGGCAAACAGACGATGGTGGTGGAATGGATCCAGAAGCAATGCGACGTTGCTTGAGCTTTGGATTTTCAGATAAGATGTCAGAATTTGCAATTGGACAGTGTATGGACTCTGGCATTCTTTATTCTAAGTATTTTGGTATTTTTTTTTTTATGTTTATTTTTCAATTTGGCATTGCAGATGGTAATGGTTTCAAGACTGGTAGTATGAGACTGGGTGCAGATGCAATTGTCTTCAGCTGCCACATGAATGATATGTAAGGGTTTGAAAACAGAATTTTCACACAACTTTATGTTATATTTTGTTTATGCATTGTGTTTCCTACTTTATCGACATAATGTAGCTGCCTTAATTTGAGAATATTGACATATAAATTTTGCATGAAACAACTGTAAGTGACTACTCTAGGTCTAAGGTTGTATTTCATTACAATTTCAAAAACTGCCTTTTGCCCTTAACAAAAAACGACTTGTTGAATTGTTTATTCACAAAACTTGTTCTTGTTATTTTAGTTTTTATTACAAGAAAGCAAGAACAATTTAGAGTTGTTCTTATTTTTGTTATTTTCACTATTTATTTTCTTATTTTTGTTTCAAAATATTGCTTTTCAATATTATTTTATAGAACAGTTTTCGGAAACAAAAAAAGGAAGAGCACAATCAAGCAAACATAATTTTCTTCTCGGAGACATCATGATCTTTTGTTACAAATTTGATCTTTTTGTTTCTTAAAGCCACAACCTAAAGGATATTCCATTGTGGCATTGTGCTTATCATTACAAGTTTACAACATAGTTGGTTCTTTCTATTGTTATCTTCACCTACTCACATGAAGGAACAGTGGGGAGCGACAATATGTAAAATTATGCCAAAAGATAGTTTTCTATATTTGTTTTGTTCGTCGCCAGGTTGGCTTTTTTCATTAAAAACATTGATTGTATGCTTTGATCAGGGTATGTACCAAAAGCATTGGACTTCTATCTTATACATTCTTGATGCAAGCACAACTGGACAGAATTGTGGTGCCCATGGTGAGTAGTATTTCTCATTTTTACTACCATTTTTATATAGTGCAATAATTAAAATATTAATTCTCTTTGGTATGCTGATTTCGTTGCCAAAAAAGTTACATGGCAACTGTATATCATTTAACCCCTTTGAAATTTGTTTATTAATGGCTTTACGCCTTTGAAGTTCAGCTGTAAATATTTGAATTATGTTTGATTTTACTTATAAAAGTAACATTTCATTTAAAACCAAACTACAGGGAGAGTTAAGTTGATATCTTATAAAACTTTGGGGGAGGGACATTTTTTAAAAGGCCGGTGTTTCTGTTGAACTATTTCCTAATTAACAAACGAAAATTGCTGAGAAAGGACTACTTTAGAATCGATAAATTGTATTTTACTCTTTAATTTTCTATTCTTTTGGACTTGTATGTTGGTGTAGACTCTGCAGAGTACTTGTTAGTTAGGTAGTCAGCTTGACATTATGGTGGATATTGCTGAGCCTTATTACCAGAATTTTTCCTATTATTGTCATCCATCATGCAACTAATGCTGTTAATTTCAGGTAAGTTATAAGTGTAATACATCAACTGGATACCTGGAAAAACTAAATCACCAAGAGCATTTTATGTCTAATTTGTCTTTGCTGCTGGACTGGTCTCCATTTCTCTCAGAAGCAGAACTCATGAAACAAGTCAGTGTCTGAATTTCCTCCATCAAAATCATCCATGATAATTATCTCCTTTCTATACATATTGAATGTCTATATACTTTGAGTTTTTAGCTCTGTCGTTCCAAATACCATAACTTTGTGCATGTCTTGAGCATATAAATTACTTTGAATGATTGCCATTATTCTTTGTCTTTTATTTCTAATTGTCGTAGATATTTACTTTGGTTAGAGTTAGAAACATTCCCTTCTTTTCCTATTCCTTAATATAGAAAAGAGAAAGAGTTAATCTGAATTGCGTGAGAGACTTGACAAGTAATAAAGGTAAAATACCGATTCAGCAAGTGTACCGAAACATTACAAGTAATAAAAGTAAAATATCGGATGTCAAAGACAAGGATCACAAAATTACTATTAATTCCCTAATTAAATTACTTAATTGAAACATAATAGATTATGATTGATTGTTGTTGGAATTTGGTAATTGTGACGGAAAAAAACACATGAAAAAACCCAAAGATTAATAATGGTAAAAAGCGTTAGGGATAGGTATCAATTGATTTCACCCTTTATGCCAATGATTAGAAGTGGTTATTGATTTCACCATTTATGATATATATATATATATATATATATATAATGGAAAAATGTGGAAAATAATTAGGGATGGATGTCAATTGATTTCACCCTTCAGATATAATTGATGGATTTGATAGATCTATTGAAAAATCTGTTTTATTTGGTCAATTAAGAGTATTGATTTTGATTTATACATATGGAACATGTGGTAAAGACTAAAGACAGAACAGGCTTGCATTAAATACTAGAATCTGGTTTCAGATTTCTGTTGGGTTTTCAGGACATTATTATGAAATTAAGATTGTGCTTGGTGGGTTTTTGGAAGGAAGAGCCAAGTTTGGCTTTTGATGGGATGGAATTTAGTGATGCCTTCCAAAGAAATGTGATCCGGGATGTTTATAAAATCAAAGGAAATATGGTCATACTCACACCTATTGGTTGATGCACTTATCTATTACATAACCATGTTGGAGAGATTTGCTTCTAAAATCCTTATAAAGGGATTAGTGTATTAGATCAAGTTTGTTGATAATGCTTGTTGCAATCTAAATAGACTAAGCATATTGCTCCAAAGATTATGATTGATTCTCTTTTAATGCTCTTCGCTCTTTCGCAGTTCGATGGCATTGGATACCATGGTACAAAAATTATTATCTTCAATTTATGGTTCAACGACGATGGGAATTTAGAACTAGATTTTGATACTGATCCTGAGGTTGTATTTTGTGTTATTGATTATACTGTTTTTGGTTTGCAAGCTGTTATAAAATTCATTACTTATATCTTTAACTTGTGATAATTTGGATGCAGGACATCCATATTGCTGGTGATATCAAGAAGATTGTTACCCGAGCAAATGAGCAACATATTGCTAACCGGTTTCGTTATTCTTTACATGTATGCTTGATTAAGGAAACTATCCATAAATACTGCATAAGTTGGAATTTTCTAAAACTAATAATATTCCCATGTTCAACAGGATTACTTGTCCATATTGTACTTGCGGGTTCCAAAAAGTTTTAGTTTCATATTGCGAGGGCAAGCTGTGAAACTTCGTAATATAGCAGATGATCTTAAACATACAGAGTATATTAAGTACAAACCAAGAGTTGGTGCTTCAGAAGAGGTTCTTTCTAACTATCTTGTTTTCTATATTCACTGTTAAAAATCATCTTGGATATGAAATCATTTATGACCCTTTACCTGAAAGGCTAACGGTTAAAGATTTTGGAAGAGTTGGTTTTTGACAGGCTACATAGGCTTTGTCATGACCATTATCTTAAAAGTTGAAAATGATAGGTGTAAGTGCATGAATGTTTCATTCATATCTAACAATACATGCCATCTAATGCATGAGCCCTTTGGACTTGTGTGGAGAACACGCCATTCCATTTATCTTGTACTAAAATTTTAATTGTTATCTGGAAGAATGAGGTTAGCAAGGATTGAACCACATGGTGTATGGATTGTTTTATATTTAAATGTATGCATGATTCAATACTGATATTAGTAGTTATTGTTTCAACTTTCAAATATTAAGGACCAAGTAGTTGAACCAAGGAATACATGTTAGCTATAATTTGACTTGGTATTTTCTTTTTGGATTAACTGTGCAGGAATTATATGTGACAATTGGATTTCTTAAGGAAGCTCCTGCAGTCAACATCCATGGCTTTAATTTATATCACAAAAACCGGTTGATAATGGTAATTGTCGCTCAACAGAGACCACAATACGGAAACATTTGATTAAATGGACGATAACTCGTTGAGTACTTACAAGTGAAACCATTGAAAACAACCTTGATCTAATTCGAGAATTTTGGTTTTTGATAAAATATGAAGGCATTGTTTGATCCATATAGTTGATCTTACCTAGTGGAACAAGATTAAGGGTGCATAGTTGATCTAGAGCGGAAATTGGCAACATTTTATTAATATGGAAATTACTTGTTTGTCAAAATTGCATATTTTGCAGTGTCAGACCGGCAAATAGCATTTTAATATACTTATTCTCTTTCAATGGAGCATAAATTTCTCATGTGCACATCTTTATCTCTATCTCTACCTTTTCATAATATAATTAAGTTTTGTATTTGCAGCCATTTTGGCCGGTTGTGAGCTATTTAAACAATAGGGGTAGAGGAGTTGTTGGTACGTAGAAACTGCAGATTACTTGACGATATTTAGTTCTACTTGACATCTAAATATTATAAATTTGTTGAACTTTAAGATGGTCTCTTGTGCCAGGCATGTTGCAAGCGGATATTGTTCAGCCAACTCATAATAAGCAAGATTTTGAGAGAACTTCTCTGTTTGAAAAGATTGAAAATCGGTTGAAGGATATGACATGGGAATACTGGTATAGTATAGTGTTTATGATAATGTTCATGGATTGCAAAAATATTTACTCTTGTCTGCTACCATTTCTTTTGAATATCCTCTGCTTTTGAAACAAGTGTAGTTTGGCTATTTCTTTTTTTGTTGCTGGTTGTATACATAGTCTATTTACAACCCCCACCTCCTTCGATATTTGATGATTTTTAAGCATTGTTTTCTGACATACCAGAGTCCTTGTTGAACTTTTTGCAGGGATTTTCATTGTCATAAAATTGGGTATCATACGGGAAAGAAGCATATAAATCCAGTCGGCCCACGTAATTCATCAATGAAGAAACCATTTGTTACAGAAACCCTAGTTGCATGGGATAACTCTTCTTTAGTACCCGTACCAGTATCTAACTCACAAGGCGGATCTGAACAAAGTAATTTGCCTGAGAAACAAGTTATATTTACCAGTAGCTAAATTAATCATATCCAACTAAAGGCCTTCTCATTGTGTTTCAGCGTATCTTACCAAAAGGAAGACGCGTGGATTTATAGATCATCATGAGCTGAAAAGGCAAGCAGCGGAAAAGAATGTAACGGGTCTTCGTTGCAATCAGGAAGTACAGGTGTTTAACTGTTTATTAGTTTTTCTTTATGTAATTTTTGAGATCCTTGTTATTCCTTCTGCATTAGTCCACACTTTAGATGTTCAAACCTGAGTGGGGATATGTTGAATTGAGACTCTTAAGAGTCCCACTTCAGTATGTTGAAACTGAGCATAGTTTGTTTCCCTTCATGCAGACTATCTTGAGGCATAATGTCCTTCAAAATTCAAACTATTCTTATTTAT
This sequence comes from Trifolium dubium, assembly GCA_951804385.1. Taxonomy (NCBI): domain Eukaryota; kingdom Viridiplantae; phylum Streptophyta; class Magnoliopsida; order Fabales; family Fabaceae; genus Trifolium; species Trifolium dubium. The sequence continues at coordinate 50,829,572 of OX638063.1, read as the reverse complement.
ACAACTAAAACAACAATAATTGTTTTAATAATATTTATTTTCATTATTTATTGATTATTCGATATCTATTAGCTTATTCAATTTTTTTCTTTATTAATTGCATGTGACTGTCATTACTCAGCATAGAGAAAACTATTAGCATTTTTTTATTGCTTGAAGTAGTATTCTAGAGGAATTACTAATTTAAAATTTCTGTTAATATGCTTGATTCCTTGGCCTTTGTACTCTGTCAATGTAAATCATTGAAAAGTATTTCATTGCCAACTTCATCCTTGCTTTTTTCGTAGACTACCGCATCTCCAGCAGACCAGATGGTTGACCAAGAAACTGTGAATTTACTGGAACAGAGGAAGAAACTCATTGCTGAGTGAGTATATTTAATTTCATGGAATGCTATTATACAACTACATCGGTTGGTTTCGGTTTCAGTAACATGGAATGTTATCTTGTTTGGACTTTGGCAACATTTATTCATTCAATGGTCCTTGTTGCTTAATTTTAACATGGTAACACTAATACACTATGAAGCTAATATCTTATTTATCCCTTTTTTTTTTCCCTTGCAGATGTTCTGCATTTGAAAAGGTGGAGGAGGAACTTAATCTCAAGGTAATTGTTATACGGAGGAATAATGGTTATTTTATTACTACCTTATATAGTCCAGTTTTCTATATTAGTAGATTGCGGTTGGAACTGATAAGTAACACAGAGGTTGGTTCTCCGACCTGAGTCTGAATGCAATCGAAAGAGTGTTGTCAATCTCTCAAACATGTGTTTGGGGGTAACATACTCTTTTGGTGCTAAATTGTATTTAGAGAATTAAGGGTGCTAAATTGCCATTAGAAAACTCCCTTTTTGTTTTCCCACATATAAAAATAAAATAAAATTGAAAGGCCAACCACCTAAGGATGTTTCTAAATCGGAAGTTCTGACGAGTTTTTTACACCACCATATCATGTGAGAGACAATAAAGAGATGCTCAAGTCCCCACTTCACAAGGCCCCTATTGTTGTGTACTGCACTACATATTGTGTTTATCTCTCTCCATATGTCTGATATATAGAAAGTCACATGACTCGTGAGTCGTGAACGGATCAAAATCTTGTTTAAGTTTGTGATCTCAGCATTTTGTGAATAGTTAGATGCATTTGTTTATTGGTTGAATATTTATATTTGTATCCTCTGCAAAATATTCACAAAATGAAAATGTACTGTATGATTGTGCTTGTGCAGGTGACAGAGCTTAGGAGTAAACTTGAAGAAGCAAAGCTCGAGTATAACAGACTTTTGGAAGAAGCAGTAGAATTAAACTGTCTCTGAAGTATACGCAAACAGCATCCTTTCAAACTAAAGAACAAAAGATAGACTGCATGAGCTACAGCTAAATTGCGTACAGTTTTTGGATTTTGTATGTATGTAGAAAAAAGTACCCTGGTCTTTACTCGCTAACTGAGCAGTTAAAGCATAGTATTGCTAATCACACAAAAAGTCATAGTATTACTTTCTTTTTTTAAGACTCGGTATTCGGCCGAAGGACCGACTAATCCGAGGGACATCAATCATACCGCCCACTAGCGCAGGGTCCAATTGAAGTCAGAGTTTTGCTTTGTATGTAGTTATGGTTTTGTTTTCTGACTCTTTTTGTTCCATCTGCTTGAAATTGTGTATATTGAAAAGTTAGCCTAAATAAAATATTATATAAACGATATGCCTGAGCTTTCCGACTGGTTCTTCCAAGAAAAAGAAAGGGATTCCTAACATCTTTGAGGAATTGTATAGTTTTGGGAATATATAACGAAGTGGTAGGCTCTTGAAACTCCACAATTCTTATGAAAATTTTATTTGGTTTGGTTGGATTCAGTTTCATAAAATTTAGATGACTGATTCAAAACAAACTAATACAGCTATTTTATGATTGATATGGATCAGGTTGGATATACTTAGAAAATTCAGAATTCATGATATTAAGTAGAAACAAAAAAATTTAATAAATGAAGAAAAAATATTACAAGTATAGCCTCTTAACACCAGAAGGGAAAAAAAAAAAAAAGCTAATTAAATCACAATCCTACTCCCAAAACTGTGGTAGGGCATGATACTTTGAATCAACAACTTTTGATATTAACTGAAGTCAGCATTGGATGATGTGGCAGTACTGTAATTGTCCCTCAATGCTAGGAACCTAAACTTAAGAAGAAAATAGATTTTATATATGTGCAGTTTCCATGGCTTCCATTTTGATATTAAAGAAGCAAGTTGTTGTTACTGAATTATTTTTATCTGGTGAAGGAATGAATCCAAATGAATTCATATTCCAATAATCTCCATTCCTTGTCTTCTGATCATTACAAACCCATCTACTTTCCTCTTTCTTCATAGCAACATTACCTCCATCTGCATCATTTGATATGGAAACTTTTCTCCAGTTGCACCAAATTCTAAGCATTATATACAACATAACTAAGCATATCACAGTTGAAGTAAACACAATAGCCACAATTATAACTGCCACTTGTGTGTTTGATAGCTGCATTTTCCCCTGTGATGTTGATGCTGAGCAAGAAACTAACGGTGCACCACATAACCGATCATTGTTCAAGAAAGAGCTTCTTGGAAACCCTGAAAAAATCGAAGGAATCTGGCCTTCGAGATGGTTATTCGAGAGATTCAACACATGCAGGCTTGTAAGTTTACCAAGTGAAGTAGGAAATTTTCCTTGAAGTTGATTGAAAGAAAGGTTGAGTCTTTCTAGCTTCATTAAGTTTCCTAAAGATGATGGAATCTCACCAGTGAAGAGATTTTTACTCAAATCTAATATCACTTGTAACTCATCAAGCTCTCCTAGCTCAAATGGTACAGTACCTGTTAGAAAATTTTGTGAGAGCCTTAGCTCATAGAGCTTCTTACATTGCTGAATTGTTGAAGGAATGAAGCCGGAGAGACTATTGCTTTGAATGTTGAAAACATTAAGAGCAGTGAGATTTCCAATCTCTTGAGGAATTTCGCCAGACAAATTATTGTGATGGAGACAAAGCTTGAGTAAATTTGAACAGTTACCAATTTCTGAAGGTACCTTGCCAGTGAAGTTATTGTATGAGAGATCCAACTCACCAAGTTCTTGGAAGCTTCCTAACCAATTAGGTATTTTGCCACTCAATCTGTTATTACTCAGCAAAATGTGTTCTATTTTCCGCGAGTTTGAGAGTTGAGGTGGTACTTCTCCTGTTAAATTATTATATGACAAATCAAAAAAGTTGAGATCATTAAGCTGGCCAAATTCAGAAGGAATAGTTCCTGTGAGGTTATTGTATCCGAGCCGAAGACGGCGGAGGTTTTTTGAATTGGCTAGATTAGAAGGGATAGGACCTGAGAAGCTGTTGTTAGTCAAGTCAAGAAGAGTCAATGAATTTGAAGATGTTAAAGGAAAGAAACTTCCACTGAATTTGTTGTGTGAAAAATTTATGATTTTGAGGTTTTTCAGAGAAGAAAGTGAATGAGGAATAGGTCCTTCAAATGAGTTATTATAAAGGGTAATCTTAAAAAGTTCTGAAAGGTAACTGAATGTGTGTGGAATAGAACCTGAAAGTTTATTATCTGCTAAGGCCAATATTTGAAGACTTTTGCAGTACCCTAAACTTGGAGGGATTGAACCAGACAAATCATTTTGCCTCAAATGAAGAAGAACCAAGTTTTTCAGCTTCCCTATAGTCTCCGGAATGTGGCCGGTAAAATGATTTCCAAAGAAATCAATTTCTCTTAAGCTTGTGCAATTTGTTAACTCTCTTGGTATGAATCCAGAAATTTGGTTATCATAGAGGTAAATAGTGTTCAACCTTTTCAGCTTTCCAATCTCTTTTGGAATTTCACCTGTTAAAAAGTTACCAAATAGGAAAATACCTTCCAAAGAACTAATATTTCCGATTTCACGTGGCAGTGATCCGACAAAGGTGTTGTTATTGAGTACAAGATCAGTGAGGTTCTGCAGTTTATCTATGCTAGATGGAATTTCACCTTCAAAACTATTACCGGAAAGATCCAACTGTTGTATTGAGGAACAGTCGAGTAACTCTAAGGGTAATTTTCCGGAGAGAATATTATTAGCCAAGAAAAGTTGTTGAAGCTTTGAGCCTTTGAAACAGAAACTACTTGGAATGTTACCTGTCAAAGAGTTATCAGACAAAACTAAAGTTTCAAGACTCATCAGTTTGGTATTAACCAGCGGTATTGATCCAGAAAAGTTGTTTCTAGACAAGTCTAGCTTCTGCAATTGGATCAAACTATTAAGCTCATATGGAATTTCACCATTGAGTTTGTTTCCAAGCAAATTAAGGTATGTCAAGTTAGAAAGATGACTCAACGATATAGGAATCGGTCCAGAAAGACTGTTATTGGCTAGATTAAGAATTCTCAATGATTTAAGGTAACTTATAGAGGAAGGAATCTCTCCTTCAAACATGTTGTTTGAAGCTGCAAAGTTTTGAAGCATTTCACAGCCTTTTATCTCTTCAGGTATAAAGCCACTGAGACTATTCATTTGAAAATCGAGGGAAATTAGATTCTTCAAACTACCGATTCCAACCGGTATGGTTCCATTTAAATGACAGTAACCTAAACCTAACACATTCAACTCACTCAAGTTAATGATACTAGATGGAATGCTACCTGTCAAAAAGTTATCACCTATTCTAAGAACTTGCAACTTCTTCAAATTACCAAACTCTTTGGGAATGTTACCAGAGAGGTAATTTGAGTATAGTTGAAGAGTTCTTAGATTTTGAAGGCTACCTAGCTTTGAAGGTATGGAACCATTAAGTGAATTTGAAGACAAATCAAGTGTTTGAAGAGAAATGAGATTACTTAACTCAACTGAAATGGAACCTGATATTCCTGAACCAGAAAGATTCAAACCTATAACATGTTTCTGATTAACATCACATGTTATTCCATTCCATTTGCAGACATGAGTTGTTGGAGACCAGTTTTTCATGGTTCCTAATGGATCAACCAGTTCTGATTTAATCCTGAGAAGCAAGTTAGTTTCTGTTGCATCAGCATCATTATTTAGTGTTGCAACAAAAGAAGTATCAAGTGTGGCCAATAACAGAAGAAAATGGCATAACCAATAGGAAAATATTATGTGTTTCATTATGAGGTATATTATAGACACAAAGTAAAATGATTCAAAAAAGGACTATTCTATATAAAACATGGAAGTAAGAAGGATATAGTTTTTGAAGCATGAACAGATGAAAGTAAATGAAGAATTGGAAATAAAGGAAGACAATGACACAGAATGAAGATCTATGAGGATTTATATAGTTCCAATGAAACCACCCTGCCTAATCTATTTTTTAATAATAATAAAGTTGACTATGTTACTGATATATAATGGAATGTGTTATGTGTGTGTCATGAAATGAATGATAAACTTTTAGACTATAGTTTATCTTAAAAAAATATATGCCTTTTTACCTTTTCAGTTTCACCAATATATATTTGAGGCTTTTACACTCTTACTTGTTTAGGTAACTAGTTGAATATTTTAGGACTCTTCGGTAGCTTTTATGGTTGAGAGCTATATGGAAATAAGACACTAACATGGTAGGTTAAGTTCAAAGAATTTATAGAACAAGAAATGCTAGGAAGAAAGACAAATGTTAGTGCTTGAGAAAAATGGTGACACAAGTGTGGGCCATTTTTGTTAAACTTTTGTTCACACTGCCACTGTACAAATTCATAGTATAGATTTTAGTAATTATTAAGATTACAAAAAAAAAACGTTTTTAAGTGTGATTTGACTTTACAAGAGTACCTGTCATTTTAAACTTTGAATGTTTTTCTACTAAATTGGTACAAACACATCATTGGAATATCCAAATACTAGGATTTCCTCTTACATATTCAAGTGTACAAATGGAATCTGAGTTGTGTGCAATCACGTCTCTTCACGCAATCAGTTACATCTAGATCATTGATCAAAATCGCATTTTTAAGTTTTAATAAGCTTCATATTTTAGATTTATACAAAAAAAAATAATTAAAATTTACATTAAAATATGTTGATCGAACAATTCAAATGTGACTGACTGCGTACAGTCACGCTGCACAAAATCCATATAGATATGAGATACGTGCACGATGCACATGTTGGCATCACTGTCTGCTGGGTTTGAATCTTTGATAAATATCCTTGAGCTTACCACAAAGAAAACGCCGTTACATTTCAAGCATGCATGATGATATATGAGAAAGTGGGAATGAATTTTCATAATGATAGTTTGGAAAAATGAATGAGCATAAAACTTTAACACGTTTAAGCTTTTCAATTTTTACATTTTCCCTTGAACTTATCTATGAAGAATAGGACAATGTTAGGTGTGTCCTTTGTCATCTTCCATATGTGTAGCATCTCCATATATATTCTACTAATCAAACTTATTAGAGGGTTAAGTTAAGACTTGAGACAATTAATTTTCTCAACCAAAACAACCTACTTGTTGGATATTAAAAATGAGAAGAGAACATAGAGAAAATAAACAACCACATTAGTTTTGGTCAATTTTAGTGTTGAATATTAAAGTCAAAACCATGTGAGGTTTGGTTTATATATTACACAATCAAATATGTTGCATCACCAAAATTAATCAAGTTCAATATTAGTAAATAGTTTATTAATCCATTGAGATTCTTGATATGCATATAGAATCCAAATGCATGAAAACAAAATGTCTCATATTATATATCTTATCTGGTCATTAATAACTTATCTTTCAGTAGTAGCTTTATACCCTTTGATTAGTTCCCCAGGATTCAAGCATAAGCAACCTAGCTACATGGGACAATGTGTCAATGTCCACTCAACTCATGCACTTTGAGGCACTAATCAGCGTGGCTTAGTTTGTCCTCATTTGGGTGAACACAACTTGTTGATCATGTGGATAATCCAATATGACCCCAATCATTTAGTATGTGACCCTATGTTACAAAAGAAAAGGTGAAAGTAGATTTCATTTCATAAATCACGACTCTTCATTGAGTTAGGAACATATTCATGTTAACATTTGGGTTACTTAACTATCACCATGTGCATATTTTATGTGTGTTGAAAAAAAAAAAATATATCGTAGTTTATGTTGTGATGTGTTTAATTTTAAAATTATGTGGTCTTTTTTTGTTAAATAACGTAATGACTAGAACTCTACCTTTTAAAATTTTACCGAGTTTGAGCATCTTCGCTTCGAAACATAATTATAAAAGATTAACCATCAAATTTTATAGGCCACAAATGGGCAACCACTATTTGGTCTGTAGTACAGAAACTTTAGTATCTAGTATCTACATGGTTACATGCAACTAATTATTGTTTTTTACTTAATAAGATTATACTAATGCTATGTACCAAAAAAAAAAAAGATTATACTAATGCTTAATTGGTAGGATCAATCAGATCCTTATTGGTTTGTCAAAAAATAAAAAATAAAAAGGCAAGTCCTTATGGACTCTTCCCCATTGACTTTTAACAAGAGAAGAAAAAATCTAAATCCACTAACTTCTACTACTCAGCCTCTAAATATAGAATTTTATTGCCTATCATTAAAATTAACAAAGTTTATAATAATAGTATTAACTTTAATTGTAGTAGTTATTTGGAAAATGATAAACATTACTCTTAGGGCAATGGTTAAGAAAACAAAAATAGTAAATATTTTCTTGAAATTTGTGTTTTTTACTTTTCTAAAACAATAAACACAATTTCCAATACAACTTTTACTTTTTTTAGTAATCTTAACTAGTGCCCCAAGGGCACTAGTTAACAAGACCCTAGTTATTTTTCCTTTTCCAAATTAATTTACCTTTAAGAAGAGATGATTACTTTATCTTTTTTATCATAATATGTACTATTCTTGAATTAAGCCACGGTTTGTCTTTGTGGTCGAAAAAATGGTGATAGGCATGGTAGCTAGAAGTGTCTTCAATAATGGACTTGCAAGAAGGAATTTTTAGCTTTGAGTAGGCTACAAAAGTTCAACCTAATCTTCATTTTCTATTTCTTTTCAAGGCTACCTAATCTGAGTTGAAGTATATACTTTCCACATGAATTAAATGAATAACGTCACAAGAATATTAACTACCCCGGAATATATATTAAAAATGGTCAACATTATGAGATGTAAATTTTTGAACCATTATTACAAGAGATGCTGCCAAAGGAGAAGGTACATGACACCTCAATACTATAAAGTAACATCAGGAAACAACAAACAAGATAGTATAGTATGTATTAAGAGATTAATATTATCACTGCCGTGGATAGTTGAAAATGAAAAATATATAATAATCTTTTAAGTTTACATTCTGATCATTTTAATTGGATAGGAAAACAAGCAAATTCTTCTATACATATATAACAAAGGGAACATATTGCCTCAGCATTGACTTAGTTTCTATTGTGATCTCATTTGGTTCTTTTATAATAGCATGTTGAATTTCACTCTGTATATTATACTACTGGATACATTGGAAATAATTATGTATTGGAGTTTTGGTAGCACACTGCATGTTGAAGCATCTTTATATCACCAGAAAAGGTGGATAAGTGTTGGGAAGATAATTATGTACTCATTTCATCAGTTCTAATCATACTTTATTTCTTAGGGTTTAGGGTAGTAAAAGTCATCTTTAGAACAACCAGGTTGATAACAATGGAACCATGTATGCAGAAGATGCTACATAATACACATGTCTCACTCAAGAAAAGAGCGTTAGGAGCTGAATTGAATATAACAGATAGATACCGTATAGTATACAATAATAGAATCAATATAATACACAACCTTGTAATTACCAATCAATACAGTTGCAGTCTAAAACCTAACACCAAAATATGTTTTCAAGATAACAGGAATGGGGGACTTCCTACATTATGATTTGTGATTGGCGACTAGCCGGCTCTCATTTGAAAACATGACCAACTTCAAGGAACTTCCCCTTCCTCCAATTGTTTGCTATTTTACCACTATCCTGTCCAGAAGCTTTACCTCAAAAAATGTTCAAATTTCTATTTTCCAATTCATATAAGATTAGCACTCTTTAAAAATCTGATTGTCCGACAATAATAGGGCCATATTGATTCCACAAAATCAATATACTTTTCTCCTATCCATTCTGCCAATACTTTCAACATTTTTCTTGTCATCTGTTTATAATCTGCATTTTTTATGTTCAATATAGGCTGCAACATATGAGCTTTTATATCTTCTTTGAGTTTGCCATGAAAAATGTAGCTGTGGGCTAAACTGCAGTATGAGGGTAAATTCTTAATTACTTTCACAGTCTGCTTGAAGGTGTAGACATAAAGTGCACATAGCATCCGCACCATCATGATGTAGAGAGCCACAACTAATGGCCCTATAATCCATAATGGAGTTAACTCCTTGGACACTTCAGGACCATAAATTGCATTAACAGCCAGGAAGAAAGGAGCACTGCAGATAAATAAGGAATTAGATCATGGTGCTGAAAAAGATAACATAAAGCATTCTTGACTATATGCTGTTGACATTATTTAAAAGTAAAATAAGCATAACAGAACAACAAAAAGTAGTTGCATACGGTGTAGAATATAATGATAATGATAGGACTCCGTATGCTTCTTTAAAAACTCTGAATATACTGATAGGCACTGTTTATAGGCCGAAATTTCAGAACAAACGTATTACAACTACAACATACAAATGTTGTTCGAGTGTAGTATAAAAAAAAGTGTTATTCAAAATTAAACATAAAAATACAGAGGATTCTCATAAAACTATTGATTCCAGACTCACAAAAGGAGAGCTCCAGAACTCATTTAAGCATGAAAAATAAAATCTTTAATTTGCTTAACCAAAAAAACACAATTCAATGTAGAAAAGGCATGCATTCACTGGAACTGGATATTAAAAATGATAGTTACCTAAAAAGACTATCTCTTGGTATACTGTACATGTTAATCCCATCTACCTTTTCTATTTATTTTCTACGTAAACTTTGATAACCTAGAATTTTCATCAACAAAGAAATCTACATTGAAATCAAATCTGTGACTAGCAGATGGAAAATTAACTCGAAGACCTCAATAACTTAGTATGCATATGTTACAATAAGAAATGACGATGCGTACTCTTTCGCCCTCTTCCTTTTCTTTTCTCGGTAAACTCTAATAACCCAAAACTTGCATCAACAAATAAATCTAATTTGAAAACTAGTGAAATCAAATATATGACTGGTAGATGACATATTAACTCGAAGACCTCAGTAATTTAATATACTTATGCTACAATAAGGAATGAACACACACCCTCTTTCCCAATCCAAGTATAGTGAACAAAAGTTATGTGATGGTAACCAGATACCATACATAATATGCAGAAATGAACAAACAGTCATACTCACAATATTAAGAGAGGAATCTTTATTGTTGCATCCAGAGACTGAAATGTAGACCACGCCAACTTCAAAGTCTGCCTTTTTTCAGTCTGTTGCATCCCTTGTGATGTTTTAGATAAAACCTCTGGAGGTGGTTCTCCCAAAGTCTCCTCCACTTCTTGATTTGATGGTGGTGAGCACAAGATTGTCAGCCATTTTTTGAAAAGTTTATGAATAGCAGACGATTCTGCAAGGCTCTCATTAGCATCAGAGGCACCAGAGAGTACATTGTGGGTCTTTGGAGATTCTGACTTAATTTCCCTCTTCTCTTCTACTCTAACTGAGGTCTTGCGGATCTTCACCTCATTACCTCTGGTTACGGAATCATCATTTCGGTCTTTGCCTTTGAAGGCTGTAATCGTCAAAGGTCTAAGCTTGGATCCACAAATGTGAGGAGGCCCTACACTGGAAACAATAAATCCTTTATATGATGCAGAAAGGAAGGATCATATGCCTTTTGATGCTAGTTGTTCGTGTAAAATATGCAATGACATAAAACTGCACATTATAATTGAAATCTAAAAGCATTTCAAAACAAAATTAATATTGTTGATTTGGCATGAGAATATATAAAAAAATAAGAAAGTAAACATATAAGCACTTCAATAATCCATCAGTGAGAAGTATGTACATACATAACTTTGTTTTTCTCTCCGTATATAGTTTTTCTTGCACAAATGAACTTTGAATTCTACAACAAAAACTTTTGATGACGGAAAATCTTTTACTAATTTAAGATAATATAAATATAACTGAATAATCGAGACTTGTTAAGTATTTTAGTTTTTATTTCAAGGAGACTCTTTTAAGTTTCACTTCAATTTCATTATAACAAATCTTATCAGTATATTGCAAGGAACTTCCATTGTTGCTTTAACTTGTCCACTTGTTCTAAACGTAACTTGCATAGACTAGTGACAAAGCCCCAGACATAACAGACAGTATATAATTCCCACCCCAAGAACACAACAGTATCTTCACCTTAAACAAATACTTTGCTTTAATGTGTGACTCTCAGCTCTTCCAATCAAGTGACGTTTTGTTAAGTACTGCTTCAACTTCAGTCTTTTGCTACATGGTAAATTCCTTGATGAAAATGTCACAAACAAGCCCTGGAGAAAAGAAAACAAAGCATCTGTCAAGTTCATAATTCAAATACCCTATACATGTCCAGATTTGCACGACAGAATACCTACTAAAAATCAACGAAGATTGGAGGTATTTGTATAGCTTCAACTCTCTCAAATACAATCCAATCTTCAGACTATAAATAAAAACTATTGACTACTCTAACTCTATTGCTCCTATTACTCAATTTCATATAACAGTTCAATAAATGCCATAAAAAAAACATCATTGGGACTCTAGAGAATATCATACTCAAATGTCATTGAAACAAAACTTTGAGAGCCTTACAACAACGAAAACATATCTCACAATTATGTTTGGTATCATGGAGAGTGCGTCAGAATCACGGCTACCCACCGTGATTTTCAAAAAGCTACAAGCTATAACTTCTACAAAATTAAGGTGGATCACCATAATTCTTGCATTTCCATAGTGGTACCAAACATACACTAAGTCGGTAGGTGATAATGCAAATAATTAACAACACCCATTCATTGATAATAAATGATAAATAAAAAAAATAAAATTGACATTGATTACTACTGCTAATCCCAATTTATCCATAGAATACTAAAACTTGATGGCAATGGTAACATAATATTCAGAGCAAATACAATCCAATATGATAATTTGAGACGAAATAAGATCCTTAAATTATACTCCATTACCTGCGGAGGTTGATGGGAAGCTAAAACCATTTTAGGTCTTTAACCACCAAATTGAACTTCACTCTATATAAGACCAGACCTATTCAACAAACACCAACCAAAATTTTGTGATTAGAGAAAAAACTCAATTACAAGCAAACCAATGTGACACAATTGAATATGAGAAAAACTCAACAACACAAATTTGGGTACTTTTGGGAAGAAATAAATACGATGAAAAGAATCAGGAGCAGAATGATTTCGTATGTGAATATGAGAACGAAGAATAACGAACCGTATTGGAACACCGATTCCTTTGAATTTGGAGAGTTGTGGAAACGAAAGTGTTGAATTGAGGAATTGCATGTAGGGTTTGTTTGGGTATTGAGAATTATTTATGAAAATAAAGCATTTGATTGTTTGATTTGAAGAAGAAGTAAATGGGAAATGGAACTCTGCACAATGGCCGTCGAAAGAACAAGACGATGATGGATATTGTTATCTTCTCCAATTAATAATTAGATAAATTAAGTCTCCTATTTTCTATGTTTATTAATTTATCGTCGTTTTTATATTTGAAGTATGAAAAAATGCTCAATGGTTATAAAGGCCTTTTTGTTTTGTAAACTTCTCTTTTACATGTTGGTTTTATGCGGAGATCATATATTATTTATAATATATATATTTGTTATTTAAAAATAAAGGCTGAATGTTGTACCAAAAAAAAGAAATAAAGGTTGAATGGTGCGAATAAAAGGTACAAGTTATTGTGTATAAGTCATGTTTATGTATGGTGTATAAATACTCTATATTGCTTAATGCACCTTCTAAATTACTAGTGCACCCCCAACCAGATTGTTTAGTGCACCCCAAATTTCTAATGCACCCCCCAAATTTCTATCACACCCCTCAAATTTGGGAGGTGTAATAAGTAATTTTTATTATTTATGCACAGTACATAGAAAAAAAAACTTATACACCATAGCCACTCCCCGAATAAAATGCCTACAAAATTTGACGAATGAGTATATGAAAAGTACCATACTACCCTACTTTTTCTAAAAAATTTCAAACTACCTACTTTTGGAGATTATTGAAGATAGAACCAGAGACTTCTAAGAAATTAAACTTCGCCACCAACAACAACAATCTATGAAGCATAAATACTGACACCGACATTGGACACAAAAAGGACATTGATATGTTGATATGGATAATTTTTAAAAAAAATAATATTATTCAATGTAATTATAAGTGTCGTGTCGATGTTAGACAGTAAACACGACGTGTCCGATATCGAACACGTCAAATCTAAGGAGTGTTGAAACTTCATAGACAACAACAATAAGTTCAAGAAACTAAACTCTACATCAACCAAAAAACTAATAAATATAGTGAAAACAAGTAACAAAACTACAAAATTCATCATCACCGACAAAAATAAACAAACAAAACCTTGAATTAACGAAACAAAAATAAAAACCAATGAGCCCGCACAAAGTTCGAGTTCTAAATCCCGAATTTTTGCCTACACCCCCTTAAGACCCCACACAAAGTTTGGGTTCCAGTACTGAACCTTAGTTACAACGGTTTTGTCGGTAATTCGTAGCAAATCTCTATAAAAAAGAGTTTGGATTTTACGATTGAAGTTTTGCCAAGTTCGGGTTTTAGAATCCGAACTTTTCTTAAATACCCCAAATTCATATCTAAGAGCAAAAACGGTAGTTAAGGGAGAAAGAGAGTATAGGGGGTGAGCAATTTTCGACCTTTCAAATGGTTTGGTCCAGCTCGATGGACCCTGCCGGAAATGCTCAAGAAGGTCTGGCCCAATTAATGAGCACGGCCCCACACGGGCTTTGTGGGTCTATGGGTCATCCCGGCCGTTTAATTCTATCTTTTGCCCGTTTATTTTCTGTCCTATCCACATTTTCCATGAACTAGTTTGATACCTTTTCCGCACGGGTCGCATGTTCCATTCAATTTTGTCGTGTTTCATGGGATTAAAAATCTCCATGTGAATCTATTTAGAATTTTATCAACGGTAAAATTTGTAATCTTTTTTTGAATTTTTTTTGGATCAAGTAGCCTAGTAAGTAGAATTTTACCTCTAAGGTGAATAAGTAAGCGTACTAGAGATCGAACTCATATCCCTGCACATAATGTGTGATGTCCTTACTAACTTAGCTAAACTCACGATGACAAATCTACATTATTTTATTTGTATCAATAATAAAATTTGCACTCTCCCCGTGAATAAACTATAAATTTCATCAATGATAAAATTCTCATTCTCCCTATAAATGTACTACAAATTTTATCGTTTTTGTAATCTCTATGTGTACCCTACACATACGAAAAAGGGTATGGCATCGGTGCGTATCCAACAAAGTCGGTGTATATCAAACAAATATCGTACCCAGTGCAGATATTCTCGCACAAACAATGACGGAGCCAGAAAAATTATAGAGTCTAGGTTAAATTTCAATTTTGAACAAAAATCTCATTTTATTTTCTCTAAACTAACCTAAAAATCTCAGTTTTTTAAAAAAATAATTTTGTGTTAAACTAACATCTAATAATCTCAATTTAAAATAAAAAATCTTAATTTTACTTTAAATTAACCTTTAAAAAATTTGGTTTTACTTTAAACTTAAAATAAAATAAAATGAAAAAATTGACCAAAGCCCGAACAAGTGCCCAAATTTGCAGGGTCTTAGCTCTGCCCATGCGCTTAAGACAACACTTTTTAAATCATAAGATAACAAAAAATTGTTGTCTATTGTAATATAATATAAAAACAATACAAAAACAATTAAGGAAGAGAAGTGTTGCCTATTCGATTAACATGTGACTATGAAAAGATTTTTTGAACAAGTGTATATTGGAAAAACAATCTAACATTTTTAATACTTGACTTTTGTTTTGAGCACCTTTATCTTGTTGAGTTCTCCTTAGTTATAAATTTTCAATTAATTTCTTAAAATATGTTGATTCATACAATATAAATGAATTGATTTCCAACACCTTTTCTGTCTCTTATATACCAGACTTGAGAAAAGAATTATTATTGGTGGAGGACATCTATTTTTTTTATTCAATTAATATAATCTTCTTTTTTAAATAAAAAAGAGCAAGAAGTGGCATATATGGGATGATTTCGTCCAATTTTCGTTGAAAGGGTTTTCGCATTATTTAGCATCGCTCTTTAAGTATATGATTTATAAATAATACTATTTGTCAATTACTCATATCTTTTTTAATAAAATATTATTTTGAATGCATATATTTTAAAAACAAAGTCTTTTTTGAATACAATTTATGTCTTGTTACATTAAATAAAATGGTACATCATAACATATTAATTTTGTTTGGTTTATCATAAGTTCATAACATATTAAATTTATTAGAAAAAGAGAAAGCGTAGGAAAAAAAATAAGAATTAATTGGTAGATTAAAATAAAGGTATATTAGAAAAGAATGTGCTAAAATCCACTTTCTTAATTTGGTGTTACTATTCTAAAACGATACTCAGTGGCGGAGCCAGGAAAAAATGTTCGGGTGAGCCTTTAAAGAATTATAATACAAAAATTATATTGTATACAAAAAATTTAAGTTATAACAAGCATAAAGTTGATCATTAAAAATTTTAATTAAATACCTTAAAATGGTATTTTTGAAAGATATTTTTGAATTCTTAAATTAATTAAATAGCTTAAAAAATTATACTCCCTCCGGTTCTATATATAAGAAACAATTTGCTTTTTAGATACATTGAGAATTTGATGTATCTAGTCAATATTATTGACTAGATACATCAAGTTCTCAATGTATCTAAAAAATGAATATTTTCTTATATATAGGACCGGAGGGAGTAATAGGTAAATGAGTATTTTTCACCAACAAAAAAAAAAGAGTATTTTGGAAAGATATTTCCTTTTTTATCATTTAAAGTATAATATATAAATGTTGGTTACCCAAACTATCAAGAAAATAAAATTATTTTTTTAAAAAAATCATTACTCATTACATATTGAATATTTTTAATAAATATATGTAAAATAGTTAGCAAATAATTTTTTTGATTCATAAAAATGTTGATTTTTGTAAGATAAGTGTATTATTTTCACTATTCTTTTCTCAAATGTATCATGTTCAAGCTTCTTTGCACAAAACTTATGTGCATTTTTCATCAAAAAAAAAAAACTTATGTGCATTTTTTAAAGTATTTTTTGTATAGTTTTTAACATAACAAACTATACTTTAATTTCTACAAATTCATAATTTTCTTATCTTAAAGTTTGTTATAACCACAAAAAATGAATTTATGTTAAGACGCATACGGAAAGTATCTTAAAAAATACACCTAAATTATATCCTTTTAAAACACCTTGGCTCTATTAGTAATTTCCTTTATTTTTGGTGGGTCAAGGTCCAACCATGCCACCTCTGGCTCCGCCACCGACGACACTTAAAAAGGAACGGGGGAGTAGTATGTATTTATGCATAATAGGTTTATTTATTTATGTAAAAAACATTATTTATTTGTTTTAAAAATTAGTTTGACTTATAAATATTAAAATTGTTAGGTCAAATATATATGTGTCTCAGCTTAGATATCTCATTTGTTAGTGTGTGAGAGTTTCGTGATATTTTTTTTGTCTATCTTAGTTGTTAAATATTCACCCCAATAAATGATAAATCACATACAATGTCCTATCAATTGAATTATGCTCTCAATGACGCTATTTATCTTCACCTACCAAAAAAAAGGGTGAATTGATAGTGCACTCGTCCTAGATAGGAAGAACTAATGACTCGATAACACACAAATTATCCTTATTCTTAAGATGTAATGTTTATAGAGTTACTTTGTGGTTAATTAATAATTGAGAAATATTTGATCTTTGGGTGTCTTAATCCTTTTTAAAATTTTATTTACTTTCATTAACTAGAATCAGAGTTAATGTGTTTTCAGAATTCAGACTAATCATGTTATCAAACATGTGAAAGAATGAAAACTCAGTTTTATTGTTAAGTTGAGGCGGATTCAATCATTTGCTCATTTCTCCATTTTCATCCAAAATTCCTTCTCTCGAACCCTAATTCCTCTTCATCATCCCTATGCTTGAGAAGCAAAAGAATCGTCCATTGTTCACCTTTCCATCTTTGATTGTGAGATCAATTTATAACCAAAACACAATCTTTTTCCATCTACACCAAATCTCCACTCAAACCATAACCTTGTTCATCTTCCTTTCTAATGAAATCACCATGAATTCATCTAACCTTTGTTGATTCATTGGTCATAGATAGAAACATCTCCAATGCCCAAGAACATCCACCTCCATGTTCATTCTACCTCATGTTCATCAAGGGTGAGATTGATCCCTTTCTCTTTAAATATTAATCTTCCGTCTAAAATCAAGCCTTATTTGTGAAGAATCCATCATCCTTAAAGCTAGGAGTTAACATGGGAAGCTCTATTCACTAACCAAGTCTCCATTTCACCATTTTTGTTTTTGCCCAAAGTAAGTATCTTTTATTTTGTTGTAAAGTTGTGATTATCTTCATATTAATAAATCTTACTTAGTTATGCTATTGATTGTTTTGAAGATTGAACCTCTGTTTTGTGCTAAAAAGGAGATTAGGAAACTTAAATCTATGCATAAGGTCACTCACTCACTTGTGCATTTGATCAATCTTTCTTAGAAAGGATTGAGTCATTGACTTTAGTATTTAATTCTGGGTACAAGTTATTGAATTAAATAAGTTGTACTTTGTGTTTAGAAGAATTATCTGTTGTGAAACAGTAGAGTTATCGCAAAGTTTGGAATGAGAATGACCATTAATCTCTAATTCCAAGAGACAACATTAGTCGTCATTAATGTTTTTAACATCATCAAGTATTGAGTCACCACCATAAACCATGGCCCACGTTACAATTTGCTATGAAAAACCATTAAAATGCTAACTCCGAGTTTTACTTAATACTATTATTTTGTTTAGAAATAGGATATCAAAGTAATATACTCCCTCCATGACACAATGTTTCTGATCTATGATAAAACTAGATCCACTAATTATACAATGAACCTAGAAAGATGAATTTTGTTTATAGGGCTTAAAGAGTGCACCGGGTGCACTTTTTAGCATTTGCCTTGTTTATATTGTATCACGGAAGGAGTACGCAATAAAAACTGTTATATCACCAGGAAGATCATGAAATTAAATGAGCTTATATAATCATAGACTCATGGTAGATAGCATGATAGTGAGCGCACTTGACAATATCCAATACATATTAACTTGAAATGGCTTCATCGAAACAATTATATATGCAAAACACTATAATTTATCATAATAATCATCACAAACAAGGTAAATGAGAATGTTAATTTGGCAACACAGTAAGACCATTGGCCAATATTTCGTTCCCGTCTGAAATACATATATCGGGAAGATCACAGAATTTCACAAAACAAACAATGGAGAGTGATATAGACATATGAAGCTATTTTCACCCTATCCAACAACATCAACGTCGAACAGGATTCAAACGAGTTTGCAGGATACTGATGGTCTTTGAGAGCTTACAATATTGTACAGCACTGGTTGGTTTTTTTCGCCTGTTTGTAGAACATCTGTTTCAAACGCCAAAATTGTATTCTAGTGTCAGCTCAGCAAAGTGGGAAACAAATTTCAATTAAAACTTAACTGAAAGAATTTCCCTTCCTGAGAGTGAGGTGCAACCAACTATGGTATTCAAAATAAATCATACTTCTTTATATAACTAATAAAATCAATGATTTAGGAACCAAAACTAAAATAATTAGATACCAAAAAAAATTTGGTCAAAAAAAATCTGAAATAAATATTGAAAAGAGAAGTTTGAAATTATTAGATGCATAAATAATGATAGACAACCTTATAATCTAACCAAAGACAACAAAAGCAAGGACCAGATGAAGAACCTAAAGAATTTCAATTTTTGTAAGGTATTAAGAATGTGGACTAGGCGCTTGTGTGGTCAGCTGCTTGCTATTGGTTTCACTCAGAAAAAGTAGGTGTTGTGGCTGCAGAATCAAGAGTTGACACTGAAGGAGAAATAGGCTCAATTGAAGAAATCATTGGCAAAATTGAGCTGCCTGATAATCAATGCAAGTGACATTGCCAAGTCCACTGCAGCATGCATTTCGAGATATTTTTTAGGCAGGTGGTATTTATAGGTTCCTGTCATCTATCGGTAAAAATAGGAAGGGGCCAAATAAGACTAATGTTCGTTATGTGGATCAATACTCCCTTTTAGGAGTGGAATTACCGGTACACACGGAGGGTAAGTTAGTTAAGCGAGGAAACATATCTGAATTCTGTTTATAATACGGAAGTTCAGAGAGAGATGGTACGCATCCTTCTCAATTTTGGGCTTGCAGCTTGGATCCATAGGTGGTTCACCTTGGCTGAGAGCATTTGCTCTTACATTTATTGCACCGTTCTTCCAGTTTTCATTAACATTACATTACATCCTCCCTTGTTTCAATAAGGAATTAATCCTATCAGTATTTCTCACAAGACAATTAGTTTATAACAAAGATGCAGAGTTCTCAACCTCTGAAAAACATTTATAACAACACTGTGTCCTTAGAGGTAATATATTATTAGCAGCTTATATGAAAGCGCATTCTGATGTAGATAGACTCAGAAGGACAGATAGCACAAAGTCTATTTAAGAAAAATGAACAGACTCCTAATTTTCACGCCGCACGGTCTTAATATGATTTATTTCTTGTCATCACTTAAATAAAAGCATCGACATTCAATAGAAATGCAATATTCATTATACATGCTTAATGAATACCATAACCGCATACACCAAAGCTTTAGTAATGGAAAACAAGATGAGTTGGAGAAATAACAAATGTCTGAATGTACATGTAACTACTTATGCATTCATGGGAACATGCCAGAGGGCAGAGTAGTAAAACTGGAGCTGTGGCACATACCTGCGACGCTGCACTCAGATCAGAACTCTTCTCAACTAAACTGTCCAGCCTCTCCCCTCGTGCAAGCACACTATCAATTGTCTTGTGCTGTTTACAACCGAAAATCATCATATGGGGAGAGAAAATAATAAAGTCAGTCATGGATAAACACTACATAGTTTGTGTGATAGGGTTCTTAGAAATCTACACACAAGAAAACCATGCAGAGAACCAAAACAAACCAATAGACCGAGGAGGATATGAGAAAAGCCCACTCAGCCAAATAAAATTATAAAATCAAGATTACCAAAATTTGTTTAACATGACCAAGTAAATGTACATTAATAAGAAACACAAACGTATTTAAAAAATAATAATAATAACAGCAACTGAATGATTGCTAACCAGTTGTCAGACATCATTAAAATCTACGACATGTAGACATCACAATGCAAAGAAATGACAAATTTGCAATAGTAAATTATACTTGGCTCTATTATAGTGATGCTTGGCTAGCATGATTTTTGCATTTTCATCTAAATCAAAATTTATTTGGAAACCAGTGCCGAATCTCAAACAATCAAAAACTTCATTTAGAAAATACGCTTTATCACTGTTCAAGTAAAAATTGAATAGCTACACGACAAAAGGTCCAACTAAAGAGAAGTAAAATTGAAAGACAAAAGATGCAGGGAACCCAAGTGCTACTTAAAGTCATGCTCATGCATGCTTAATACTTACGAGGATGATCTTTGTTTCATCCAACTCTCTCTGGATTTTCATCAACTTGTCAGCCTCTGCAGGGTCCTGAAATTTTACAGGGACATAAAAAGTGGTTTGAGTCAAAAGCCATCATATGAAAGGTTGGCAAAAAGAAAGAAAAAGCACTTCTTTGACGCAGTTATAAATAATAAATATAACACACTTTGTAAATAAAATTTCAACAACTCCACGAACTGAAGCCAATATAACGAAGAAGAGGTAATTACATGCCTGAAATTTCACGAGAGCTTCATTCAAATAGGGCCATGTTTGAATACTGTCTTCCTTGGTGTTTCTCCATGATTCACCAAAACTTTTTTGATATTCATCCAGCACCTACAAAACATCATATTTTATTACCATCTAGTAAAATACTAATTAACACGAATCCGATGCATTCCACCTGATACAGGGAGAATTACATTAACATATATAAAGTCAAACAGAGGGAAACAGATGTTCAGACATGAGATCCTCGTCACCAAAATTAAGGATATAAATTATAAAGTCCAACCAGGGATATAACATATGGAGGTCAAGGCGAAAAGGAAAAAAAAAACATTAATAATGCTATGCTAATTAGGCAGTTCTATATCACTGGCGCCAAACCAATTGTTGTCATGATGTATTTAGAATTAATACAACAGATTCATATCGGTAGTAGATAGAAGTTATAGAACTGAAACCTAAAACCCCAGCAATTAAAATCTAAAGAGTGGTCATTATTGATTTGACGGTTACCTTTGGGAGCATGCTCACGGGGAATTGAAACATGATTGGGTTAGTATGATAACAAGACAATAAACCACAACAAAATAGAATCAAGACGGCAAGTCTTGAGATCTCCATATCTTAAATAACAAATAAGACATTATTTTAGGATCTTAAATCCTCGTATCGAAATATCATGTTGGACCAACCAAGTCGAGCCGAGCCAGAAGGGTCTACTTAACGTGTCAATAATACACAACTTAAGTATGCTCAGTAATACCTGAGGCATAAATTGTAAAAAAAAATTACTCAATCGTTCGACCATATCTCATAATGTAGATCTTTGTTGAGATATTTTATAATGTGATACAACAAAGTACACTGTGGGGAGATATGATTGGATGATTTTAACATTGTCAATACATAAATTATTATTATCTTCCAAATTTTCACCTAAAACAAAATGGGCCAACTACCCGCATCAAGAAAGAGTCGAACACCTAAACGTGAAAGTTGAAACGCCACTTATTTGATTCACAATTGTCTGACAAAGCAAGTAGCCGAAAAATAAAATGAAATAAATTAAACTTTGCCGTATGTATTTTTTTCATATAGAAAATGCGAAGACAATTATGCATTGCAATTAATAGTCAACACTGAGATAATAGAAAGAAGCCAGACTTATAATAACCGAAACCTAATCACAAAGGAAGCAGCAAAACACGTAACAAGCTACTCCGAGATAGCTTCAAACATAACAAACTGCAAATCCGAACACTACTTTCACTCTCACCTGATTGAGAAGAGAAAACGCACTCCGAACTGGATAGTGATCATCCATAAATCCCACTGCACAAAGGCCATTTCTATTGTACGCATGCACCTTATACTCTACAAAGGAAACAACAAAGGTAAAGAGATATATACAAAAAAAAATTCAAATATCAAATCAAATAATCCTTTCTATAATTCTATTACAATGCTTTATAATCAATGAAGTCCTTGAATTAGGCGTGTCCCAGTGTCAGGCATGTGTCATGTTATATTGAATTATATCACTTTAAAAAAAAAAAATTATCCGTGTGTCGTGTCTGGTGTCAGTGCTTGATTGATTATAATGAAACAATAAAAGTTAACTCAAATCAGAAAACGGTTAAATATTAAAAATACATGTGAATTATGAACCCGATCCAGATAGATCAACGTCAAAAGGCGTGATTCGATTCGTATAATTGAAATTGAGAAAGCGATGATAATAAGATAAAAGGAAAAGATGAAACCCTAATTTGAAATAAAACCTTCATGCTGAACGGATTGACGTTGGCCTTGAGGAGTACGATTGGCAACGGTACGACCTACGAAAACGATGAACTCTTTAACGCTAGAGCGTTGAAAGTAACCGAAGTGGCTTACATCTGAAGCGTTAGCAAGAAAAACCGATTCTGAACCGTCGCCGGTGGATTTAAGCACCAAAAGAGCCGTGATCTTCATTTTTTTTTCTTTTCTGGAAAGTTTTTCGCGGCTTTGTTTTTTGGTTTTTTGTTATGGTTTTGATTCGTACGCAGTCGGTGTAGAAGAATGAGTTGTTTTGTTTGTGTTGAGGGGTGAATGGTAAATGATGTTGAGAGTTTTATCTGGTGCGGAAGCGTGTGTGTTAAGTACTGAAACTGCGGAGCTGGAATCAATGTAAAGCGTAAAGGTGAGGGTATTATTGTACTTGCAGAAGGTTTTGTCCACGTTGGAAAAAAGGCGCGGGTACTGTCAAAAAAAAAAAAGTCAGCCTTCACTATTGAAAAAAAACATCTATAATTTTCTATAGTATTTTATTTTCTCCCTTTAATTTATAGGAAAATAATCGTAGTAATTTAGAATTTGGTGCGAATTCTGATATCAAATGGTTCAAAATTCAAATTCTCTCATAAGTGTAGTTATGTGATCAAAATGGGATATCTATACTAAGTTCAATGTCAATGACCACTGAACTAATCGATGTTATGAACATTTATTTTTTAATTTTTTGAGACTATACCTTTTATTTTTTGTTATACAAAAATAAAATAAAAAAACGAGCTTCCAAGTTCCATGTGAAATTCCTATGAATGAAAAGGAAAAAAAAAAAGCTTGAAATTTGCGGAGTCCCCTCCAATCTGATCCTCGATCGTTTTCTATACCAATCAATCATATAATCGCGGGATCAAATCAAGTAGCAGCTTCTTCTTCTTCTTTATCTATTTTTTGCTAAGGTAAATCCATCTCCTCCTACACTCTTCCACAACAAGTTACACATAGAGATATACAGTACTTAAGTAAATCTTAACCTTCTTTTCTTTATGTCAACTCAATTAAATGTTCATAACTAGATTCAATATTCATTCATTCCTATTATCTATTACTGTTACATCTTCTTTCCAATGGAAGTTCCCAAATCCCCTTCCAAAGATAAACGATTCGCCACTAAACATAAACTCTTCATCAAAATCACCGCAGTCATTTTCATCCCACTTCTGTTATTTCTAGGTTTTTATCTCGAATCTTATAGCTCGAATTCGAAACACAATGCGTCGTCGTATTACACCGTTGTTATTGACTGTGGAAGCACAGGAACAAGGGTTAATGTATATGAATGGATGTTAGGTAGTGTAGTAGTAGGTAAGAAAACTTTGCCAATTTTGCTACATTCTTACCCTGATACTAGTAATGAAACAAATAGGAATAGTTCACTTTGGAAAACCTCTTGTCAATATCACTGTATGCAAACCAAACCCGGGTTAGATAAACTGGTTAATGATTCTTTAGGTGTGAGACAAGCTTTGGAGCCTTTGATTGTGTGGGCGGAGAGTTTAGTTCCTCGCGAAATGCACCGTAACACGCCTATTTTTGTTATGGCTACGGCTGGGTTGAGGGGGATTCGGAGGGATGATGCGTTTCGTGTTTTGGAGGATGTTGGGGATGTTGTGAAAGATTGTTCGTTTATGTTTGATAAGAGATGGATTAGGGTTTTGAGTGGGAGGGAGGAGGCTTATTATGGTTGGGTGGCTTTGAATTACAAAATGGGTAGTTTTGATGATCATCATCTTCCTGGGACTTCTACTTTGGGACTTGTTGATTTGGGTGGTTCATCGTTGCAGATTGTTGTGGAGATAGATCGTGACACTGGAGATGATGTGAACGCGATGAGATCGGAGTTTGGTTCGATTGAACATAGGATTGTGGCGTATTCGTTGCCTGCATTTGGGTTAAATGAAGCGTTTGACAGGACTGTTGTTATGCTTGGAAATAATCGAAGTGTGGAGAGAACCAGAGGTATATCTGAACTTAGACATCCTTGTCTGATGTCTACTTTTGTACAAAACTATACCTGCTATCATTGCTCTGGATTCGATGCCACCCACCCAAAAAATCATAGCCAACCCCAGAATACTTTAAGTCTTATCGGAGAACCTAATTGGGAACAATGCAGAGAAATAGCTATTGCTGCAGCTATGAACTTGAGCGATTCCCAAGTGTCACATCAGGCAGTTGGTGCAAATTGCCAATCAAGTTTATTCTCTGGTACCGGTAAGTGAAATAATCATTTGCTTGCATTTTATATTTTATTTACACTTTTTAATTTTTTTTTACATAGCCTCTTTTAAGTATGTAGAACATTGTTAAATGAAATATTAGAAGATGGATTTCAGCTGAGCAAATGTTGGATTAAGTTATCACTAATCTAAATAAGCAATGTGCCGTTTGTTTTATGTCTGGTGACTATATCTAGTTACTTTCATCTGACCCATTCTCCAAAACTCTCCTTCAAAAAATCATCAAAGGTGGCGTTTGTTTCAGGTTTTATGAATGCATTCCCTAAAATAACATTCCCTGGAACATTCTGAAGAGAATGCTATTCCAAGGCATTTAAAAAGCTGTATATGTGGTTGATTTATAACACTTAGGAATCTTTTATGAAAGTTGAATGTAGAGGAAGTTATTGAGATAAAGAAGGAAAGTATACACAATTTTATTTTTATACTATAGAATTTACTTTCCCATCCCCCACTCTTGGGAATGAAAATTACAGGAATGTGGACAGTACATTTTTTTGTACCTGGAAATAAAATTTTCAACCTTGTAATGAACATGGAAATAGTCATTTCCTAGTTCCTACACATATATCTGGGAGCATGCCTCCCAAAAGAGTAAACAGGCAACTGTGAAACTTCAACCCCCCCAAGCTATGAAAACTTGATACTAAAAATATTAACTTCTCAAACATTGATAACGCGAAACTATTACTTCTGATGATCAGCATGTAGTCTACTTTGTCTTCATTTCACATGGCTTTCACACAAAAAGCTTAGGGACAGGGTTGTTGGGATTTTGTTTCTTTGATGGTTGCATGAAATAAAACTTAGGCCCTGTTTGGATTAGCTTTATCTTATGAGATTAAAAAATCCTTGAGTTTACACGAGTGTATAAAAAAGGTTCAATAAGAGTGCCACGCGAAAAATTTTATTTACAATTACCATTTATACAAAAAGCTATTATAACTTTATAAGGGGAGTTGTCGACCACAAAAATCTCATGGTAATTGTAAGATTCTCTTAATATTTTGCCTTAAGTACTCGCTGATAAGTTTATTCAAACAGATTCTTACTCTGTTTCATTATATTCCTTGCAGGCAATGGTGCACTTAATTTAACAGCTGTGGCTCACCCAACGAAGCGATTTCATGCCTTATCTGGTTTCTTTTTTGTCTACAATAAGCTAAATTTGAGCCCAAGAGCCAATTTAACAACGATTTGGGAGTCCGGCAAGCATATATGTGCAGATTTATGGGCTGGTTTGGGCAGTATTTCAGACAATCCAAATTATGCTGGACAATTTTGTTTCCGGGTGGCTTATATGGCATCACTGATCGAGTATGGTCTGTGTCTTGGTGATGTAGAAATGGAGTTTGGACCAGGCGATGTTTCCTGGACATTAGGAGCTGCATTAGTTGAAGGGAAATTTCAGTGGTTAAATATTGCAAACCACAAATCCCAGACTATAATTTCAACTTTAAAGAATGTGAAGGTCATGTCTTCTTCAACTTCTCTCTTTGCTGTACTTCTGTTGCTTTTATTGATTGTTTATTGTACTCAAATCAAGCTACCAATGCCAAGCAGAAGGACTTCTGCTCCTGGCTCATCTTTGCCATCCCATATTCATACAAGACATCGAGATAGCTAATATAATATTTCAGTATTCTTTTGCCATCCTATACACATTTTGAAAGGATAATACTGAAGGTATTTTCTTTTGTATTTGAAAGTCTGGTAAGAATATCCAATATTATATAACTGTATAATATAGTATAAAACACTATAAACATTCTTTGTTCCTGAATCTGATATTAACTTCACTCATGGTTTTTCTTTTCTTGATTTTTTTGGGGTGGAGGTTGTGATAGTGGAGGATAGCTTTCACTGGCCGCTGACTCCTGACTAATTAGACTAGTTAGAGTTGGCTTTAAAGTTGAAACACACCATAATGGGAGATAGAAGATGATGAAGTTTACACCTTTTGAATAGTTGATCGTAATTGAAGACATTGAATTGATTAACTGTAAATAGAAGAGAGTTTTTGTAACCATAATAGCTTTCTGCTGTTTGTTATACAAACATAATTGAGATTGAAGTACATACAAAGATTGATACTCTTTGAAGGAATGGAAATACAAGTAGATCAACCTACAGTATGTTTGTTTAAATTATCTTAAATATAAACTGTCATTTTGGCATTGAAAAAAAGAAAGTATATTTGTTCTGTTTCATTCCATGCCAAAAAATGGAAATTCTGTCAAAAACAACTTTGCTTCTCCCGGAACATCTTAGTATTATAGCCTCTGGTGCTTTCGCAGTGATATCAAATTTGACCCATGTCCTTCTTGGAACTATAATTTGTAGCTTTGCTGAAATTGCAACAATAATACGTTGAGACACGAGAATTCAATAGTTGATCGACTTTGCAAACATACAATTAAACGTGATCAGCGGCTCTCCAATTCAATGCCTATGCACTTACATTCCCGTAGTAGCAGCAAGCGAAATCGGAGCAGCCTAAACCATGTAAACAGGGCTATGGGAGAGCAATACATGTGTCGCACTGCGAAGCATTTGAATATTGCATCCTAGATGGTAAAAGTCTAGTAGCCAAAAGCATCACTAACTTACGCTATTACATGAGCAGCTCGGGGCACAAGAAATCCAATGTGAATCAGTAGAGAAAGAACTATATATCTTTGGATTTTCACAAAGTAGATTCCCATCATTTCCCACCCTCTTATTTAGACAGCAATTAGGCCAAGAATCGGAGGCGTTTGTAAGAATTTACCAAAATCTAAGCACTTGTAAAGCTCATTTCCTCTACAATTGCAAAGCTTATACATAATCTCTCATACAATAAATGCTTAACTCTCATGCGATAAATGCTTAACAATCGATTTTGACAAATGTTACACTTAAAATTTTAAATAAAATTATAATAGTGTCTATCATTGTGGTTTTGTCGAATTCACCTCGAATTCAAAATGTAAAAGAAAGTGGAATTAATGGTGTGTTTGGTTTGACGTTTTGTATGTGATTCTCGCATCTCAATGTGATATCCACCGTGATTTTAAAAATCTAACAATCATAGCTTCTATTCAATCGTATAACTCATCCGCAAAACCAAAGGGAGACTAAATCAATTAAATGCTTAATTAAGACAACCCTGAATAGAGTTGTTTATAATGTATAGATTTCATAAAAAAATGAATTTGATAAAATTTCAAACAAGGTTCATTCATCATCTCTTTTGACACTAGCAATCACATCCATTTATTATAGACATAACTGAATGCATCAAATTCATATTTCATATACCATATGTTTCAAAATACTCACATACTCCCTCAGCCTATAATTATAATCAAACCTTCACTTTTCAAATCTATTAAATAACTGATATATCTAATCTACTATCGAATAAATACATCAGTTATCAATCATTCAATAAATTTGAAGATAAATTGTGGCCGGAGGAAGTAATTATGATACTGCTATAAAAATATGATCAGTCATCGTGAAGCTTAGCTCAGTTGGCACGTAATTTGCAAGACTAAAATTCGAACTCTGATACGTCTATTTATTCATCTCTAAGAACATCATCAATGATCAGAGGAATATGCTGCAACACGATCCTTACACCCTAATTCAGGAGCATGAATATCAACCCAAACCTCATTGCTCCTCTTAGCAATCCGAAGAGGACTATTATACTGTGCAATAGAGTAACCACGTTTTTCAATCTTCCTCTCAGAAGATTCATCCCACGGAGACTTACTCAAACTCAAATCGAGTTTCTCAGCTTCTTTAACAATATTTCGATCCTTGGCAAATCCAGAAAACTTTCTAACAGCAACACAATGACTATCAAATTGATGATGCTTAATATTCAATTCCGGAAGCGGAACCGGTGGATCGTCTTGAAATTTTGCCGGCAAATAGAAACTAATGTAATAGCCTTCGGAACCAAGAGGACCGGCACCGGGAATCATCGTTGTTAACACCGGAGAGGTCATTGGAATTCGTGAGAAATTGAGATTTGCACCTTGTATGAACTGGAATAATCTGTGGTAACCGTTCCAAGTTGCTTTTTCGAATGAGTTTGTGCCTACGACTGACGCCGACATCCAAACGGAGTTTTTGTAGAGTCTGATCTCGAAATCGGATGCGGTGTGAACGACTATGTATTCCGGTGATTCAGTTGAAGCGGTTGCGCTAAAAATCATCATAGCCATAACCGCCATAACTGCACTTTCCTTCTTCATCATCGCACTTTCTATTTCTTGTCTTTTTCTTTGTTATGGTTTGTTTTCTTCTCAGAGTTTCAATGGTATCATTCACTAAAATGCTTTGTTCGTTTGGAGAATATATATATTTTTTAAATACATTTTTTATTTTTTTATTTTTATTTTTATAAAATATAAGATTTGGATCTGAGATTAGAGAAAGACTAGGGACACCAAGAGAAGGATTGAGATCTTGACATTTTCTTTGCAGTAAGATCTCCTTATTACCACATACATTGTAATTGCACTCAGGAGCCAAAGTCAATTGAGGGAGATTTGTACGGGTTTAAAGTGGAACGACTAATTTAGTTTGGGGCGAGTTCTAGCATCAGTTGATTTTAGTCCTTCTTAAATGCAGTTGTGAAGATTAAAATGTAGTTGTATCGTTTAATTTACACTCGACTATGTTTAGATACGATTAAGACTACAATATGCAACAAAATTCTGCCGAAATAGTTTTATTGGCTTTGTAA
Source organism: Trifolium dubium (assembly GCA_951804385.1). Taxonomy (NCBI): domain Eukaryota; kingdom Viridiplantae; phylum Streptophyta; class Magnoliopsida; order Fabales; family Fabaceae; genus Trifolium; species Trifolium dubium. The sequence goes on along the minus strand of OX638063.1, from coordinate 50,799,553 downwards.
TGAGTTGGCCATTCTATTTCTTCAATTCACCTCATCTTCCTTCCAATCAGCCATGTGATTAGTTATTGTTTAGTTTTCATATGGTGGCTATTTTTCTTGAGAGACATTGTATCTTGTGATTGTCTTTTTGGTTATAATTTAAATGGTGAATTTTTATTAAATATAGGTGCAACTTTGATGCAGAATTGTGGAGATAGTGAAAATTGGAAAACCTGTATTCGACTGCTAAAGAGCGAAAAATGTAAGACCAATTATGTTATTATTGAAGAATTAAAAGCAGATTTTTAGTAGAGCATATTCAGTATTTTCATAAACCAGATATTAATCTTAGTGTCATAAACCAATTTCAATTAGTGTAAGTACATCAACTCATCACAATCATAATAACAGTCAAATATTATGCACTGGAATGACTTAAGGAAAAAGAATTATCATGTATTTCAAACTCCATTTTGTACCACTTATACAAGAGATATTGTTAAACATATAAGCTGAAAATGCACAAAAAAAGAAAAACAATAAACTGAAAAATTATTATTGCTCCTCAGATCGGATGGTAGAAACAACGACTGTCTTCCACGTATATGAATTTGCCTATATATGATATTACTCTTAAAATGGAGTTGATGTCAATCTCAACCAACTAATATAATTCTCCTATCTCTATAAAGTTTGCTGCAATTTTTTCATATCTTCCAAAAATAACATTCAAACTCTGAAACTTGGAGGTAAAGTTTCATCTGTGAAATATTCCTTCCTGACAGTCTCTGCAGAGCAAAACCTTGCCTGTAAAAGAAAGATGAAAATGGGCAAGTTATGCCAAACAGTGCTTAAAGTAATCTTCTGATTTTGTTTCACTTCAAAATGTGAGTCGTCAATTCTATGTCAAAATGTGAGTTATAAGGTTTAAGGGTTAAAAATATGCTTGCCATCCCAAAGGAAATATGAAACTGATGGATAACATCATTGTCTATAGCACACATGATGATTCTGGCATGGAACCACCTGACCTTAATATTTGGTGCTCTAAGATTTCATTTGAACCTTAGAATCATAAGGTGAATGACATGGTTGATTATCACCCTTGGGGTCTTTCAATGATGTGATAACGCCCCCGGCCCCAAATTCAATGATATATTGATTTCGATACTGATCATGGGCAACTTAATCAAACAATAAAACCTCATAACATCCCCAATATCTTACTTACCATGCCAGGATTAAAAAAGCGGAAAACAAATATAATAAGTAGAGATAAAGTGTGCATAATTTGGTGAGAAAGATGAACTAATCATAGATAAGCTACACTTCATTGCAAAGACAAGAATACCTCTTTTTTCTTAAATTAAAAAAGTAAACATTCAAAATGTGTAACACTTACCAAAGAAGCATATGATTTTAACACCGGCTTGGTAAGCTGCCAAATTGGCTTAAACACAAAAGGAGCGTCTACAAATAGTACTTGAGACAACCGCTTTGGATAGTAATAATAGAACACATTAAACTGCCAAAACAAAGAAAAAGAAATATATTAAACTTTATGGTGCTCTTTGAACCATTTATTTCTAACAAGGCACTGTAGTTCATGAACACAAGTCAAGTTAAACTAAAATTATTTGGCCGATAGTAAAAAACCATACCAAGAATGTCAAGTATGTAAGATCAGCATTTTCTATACCAAACCCTCTGAGATCAAATATTCCAAGTATCTGTTCTTTCCCAGTTGGTAGCTTACTCAATGCCTTCTCAATTAAGAAAATGCATAACCTCTCGTCGTCTGCAGGGTCTTGTGCCTGTGACAAAATCAGGCAATCTCATTACTTAAGTTTAAGGTTTAAGATCTATGAAACATAATGTAAAGTATCAATTGAATATGATGAAGGTTAGAACAACATAAAAAAGTTTTGGTTTTATCACTTTTATCAGTTTAAGTTTATGCATTTAAGTATTTAACCACATTTATAGTCTCTCTTATTGTTTCAGAGAACATAGAAAAAGAGTAATATAAAATGGGTTGAAATATTAACTACTAAAACTTCTAATTTTCAAGACTTACTTTAGGAAAATGCTTTGCTGCATCCACCATAAGCACAGGCCTATCATTGATATCTAGAAAGTCATGTATATATGCTTTTCCAGTTTGGGCAACATCTTTAACAGATTCTTCAGTCAATTTAGACACCTCGAAATCTTGACGCCATTTCTAATAAAGTAGAAAGGGAAAGTAACAACAAGTACATAAAATTTGTAAACATTGAGGGTCTAGTTGGTTGAGTAGGTCAAAATTAGGAAATGGAAGGAATTCTTGAATGTAAAATCAACATTAGCAGGAATGTGAATAACCTAGGATGCATCGACACGGACCGGACACAACACTAACCACTGACGCATGGGCAAAAGTAATTTAAGGAAACAAAAGTAATCACTATAGGTATTCCAGTACCATGGTGATCCACTGTGATTTTGCAAAAGCCACAGACTGTCACTTTTGAAAAATCACGGCGGATCGCCGTGATTCTGACATAATTGCCATGATACCGAACATATACTAAATGTAAATAAATGTGTTTATAGGTGAACATATTTCACTCTGAAATGTCGGTGCTACATAGAAGATCGCATACGAAAATAGAAAATAAAAATATCAATTTACACTAATATTCCATCAGTTCCACACTTTCCACTCCTCAACAAAGCATATTATAATGTTGTCAAAAAAACAAAGCATATTATAATATAAATTAATTGAAAATTAATGATGATATAGTTAATTATAAGAAGAAGGATACAATAGCTTTAGTCAACTTAGAAACAGCTTCATCAACAGAAAATTTTCGATCTTTAAGAAACCATAGTATCATATCTTCATCGTCTCTACCATTTCTACCAACAGGAAGACTATGGTGTTCTTTTTCAAGCTTCTCCTTCACTTCCAAAACTAACTGCAAAATTTTCAAGACATAAAAAAAAAAAATCATATTTTGATATACCCTTTTAGATGTTGATTCTGAGTAAGTTGAATAATTGTTTGTTATTTGACCTTGTGTGAGTGATTTTGTTGCATTTTGAGTTGAAGATTACAGCTCCGAATGAAAAATTTGGTTGTTGTTCTAATGGAAAGTGTTGAAGCAAGACGAGGAAGAGTGATGGTTGGGTAGACGGGCACCAGCGCCATTCAATTCAAGTCTGGTTTCTTCTAACTCTGTCTCTATCCACACACTCACACACTACATGTACATATTTTATATTATTTTTAATGGATTTAATTTATTTGCACATGCACTTATAATGTAAATAATTTTATAGCGTCAGTCAATTATTATAATTATAATTACTAACTCTCCATCTCTAAATATAAGATTCTGTTTGACTAAATTATACTATTCATTTATTATATTTTGATCATATTTTTTTAATAATATATAGATATAAATATTATCATATAAAATTGTGTTTGATTGGGTTTGATGAGTATTTTCAAAATATTAAATTTTTATAATTTTTACTACTAGATAATTAAATATATTAGTGATTAAAATTGTACATTGGCTTACGTATAATGGTCAAACAAAGTCTTATATTTAAAAACAGAGATAGTATAATTGTTCAATTTATGAAATTTTATTACTTACATTTTATCTTATCTTAAAAAGCATACAACTAATATTCCTTCCGTCCCAAAATTATTGTCTTTTTAGAGTTATGCACGTGGATTAAGAAAAAAAAAATAGTAAAGTTAAGTTTTTTTTAACCTTACATTATTAATAAGAAAGAGAAAATATATTTAATTAATATTTTAACTTTTGTAAGGATACAAGTGGTAATGTATCATTAATTTTACATTGGTTTTCGAAAAAAATAATAGTTTTGAAACAAAACTTAAAAATTAAAAGGATAATAATTTTGGGACGGAGGGAGTAGTTTGTGATTGTAACGATAATTCGGTGTCAAATATTAAGAGGCAAGTGTGTCATTGGAAGATTGGGTGGCTCTTAATACTAATGTCTCGGTTGTTGACCATGTGTGTGAGTACTGAGTAGTGACCAAGGCAACGTGTGAGGGTCTCTTTGAGAGATAGTAATGGCAGTTTTGTAGTTGTTTTTGCAGCCCATTTGAACAAATCATCTGTGCTTGAAGGGGAGCTTTGGGGGATCTTCCATGGTCTTAAAATGGCTTGGACATGTGGTTTTCACAAAGTCAAAAGATGTGTGTCCTCTAACTCATTCTTAGACCATCTCCAATGGAGAACCTCATTTTTGAGTACTTAAAGGGTCCCACCATTACACATCATTTATTTATAATTTTTTAATAATAGTACTTAATAAGCACTCGATCCCTCCAACCCAACATCTCTTTAAAAAGTTCTTAACGGGTCCCACCAATAACTCTACATCATTTAATTTAATAATAAAGTATTACTATTATATCATATAAGAAGTGGGACCCGTTAAAAATAATATATAAAAATACGTGGGACCCATTAAGAATTAAGAGAGAGAAAGTTCTTATTTAAGAAGTGGTACCTAATAGGTACTCAAATGTATGTTGTTACAATGGTAGTACTTAATAAGTACTCATTGAGTACCACCATTGGAGATGGTCTTACCTTACTCTTGTGCAGAATATTCATCAGATTCATAATCAATCAATCTGGTTTGGTGAATTGATATCACGTTCTTAGAAAAGCCAATCAAGTAACAGACCTCTTGGCGTAACATAGATTATAGTACTTAAATATTGATCTAAATATTTTTAATTTTGCTCCTAACCTTATTTCTTTGTCTTTGTTGGTTGATTGTGCCTGTATTAGCTTCTCTAGAGGAAAAATATTCAAGGAAAGACACTACCAGAAAATAGAAGTGACAGACCAAATCTATCACCATAAATTATTCTTCCGCAGGTAAATGTCACTTTTATTTTGAGTGACGGTCAGTTTGAGCGTCAACTTTAAGTACATTTTCTAATATATTCATTTATCATTAAAAATGAAACATAAAAAAACACAAATATAAACAAATTATTCTAAAAATGACATTCAATTCTGATACAAACTAAATCACACAATAGTAATCAATGTGTACTACAAACCATTACAAGTTTTTCATACTCTAGTCAAATTATTAGCAAACAATAAAGGAAATAGGTGAAAACACATACCACAAATAACACGTACAATATGCAAGTTACTCAACAAGAGAATAGTCAACTTCATATTTTAGATGTCTAAAACACCATTCGAGCTCGAAGGGTCTTGCTCCTGGAGGAGTTGGAAGCGTAATGCATTTTTGCATTTTTTTATCATCTCCTGAATACACACTACATATTGTAGATGAACGACGGATTACATATACAAAGTTGCTCTCATATCCCCACAAGGTCGGGTTGCTCAATGCATAACATTTACTATTAAAAGCATTCAAAGAATAAAATAATGCAATGTCGCCCAAAGTTTTCAATTTGACATAACTCATCGTTGAGAAGTCTACCTTGTACGCATTCTTTATTGTCTCGTTCTCGAAATCAATCACTAAAAGTTGCTCATCACAATTAACCAAGTTACGATATGAGGAAAATGTTACATCAGAAGTATTCTTCAGCTTTAGAAATTTAATATTCGCAGAATTTAAGCTGAGTACCCCTATGTTGGCCTTGTCTGTGACTACATATATTATATTATTCAAAACCACAACATCAACCACCTTCCCTGTATTTACCATTGTCGAATAATTAACCCAACCACAATTTCGAGATTGATAGACATTCAAATAAAATTTGCATAAAACCACCAAGACAAATTCCTCAGAGCATTTACCAAAAGCAAGGAAGGCCTTTCTAAATAGAAAATGGTTACGTTTTGCAAGATGGGTATTGGTTACCATCTTTATTCTTGTAAACGGATTGATTATCATATATGAACCTTTTAACTTATACCTGATAAAATATCCACAAAAACATGTAACATGGTAATTGTAGCGGAAGTAATTCTTCTGCTTCAAGCAATAAACTTTTTGGTCGGATATGCTAATAAAGGAAAACGATTCCTTTTTATTCGAAAATTGAAGAAGTAGTAGTTGTTGGGATGCTAAGAAATTTCTCCAGTATATTTTATGAAAAGTCCTCCAACTCTTGCACACACCAGAAAATTGTAAGAGATCGTCAAAACCTAGTGTTTTGGAAATGATATCCAGCACATCCCAAGGATGCTCACAATTCTCTTCAACCTTCACATTTTTTCCTTTGTATCACAACAATGATAGTGTTAGGTGATTTCTAAACATAAACGTTTTCATTTATTTCTAAAACACAAGATATTTTTTTGTTCATGTGATAGATCAATGGAAGAAAAAAGATGCAGGAATTCCTATTTTAATACTCCAAAGATATAGACTGCATGATTTCATTACATATGCAAAATTTCTAATTTCTATCATCAATTTAGTTCTTCTTCAACAATGCAGAGTGTCACAACTTAATCCATCAATTAATTGTGCAAACCTTAATCAAATTAGGACTCCAATACACTCAACAACCATGGCATTACAATTTACAGTATATTGTAGAAACATGGTAGATGTATATAGCAAAAAACAAACTGCAATCAATAATCATAAACTACTAACCAGTGGTCTCAAGTTGAACCGGAAGTGTGATTTGATGTTCCTCTTTATTCCCTTTAAGCAGCTCCTTCAAGTTGTTACTCTATATTTAAAAGTTTGAAGTTAGTGCCTAATGCCTATAAGTTCATCTTTTCCATTAAATTTTATGTTAATCGGTCTAAGTGCATGTTTGATATCATAGTGGATATGCCAGAATCACGGTGATCCATGATGATTTTGCAGAAGCTACAAGCCATTTTGCAGAAGTTACAACTTATAGCTTCTATAAAATCAAGGTGTATCACTGTGATTCTCACACACCTACCGTGATACCAAACATAGCCTAAAACCAATGCTGCACTCTGTTATCCTAAGTTGTCCACATATGCAAACGAGTTAAACTTAAAACTACTTTTTAACCCTAGAAAACTAACTTGGAACCTAAAATAAACGTAAGGATTAAACATGCAATTAAGCTAAAAAATAAATGATTGAGTGAAAGAGGAGTAGGAGCATACCATTGATTTGCACAGTTGAGCAGCGTCGGCAGGGATTAAGAGTGTGAACCCTAATTCAGAAGCTGCTGAAGGAAGGGAAGGAAAACTTGTGTTTTGTTTTTTTGGTAAGTAGAAGAAAGATGAAGGTGAGAAGAAATTATATTTTTTTACAAAAAGAATTTTATAAAAAAATATAATTATTTGGTAAAAAAAATTTATTTAAAAGTACAGTATATTTTAAACTAAAATATGTTTGTATTTATCTTATTTTTACGTAATGTATTTTGCATCGTAAAAAAAAATTAAAAATTGATTTGTATTATCAAAAAACATAAATTTATGTGTAAACCTAATGTGTGTGGTTAAGCGGTTGGGGCTCATCCTCCTTTAATCAAGGGTCGAGGATTCGATCCTTACGTTGGGTATGGAGCAGCTTTAAATCCTTAGGCCAGCTATCCCACCTTTCGAGGTGCCTCCAATCTAGCGAGAATTAGTCACTGCGTTCGGCGGTGGATACCCCGGTCTCGACAAAAAAAATATCTTATGGCTTCCACTTGTATTTTTTTTACGCAACTTTTTTTTTATTTTTCTTCATTATTAAACTATTTTTTTTTAATATAAGAGTTTCATAAAACACGTGTTTGACCCTATTTATAATTTATTAGAGAAATAAAGCTAAAACAATCGGATTAAACGGGCAACAAAGTCGGACCATAACGACCACTTAACAAAAGAAGAATTAAAAGCTTGTGATAAAATCAAAAGGAGAACATTTGTGCAGGGACCGGGAATCGAACCCAGTATACCCACTTATTCACCTTTAAAAAAAGGTGATTTTCAAGCCGCTAGGCTACTGACCAAAAAAAACAAATCAAAAGGAGATCTTATTGCTATGATTTGGCCTATAGTACTGTTAGACAATTTCTGGGGGTGTGCTGCAAATACCTTGAACAAAAAGATGATGATGACTGCACATAAATTCCAAAGCGTGTAGGAACACTAATCTTTAGGTTTGATTCGCCCCCCACCAGTTTATGTAAACCGGATGCAAAAAGGATAACCGGCGAATCACCATCAGGATACTCTTGGAATCCTTGATATGAATTGCACACTCATATCAAGCGTATCGTCAACGATAGTTTACAGAATAAATTTCCTTCAATTTCTCTCGTGCACTAGAGAAAAGAAGAAGTGATTTAGATATTTTAGACAGATTTTATTCATACAAGTATGACATTTGTTCTCTTGTTTATGCCTATAAAGTGTCTCTATTTATAGAGAAACTTATGCCAATCGGTAAAGGGACACACCCTTAAAAGATTTTCAGCAATGTTGATTAGAATTCAATCTAATCATTGCAACCTTTCAAATATATTTTGAAAATTCTTCCACAAATACTAATCTTTTAGAGTTGGATGCAACGAGCAACTGTTACTATTGTTGGGGCTTTTTTGGTCCAAACAACTTTAGTTTTCATACCAAATTTAGATTTATTAATATGTGTGTGTAAGTAAATAGAAAGATGTGCTTATATATTTGGCATGAACTACTAATCAAATATTGTCATACTTTGTTAACAAGAGAAATTGACTTGTGCTGAGTACTCATCACAATCATAATAACAGAATTATTTAATAAAACAGAATTACCATATTTATTTCAAATGTCATTTTGTACCACTTATACAAAAGATGTTACAAATATAAGATTAAAATGCACAAAAATAAAGAAACAATAAACTGAAAATGCATTATTTTGCTAATCCAGGTATTTGAGAATTGAGTCTGTCTCATAATATAATTTCATTATCTCTGAAGTTTGGTGGTAAAGTTTCATCTGTAAAATATTCCTTCCTAACAGTCTCTGCAGAGCAAAACCTTACCTGCAAAAGAAAGAAGAAATGGGGCAGTCATGTCAAACAGTGTTGAACATAATATTTTGCTTCTGGTGGATGGGTTGATTTTTTGGAAGCGAAGTAATAAGGAGGTTGAGGGTTTGATCTTCACCATCCTTAGCATAATATAAACCGACATATATAACACATTAACTATTAGCATACTTGCGATGAAAAGGCGAATGAAAAATATAATGAGTAGAGAGAAAGTGTGCATAATTCAGTTGAGAAAGATAAAAAAGAGCGAGGCATATATAAGCTATACTTGGTTACAAAGGGAAACAATATACCTCTTTTCTCTCTTATATTAAAATATGAACATTTGAAACATGTAACACTTACATGAGAAGCATATGATTTCATAAACGGCTTGATAAGCCGCCAAAATGACTTAAACGCAGAAGGAGCATCGACAAATAATACTTGAGACAATCGCTTTGGATAGTAATAATGGAACACCTTAAACTGCAAAAAGTAGAAAATAAAAATATCAGATAAGCTCTTTGAACCATTTTTTTTCAGCAAAGTACTGCAATTCATGAACACAAGTCATGTTAGGCGAAGCCGCCGTGAACCTCTCAACTATTGGAAGATTGTATGAAAAACATACCAAGAATGCCAAGTACTTAAAATCAGCATTTTCTTTACTAAAACCTCTGAGATCAAATATTCCAAGTATTTGTTCTTTCCCAGCTGGAAGCTTACTCAATGCCTTCTCAATTAAGTAGACACATAACCTCTCATCGTCTGCGGGGTCCTGCACCTGTTACATGATTATTTAAGCACAATTAGACAATCTCATTCACTAAATTTATGTCCTATGACACATAATGGAAGTGTCAATTGCAAATGATGAAAGGGCTAGAAATATTTACTACTGCAACTTCTGCACTTACTTTAGGAAAATGCTTTGCTGCAACCACCACAAGCACAGGTCTATCATTGATATCTAGAAAATCATGTATATATGCTTTTCCAGTTTGAGCAACATCTTTAACAGATTCTTCGGTCAAATTAGTCACCTCGAAATCTTGACGCCATTTCTAATAAAGTATAAAGGGAAATAACAAGTACATTAAATTTGTAAACATATAGAGGGTCTGGTTTGGTTGAATGTAAAATCAGTATTAACAGGAATATGATACATGCGATGCACCATAACCGACCAGACATGACAATGATACACTGACACGTAGATACCAGTAATTTGAGGAAATAGAAATAATCAAATTTGTCAGTGTCGTGTCATTGAACTGTTATATCTGTCGAACACTTGACAAGTGTTCGGTCTGAAGTGACGATGCTAAATAGATGATTACATAAGAAATTAGAAAATAAAATATACTCATGATGAGAAGAAGGATACAATGGCTTTAGTCAACTTAGAAACAGCTTCTTCAACAGAAAATTCGCGATCTTTAAGAAACCATAGTATCATATCTTCATCATCCCTACCATTTCTACCAACAGGAAGACAGTGGTATTCTTTTTCAAGCTTCTCTTTCACTTCAAGAACCAACTGCAAAAATTTCAAAATAATCAAATTTCAATATGCCCTTTAACATTGTAAGATTGATCATATAATGAAATGAAGAATGGAAATGAGTGAAAGAAAAAAAGTACCTTGTGTGAGTCATTGGGTTGCATTTGCATTTGAAGGTTACAACTCCGAACTACAAATTTGGTTGTTCTACTTCTGAGGGAAAGTGTTGAAGCACAACGGGGAAGAATGGTGGTCGGATACACCCGTACCAGCGCCATTGAACTCTTCTCTCAGCTTCTTTTCTGTTTACTTACAACTCTGTCTCTGTCCCCTGCATCCATGTTCTATAAATACTAGTAACATTAACATATGTGTTGTAGTGATTGTGTGTCTTTTTCTAAAAATAGAAACATATGTTACTTTATTTGCCTCACGATACATGCATTATAAGCTAGAAGAAAAAAACAATCAAAGGAGTGATGTGAAATCTATTTCTATTTTATATATTAAATTAAAGCCTCAAGTTATTAACACGACATCTCATCATTTTCTTACTAAGTAATGTTATTTTTGCCACACCATTCATTTTTCCTATGTGGCATTCATATATATTACTCTCATATTTTTATTCTTATTGTGTTACAATTACAATTTACATGATTTCAAAAGTCATGAGTTACTATATTCATAACTTTTTCATTATTATTGGTAACCATTTTTCCTAACTCTCCAATTCCCTTCATTTTAGAGTCTATAAAGATCACTTATTCCATTTTCCATGAGACAATTAGCAAGCCTCATTCCATATTCACAATTCAAAGCATTATATCATGTAATGTGATTTCTAGATCTTCTTCATGACCACACCAACTAACTTTTTACTTTCTTGAAGATGAAATTCTCCTATTGTTCTTCACTATTTTCTTCATGTTTTACTTAGTTTTATATATTTTCATTTTCATAGAATCACATAATTTTTACTATATGTATATACCAAGGTACAAATCTTTTACATCTTTCACATAATCTAAGAGATTTGAAGAAGCTATCCATAGCTTTATGTTTTGTTGTCTCTAAACATATATATAAGTCATTTTTCATATTTTATAATTTTATTTAGTTAAAATTTAGTTATATTTTTGTTTACTATTAAAAAAATTATATTTTTGTTTTACATTAAGTTCCCGTCAAGGCTATGGCTAATTACATTTTTTTAATTATTATTATTTTTTGATAATAATAATAATAATAATAATAATTATTTTGATTTTAAAATTTCTTATATATATATATTCTACTCTAAACAATAAATTAGAGACCCGAGACCCATTACATATTAAATTTAACAATTATAACCATTTGATTTCATATCATAAACTTTTTTTGTGATATAATTTATTTTTCAGTTATAAATTTATATTGTTTATTAATAATAACTCACTATTAATTGTACATGCTATTTAATTTATTTAAGACATTTTAAATACATATTTATCAATATTTTTTTGGTGCATAGAAGAAATGCTAAGTCTTCGTAAATTCACACACATAAAGTAGAGTGATCAGTGATTGAACCCCGACCATAGACATCCTACCTAGCAATTTCAACATTTTCTGTCAGTTGATCTAAAACTTCATGACAATTACTCATTATTTTCTAAATATATGTAAATATTAATGAACATTTTAACAAATTTAAATACATATTTTACAAAACTATAACTCATAATAATCTATTAGTAAAAAAAAACTCATAATAATCTATTTATAAGAAAAAATTATTACGATTTTAAAATAAACAAATTATGTTACATATAATCAACTAAATTCAAGTTATTCTTTTAACTTGCGTAAAAAAAGTTATTCTTTAACATAAATAATATACTTTGTTTATAATTTATTAAATTATACTCAACAGATATTTATGTAATTTTTGTTGAATATATAGTACAAAAGTAATAGATCTAAATAAAAAAAAGAAATAAATCCATCCTTTTTTAAAAAAATTGATGATCTTAAATTAATTTTCTATCAAATAAAAAAATTATATTTCTAATCATTCGCGCAACGCGCGGGTCATTATCTAGTATACTACTAATTAGACAACCACATCTCAAGGATAAAGCAAACTTGGTGCATGTATGTGTTCTTGGTCTAGCTCAAGATTTGCATGGGAAAAAGTAGATGGAGTCACCACAAACGTGAAAGCTCAAGAATACGATTAACTAAAATTAGAAAAGTGTGCAAATTCATGCAAGCTTAGCTTCATCCAGAAGTTCAACTACATACCAATTTGAACATTGACCATGGAAAATTTATATATGTCAATTCATGTGTATTATTTCGGTTGATAGTAACATTACATGTAATATACAGAGTTTAAATCATATAATAGACTGACTTATCCATCTTAAATGAAAATTCTAGATACTATATTACTACTTGACAAAAAAAAATAAAATATTTTGCATCAGATTTGTTTACTGAAAAGAAAATGCAAAATCTACTATCAGCCCATAAATACAAGAGCAAAGGGATTTGTGGCCTAATCCAAGAAATACAAAACGTGGGGCTGCACCATAAATAACAGTAATTAGCCCATCTCTTGAAAAACTATATCAAACCCATGAAATTAATACTCTTGACAAATTTAAGGGTAAATAGTTTTTTATTCTTTGTAAAGTAGGCGAGTTTTGTTTTTATTTTTATGATATGTTTTTTAGATTTCTTCCTACAATGTTGATGAATTTTGATTAGTTAGTTTTTTGCTGATGTGGCAGATACAAAATCATTTTTTTGCCGACATGGCAATGCACTTTTGCTGACATGACAGTTGACTTTTGCCTACCACATTAGGAAAAAGTCAACAGAGGCAAATCTAAAATTTGTCAACATTACAGAGGCAAATCTAAAAAAAATAAAATATAAATAGAAATAAAAGAAAAGAAAACAAAACTCGCCCTAAATTTTATAGTCCCTTTTTATAAGATATTTGTAAAAAATAGTGTGAAGATCAAAAGTAAAAAAAAAAAAATATTCAAATTCATGTCACATTTTTGTCTAGAGACAATTACATGGCAAATAGTTTACATCTACATGATATTTTTTCCTTTCATTTTGATTCATTGGAATCAAAATATAAATCTAATGTATATGTTTAGCATGTTAACATGGTTATGACTTATGAAACTCCTCTTCACAATGGCTCCAAGAACAAACTAGCTTTAGGATACAAGCCAACATCTTTAAGACTCATTCTCATTTGATCAACACCATAAACTTTTCTTGGAAAATTTGATATGAGTCTATAGTTCTCAATTCCAGACAAACCTAATGAATCAATATATGAAAAAATGGACTGAATTTTATCTGTGCATAGAAAAGTATGTTCTCTTCTTTCTCCATTTGGAAACCTTATGAGTATCTGCAACAAAATTTTTGACAAATCACAAACATATATAATCAAAGTTCAACACAAACTAATAATTTTTGACATGTTTTTTATGTTGTGCAGAACTAAAATTTATTACCTGTGCTACTTGAGTTTTGTCTCCCCTACTTGTGATTTCTTTGTCTTGTTTTTCACTAAGGGATCCATTTCCTCTGCTATGAAATTTAGTGACATCAACAGAATTGTTCCTTAACTTTTCATAATTTCTAGTGTTTTGAGTTTCCACTGGCTTCTGAACTCTCTCTTTTGAAGCTAAACTTTTCAGTTTATCTTTTTCCTGCATTTAGGTAAGAATGTTAGTTTATTATTTGGAAATAAAATATTTTTAAAACACTAGTATATTTAGTTTGAGCTTGGAGAGAATTCTAAATTTGTTAAAATCATGCATCTTGAGTTATCCAATACATTTAAAGTTTCAACTGCATATTTTGAATTTGTTTTTTCCCGAGTTGAAAAAACAAGCAGTCTTATCGAGTAAATCACCTATTCGCGCCTGAAAATTGTAAAGGTCAGACAGTTATCCCATGAAATTGCAAAAAATTCCTGGTTTTAAATGATGTCGAGCAACCCTGTCCTTCTGTAAACTCGTAAGAGCTATTTCTTTTTTTTTGTAAATTAGATATCCTCTATACGCAACTGCAAAGACTAATCTCTTGAGCCGATTAGGTCTCGTAAGGGCTATTTTGGCAGCTAGTAAAGTATGTACAAATTATTAGAAAGACCAATTTGGTCGACATAATTCAAAATCGTGATCTTTTTTTGCTTATTTGCAAATTTCAAGGGAGTAAATATCCGACCCTACGATTTCAAGATGCGAATTGGTGATTTACTCAGTCTTATCTTAATCGGACGATCCGAGATGCATGGATGTACTAGGATTTTGAGACGCAGGGGTATTATATACACTTTGAATTGAACAACCTTGTCTAGTTGCAAGGCCTTAAAATATGCAGCATCTTGCTCTTCTCTAAGTCTACGATCTGCTAGGATCTTTTCATGTCGCTTAGCTCTAGCACTTCCAAAAGCTAACCCTTGTTCTTCCAATGTTGTTTGTAGAATCTCCACTAGCTCTGCTGGTGAAAGTGGTCCCTCTAGCTGAACAAACACACACACACAAATTCAAACAAATGAGAAAGAATAGTGAATGATCTTAACATTTTCCAACTCAAATATATCGCGAGTCTATGACCCTGAATAATTGTTGGTTGGCCAGAATGGATAGACTCTGATGCCATATTGAATTTTATATTGAGCCTAATTTATCTTCACTGAATCAACTTGTAATATGAAACATGTCACTCTTTATAAATATTCTTGCTTATTAAATCCGTAACGAAAATAAAAGACATTAGTGTTAGAGTGACTAATAAAACCCAAAATTTAACCAACCTGTTTCAACACAATTATGCTATCATTAGGAGCAGGGCTTATGACAGCACAACAAGGAAAGCTAGAAGGCCTCAATGATGAAACCATTTTCAAACCCTCTCCTCTATCTGCAAGTGCACCCCAACAAACAAAATTCACATCAAGAAACTGAGTCACTAGCTCTGAACATAGAGTTTCCTTGCAGAACACGTTTCCAAAAGGGTGGTCTTGTGAATGAAGATACATGAACACAAATTTTTGATCTTGTTCTGCTAACTTCATTGCTTCAACGAAACGACAAGCGTAAAAGAAGGGATGTTTTGTGCCATATTGTTGTTCAAAATTGTCTAGAAAGGTCCACTCTTCTGGAGTTGCTAAGGAATTTTGTGATTGTGGAAGGTCTAGAGGTTGAAATGGAAAATTTTCATTTTGATTTCTTCTTCTTCCTATTCCCACGAAGTTCAATAAGCTTCGCGGAAGGCTTGTCATTCGGCGAATGATCCTATGATCTCTTACCGCTGATGACATTTTGAGTGTTCTAATGTAACAAAATAATGTTGTGAAGATATCCAAGGGTTTATCATTTAATGTTTTTATTCTTAGATATGCCACTTCTTTTGTTTTATATTTTTTTGACAAAGTATAAAGAAGATTATATTCTTTGCTTATGTTTAAATCTTCTGTTCATTTTTCAAGTTCTATTTCAACATTAAATTACTTTACTTTATGTGTAAGAACATTAGACTGTACTCATGTTATAGATGCAAAGATATGGTGAATATGGCATCAAATCTTGTTTTTTTTTCTCTTTGTTCTTTTTATTATCCCAAAAATAAAGTAGTCAGGTAAAAGAACATAGTTATATGTACGATGTAAACTGAACTTTATTTCAGTGCTTTTTTTTTGTCGAAGACTACTTTGGATTGACCAAGCACAATTGTTAGCATGGATTTGACGTATTCTGTTTTTGTGGAAAATATTATTTTGCAATTGGTGGATAGAATATAAAACGAAACTATAACATAATTATATTTTTGTGCTAATCTAACCCAGTGGATGAAAACGTGACATTCTGAAATTTGATCAAAAGATAAGTAAAATTTGTCAAAAAACTAAATTCAAATAATGAATTCGGGTGCAATTCGTCGTATAAAAACTTTTTTAACACCTCAAGAGAACTTTTGAACTCAAATTTGGTTAAATAATCTGCTGTGCACATTTCTTGAATAATACTGTAGTAACTAGTAACATTGTTAATTCTTTGTTTTCACTTTTCAAGGGGACATTGGGCTCATAGCCCTTGAAAACTAGCGCCACTTTGAGTATGTGATATGGGCCATATATCACGGGCTGACCCTAGTAGTATAGCAAAAAATTATCTTCTCCCCCGTAACACACTTTTATCTCTTTTAGAAATTACATTTTTGTTCATGCAAAAAAAAATTGAAACGTATTTTCCAAAAATAATTTGCTGTAAAAGTTAATAATGAAACTAGGAAAAATTCTGAAAATACATTCTCAACATTTAATATAATTTTAGGAAGATAAAAGAGTGTTGGGGGGCAGCGGGAGAGAAGAGATTTTTCCATAGTATAAAGCATATCTGGGCTTGAGCTAGAAATGTTAAAGATATAACATGTGTGTAAACGGAGTGCACAGATATATTGGTTATTGTAATAAAAAAAACATTGATCAAAACAAACCCTAGTTCTTGTGCATTTACAATAGTGTCACTTTTAAATTTTTGTGTGTCCACAAATTTTCCAACAACGATTAATCATCGCTAACAGTGATGGAAACTTCGTACCTATATCACAATAACCAAAAAAAAATAAATAAAGATGATTTAATAGTAACTATTCTCGTTCTTTCGTTTATTATTTTTTTTCTTACATACTCCGTTTAAAATTAATGATCAAATATGATAGTTACTTGGGACACATAATAGAAAGTAGTTTTCATCATAATTAATATGAAAGCTCATATGTTCATTATATTAGCCCTCAACTATATTCCCTTACCTATTTCTTTCAAGACATC
Organism: Trifolium dubium; assembly: GCA_951804385.1. Classification (NCBI taxonomy): domain Eukaryota; kingdom Viridiplantae; phylum Streptophyta; class Magnoliopsida; order Fabales; family Fabaceae; genus Trifolium; species Trifolium dubium. Next base: position 50,782,224 of record OX638063.1, on the reverse strand, counting down.
ATTATACTTATGGCTTTACTTTGTCAAATGTGTTGACAGAAAGTCTGTCTAGTGCTCTTGGCACTTAATTAGTTTTGATCAAGTAAGGGAAATTTTGTGGGAACATTTACAAGTTGGGTTGGTGTGTTTTCCTCAAGCTATTGCCTTTTGCAATTGTTTGACATTATTTTTTCTAAATAGTATATCAGTTAAAAATAATTTCTTTAAAATGAATAAATGAGAAATTTTGAATTTAAATTTTAGTTTTGGTATATATAATATAGTATTTTTTTTTATCAACTGAGTTATACGGTCTATATTGATATAGACATAACTATTTGATATCTAACACATTCTACTACAATAAGTGAACGAAAAAATAGTAGTTAACAAACCGAATTATATGGTATCTTATCTTATTCTCTATGTTGCTCTCTCTAGTCTCTACCACTATTGAATAATTCTAGTTGCTTTGTAATTAATAAAACCTCATATTCTTAGCTTGTCTTAATTATATACCAAACAAGCACACAACATCACATGGCCTCCACAATCAGACCCAACAATGACTCATCATCATATTAATTCAATCCACTAAGGGTGTATGAATAATAGTGGATTGTCTTATGCAACACACTTTGTAAATAGGCCATATTCAATCCCTTACCTTTGAAATTTTTTGGAAAAAACAAGATGGAGGAAATTTAGGAGTTTAGGAGTTTAGGATGGGACTTGGGAGTTTATTTTTCTTCGTAATACAAATTTTTTTTAAAAAAATGATGTAATTCAAAAATTGTATTGGAGGAGTTTTTGGAGGATTTATATGAATTTTTCATGTCCAGAAGTTACATTGTTCTTAATATATTAATTAATAATATTTATTTATAATTTTCTATGGAAACACTCTTTCAAAAATTTGTGTAAGATTTCTATATTTTTCTCCTGACTCTAAAGCCCTCCCTTCCAACCTATCAAACAATGTCTTAAGTTGTATAGTTTTGATTTACGTGACAATAACTTTTATTGCAAGTAAAAGGATATATTTAGTTATAAACACAATATAAGACAAGGTTTCGCAATATTCCTTACACTAAAGTTATGTAAAAAAAATGCATGCCTCTTTATTTGCTTCAATTCAAATTTCTATTTATATATATTATGGGCCTCTGATACAGTGATGTATATAAATATTTGATCTTATTCTTTATGAATTTTAAATTGCACACGATACTTATTCTTTTCAAAAGCATGGCAGCCTTTGGTAAAATCAAGCCAATTGATTCTATATAGCCAAAGCCATAAAATCACACTTTTAGTATAGAAATTCTCTGAATAAGTTCTAGGAATGCATGCAAGTTGGATTCAATACATTCGAATTTTGATCTCTTTAATTTCTACTAATAAATTTCTTTAATTTTTATCTCATTATTGAGACCAATTTTTTTTGTTAAGTAGTCTACCGGTTATAATTTCGTTTTTAAAGATAAATATTAGGTATATAAAGTTTAAACTCTGATCACTGCATATTACGTGCAATATCTCTACCAACTAAACTAAATTCACGGACTATAAAAAATGGACAATCAACTACTCACTTTTTTTTTATCGGTACATAGATGAGATGACAAAACCACTGATCCACCATAAACTCACACGCATAAAGTTAAGAGACCAGAGATCGAACTCCGATCATAGATATTCTACCTAGTAGTTTTCGCATCGCATAAGCAACCAAACTTGTAATAAAATCTATTTTGATTGTAGGTTTTTAATTTATACGGCACTCAATGTGGATCAATATTCATGTTGATTACTAAATATTATTCTCGAGTATGTTATTTCATTTCAACATAATTTGGTGAGAGAGTGAGTGGGTGTTTGTGAAAAGAATAGAGAAAATAAAGAACTAAAAAAAGTAGAAGAACTAACCGTAGTGGGAAGCATCACCATTACCTTGTCACAGCCCTTAAAAGATAAGCGGTGCTTGGGCCCATGCTTTTGTGCTTCACAATACAAGACACTAAACTAGCTTAATTAGTCACCATAACTCTAAGCCCAAGATAATTTTACTAGCTTGATAAGCTAAGTAGGGAAGAATATATATCTTTCTGAATCCATTTGCTTAATTAATTATTTGCTACATAATGGTAATTATATTATATCAAAATCAATACTTTGACTGGCTTGGTAACATGCATCCCTTTTAGACATGTATGAATGATTCTCTTATCCTCAAGCACTTTCGATGGTTTAAGTTTTTTCAAATTTAAACTTAATACTAGTAACAATTTAACCTCTCTAACAAATTATATTAGATCTCATACAATAAGTATATACTTTGGGATACTCATGATTTATAGTTTGGTCTATTTTTCAAAATAATAGTAGTATTAATACATCAAAATTTGAATTTCAACTAATAATAAAAAAAAATAGTGGTAGAGTGTGTGTGCATGAGATGTTACTACTAATTTTATTTGGTCTAGGGTTCAATTTATAAGTAGTGCATGTGAAAATGTACATTAAATAGACATATGTACATGTAGCAAAAAAATACACATATGTACAAAAAAGAAAATCTTAAAATTCTTAATGACTAGTACGTGTATATCCCAAAACATCTGTACCAAAAAAAGAATTCTTATTTTGACTACTCATGAATGAATGTGAAGAAATTCATCGATAAAAAGAGAGTGCAATGATATCATAAATTAATAATCCCATAAAAAAAGTGTACACAATGATGATTTTTTGAAATCTTGAAAACAGTATAAAAGATAATTTTTGGACATTTTTAAAAGCCTTTATGTAATTTGTCGCATAAGAGCCTTTTCAATTGGAAGTACTCCCCCATTACCACTACTCATAGGCATTCTAATGGAGTGAAAATTTTCATGCCTATATATATATAGAGCGGTGCTTGCTTCTCAAATTAATTTTTGGTAACGTGGATCTATGAGATAAAATGGCTTGTGTTCTTTCTTAAATATGACTTATTAATAAATAAATTCGTAATAAATATCTTAATTATAACAATTAAAGTTATATATGATGTAAATTTTTTAAATTGATTTTCTTTTTGCATGTACACAAGATAACAAATTATTGATTTACATATAACATATTCAAAGAACTTTCGTCTTAAACATCCAACCAAAAAAAAATTATATTATAAGAATGAATTATTCTCTAGTAGGAAAATGATGAGCTAACCTACTTTCTTTTTTTTTATTTTCACCACCAGTATCTGATTCATAATATTGATTAATTTAGTTCGAGACGAGTTCTGCCATCAAATAATTACAGTTCTCTTCTAAATATAGTTGAGGAGATGAAAACGGAGTTTCCTACCAAATCCAACAAAAATCACATGACAAATTAATGTTTGGTTAGTTGACAATATTACTTTCTTAATTTAATTTAATTGACACTACTTGTAGTCATTAATAGAGGATATAATTATCTCAATTAAAATGGTAAAATCTTTTATTTAATCAAATAACGTAACAAAACACTCATTCGATCAAACTTGGTTCAATGTTAATTGATGTTGAATTTGATATGTCAAATTGTGGTTATAATTCTAGCAATTGAAATTGGCCGAAATTAATTGATGTCAAAACTTCATCTCAAATTAAAAAATACTCCATCTGTCCCAAAATGTAAGAGAAAAAATAAAAATCACACTTATTAAGAAAAAGTAAAATATAATGATTAAATGTAAGCTTTTTAGTAAAAATGTTACTTGAAAAGATGTATAAACAATTTTGATTGGTTATTGATTATGAAAAAGGTAAGAGAGAGTGAATTTTTCTTGGAAATATAAAAATTTATGTTTTTCTTTTATGTTGGGACAAAAATATTTAAATTTTTTCTCTTACATTTTGGGACGGAGGAAGTATGTGATATAAGAGCCTTTTCCAATTGAAAGTGCTACCTCACTCCCTCAGTGTTGTATTTTGCATTTTTGCTATGTATGGTATCACCATTTGTTTGTTACAAGTAGAAACAAATACAATCAAAATATTTATAATTTATGTTTTTCCCACAATAAAGAGGACTGCTAACAATGGAAGCTCCCGGGCCCACCGCTTAGATGAATTGTCATTCGTTGGTACGTAAATATATTTACAGCCCATTGACTCCTTTGACCGCCATTTACATCACTTAACGGCATGTCTTACGTAAGTCAAACTAGTAGTACTCACTTAAACTTTGCTTACTTGATCATTAGGTAATAGGTGCACTTTAGGCTATTAGACAATTTTTTGGCCTCAGCCCAAGAATATCTTCTCTCTCGGTGTCGGGTCTCAAACAGAGTTTCTCGAGGTTGAAGACATGGTTCTCAACCAAGTGACATTTTAGAAAATAGACAAAAAAATTTATTTTTTGGCCAATATATTAAAAAGATTATTATCAAAATAATTAAAATTTGTGGATGAATCCTTGAATGATTTAAAGTAAGAATATCTGTTTTTGGATGATTTAAAGTATTGAATATTTTTTGGTAAAAACGGATATTAAATACTTTAAATTGGCTAAAAAAATATCAAAATAATTTTCTTTATCAAACATTGTATAAGATAAAATTTATTTAATATTTTAAAATATTCTATCAAGTATTGCAGATTAAACAGATCCAAAAAAGTACTACTATTTCATTCATCCCACAAATTCGTAAACTAGTAAAAAATTGTCATAAAATGAGTGACCATTTTTAATCTTCAATAAAATATTAATTATTTTTTCTAATTATATCATTTAATTAATACTTATTTGCATCACTATTTATTTCACTTTGCATATATGATAAAATTGTAAATCACCAATATTTAATAAGAATATTTTAACAATTTATTTATTATACATTTTTCTTAATCTGTTTAAAATGATGAACCAAACTGAGAGACTATTTATTTATTTATCCATAGCTTGGTACCATTGGATATAATTACATTAGGCATGAACCATTAAAGGTTGCTTGGATGTTTGGTGCATATTACAGTGGAGGTAGCTCTATAATCATAAATTCGATTACTCTCTGAGGCTGCATCAATTGCAATTAATAATACAAGTAGAGGAAAGTAAAAGCAGCTATCACCAGGGGAGAGAACCACATAATTATTCCGTAGCATTGGAACATGCTATTAGATGGATGACAGCACATAAATCTTAACCATCAATAGATACATATCAATGTTGTAAGCTATACCCGGATGAAAGTTTAATTCAAGTGTACCTTAAAATAGTGGAATGCATTGAGTTTGAAACAAACTTCTTTCATACACAAGTAAAACAAATTTATCTGATCATTCAACACTATAAAGGTTATGGAGTTCATTCATGTCAAACATAAGTTGTTGAATTAATTTTAGTATTTATATGATTAATTCAATGACGGATACCACACTTGACCAATGTGTAAGAGTTCGAAAATTATATTGATAAGATATTATAACACTATTGATCAATAATAGGTTGTTTATCCACAAATTCTAGTTTAATTGATAGAAAGTAATAAAATTATTATGTTAAACGTTCATGATTGAAATTTGGAGATTCCTTCAAATCCAAAAGGTAAATATATTGACTCCTACAATTTCAGAGAGCAAAATAGTAATTTACTCAAAAACATTCATATGCAACAACTATAGGTGGTCCGAATTTGATTTTCCAACACTCATGCTAATTACTACGAAGTTTTAAATGAGCTTGAATTTTACTCTTAAAAATTACTGTAACTCTTATAATGATGTTGTCCAAACACAAATACATATTCAATGATGTGAAAACTTTAGTAATATGAGACTCCAATACAACTTTAATATCGACCCCGACAATAACATCTTAGCAATGCGAAACTCCAAACAACTTCAACTCAATAATGAGTACATTTTCATATGTTAGTAGTTTTTAGATACCTGTCACAACACTTTGGAAGGGTAAATAAAAGTAAAACATGGAAAATGCAGCCCCACACATGTGTCCAAGGTCTATTTTGTGTGGTGGTAGTACTTGAGTTTTTCATAGTGGTAGCAAAATATTAAAACCATACTATATTATACCTCTCTCTCTCTCTAGTAAGGACCAGCATTTAGAATAGAAGGGTTGTTTATAGTTTGAAAATTGGTAGCTTTCTTCTTGGCATAGTTCTTCTGTTTTGTATGGACATGAAAGGATATTATTCAGTTTCTTGGATTTCAGCTCAATTCACAACAAGACAACACCAATGCAAACAACAACCAAATCATGTTGTCTCACAACAAACAAGTTTACTAAATCATTCCTTCAAATTGTCTTCTTCTTCTTCCACTTCCCTAAACACTCTATCACCTATTCTACATGTTTTTGTTACTTTGCTTCTGGTTTTTACCTCAATTAGTCCAATTTTGTCACACCCTATTGTCTCAAATTCAACTTCTTCATCACAACTACATTCTCATTCCAATGTTAATCAAACTTTTAGACCAGATGTTTCATTGCATAAGTTGAAGAGAATCAGAGCTCACTTGAAGAAAATCAACAAGCCTCCCATCAAGACAATTAAGGCATTTTATTTTCCTTTCAATTTTTTTTTTTTTTTACGAATCGAAACGACAAAGACTAAATCCAATGAATTTAATTCATTTACTGTTTTGTTGCAGAGTCCAGATGGAGATTTAATAGATTGTATAATAACTCATCAACAACCAGCTTTTGACCATCCAAAACTCAAAGGACAAAAACCATTGGTAATTTCATATTTTTTTCTTCATCATCCAATGTAACATGTTTTATTTAGTCTTAGAAAAAAGACTATGTTTTTGTTTTTTCAATTAAAGTCATTGGATTGAATTTGAGAGTAAGAGGCTTAAGGTTTACAGGATCCACCAGAAAGACCAAAAGGGTACACAAACAACAATGGAGAAAATGCAACAAATAATTTTCAACAATGGCTTGATTCTGGTGAAGAATGTCCTAAAGGCACTGTTCCAATCAGAAGAACAACAGAACAAGATTTTCTAAGAGCAAGTTCTGTTAGAAGATTTGGAAGAAAACCAAGAGGTGTACGGAGAGACTCATCTGGCACTGGCCATGAGGTTAGTATAATAGTACTTGACAAATTTTTTTTGTTTTCACCACCAGTATCCGGCTTCTGGCCCAGCAGTCTACTGGGCCGACTAATTTGGTGACAAAATTTGACACACATATCTTATTGCAGCATGCAGTTATGTTTGTAAATGGAGAACAATATTATGGAGCAAAAGCAAATATAAATGTGTGGACACCAAGGGTAACAGATCAATATGAATTCAGCTTATCACAAATTTGGGTTATTGCTGGATCATTTGGTAATGATCTTAATACAATAGAAGCTGGATGGCAGGTATATAAGTCCAAACTTATATTAGTAATTTTGAAGTATTTAAATAGTAAGAAAATCTTATAGAATGTTGAATTTCTTTTACTAATAATAAGATTGTATATTTTGTTTTAGGTAAGTCCTGAGCTATATGGTGACAATTATCCTAGATTCTTCACTTATTGGACTGTAAGTATTAAAATGTTTTTTTCTTCTTCATTTTCCTTTGCTTCTAAGTTTAATCTTTCCTTTTACATCTTACAAATATTTTATATTTTAATTTGATAGACTGATGCATATCAAGCAACTGGATGCTACAATTTACTATGTTCAGGATTTATTCAAACCAACAACAGAATAGCAATAGGAGCTGCAATCTCTCCAAGATCAATCTATAGTGGAAGACAGTTTGATATTGGCTTAATGGTTTGGAAAGTGAGTATCTTTACCTTTTGGTATGAATCACTGTCACAGACACTATACACGATACTGACATATAGACACTAATAATAATTTAAGAAATAGAAGTAAGTGTTAGTTTTGTGTCGATGTCAGATACTAACACATACTAAACATCGGAGATGTCTTCAATCAGAAGTGTGTTATAAATTACTTGACACAAAAGGCTTTGATGCTTTGGATTTGGAAAGTTTTTTGTTGAGCTTTTTTGCTTTTGAAATTGTTTGCTATATTATTTCAGAACTTGTTTCACTTGACCAAAAAAGTTAAGGAGGCATAACACATTAAAGGGTGACCTACATTAAGAATTGAAAAACTTTGTGTCTAAGTGAAGCAATAATTTGTTTACTTTTTTCTATTCTCCATTCTTCTTTTGAAATTTTCTTTATGTTATTGTTATTCAAATAGAAGATTCCTTGGCTTTTTTCATTGTAGGAGTGTCCCTTATGGGGTAGCTCTGTTCCTATCTGTTTTTCCTTTATTAAAGCAATATTTCACGGCTAACTCATTGCTTTTTAACAAAACAAACTTTGGTTTTGCCGTAACTTGCTTCAAAGGCCTGAATAATTAACAACAAAGTTCCTTGTAGTTTCTTTTTCTCATTTATATAGTACTTTCTTCCAAAAGTATTATTAATAATAGTTAACAAGCTAATAAGATACTAATTAAACCATAAGGGAACTATAATCTTGTGTTATGGTAGAATGAATCTTCTCTGTTTCTCAAATTCTTCAATTACCATAGTACATGTTTGATATTACAGTGAATTTGTTGAAATCATAGTGAACTGGACACTTTGATTTTTTGCAAACAAACATACTAGTTTTGAAAAGATGTTAGTGTGACATTATCTCAAGTCCAAATATTATTTATACATCCTAAATCACTCTAAAATTTAGTATTTGAATTGATTAATTTTTCATGCTATGCAATTATGTTAATACATTAGTGATGTTTAAACACTTTGAACACGAAAATAAATACTCTGTAGTTGGGATATTCATGCATTCACGCAATCAGTGCATTAGTGACCATTAGATTTAGATCAAACAATTTAAAAAAATATGCGGATTTTAAATTTGAAATTAAAATTTGAACTGTTCAATCTTGATCTAACTGTCACTATCGTATTGACTGCATGAATCTCGCGTTGAAAACAATCTTTTTCTCTTTGATCATAAGCTATAATTAACATTATTAACTTATATACTATGTATTTTTATATGTATGTATGTATAGGACCCAAAACATGGACATTGGTGGCTTGAATTTGGCTCAGGTCTACTAGTTGGATATTGGCCAGCAAACTTGTTTAGTCATTTAAGAAATCATGCAAGCATGGTCCAATTTGGAGGAGAAATAGTGAATTCACGTTCAAGGGGCTACCACACTGGCACTCAAATGGGAAGTGGACATTTTTCAGAAGAAGGTTTTAGAAAAGCAGCTTATTTTAGAAACTTACAAGTAGTTGATTGGGACAATAACTTACTTCCTTTATCAAATATTCACCAATTGGCTGATCATTCAAATTGCTATGATATCAAAGAAGGAAGAAATAATGTTTGGGGTACTTATTTTTATTATGGAGGTCCAGGAAGAAATGTGAGATGTCCATGATCATGAATCAACAAATTATTAATATTGGTACTAAATTACTACATTCTTCTCTTCTAAGTTAAAAATATAGTGTATTATTCTTTTTTACTCTCCCACTTTTTTTTTCCTTTCTTTTTTCTTTGGAGATTTTGCTTTTTTTTCTTTGGAGTATTTGTTAATTTTGCCATAATTTTGGTTTTTTGCTAACAAGTTAGTGTATTAGGAATGATGTGTATCTAAGAAAAACATGTTTTACTATATACTACTATTATGTTTCTTTCTACTTCTTTCTCAACTTGATCATTTTTTGGTTTTCACCACTAGTATGTTGGTCACGGAACCAACTAATCTGATTCAGAGTTAGTTTTAACATCAAACGGTTCTAACATGCTATAAACTTGAACATTGGGGGTGTGAAGTTGACTTTGACCAATAAGATTGGTGTGCATAAGTTATAGATTTTAGAGCTAATTAATGCATATCCGTTAAATGTGGCTATTCATTTGGGGAACTACTTAGCAAGCTAAAGACAAATCTCAAAGTGTTGAAACTTCTATGCTAGAATCTTACTATTTGTTTCTAAGTTATGAAATTTGAGTATTTTAATATGTTGCCTTGTAAGTAAACGATTATTTAAATATGGTAGGAGTACTATCAATTAATGAATGGTGACTGGTGAGGAATCGTTTTCCTTTTCCCCACCAAGCTTATGCTTTTTCTATGAGTAAACTTGAAGAAATTAATGCTTAACCGGCCATATAACTATTTTAAGTTTATAAAAAACATTTTTCTTGTTGATTTGAATTAGCATTAATATATGTGTGACGATATCCAACTTCTATAAGAAACATATTAAAAAAATAATGTATAGAAAGCCAAAATTCTTCGAAAACTAACAGTCAATGTCATAACCGTATTATTTTACTAGTCTAAAAATCTTAGATCATGCGAAACTAGACAACAAAAAAGGAGGGGCACATGGGGTCTTGACTTGAGAAAATAAGGTACAAGTGTTAGTTGCATCCTAGTGTAGTGTCCTAATGGATGTTGGTAACAATATTGTGTAAGTGACATAAATATGTATCTTTTCAAAAAAAAATAAACAACGTATTTTGTGTATAAATAACCAAAGATTTGATGCTTCCATGCGTGACAACAAAGCAATCCCCACCACTTTATTTTATTAAATAGTAGTATATCACAAAGGAAACTCATGGTCTAAACATGTCATTGTTCAAGTGATAATATTATTCTATTGGTTCAAGTCATTAATTTTTTTTTTATGATTTTTTTTAAAAAATGACTTGGGAAAAAGTCCTCCTAAATCCTACTTAAATGCAATTTTATTTTTCTTCGTAGATGAAATTACATCACTGATGAAACTTACACACAATTGTAAAATTTTAAATTCGAATTTAGGTGAAGGCGTTAGATCTAACTAATAACAATATAATTATTAGCACTCACTTGAGTTACTAAATATAAAAAAACCGCAATGTAATTTTATTAATTAAATCCAATTTAATATACTTTGTGTGAATGCTAGATAATAGTCTTGGTCTCTTGGACTAAAAAAACAGTCCTAACTCATAGAGGTGATGGAGGAATTAATATTTTATTAGGAATTATGGTGGCCCAAACTGGAAAGGCCTATGAAAAGAAGATTCCACCACATATGAAGCATGCAGCAAAAGAGCACTTAGTTGTGAGAAGAAGATGCAGTAGTAACAAGCAAGCAAAAGCCATTTTCATGTTTCTTAGAAAGGAATTACGTATGTGAGTTTTCATTTGAGGCAGACTGCCATCGATTAACAATCTATTATATGAAGGAGACGTCTGCAAAAACATGAGGGAGACCTAATTAACTATGACACTCTTTAATTTATTTCGCTAGGTACTTTTTAGCAGCTTCTCGAGGGTGTCAACATAGTTTGAATGTCTTAGAAGTTATATTTGGCTTTTATATAAAAAATTTTTGAAGATTGAACCGGTATGACTTCTAGTTCATGGTTCAATTGATTGGACCAATTTGACCGTTATTGAACGGATTAAATCGAATAACAAATAATATATTTAATATTAATTTTTAGTAGTAAATTCATTAAAATCATTGTTCTCTTGGTCCTGTATATTCTTTTTTTATTTTCCTTAAAAAATTGCAACTAATTGTTTTTGTTAGGCTTATGAGCATAATATTGAAAACAAGTTTTTCTTTCCACCCCTATATTTTCATTTGAATTGTCTAATTTACCCTTGTTTATAAACCAAGAGAAGTAATTTTTTTTTATTTTGACATTTTCTACATTGTTGCACAGATTTCTTGGACACATAGGAAATTTCCTGGACATAGAACCATGTTTATATATTACTATTAATATGATCAATTTTACATAACTTTTTTTTCTAGACTTCGACCCTCTGTTTAATATAATACTATAATTTATTTATTTATTTATTTCAATCAAGACTAAGTACTCAATGATTGTTATAGATACAACTACAATAGTGAAGATCATGGAAATCAGCACAATACCCAGAACCAGACTTAGGATATTTTGTAGCACACTTTGTGTTACAACATTCACTCCCACATTCATCAGTGCAAAGTCCCATCCCTTTATCACATTTAGGTAATTGTCCTGGTGCTGGATGATCAAAAGTACAAGTGCATAAATTGTAAAAGTCACAATTTGAGTCTAAAACCTTAGCACCTCTTCCAAAGATTTTACATTGCTCAGGACAAACTACTTCTGGTTGAGTACAACTTGCTACAACATTTGTGCAAACACTTTCTACCTGTATAATTGATTGCACTATATTGAAGAAGAAAAATTAGTCAGAAATTTTGTATAATTTAATAACCATGATGATGATAATGGTGGAGAGGCTTACCTAAAACAAATATGGCAAAGAAATAGATGGATTTATGCATTTGGTTTGCCATATATTTAACAAAAATTATTTGCAAGTTTATTTTGGTTTGTTGCTCCAATGTTAAAGATGTGTATTTATTAGTACCAAAAAAAAAAGTGGTATTTTATAAGTCATTAAATTGAGTCAAAAAGAAAATCAAATAATTTAGTCAAAAAGAAAGTTAAGTAGTAATTTTTTTTTGTTTCGTATCGAGGCTGTGAGAATGAGGGTGGATTTTCTATAAATCATTTTAACATATTTCTTAAGGGTACATTTAAAGATATTCGATATAGTAATTTTATCTTGAAATTAATAATGTTTGATTTTTTTTTTACAAGAATAATGTTTGATTGTTAAAAATATGAAATGCACAAGTTCTGATATTAAATTTTTTTAATTAATATACTAACAAGTGTCCCAAGGACTCACATGTTAACATTTCATTTTTCATTTATATATATTTATAATGTTGGATCTAAATTGAACCAATCAATAGAAATTGATCTTTATAAGCCTGGGCATCGGTTTTACATGTAATTCACAACTAATCATCTAAAAGTTTAATCAAACCATTGTGTGTTTTTTTTACCATAATATTTGTACATAATTTCCATTATCATAAGTGATGAGTAATCTCTGTCGAGTAATTTGTGAGACACATAAGGTGGATTCTCCTCTTCCAACTGAATTTTCTGCATACACATAAGTTAGAAATCGAACTCCTAATCACAATCACATGCTTAAGCAGACCTAGAACTTACTACTTAGACCGATTCATTGTTGGTTGTATATTTGTATTTTTTTTTATTTATTTCACATTACATTAGTAGAATGAACTTAAAATAATGTCGTATTGGTTATATTTTTATTAAAACAAATTAAAAATGTTAACTTGATTGAATCAAATCAAATAAACTCATTTTTCATCAATTTAATTTTATTTGAATTGAATTCGAAAGAAAAAATTGCACAAATTTTTCTCTCAAAAACCATATCAAACCTACCAATTACTCCCCTAATCATAATTCTTAGTTCGTGCTTTTGTGGTAATAGTATGACTTGAAACCATTTTGGCATTGTCTTTTTCAAAAAATTAAATCCAGTACCTTAGTTGATGAGTCATGAGCACGTACCATTGGGCCTAAAGTTTGGCAAGCGTCACAGTTTGGTTTGACTCTGACTGACTTTAGTCCAAAACTAACAAATTCTACACTCTTACGACCAAAAGCATAAACATTCATAAGCCAATTGTTAGTGTTACTACTCTTTTTCTACCTTCATTCAATAAGACTAGTTAAGGAAATTACATGAGTGATGAGTCTACTCAAGCACTAGTATATATGATGTGAATTCGAGAGGGTTTTTTTTTTGACAAAAAGGGAGAGGGAGGTAAAAAAAAATTTTGACGGAAGAGGGAGGTAAATTTTAAGTATCCAAATTTGTTAAATACGGATACTTTTTAAGTAAAATTTATTTAAAATATAAATTAAAAGTATAAAAATTTGATAAGTTAGAGTATAAAGGTAGTATATTCCACAAAAGATAGGTATAAAATAAAATAATATAGACAAATTTTAAATGTTAAGCAACATTTAATCTTTGTAGTATAATGTTTGATGGACATTCCACAACACGTTTCACCCAAATTTATTTGTTTATCTATTTTAATATATTAATTTTAAACCTCAAATTCTCCTCTTGTCATGTGTGCTTTCTTTCTCCACCTATGCATCAAAGTGTCATGTATACCAAAAAGTTTATGTGGCATGTTTCATTGCAACTCTCCTTGTATCTCACCCTTGCAATAGGAGCCTCTCATTCTCCTCATTTACTCTTCTCTCATTGCAACTTCATTCTTCTCATTCTTTTAATCCTTAAAATTCCCAAAATCCAAACCCTAACAATGATCCCAATTTCATTCTCTCCTTCTTCTTCTATTCTTTTAATCCCTAAATTCCCAAAATCCAAACCCACCCTAACAGTAAGTAATCTCAATTTCAAAATCCTTCTTCCATTCTTACGAGTGTTCTTGCTACCAATGTCACGATCTCCTAGTCTCACAATCTCTTTCCTTTTCACTCCATCGTCGTTAGCCTCCCTGTGCCGGCGTAATTTATTGCTCTCGATCATTGCAATTTTCCAAACTTATCTTTGCTAAGTCGCTGTAATGTCGGCAACGCGCTTTGCGGTGATTTATGCTGCTCGTGCCCAAAATTCTATCTCCTCAATTGCCGTGATGATCGGCATCAATGCACCTCGCCGTCGTTCACCCACCCCTTTCGTGCATCTCACGACTGCGCAACGCGCGGGCCTCATGCTAGTTATTATTATTATTTTCTTACCACGAATATTCAGTCCACTGTATTGATTAATTCAGTTTAGAACGAGTTCTGATATTAAATAATTTCAGTTATCTCTCAAACGCAGTTGCGAAGACTAAACCGTAGTTCACACTATCAAGTCTTTATCACCATTAAACCAATCAAAGTTTGATCTCAAATTTAATTGTTTAATTGCACAATGATTGCTGAAGATTTATCTCATGGGCTGTAATGTTTGGGCCTTGTGTTTGTTCATTTCCACCTTGGTTTCAGCCCAAGGTCTGTACTTCTTTGAGATTAGCCCAAGCGAATTTCAACCTAGACAGGAATGATTTCTAGTATTTCACTCTCACTAGTCAATGTCTACTACCTAGTCACTCTTAGTCTTATGACATGATATATTTTTTTTTTTGAAAGGTTATGACATGATATTTCATTTGCCTTTTATGAAATTGAAAGGCTATTTTAAGCTATTCAAATTTATCTTTGCATTTAGCCTTAATTCGTTGAATATAGTTAGTGTCGTGTAAAATGCTTAAATATGATTAGTTTGCTTTGTCCCTAATGAAAATCAATCGTTTTATCTACACAACTATGATGATAAATTGGTGCATCAGACTAGTACAAGATAAGAATTATCAACCTATATGACACATGACCCTGTAACTTATTTTGTTTCTTCTTCACTTTTTCAACCAAAATTCCCCACAATGCAATTTATCCTTTTATGGGCATACGTAGCATGTGTGTAAATTGACTTTTGTTACCGGTCATCATACCTTTTATGGCAAATATTGAGCATATAAATCTCCAACAAGTCTGGTAACCCATCATGAATTATTTTATTTTGATTTTTCTTTTGACAAAGTGACATACACTATACGAGATTTATGTTCATGAATTATTTTTATTTTAGATTTAAATTCTAATAAAAATATTAAACTTAACAATATTGACGGAAAACAATATTGATATTGTCAATTGTGATAAACATAAAACCTTACAAATATATTCATGAACTTTTTAATACGAAGATGGACTTTAATCATTTGAGCATTGCAGGTGATTATATTCAGTATAAAACATTATATGAAGTGTCTTGGTGGCACTTTGCAAAGAAAGAAAATTAATGAAAATGTTTATTTTATCTTTCTTCTATGTTTTCTTTATTGTTTTCCATAGAATAGTTGTAGATCTCTAATTTGATGCTTTTGTTCTTTGAACTTCAACACCACCACTTGATCGACCGGTAGTTTACTCTGCCGCATGAGTTTTAAGTAGAGAGGGGGTGTATTTGCATTTTTGAACTTCAAAAATGTCCTTATTACTTACATGTTGGATGAAAAATTACCCATTTACCCTTCGTGATATTGGATACAAAATTGTAATTTTGTCCCAAACTGCAAGTAATAAGAGCATTTTTGTCCATCTATCTAAAATTATGTGAGTCGTTAGTGCCACGTTTGCGAAAATGTGACACATCATCATAAAAAATGAACACGAAGACTTTTTTAAAAATAAAATAAAAATACAGGGTCAACTTAAAAGTTTTTGTGAAGTTGAGAGGAACCAAAATTCAAATCACCCCAAACTATAGAGACATTTTTCATATTTAAATCTTTTCCTTTTCTTTATATGATAAATGGAAACTCACATAACTTTCATTTTCTTTGTAAAGTACCAGATGATATTGATATCTCTCATCTCTTGAAAAAGGGGGCCATGCCAAACCACCACAGTTTGTAATTTGTATGTACTACACAATAATAATGTACATGTGCATTTGGTTAGAGCCATTAAAATGCCACCTGCGAATCAAGGAAAGATTTGTACGTACCCTTACCAAGTGATACATAATTGGAAAAACTCTTTGAAAGCTAAAAGAAGAGAAGAACTACACAACCATTTACATTTAGTTGTTATAATTGTATATTGTATGGTTTATAAATATTGTGAATTTATACTTAGATTGCTTGACTATAAGTGTTCTTGACTTGAATACAGAATGATCCTACATCACATGGTGAGGGCCTTGCTAAAGAGTTAGTAGTTGAATGAAGACATGCCAACCCACTTCTTTTCCCCTAATCACCAACAATCATAAAGGAACCTAAAGAGGGTCCAAAAAGTACCTATTGATACTTTACCATCCAACCTCACATCTCCAAATTTTACTCTTTGGCCTTCAGTGTAATATCATTCACTTATTGCTCCCTTTTTAAGAATAGATGGAAACACTTCTCATACAAAGCTTCCCCTTAGTTTTGCACTTTTTTTTGTGATATAGTAACATATATAAGACTCATTATTCATCAACAATCAAGTACATGTTTTAGAAACTAGTCGGAGTATTTGTGTAACGCACGGTAAAACCTACTTTAACAGATCTCGAATTTAACTCTCGTGGATGAAAAATTGTGGTTAACGAAAACATCGGAATCATGTGAATACTAAGTACTAACTAAGCTGCTGTACACTGAACTCACTTTGCCTTATTTTGTCATCAATCAGAATATGCAGAGCACATTTACAATAATGCTTACATTACACTAAATGTTAATTACTGCAACTAAAAATCTAATCAATCAAAATAAATCTAAACAATATCTTATCTATGTCCTAAAATACAGCAAAGCATTCAGTAGCTTCAATTTATGCTAAATTCATGATTAGTTCCTTGGTGAGTGGTAAGCTGCCGCGGCTGAGGAAGAGGAATAAGAAATAGACGAGGAATGTGAGTTTGATTGTAAAAGCAACAGTTGAGCCGGAGTAATCGAAGACGAAGAATACGAGGAAGCTTCAGATCTTTTAGGCTTGTGAGGCTCAGCACCTGATGTAGAGTCATGTTGAATTTCTCTCAATAATGCAGCGACATCCTTCATGGTGGGCCGATCATCAGCTCGATTACTAGTACACAATAAAGCGATACCAAGTGCTTGTAACATCTCTTGTATTTGTGTGTCTGGATGACCTTGAAGCTTTGAATCAAGAACCTCAATTGGGTCCTTCTTGCTCTTTAAATGCTCCCTAACCCATTGAATAACATGCATTCCATCAGGAAATGATGGATCAACAGGTCTTTTTCCTGTTATTATCTCTAGTAGGACCACACCAAAGCTGTATACATCACTCTTCTCTGTTATTTTTAGCATACAAGCATACTCTGCAAAATTCCAACCAAACACAAAATTAATCAATCATATCATAGGATATACACATTATTGATTATGCTTATGATGATGATTTGGCTTTTGTGCCGCCGCGGCACTATTAACTATTATGTCTTATTAATTATGTTTGTCCAAATGCATGTGGATATAATTGTGACTTCGTGTGGTCAAGTACTACTTGATATGTACAGATGAAAATGAAACCAAAAATCAAAAGGCGACAAAAGAAGCAATGTCACCCTTTAACAGAAAATGGCCGTACGGTCCCCATTTCATTCAATCATACCCATATGTTCCATGACCAATAACTTTCACATGTAAAAAATGCCAATCATTTTACCAAACTCTAGTTATAATTTTAGTACTTTACAGATCTTAGATCGATTCATGAATTGTCGGTAAATCTCACATTATTCTGATATCATGTTAAATGAGCTTATATCTCATCGTAAAAACTAATTCAATAGGTGAAGATGCTCAAACACATTTATACACTCAACAGTCTCATAACCCGAGCAATATGAGACTCCAAACGACTTTAATATGCGTATTGTCTTACTCCTAAATTGGTCTAAACAAAGATTAAATTAAGTTCCAAATTAGTTAAACGAGTCAATTAACAAAAAGAAAGCAGAGATTAGAGTAATTACCAGGAGCAATGTAGCCGTAAGAACCTGCAAACTGAGGATTAACAGTAAACGAAGAAGGATGTTCTTCAACAAAACGAGCAAATCCAAAATCGGCCAAACACGCTTCATATCTATCATCTAACAAAATATTCTGCGCCTTAACATCCCGGTGCAAAATAGCAGGAACACAATCATGATGCAAATAAGCCAAACCTTCAGCAACACCCAATGCTATCTTAAGCCGCGTCTCCCATTCGATCGCTAATCCTGTACA
This sequence comes from Trifolium dubium, assembly GCA_951804385.1. Classification (NCBI taxonomy): domain Eukaryota; kingdom Viridiplantae; phylum Streptophyta; class Magnoliopsida; order Fabales; family Fabaceae; genus Trifolium; species Trifolium dubium. The sequence goes on along the minus strand of OX638063.1, from coordinate 50,763,541 downwards.
CCCCTCGTGTAACATAGCATCCAAATTACCGTTTGGTAAAAAATCATAAAACAGTAACTTTGTTCTCCGGTTTGCACCCCAGCCTAATAACCGAACAATATTCCTGTGTCGGATTCGTGCCAATGTGGCAATCTCAGATGAAAATGATGAAGCTGAGAATTTCTCTGACGTTCGGAATTTTTTAACCGCGATGGTTAATCCCGTTGCAAGCATGGTAACTTTATAAACAACGCCGGAACGACCGTGTCCGATAATGTTGCCAGCAGAGACGCATTTCGCCACGTCGGATATTGACAGATCGAGTTTCTGGTACAGTGTCACCTCCCATGGTGGGACCATGTCCGCTTCAATGTTGAGCTCCGCGTCGTTTTGTTGGTCACCGCGTCGTTTTGCTGCGACGACAACGTACAGCGCCGCCATGAGTAAAACGCACGCGACGCAGAGAAGAATGATCATTACCACACGCGCTTCCCTCGCGCGTCGACTTGATTTCCCGCTACCTGAGTTACCGCAGTTGTTACCGGCGAAGCATAGTGAAGGGTTTCCCGAGAGAACGTTTATCGGAAGCTTCTCGAAGAATGGTGTGTTTGGAACGTGACCGGAGAATTTGTTGTATGAGATATTGAGAACCACGAGATTTTCTAATCCGGCGAGGTAATCTAGGTTTCCGGTGAGAACGTTGTAAGATAGGTCAAGGACTCCGAGTTTTGTTAAACTTGAAAACTCACGGGGAATATCTCCGGTGAGTTGGTTTGTGCTTAGATTCAAAGCTATTTCAAGCGTCGGAATGTCTCCGATGGTACTGGGAATTTCACCAGAGAGTTTATTGTTGCTGAGGTCAAGTAACTGTAACTTGATGCATGAACCGAGTTTCATCGGAATTGGACCGGAGATTCGATTCTTTCGGAGAACTAGTTTGGTGAGAGCAGCGAGAGAACCGAGAGCAGGACTTAATACGCCTTCGATCATGTTATCGGAGACATCGAGAAATTGAAGCGAAACAAGCTGACTCAGACTTTCTGGTAAGTTTCCGGCGATGGAATTAGAATGCAAGTCTAAAAATGTGAGATTCCGGCAGCCGGAGATTTCCTCCGGAATAACACCTTCAATTCTATTGCTCCCTAGGTCAATGAAATTCAAATTCTTAAGATTCCCAATCTCAGAAGGAATATTACCAGTAATGTTATTCTCATTCGCTCTGAAGCGAATGAGAGAAGAACAATTACCAATCTGGGAAGGAATCTTCCCAGAGAGGTTATTAGAAAGAAGCAAAAGCTTGTTGAGATTCTTGAGCTCGAATATACCTTTTGGTATGGGACCTGTTAATCCATTCTGTGACAGATCAATGGCTTCAAGGTTTTGACAATAAGAAAGAGAAGAAGGTATATTACCTTGTAACCTATTGTGCCACAAGAACAACAATGTTAGATTCCCGAGGTTTCCTAATTCGGAAGGTATTGTACCGGTTATAAGGTTGTTATCGAGCTCGACGTGTGTCAGTTGTTGACAGTTCCCCAATTCTGCAGGAATCTCACCAGAAATTTGATTCACACTCAGTTGAAGTTCTTGCAGCAAAGTTAAATTCCCAAAGGTTTTTGGAATGCTTCCGGTTATTGAATTCATTGACGCGTCGATCACTGATAATTGGTTACAGTTTCCTATCTCTTGGGGAATGGTGCCAACTAAATTGTTCTGCCACAGTAACAGGTTTTTGAGATTCTTAAGGTTTCCTAATTTGGTTGGAATGGAACCTGTGAGTGAGTTTTCATAAAGGTAAATGTTTTGAAGATTTGTGCAGTCACCAATTTCAGATGGAATTTGGCCAGAGAGGAGTGAAGTGTAAATTGCCAATGTTTGAAGTTTCTTCAATAGTCCAATAGTTGGTGGAATGAAACCAGATATGCTTGTTTCTGCTAAACCCAACATGATCAAATTGGAACAGTTTCCAATTTCCTGTGGTATAGGTCCTTCTAGATTCTTGTTTCCACCAGCTCTTATCACTTGAAGATTCCTCAAGTTGCCGATTGTGTTCGGAATTTTGCCGCTCAGCTGATTGTCATATAAGATCAGCTTTGTTAACTTTGTGAGGTTCCCGATTGCGATTGGTATCGACCCCACAAGCTCGTTCGAGTTCAGATGAAGTTCCTCGAGTTTAGGCAAGTAGCAGAGCTCACTAGGGATTTCGCCGATCAATGCATTGTCACTTAAGTCCAAGTAGTTGAGTTCAAAAAGATTGCCTAGTTCTTTCGGGATCGAACCGGTGAGGTTCGTTCCGGTTAAGATAAGACTAGTCAAGGAGAACAATGAAGTGAAATTTGTTGGGAGTTTTCCAAGCAAATCCACATATCTCAGATCCAATTGTACTACTTGATTCTTCATGTTGCAACTCACTCCAAACCAGCTACATGGTGTTTCTTGAATTGAGTCCCAATTGCTCAATATCTCCAAGGATCCATTCAAGGTTCTCTTCCATGAAAGAAGAGCTTCCCCTTGTGGGTTTACTGCAAAAGATAGAAAAAAATGGTGTGGAAGTAAAAGGAAAAAGGATAAGAAAAAAAGGGTCCACGGTTTTACAGGCATTACAACTATTCTGCTACAAACTCCAATGAAAGAGCACACACAAAACAAGCAAGAGAAAAAAGGTTTGAATTTGATTGATTTTTGAGCCTAGGGAGGAACAACAAGAAGGAACCAAATCATGTCTTGTGGGTTACTGCAAAATAAAAGAGTTATGAAGGAATTAAAAATAATCAGAAAATCTCTTGATCCAAGAAACAGCTAGGCCATGATGTTTTTGAAGGGGAGAGAAATGGAATTTTAGATGTTTGTTTATAAGTATTTGTTTATGTTTCAAGTGGAGTGCAATGGTGGGGAGAAAGATTATAACAGTTTTTAAAATTTTGAGAGTGAGCAACAAAGACAGGTGGGTGAATGCATTTCTTTCTTAATTTTGTTTTAATATAAATTTCTTATCTTTTGATGTACATTCATTTTCATTATAATAATTAAATAATCTTTCATTTTAATTTCTCTTATAGTTTTAGATGGATGAGACGAATTTTGTCCTGAAAATATGGGATGGCGCATTTTGTCTGCTATAACACATTCTGCCAAAGGCCAACTAGTTTTGAGTATGACTCTTCATTTTGTCACTTAGATCTATATACGGTTAATTAATAATAGAATATTGTTTTTACATTAAATTAATAATTTCATCTTACTTTATTCACACTAAAGAAATCATGTTACAAAATTAAAGATTGCAATAATCCATTCCATCAGATTTGGTGGCAGGCAAGTATTGCAATTTTTGATATGATTTTGATTGAATGAAAGGAATTGGTACATGAGTACATACTATCTATATATATTCACATCTTTGATATACGGATAAGTAACTAGAATCTATAAAGCACAGATACTCCTCAAATGAAACGTGTTCCATTGTCGGACAAGTGTTATTGTCCGTTACCGACACACATAATTACGTTGAATTATGTTATTTTTTAAAATTATTATTGATCTTGACGTGTTAGTATCTTTGTTCATGCTTCATAAACTATAATAATTGAGTGATCATCCAACACCGTATAAAAATACACCACTTACAAGTTATAACTGATTGATGATGTATTTGAAAGAGAGGGGGAAAGTAACAAAAAACCAATATAGTATCCAAATTGTATACAACAAATACAGTGTTGACATCATTTTTATGTACTTGTAACATTTTTCATGATAATATAACAGAAAACTAATTGGAAAGACAGTTAGTTAAGGAGTCATTAGCAAGCAAAATCGGTGCATTAATCAGAAGAAAGTTATGCCTTCTTTTGCTACAGGCACATGTAAAGAAAGCTCACATGCATAATTGATTACCAAAACTATCCTTTCACATGTTTTGAAAATTTGCAGCAGACAAGGAAAATTGAACTTTTGGAATAAAGCCTTCTGCTATGTGTCTTGATTTCAATCAAATTTGAATTATATTTTACTATATAGTAATTTGAATTATATGTTACTATTCAGATGTTGCTTCTATTTAACCTGTCATGGATTTAACTTTAGATCTAAGCCAGGTTAAGAAAATTCATGAGGGGCATTCTCATTTCTCTTGAATACAAAACCTGCTTCATTTTGTAAAAAAAAATCACATATGATGCGATCTATGACACTGCCCTTTTGTCCTGAGAATCTCTTAGTTTGAATCTTACTTGTTAAGGTTTAATTCTTTTTTCCTATGTGACTTTAAACATTAGTACTATAAAATATGCAAGCTGTCACGTGATGTCGCGTGAGTGTAGCAAAATGAATCAATTATATTTTGGTTTTTTGGTTGACACATGGTGATGATGGTGCTATTTCAAGGATATTTTTATTGAATTATTTGGCAAGTGTGTTCATATTTGGAATCTAAGCACGAGGTATGTGATAGAAGAGGGCACATGAGAGGGAATTCTAGTGGTTTAAAGGGCCAAGCCAGCCATGACATACGACAGCTTTATGTAAAATTTGATTTGATGTAGTAAACTATAGAGATAGTTTGATATGTCATTGGTGCTTATAAAAAAAGTTAGGGAGAGATATTTGTAAATCCTTTAGACAAATCTTAATTACCATGAGAGATTAATGTTAGGCCTTGGATAGTTTTAAATTGGTTCAATCCGTCATGAGTCACGCCTAAAGTCTTACTACGCTCTGACATCCTTTGAAATCCTATTAAGAGGGATAAGACACGAGACTCTCGACGTAATATCTACCAAAAATATAAATATGGATGTTACACTCTTTACCGGTCATTCTTCACACTATATAAGTATCAATGCGCCGAAATAGTACACATTTACCCTCACACAATCAAACACTAACCGACTTTAACGTCAGAATGTTTGCATATCTACCCTACCTTCGATGAAATATTGTCTTATCGTCTGCTATTTCGACCGTCCTTTTCAATCACTATATAACACATTGGTTTACCAACATTAAAGGCAGTAGAGTATGCCTAACACTAACATAGCCCACATCTTAATTTTTTTTGGTTCCATGTATTATTAACCTCTATCTAAGTTAATCCTTAGTCCTTAGTACTACACCTAATTTTTTTTGACAATGACTTAAAATACCAACTTCTAAAATTTGGTAGTAAATTTTTTCTTACTTATGTAGGCAAAAGGACAAATAATTGAGGGCAATGAAAGACACAGATCTATCTAGCTAAGGTAGGAAACAAAATGGGGTTTACATTTATTGAAGTAAAATGTTTGGTTGGTTTGGATTCTGTTGTCACACACACACACACACACGGATGGGACCTTTCTCAACCATATGATTTTTGGTATTTTGGGACCTAAAATTCGCCCAGGATTCAGCCTAGCTAGCCAGTATGATCCGTCATTTTCTTGTTGGTAGTTGGCACAACGGTTTGTGTCTTAACCGTTAAGGGTTTTCTTTTCTACTACTTGGTATGGATGAATAGATGATGGGAACAAAATAATTAATGATTCTTGTTGTAAGAAAAAGGTGAAAAATATATAGCCTCAATAATTTACCGAGGGTGTTTAGTCAAAAAAACTATGCTCAGTGTTCAAGATCGAACTCGATTTTTTCTCTATAATGTTTCTTGAAAGTCAAAGTAAGAAGTTGTTGACTAGTTTAGTCAGAGATGATGTCAACTCTTATAAAAAGTAATTTTAACGGTCAAAATAGTGTTCATTAATTTAGCATGGAGATCAAATGAAACATACATATTTAAAGCATAACAACCTAAATAGTGTTCATTAATTTAGCATGGAGATCAAATGAAACATACATATTTAAAGCATAACAACCTAAAAATTTAACTTGTAAGTATCTGAACACTTCACGACAAGCTACATTGCTAGAATTTCCATGTTCAATTCCATTTAAGTTATGTTAAATCCAATAAATTAAAGGAAGATGTCAAGACATTAGACTCAAGTGGTTGATAAATTTTATCAAATGACAAATATTAGGAGAACCCAAGTTCGAATTTTTTGATGGAGCAATCTATTGACCATATTTTACTTACTTCACGGTCTAATTGTAGACTATTAGTGCTCTTTCCCTAAGAACTACAAAGTTAATACCAACATAAATAAATAAATAAGAATGCCACGAGATTTCTTTGATTTTATGAGTTTAACTCTTATGTATCTTCACATTAAAAACTTTAAAAATAACAAATTCTTCCATATTAGAAATAGCAAAAATGATAGTATAACATCTTTTAAATTTTAGAAGTATTAAGAGGATGTTTCTTCAATTAAAATAGATGTTTATAAGTTCATTTCTTGTTTCTAGTTTTACTTTTACTTTTTGTAAAATTCAATCTCAAAACTAAACCCTTTATAAAAGCCATTCATTCTTTAATTCCATCTCCTCCTTTGTAAGTTTTATTAAATGTAATGTTTTGTCTGGTTGCTTTCAATTGCCTTTGGTTATATGGAAAATGGAATGTTCTTCTCTTGTTTCAAGATTAATGACTTAATAATAATTTTAACCTTTTCTTTCGGCTATAAAGTTTAAAGTGGATTGATATCAAAAACAAAAAAAAAAAAGTTTAAAGTGGATTACTGTTAATTAACAAAAAACTAAATAATCACGAGATTAAAAGATTAATGGAAGGCACATAAAATTATTTATGCGTTGCAAGCACTTTATCTTTTCAAGACCAGCACATTATCAGGGTTGATTACTTGATTCTTAGTTCTTACTTAAGCATGAGAACTAATGAAACTTCAAGCAATTGTTTACTCATTATTTAATTTTTTTTTATTATATATAAATAGTTATTTAATTAATTAAGTTTATTGTAGGGTACTCTCATAGGGAGTATGGACCCGAATGTGACAAAGATTACTTGAGATGCTGAGTATGACAAAAGGTTATACTACTATTATACAAGTAAAATTTATTTAATTAACGACTTCATGGATCAAAAGGGTCGATATGGATGAAGACATATGAAAATGCTAGAGTTTGATCGATATTGTAAAATAATTTATATTAATATTTAGTAAAAATTCAACATTCATCTATGTCAGATAATTAACTTAAAATTTATAGTATAATATGGTAGTGATTGATTGACTGTGTAAAAATATTTTACACCATCAATACATATCATATTTTTTCAAAATGATATATTATTCACGGTATACACTTTTAATTTTTAATTCTTGCTTTAGCATGAGAGCCGATGAAGCTTCAAACAATTGTTCAATAGTCATTATATATTTGCTATTTCTTGTAGCATAAGTTATTATTAGAAATTTGTTATTTTCTTATAGAATTTCCTGCAAAAAATAATTCGAGGTATTCCTAAAGATTTAGTTACTTATAACAAATAAATTATTTTCAAAACTAATGGTTAACAAAGTTACATTTGACAAAATTATGACAAAAATATTGCTACTAAAAATTATTTGGGAAATTCTATGGTACATTAGACAATTTCTAATGTAACGGTACATAAAGTATCAAATTAATAAATAAAATGAATATTTTTTCAAAAGAAATGATTTTTTTATCATTAAAAATATTATAATAATAATAATCAAATACTATTAACTAAAATTGTCAAAAATATAAATTTTTATATCTTTTGAATTTTTATTCTTCATAATAGTCAATATTCAATTACTTTATTAAAAAATGTTCAAATATCAGTGTAATCATTATAAACAATGAAATTGTATTTTTTCTTGTGCTATTATTATTCCTAAAATACAATAATCAACTAATAGTTGTTTTAATTCATAAAAATAATCAATTTTATGATCTAATGTACCAATACATTTGAATAATTCAAATGTATCATAGAAGCTCCCAAATTATTTATACAATGTTTTTTCTTACGTTATTTTAGATAAATAATATTTTGTTTTATCTTCATTAATTAAATAAAATAGTGCTAAGTAAATGTATTATTGAGTAAAATGTAAAAATATAACACATATAAACAAAAAATTAGAAATTTTGAGTCACTTGATACAAGAATTGACCCCGAACCAAATTAAACGGTCCAAACGCAAATGAAGCCCAGAAAATGACATGAGCCCATTTCTCTTCTTCCCTAACCCAAAGATCACTGTAGCACACATGGAAAAATAACTGCACAAATTGAACTAGGTAGAAGAATAGTACGGTTAATCCCAAAACGATTCACAATGGAATTCTGGGGTAAATTCTCTGAAATTTTGATCTCTTTCTCTTCATTTTGTTTTTTGATTCTAACTCTGAAATTTTGTGTTTCTGTTAGAAAATTTGAACTACACTATGAAATTTGATTCTTACTTTTTTAACACTAGTTATGGAATTTGCGTTTTGTTTATTCATTTTCTTGAACTTATGATGTTTAAGGATCATTCTCCATCGTTTTGTTTTTGTGCTTATTAGGGATTGAAGCAAAACCTGACAAACCGGTTCTTTATCATACTGATAATGTGCAAGGAAAGCTTCACGTCACTCAGGTTTTTTTTTCCATCCATTAACATGTGCTTGTGATTGTTCTTGTAATTGATTTTCAGAGAGTATGGGAACTGTTTTTTTTTTGTAACTGCCATTTGAATTTGAAGTTTATTTGCATCAATGTTGATGTATTTTGTTGATGTTATATATGCTTATTAGGGTTCAAAATGATTCATTATTTAATTGGGGTGACAATATGATTCTACAATTTGCCTAGCTAAGCATTATGGAATTTTGATATAATATTTGGAATAAGCCATCAATTTAGTCGCTAAACATTCACTCTCTAGTTTAGTCCCTAAATTATTTAAATATAATAAGTAGTCCCTAAGTATATAAAATCTGTCAATTAATCCCTGCTATTAAGATATTAGGGATAAATTTAATGAATTTTTAATAGGTAGTCGATCGCACACGATCCTGGCAGAGCAGTGGCTCACCGCTATGGGTTGGGCTGGAGCGGTGCAGTTAGGGTCCGCGCCCGCTACAACCGAGTTCTTGTTGCAGCGGAGCAGATCCCAGATGGTCGTTGCGGGTCAAACCCGCTATTGTGTTTTAAGGGCATTTTCAAATTTCAAAACTTTACCTATTTAAGCAAGGGACTAAATGGACAAGTTTTAATTAGTTTAAGGAGTAAGGACTGTCTGGGATTAACTACTATGATTTTTGTATACTTTAGGGACTAAATTGACAAGTTTTAATTAGTTTAAGGACTATTTATTATATTTTTATAACATAGGGACTAAATTGAAGAGAGGGTGATAGTTTAGGGGATAAATTGATGGTTTATTCTAATATTTGCATTCCTATATAATTTTATCTAATTCTCTGTTTTTGGTGTTGATGATTGGGTTTAATGTGTTTTTTTCTTATGGGTTTGGTAATGAATTTAGTAATGAAGGCAATGATTTCTCTGGTTTGTTTCATCATTTTGTTTGAGTTATAATTGGTGGAGATGAGAAGTCGAATGTCATGTCACAAGTCCACCTGCACATACTTAATGTTTTAAAACGGAAGTAATTTATTTAAAAAACAGAATCTGAGTTAAGAGACTTAAATGAAACAACATGATGTCCATACCAATCGAGTTAAACTCATAGGACAACCTTTTATTCATTTATTACAAAACATCATTAATTTCTAACATTTTTTTTTTGTTTTCATGTAACTAGGACGCATTCCCATGTTCTCAAACTTGATGCACATTGACCTCACCTATGTGTCCAAATTTTCACCATCTTGCCGAGGCTTGATCGCCGCCACTTTGATGCGTCCTTATTTTCCACCTAAAAACCAGTTCTTTTCTAAGCTTCAAAAGTGTATTCCAAATTCATGGAAACAACAACAAAAACCCACAAAACCCTTTCACAAACCACTCATTTCTTCTAATTCATCACAATCTTTTTCCATGGTTGGTGTTCTCATTGCATCACTAAAAGATTTTGTCATTCACAATCATTTACCAAATGCATTTCAAACTTTCATTCAAATTCAACACCATGCTGCAAATTCAACTTCAAATGGTTATTTTGAACTTATTTTTCAACCCATTAGAGATCTTTTATCATCTTGCACAAATCTTAACTATTTGCAACAAGGTAAACAACTTCATGCTCAAATTATTTCTCTGGGTATTGATAAAAATTCAATCTTGATTTCCAAGCTTGTTCATTTTTATGGAAATGTTGGTTTATTAAGTGATGCTGAAAGTGTTACTGAGAGTTCTAATAGTTTGAATCCGTTGCATTGGAATATGGTTATTTCTTTGTATGTTAGAAATTGTTTGTTTAATGAGGTAATTTCGGTTTATAGGAAAATGTTGAGTAAGGGTGCTAAACCGGATGATTATACTTATCCTTCGGTTATTAAGGCGTGTGGGGAGTTGTTAGATTACGTTAGTGCTGTGGTGGTTCATAAGGGTATTCGAGATGGTTCGATTAAGTATTTGCATCAAGGTAAACAGCTTCATGCTCAAATTATTTCTCTGGGTATTGATAAAGATTCAATCTTGATTTCCAAGCTTGTTCATTTTTATGGAAATGTTGGTTTATTAAGTGATGCTGAAAGTGTAACTGAGAATTCTAATAGTTTGGATCCGTTGCATTGGAATATGGTTATTTCTTTGTATGTTAGAAATTGTTTGTTTAATAAGGCGATTTTGGTTTATAGGAAAATGTTGAGTAAGGGTGTTAAACTGGACGATTATACTTATCCTTCGGTTATTAAGGCGTGCGGGGAGTTGTTAGATTATGATAGTGGTGTGGAGGTTCATAAGTTTATTCAAGATGGTTCAATTAAGTGGAATTTGTTAGATGTTGCTCGTACGTTGTTTGATATTATGCCGTTTAGAGATTACGTTTCTTGGAATACTATAATTAGTTGTTATGCCAATAGGGGTTTGCAGGAGGAAGCGGAATGGTTATCTGGACTCTTGGAAGGGTTATTTAGACAGATGCAAAAGGATGGTATGGAAATTAATGTTCTTATATGGAACGCCATAGCTGGAGTGTGCATGCATACGAAGGATTTTAAGGGGGCACTTAACTTGCTTTCTCAAATGAGAAGATCGATTCAATTGGACTCTGTTTCAATGGTTGTTGGATTAAAAGCATGTTCGCACATTAGAGTTGTTAAATTGGGAAAGGAGATTCATGGTCATGCTATAAGAACATGTTTTGATGTGTTTGACAATGTAAAAAATGCATTAATTACAATGTATTCCAGGTGTGGAGATCTCGGTCAAGCATATATGTTGTTTCGAAAAATGGATGAGAAAGGTTTGATCACATGGAATGTCATGCTTTCTGGATTTGCTCACATGGGTCGAGCTGAGAAAGTCTTCTTCCTTTTTAGAGAAATGCTACACGAGGGCGTTAAACCTAATTTTGTGACCGTTGCAAGTGTCCTTCCCCTTTGCGCTCGAATAAAAAATCTACAACATGGTAAAGAATTTCATTGCTATATGGTGAAGCGTGGAGACCAGTTTAATGACTATTTATTATTGTGGAACTCTCTGGTGGAAATGTATTCAAGGTCTAGTAAAATTTCAGAAGCCAGGAAAGTCTTTGATTCTTTAAGTCGGAGAGATAAAGTAACCTATACTTCCATGATTATGGGATATGGTATGAGTATGGAGGGAGCAAATGCTCTAAAATTATTTGAAGAGATGCACATGTTCAATATTGAACCGGATCATGTGACAATGGTTGCAGTTCTATTGGCTTGTAGTCATTCTAGCCTTGTAGATCAAGGGAAATTTCTATTTGAATTTATGACAAAACATTACAGAATAATTCCTAGAGTTGAGCATTATTCCTGCATGGTTCATCTCTTTGGAAAGGCTGGTCTTCTTGACAAAGCAAAGGCGGTTATCACGGGGATGCCAAAGCCATGCAGGCCGACTTTGGCAATGTGGGTAACTCTAATAAGAGCTTGTCAAATCTATGGAAATCTAGTGATGGGGGAATGGGCTGCAGGAAAGCTGTTGGAAATGAAGCCTGTTCATTCAAGGTATTATGTGTTGATTGCAAATATGTATGAAGCTGCTGGTTGTCGGAGCAAACTAGCAGAAGTGAGGAGTTGTATGTTGGAGCAAACTAGCAGAAGTGAGGACAAGTGAGCACTTGTTGGAGCAAACTAGCAAACTAGCAGAAGTGAGGATTTGGGTGTGAGAAAGACTCCTGGTTGTACTTGGGTTGATGTTGGCAGGGAGTCTACTCCCTTTTAGTTGGGGACACTTCCAACCCTATGAAAGACAAGCTATGAAAGTAAGGATTAGTAAATACTTTCATCTTCTATTCCTTTTCCACTCTATAAGCAATGGTGTTTATTATCATTTTTTTTTAAAGTGTTTATTATCATTAATCTTTAAATAGTGATGTGAAAAAGTTGTTTTTGCATTGCTTATTTATTTCATCTCCCTGATCATATATTCGTATGTCAAAGCATCCTTTTTTATGCATTTGCTCATGCATCCTTTTGTGATGCAGTTACAAAAGAATGGACTTGGTCTTACTGCCCTGTTTTGTCAATGGAAAGATATTCCATGTTTTGTTAAAAAATTGAGTTTGCTGAGTTATCCTTTCTGTTGATAGGTTAAATGTGGTTGTTCTATTATGATATGAGTATAACTTTAGTCTATAACTTCTTAAAGCACATAATTTTCTATCTGCTATCTGTCCATTGCTATTTTATTAATACTTTTCTGTTTGGCATTGATTTGATTGAAGTTTTGGCTTGCTGGGAAGTAAGGTCATCGGCAATTTGGTGTGCAAGTTGAGCAACATAGAAGTAAAGTTTCCTTCACATAAAAAGTGAGTTGTTTAATTTTGGACTGCATTTACATACTTATCTTTCTTCTGGGTTGTTAGTATTACAAGTAGACTAAGCAACCTTGTATGCTCACGAAGTAATTAACTAAAAGCACATCACAAGTCATACTTTAGGTAAGTTCAAATAAGTGAGCACAGTTTGTAATTGACTAAAAGTACAGTTCGTCGAAACTGAACTGTTTTGAAAATAAGTAATAGCAACAGTTTGTGTGATTCAATTTTTGTAGTTCAGGTTTTGTTAGCGACTTAGCGTACTATGTTTGAAACACCAGTTCAGTTCGTGAACTTTGAGAAGCGGTTCACAAATATAAATTAAGCAAAACACTTGGTTAAATTTCTGTAGGATCCATGGCATCTGTCCTCAACATTGGAAATAAGAAGGCTGTTAATGGTGCAAGAAATGGATTTCATGGCTTAGAGGATCAAAGATTACATTAGAGAGAAGAACGTTGCTAACGGTTCTATTCTTCGTGGAGATCTTTGCTGAATTGGTTTCTCCATTTTATTGACTTTGAGTTCATAGAACCATCATTTACTATTAGTATTTTCTGTATAGCAGGTATTCTTTGGGGTTTCGAATAGCATTATATTTATTCACTTTTCTGTATAGCATCATTTGGATATAGATAATTTCACTTGGGAGCAACGGATGGAATAATTCAAAAAGGCAAAGCCCTTAATAGGCAACTTGTAAATTTGTAATGTTATTATTAGCATTGTTTTGGTGTAATTATGTACTCCCTCCGTCCCAAAATATAAGCAAATTTGACTTTTTAGATACATTTGACTATTGATGTATCTAGCTCATATTATGGACCAAATACATCAATAGTCAAATGTACTTAAAAAGTCAAATTTGCTTACATTTTGGGACAGAGGGAGTACGTTATAATTCAAGTTAGGGATCTGGTTGCTGCTATTTTAGCACTTGATTTGATTGTACTAATAATTGGTTTAGGTTCTACTTGTGTCTAGGACCTTTATAAAAGTTGTGTATCATACTCAAATGTAGTATTGAACATCGATTTATTATAGAAAATTTCAATGGCTAAGATTCTTATAAGGGCGACTTGTTTTAGTTTTTTGTCAAAGCTATTGAAGTGAGTTGTATATTAGGGCGCCTTCAATTTCTCTTTTGGGTTCAAGGCTCTAAAATTATTTAAAATTCAGTTTTTTTTCTCTAATTTTTGCTCAAAATGCAAAAATTAATGGTATTTAATAAAATCTCATAATTCCTAAACCGTTAATATTGATAGGTTTTAATAACATATCAAATAGTTTTCAATTTTCTTAAAACTATGTGAATGATCTATATGAACACATGATATAAATTTTTAATTTAACAGTAAATATTATAAAAAATTTATTCATTATAATGAAATCAACTAATGCACTATGCACGTGGTAGAATCTGGCACAAGTTGTGCATAAATACTCTATATTGCTTAGTGCACCCTTATTTCTAATGCACCTCCAACTAGATTGCTTAGTGTACTATCTAAATTTTTGGCGTACCCCCAATTTGGGGGGTGCGCTAGAAAATTTTGGATGATGTACTAAGCAATTTTCATTGTTTATGCACGATGCATAAGGAAAAAATTTATGCACCATAAACATTTCCATAGAATTTGTCATAAAGTTATTGAGTGAAATACTAAATTCCTCCTTGAAAACAAGGGTCAACTTGATTGACTTTTTATAATTTCAGAAATGTATCTGTCTATTTTGAAATTTCAAAAAGTATTTGATAAAATTTTAAATTTTAAAAGGGAATTTGGTATTTCACTTTAAATATTAATAAAATCAATTTTTTTGTTTCGTTTCAAAAAAAAATGGTACAAAATAAAATCAAATTTTAGTGTTGCCAATTAGAGAGAAAAAAAAAATGGTTTAATCGAGCAACGTTGGAGTATTTTTGGACAAACAGTGTCTTCAAAAAAGCAGAAGCAGAAACGGCGGGCTAACTCACCGATTCAAAAAACAAAACAAAAACACGAAATTCATTTCATTTCATTCAACACTGAGAGAAGGAACATTCAACAATGGAATGTTCAACTTCAAACTTGGACACATATATCACCCAACAAATCCACACCGTCGATGCTTTCGCTCTTTCCATCTCCAATTCCATCCAATCCGTTAAAACCACTGCCCAACAAACTTCTCAATATCAAGGTCTTCAATTAGGGTTTCCAATTCTCAACCTTCACTTTACTCACTCTTTTCGTTTTATTAGGGTTTTCGTTTTTTTTTTTTTTACTCTCTCGTTTTTTTATTTCAGTTCAATTAGAAGAAGTTAAAGACAAATTGAAGGAAGTGGAAGATGAATTGGTTAAAGTACTCGCAGGTAGGTTACTAGCGAAATTTACTGTTTTCTTCGTTTTAGGGTTTTCAATTTGAGCTTGTTTGTTTGTTTGTTTCGAAAAATGGTTGATTTGTGAAATTTTGGTTTCGATGTGCAGATAAGACTCGCAAAGAGGCGAAAAGAATGGCTTTGATGGATGCTATTGATTCTGCGAAGGCAAGAGTTGGAAACCTTAACTCAAGTATTCAGGAGCTTCGAACGAGGAAACAGGAATATACATCATTTCTATCTCAGCAGTCTCTCGGTAATATACATCGTTGCAAATGCAGTTATTTTGAGTTGTTTGATGATTTTATTTAGTTGTTGTATGTGGAAAGGTGAAGGGACTTAACATTGACTTAATTGTTTTTCATTTATCTTGCTGTTGTCATCACATGTGGACATGGACACTCCTCGGATTAGGCGTGTCCTAGTGTCAGACACATTGACACATATGATTCATTGAATTATGTCATTTTCTCAAATTATTATCGGTGTTGACGTGTCAGTGTCGTGTTCGGTGTCTGTGTCCGTGCTACATAGGTTGTTGATTGTGCTCTTTTTGAGTCTACATGTTTACTTGGCATATATTTGATGATTGCTTGATCTATTTGAAATCATGCACACAGTATATGTTAAAGTAGCCCACATCTTTTTTGCATAAGCATTGAGATTTGAGATTACATCTACTGTGAAGTTGTCATGTTTAGATGCTAGCATTGTTTTTAATGGCTACTTCAATATGTAATCTTTGTCTAGCTCTTGGAGCAAAGAACTAGTAACACGTAGATTATCACGCAACATGTGAAATCTTTTTGGATGATTTTAAGCTCGCCTGTTATAAAAAAGATGTGTACTTTGAAGATGTTTTTCTAACTATGGGTCTGTCGTAACTCATATTTTCTTTATTAATTGCTTTTACATAGCATAAATGCATAATTAGGAATCATGTTCTTTCCTTTCTTTTCTATTATCTATTCTATTTGATTTGTTCTTCTTACTTTAAATTACTGCACTGGGAGAAATGTTATGTACTATTATAAGATATACTCTCACCTTCCCTCTCTTCTCTTTTCATCCATATGAAGCTTTGGCAGCATCTGAGGGGAAGATAAATGACAGCATTGAGCATGCAGATGAAACGCATGAGGCCATCTCTTGGTATAACAGGGTACTTGGTTTTCATGTCAAAGCGGGACGTGGTAATTGAAAATTATATTTTTTCCAATCAAGTTTTCATTTTGTTCTTTTTCAAAGTTGATTTCCTTATTAGTTCTGTTCTTCAGGGGTAAAGTTCACGTTCAAGAACATAAATTTGAAGAATCCAAACGAGGAGTACTCTTTTACTGTCTGCCTTGATAATAATAATAATACTTACACGTGTAAGCAGTGTATATTATTTTATTTTATTTACAATCTTTAGTGTATGTTGTTGACACACTTAATGAAACCTAAATTATGGTTGTTTATCTTTCAGTGTTAAGATGTGACCCTTCCCTCGATGGTGTCGATGAGCTAGTCCATGAATTAAACAAGACAGATGGTCTGTTTAAGTTTGTCAAAGTAATGAGGAAAAAATTTCAAGAAGCAGTGGCACAAGGTACACCGATGGTCCTTTCTTTCTCTCTTTTAGATGAGTTTATTCATGTCATGTGGGAGCTCTGCGTATTGGAGACTGAAAGGAGCACTTAAGTTGTTAAACGAGTGAACGGCCCTTTTTTCAGTCTAATAATTAATTTTTCAAATCCACGATCACTAAAAACTAAAACTGAATATGATGGACAGATGGTTTTCTGTCGGTACAAAATCGGTAAGCCACTGGCAAGTCTGTAGGTAAGTTAGACTTGGCAGCCTATGTTTGGAGAAAGAATTTGACTTTGTTCTAATGCATAGTTGTTAGGTGTAACTACATTTGTGCCGGGGAGAGGGCGTAAATTTAAATAATCTAAATGCTGTATATTCTGTACAAACGAGTCTGTACATCTATTCTATTATACATACAATTACATAATTGGAATCCCTCAAGATTGGGGACAAAATCATGAGCAACTGAACTATTTATGAAAACTATATCAACAAATAATGACTGTTGTACATCAACTATGCATGTGTGTGTGTGTATTCTTTATATGTCCAATAAATTGCCTTGCTTTTCAAAAATGGATGAAAGGGATGCGTATAATGAATTTAACTTTATTTTATTGCTATTAAACAGGGAGCATAGTTTCAGCGATGGTTGAACCCGGAGAATCTGCCTTTATCTCTTCATCTGCTCCTGGTACATCCGTTAGAAGTGATTCTACAATCACGGAAAATGAACATCAAGTAGAATGCTCTGGTGGGAGTGCACAAATAAAGAAAAAAAACATTCGTAGAAGGAAAAGTTTGGCAGTTTTATCTCCTAATTCTGCCTCATCTGTTCGTCAGTCTCCTCGTTTTAAGGTATGAATTATCATCATATCTTGTATTTCTTGAATTTTATTTTCTGTTTTCTCACCACAGTATATGTTTAGGATCATCGTTCTGGGATGTAGATATTTTTCAGTTGCAGTGTTGTCTATTGTACTTTGGTATGCACTCTGTTGTGAAGAGTGTGGTTTCTAGGAAGAATAGAGAATAAACCGGGCAATCGGCAAACGGGGCAGAGAAGTTATAACAAGTAGAAAACTTAATAGGAGGTATTAACTGTAGTGTAGGTAGCTTAAGCAATTGAATGCATATAAGAGAATAAAGAAGGAAACAGGGTGTTTAAAAGGTTCAAATTGGGAGAAACGAGGGCTGTGGAATTCCCTAGCTTGTATTCTTCATGCCAGCAATTGATACAGTCAACTGCTATCTAAGCATGTCAGCGTCCTTACTTAAGCACCCTTTTACCTTCCTAGAATTGATGAACGAATTATGAATCCTTACAAAAGGTGTAATAAAGAGCTAAAAAACATGTCGATCACCTGAAGTTTTTTTGATTGTTGCAATAAAATAATTTTTTGGTGAATAGGAAAAGATGTAAACTTGTTGAAGAGTCTGTGGTGTATTTTTGGCCATATTGCGTCACAAAAAAGGGGTTCCTGCAGGCAGACCCTAAAGGTTGAATCAATGATGCAGTGGCTAGCCTCAACTATGTGAAAGCAATCAAAGCATTGAAAAGATTTTTGCGTTGATAGGATATTACTTAAAAGTTCTAAAGAACTTCATCAGGTCAATTGCCAAACCACTTACTGATTTGCTGGAGATGACTTCTAATAATGGTCTAAACAAACAGAACACATTTTCCAAGCATTAAAGCTAAAACAACTTCACTGGATCTCGGCAGTCTAGGTTTGGTCATGACTTTTATTGTTGAAACTGTTGTTTCGACGTTTGGGATGTGCTGCTGTACTGCAATAGGGACCTCCTCTACCTTTCCTTAGCAAACCACTATTCAGGGAAGGCACAACTGAAATCAGTTTATGAATGAAAGAGAGCAAATAGCTATAGTGCTAACTGCTGGCAGTGTGTAAATGGAGGCATTAATGGGGATTGGGGAGGCACTTTACTATCTAAACTTATGCCCTTTAGAATTGTGTTTATACTTAAAGATGATGGATTAAAAGGATTTTGAGTGACCAAAAATAAAAATGCTAAAAGAATGATAACTAACTTCCAACCTACTCAGCTGCGCTTGAGCTGGGTTCGTTTTGGATGTTTTATTTTGACTCATTCTTGGGACCTGATCTCCTGGGGTGTCTTAGGTGCAGGAGGTCATTGTTAATGTTCTCTTTCATCATCTAATTGTAAATAGTTACAATGGCAAGCTTTCTAAGTGATTTTTTTTATATGATTCTTGCCCAGAAGCTAATACTGATATGTGATATATATGTGACAGAAATAAAACACAAAGGATGTTTGCCACCTCATTTGATGAATACGCGCTGAGCTACCCATGGTTGCTAACAAACAAAGTCACACATTCCTGACATATCTGTGTTCTTGTGGTTAAGTGCTCGCTAACAGATTCACACATGCCAGAGATATCTGCGTTCTGGTTGTTAAGTTATTTTTGAAACTATGATTGTCTGTGATCATTTTGTGTGTTGTTATTTGTTATGTTTTGAATTATTTGTATAGTTTTTTTTTCAATTTTTTCCGAAATCATGTAATCGTCAGTCAGTAGGGTGTTGATATTGTTCATTGGAAATGGATTTCCATTTTATATTTCGCCCTTTTTGTGTGTCCTAAAATTTCACTTCTCGGGTGAATCTTAGTGTAATATTAAAAGATGATTATGTTGTTAAATGTATTGCTGCAGCCTTTTAAGTATATCCCATATTTTAGCTTTCTGTAAATATATCCATGTAATTTTTTTTTCATACACTTTCACTTATGGTATATTCTATATTGCAAACTATTGAGTAGTTAGTCCAAAATTGTTGTTAGCACTATATACCAACTAATTAGTTAGATCAAAACATCAACTGATTAGTTAGTTCATTTGGTGTGTATAAATCAAAACATGAACTGATTATTAGTCTTCAAAATTGGTCCGAAATTCATGTTTTGTAAGTAGATTATTACGTTAAATCAAAACATCAACTGGTCAGTTAGTCCATTTGGTGTGAGCACCAACTTGGTTAGCATCTGTAAGCTCATGAGAAAATTTCAAACATGAAAAACAAATATATCAATTTTATGCTTTATAATCTCTTATTTGTACAATAAATTATGATGTATCGTCCATACATCGTTCAACTAATGAAAGAAATTAAGGTATTATTTACTCTAAACCCTTCCCCTTGATTATGATGTGAACTCTAGTATTGACTTCTACTTAAGCATAAACAAATAATTATACACACATATGCACGGTGTCTATAAAAGAGGGAAGAAGGACTTCCAGTGGCTACTTGTCATAATTTATTTTTGGACGAACGACGAATTCATCGGCAGAGACACCAACGTGTAACTTTTATGAAAGATCACAGTGTCTCATCATGATTCTAATAATATCATCGCCAATCCAAACACGCTCTTAGGCGTTTGTGAAGCAAGGTATTTGTATTGTTCCATAGCTTTTTAGCTTCTAATTCATCCTTTGCCAGATTTGAGCAGTTACTCTCATTACAATCAGTAAAGTATTTTCCACTCACCCCTTCTATTTGTTGGCTTAGAGCAACATAACAAGTAGTTGATGCACCCTGCATAGACACATTAATTAATTTGTATAAAGTTGTCAATAAATACTTCTACTTTTAATGGAAAATAATATTAAGATAAGTTGTGTTCCAATAATATTAAGATGTAGAGTAATCAGTAATGTACTTCCTTACAAACCTGTGATATTGTTTTGAGCAACTTTGATGCAATGAAAAACAAGGAATCTGCATAGAATTTTTGCAATTATTTTGGCTTAATTAGTTCAAACCTCATAAAAGTGAAACAAGGATATGAGGTTCCTTTACCAAATTATTTAATGAAAGATTAATTTGTACTTACCCTGTATTAATCCCTTATGTGCTCTAATTATTCCTGTCCTCACAATGCCTGGATGCACTGCATTGATAGTTACTCTTGCATTCCTTGCCTGTAATTTATTTCCAATTTCCATTAATTTTTTAGTTAGTGGCATGATTATCACGATTCGGCATTCACGGTTGGATTTGGATTTGGATTAGGTGCAGTATAACTGCATGCGGTCATCGGACAGTTTAAATTTTAAAGCATTGATTTTATTGTTTTAAAATATCGAATTTGAAATCTAAACCGTCCGATATGTTCAAACAAGAACAAAAATAAAAAAGTGTGAACGGTTATTTCTAATTTCTAACCTTTAGTTGTCTATCCAATTCCTTCACATGAAGAATCATAGCCAATTTCGATTGAGCATATGCACGTGTTCCATTGTAACTACATTTTTGTTAATTAAACATTGATTAGTCTCTAAAATTTAATTAATGGAATATAACTTGTTCATAATTTTGCATAGAAAAAGAAGCAAATGGTGATTGTACTTTTTTCCACTGAGCATGTCTTTGAAACCAAAGCAAGATCTTTTCACCCAGCTATGAATTACTGAAGAAACATTTATTATTCTTCCTTGAATTCCTGTCTTGTTTGCAGTATCTATCATTTTCTCTAGTAACATTTTTGTCAACAAAAAATGTCCTGCAATTTAAGAACAAAAGTAACAAATGAAATTATTATAGTTGTTCAATTTAATTTTTTGTTTTAAATGGAGTCATTACTATATATTTTTTTATATTATGAATGAATATTAGACTTGTGTGTAAAAGCATACCTATCTAATTAGAAGGAGACAAACAAAATCATTCATAGATTTTTTTTAATGCATTATTCCTACATAGGTCACCTAGGACACTATTTGAGCCTAATTTTAACTATACATGACTTTGCTTTTATGATTTGTTAATGCATTTTATCTTTTGTTAATGTATTTTTGCTTTCTTAAGATTATGCTGATGTTGTCAAAGATTTAACATTGCTTTTCAACCTCTCATAGATAAGAATGAAAAAAGTACCTAAATAATTTGTAGCAAATGTCATTTCAATTTTCTCTTCAGAGAATTCCAAATTTTGAGAGTACACTCCTGCATTGTTTCTGTAAAACAAACTTATTAGTTCTAATAAACACGATAAAAGTTTGCGAGTACAATATGGATTGCAACCTGTTAATTTTTTATGTTGCTAAAGCCACAATGCAATGACGATTCTGGTCACATCATGATCGCAATTTTCTACAATAGAAAGATCATGATGCGACTACAACCGTTATTGTGAATGAAAAAGAGGAAAAACCGGAAAACAAAATCTAATAAAAACAACTTACATGAGAATATTGAGGGGCAAATCTAAAGCTAGAAACTCTGAACAAAATCTCTTTACAGAAGCAAGAGAGCTAAGATCAATCTCCAATAGAATAACCTCAGCATTAGGACTCTCATCTTGGATTTTCTCTCTCACTTTCATAGCCTTTTTCATGTCTCTAGCACCAACCACAACTCTCACTCCTCTTTTTGCTAACACTCTAGCTGTTTCACCTCCAATACCAGAAGTGGCACCTTCAAACAAAAATTCCAAAAAAAAAACAAAATACATTAATCAAGCTAATCCCATATCACTTACAATTACAAATATGTTTAATGAATAATTAGAATAAACAATCTGTATTTTTTAGATGAAACTACTATAAAATTTGAATTACTGTTGAAAAATTAGAGACGAAAAAATAATATGAAATCCACCAGAATGGAAAATCAATTTATTTTTTTCATCTCTGATTTTTATCGATAATGAAATTTAATAAAATCTAATAGTAAAAACTTGGATAGAAATTTATGTTAAACATAAAAAGATGCAGATCAAAGAATGTGTCTACAGTAACACTGACAATGATATCATAAAGTAACAACAGACAAACCAAAAGAATGTCTTCAAGAATTTGGAAAAACAGAATCAAAGCCAAGAAAGATGAAAAAATAAAACACAAGAAAACATTATCCTATAGACAAACATTTTCATGCTACAATATAATCTATATGTCTTGTTTTATTTCAGTTCTAGATTTTATGAGAGTTACCAGTGATGAGAGCAGTTAGATTTGAAGGAAGAAAAGAGCAATGTTGAGTAACTTGTTCTGCAGTTGAATTTGAGCCAAAACCACTAGGCCCTGCAATGCCTGCTAAGTACCTTATTGTTTCCTTCATTTTTTTTGCTTTAATTTGATGTTCACAACACAAGGAATTAAATTAAAGTATTCTTGAGTGGAACTATAGTTTTAAACCACATATATAACTTTATTATTGATGATATTATATTGCTATATATATAGTATGAGACATGCACACTCAAACAACAGACAGACACAGTATAATTGCCTTTGAGTTTTCCATTAGTTTCTATGACTTGGACCAACCTAACTTTTATTATTTTTACTAATTACTAATTCTGTTACTTTTTCTTTGGACAAAAATAACTCTGTCCCTTATTAGGTACATATGATTATTTTTAATATATAATAAAATAAATTAATGAATATAGTAATTATAAATAAGCATAGTGTTATCTAAAAATAGTACACATTAATAAATGGAACACGGTTTCTTCCTCTTAGAGACCACCTATAGGTAATAGGATAATCCACACAATTTAACCTATCAAAGTGGTTTTATTTTTTGGTCGAGACCAGTCCATCCACCACCGAACGCAGTAACTATTACCCAAAGTGGTTTTATATGATTAATTATATTTTTCATTTGACTAAAATTTTATTAATTATGTTAAATATAGCAAGTGATCTATGTATATATCTTCTTATATTTTTTTGCTAAAATATTTATATATCTCTTTTTATGCAAATTTATGTATATGTATATCAATCCAACAGTAGTATGGTTGCCCTTTATTTACTTTTCCATTCCTCAAGTCTCATAATTATTGTCTTGTCTTTATTAAGTGGCTTGCATTTTCTAGTGGGCTATGTGGACTTTGGTATCTTTTTAAAAAAAATTTAATCACTTTGGTGTTTTCTTGGTAAAACTTAATTTCGAATAATTCATATGATTAAGAGTCAAAGTTAATTATAATGTGAAGATTACTTCTGAAGTTAAACCAAACTCTTACGTGTGAAGGATGTTTAGTGGTTGTCACTTGTGCCTTTTACAATTTTCTTACTTTCACTTTTCCTTTATGGTAATACATTTGTTTTGGATCATTTTGCCGTAATTTTCGATCTAAATTAATTAATCATCATCTTATCTTCTTTGTCATCTTTTTCACAGAATTAATTTTCCATCCAAAGTAATTTGATGGAGGGGGGTTCATAAGTAAGTAAACTTTTTTACTTTTTAACCCCTAAAAGGGTTGTTAATTGTTATTATTAATTAGTAGTTGTTACAATAGTGTGAAAGCAATGTCGCCTCTAAAATTCTCTCTGATTAAATTAATTTTAGAAATAATTAATTAATAGCTAAAAGTGACAAAAGCAAGAAGCAAAAGTTCCCATCATTTAAGTGCTTTCGTATCTACAGTTTGTTCACTAGTGAAAATAATAGTGTGATATAATATGGTTAATTAAATAGTTAGATTATTATTGAGAATATGTAGTGAGAAGCTTGACTTTTGTTTCACTACTAAATACTATAAACTATATAAATGCTTATATATTAATTAAACGTGGTCTTGAGGAAAAGAAATGGACCATATTATATTAGCTGATGATACATATGAATTGAAGAGACAAAGAGTAATATAAAAAAGATGTTCAAATCTAATTTGATGATCAGCAAGATCCAGATATATGATCTCCTTTGCCTAACTCCTTTTTGAAATATTTTGACATTTAATTTTATATATTATTAAAAATATCTAGTCAAATAATTTTTTTTTTGAAGAAGGTCTAGTCAAATAAAATTAAAATACAATGTCATTCAAACTTCAAGAGTTTGATCAAGTGATAGAAAGACAATAGTCCCGATTTAGAGCTCCATAACATCTTTGAAAACACTTTCATTTTAATATCAATTATTGTTCGGTTTATGTATGTGTTTGATTTTGCAACAACTCGAAATATAATTTTGTGGATAGACTAACTTAACTTCTTCAAAAAAAAAAATCTCGAATAATATTTACAGATTAACAAATTTACTTATTATATATAGGCTTAAGATAGTACGTATATTTGTTACTCACAACATCATCCAAGTACTTTTAGGTATGCATATCAATATCAATATAAAGTAATCATAATGTCTTCAATTAATTATCCCTTTATTAATTAAGACGATCATATTAATTCCTTGCATGCACTTTTGAACAATTTAAAGATATAGATGGAGTATACATGAATGTAAATATATCCTAGCTAGCACGTGTGCATCAAGAAAAATCAATGATAGTAGCCAAGCATGCAATGAGGATTTGAATTTAGATAGAAGGAATCAAAACACATAGAAACATATACACATTTAAAGACAAAATATATTGCTTTTGCTGCGTGCCATTTACGTTTTTCTTTTACAACCAAAATTATAATTTCTCTTTAATCCATCGATCCATCCGTGGCTCTTTGAGAATGATGATCAATGTTGAGAGGTTTGACTTTGACAAACATAAAGTTAGGAATTGAGAACGACCCTTCAACAATGGAATGGTGCATAAGGGTCCCATTTTGTTTCCTAACTTGATAACACCATCTTTCAAGCACTACTAGTGTTCTTCTTTCATTCACACATGTGATCTTCATATTTCTAATTCATCTTTTGTTGCTTGCCATGCGTCTAGAAAAAGTGTTCTTTAAAGTCTCTGAATTATGCATGAGTGTGTGTATGTACATAGTACATATATGTGACATGAATAATGAAATTTTTATATACTGCATGCATATTATTATGCATATGCTGACATACATGCTTGGATATGACACACACCAAAAGGCACTATAGCTAGCTTCTTCCATTATTCAAAAGCTAAAGTGGGTAATCATGACTTGTGTGCCAAGATTCTAAATAATATGAACCGTCTTGTGGGATTTTTAGTAATGTAAATGTTGGAATATAAATGGTGAATATAGATTTTTTGTTATTTGGGTGAGTTTTTGAAAAAGAGAGATAAAAATAAAATAAATATAAGAGAATAATTAAGTGTCCATATATATAATTCCTCCTTTTCTTTTTGAGGATGATGGAAGAAATGTTAAACCCCACAACACACATGTGGTTGTCTTGTCTAGCTAGCTTTACAAGACTATAACACTAATTAACGATATATTTAACATCCTAATTGTTTTGATTACTTTCAAATCACCAATAGCTAGCTCCAATACTTTTGTTGATCTGAAGATTTATACTTGCGAGCTTAGCAAAATCACACATGCCAGCTAATATTATTTGGAGGTGCACACCCAAAGTGTGTGTGTATCATTTAATTATATTTCTACTCCTACTTTTTTTGTATATGTCTTATCCACACAAGATCATTTTCTCTTTAACCATGTGTACAGTCTATATATAGATATTTTCTTAAACTAATTATATTTTTATCATGTAAGGTTAAATAGTATTTGTTGGATTAACACATGAAATTTAGAATAACAAATTAAAGCTATAAAAAAATACAAGGTAATAATATGAGTCGATTCTCATATGATAGAACAAGATCAAAATAGTATAGCCAAAATTTCATGCCTTGAAGGCTTGAACAAGATCAAAATTTAATCGTGCCGACAATTCTTATACCTTTCCCTCCGACCAATCATAACAACTTGCATTGTTGATTTGTTGTGTCATCCATCTATTGAACATTAAGAAGAATTAGTTAATCAATCTATTTCATTGTGTCACCCACATGTGTACACCATTAGAAAATCCATCCAACCAATTTGGAGGAGGTCTAATACAAACTTTAAATATGATACTAGCAAAATACTCCTATTAATATTTTTTTTAATAGCAAAATTTTATACTCCGTCTGTTCTTAAATATAAAACTATTTGAGAAAAATACGGAGATTAAAAAAGTTAATTATTGTATTAAATTTGTTGATAATTTGTATTATATTTACAATTTTATACATCCATATACAAAATCAAATATATAAATTTAAACTGAGACAAAAATGTTCCGTCTTTATTTTTGGTACGAATAAAATGTTGAGTGCTCTAACAATATTGATATTGTAGTAAGTTAATCTATGTCTTAAAGACATTTTTGTTGATAAATTAACGTAAACATATTTTGATTTGATCGGACATAATCTACTTTATTAAGGCCTAAGACAAAAGTCTAATCTTCTTTGAAAAGTTGGACCCACATCACACGAGCTAGTCCGAAAGAAATAGGTGGTGGGTACCATGCCAAGACTTGATTTTCACCTTCTAATCATACTACCACTCCACATATCTAGATGATTAAGGGCAGGTTACTACTAATTTAATCTTCTTCTTTTAAGAGATAGAATAAAATCTATCTTATGAGTAATGCATGATTCCTGTAGCAGGGGCCGGATACCCATAATACATGATCATATTTGAACAAAAGGTTTGTCAAGTGTAAACAAAAAGTATAATTTTTGGATATTGCATTTTATATATGAGAGTCAAAATTCAAATTTCAAATATTTTATTTATTCAGTTCTAAGAGTAAAATTCTAACCACTAGACATAATCTTTTGTGATAAGTTATAGTTCAACTTCACAACTTGCAAATAATTCGATTGAATTTGAACGTTATCACCTTAATTCGAATATGAAACTTTATAGTTGTGTGTCGGAATTTTGTAATATTTTCTATTTGTCTAAAAAACCATAGTAATCCAAGGAATAAAATTTGAGCAATGGGTTTTTTTAACGATAAATTTGAACAACAGTTGATTTTTGTATCTAAGTTATCGGAGTTGATTGAGGATGTACCAATAATACTAACAAATTTTCCGACAAAAATAAAAAGTTAAAGAATAACAATTGGTTTTTATTAAATATGAGTTGTTCCTGTGAAGATTGAGTGGTGTGGGCAAAGGAGACATGTGAATTGAGGACCAAATTTTCAGAGACAAAATAATGTGTTTGCCATTGCAGAGTGGGGTTTACTGTGGAGTGTGGAGGGTGCATATATAAAAACAAGTGCGTGACAAATCTAATCTAATCTATTTTTTGGGTACAAAATCTAATCTATTCTATGACTAATAAAAACAAGACTTAATTTAAGTTTTAGCTCCCTTTTTTAAGAAAAAAAATGAGGAAATAATATGGAATTAGGTGATATTTAACATGCACAAGTGATATGTATGGTGTGCGGTGTTTAAGTTAATGATACAATTATAATGAATATAAATTTACAAAATTTATCGTCGAATTGAAAATTTATATCATGTAAATTATCTATGTCAAATTTAACGAAATTAAAAATCATTTGAGTATTGTTGAGACCCATCAAGATTAACGAATTATGAATTCTTATTAAAATTACTGTTAATTTTGATGAGTCATAATAATATATCAAATGATTTTCCATTTCTTTAAAATTTGACATATATGATTTTTTTAATAATATATATGATCCTTTTTTTTATAACTATATATATATATATATATATATATATATATATATATATATATATATATATATATATATATATAAAAGAAATTTGACATATGTTATAAATTTTCAATTCAACAGTGTATTTTGTAAAATTCGTAATGAAGTTAAGATTAATCTAGCATGATAAATAACTTGTATGCCTCATAGGCCATATGTGGGTTTTGTGGATATTAGAATTTCTCATTAGAATATAATATAGTAAGTGTAACTCAATTAATAATTATAATTATTATTATTAGAGAGATCGAAATTTGAATTTTGAATTTTTTTATTTTTCCATACCTCAAATACACATGTGAACCAAAAAAATGGAGATAGAAGAAATTTTTAAACATTGATGCTCTTAATTGAACCATTGGTTGTAGTTTTGTCGAAATTTTATCACATCTTTTATTTATTCATGGTCTTTACAATAAGATGTAGTGTGGTGTTTTCTTGAAAGAAATTAAATTAGTTTACTTAAATTGACACTGAAAAATGGAGAGAATCAAATCTAAAATCTTAAGAGATAACACATTCTAAGTCTCAAGTTAATACCACCAAACCAATTCAAGTGGGTTAGTATGGTGTTCTTAACTAGTTAGATATACAAAGTGTTATTTATGTTGATATGTTTGTTCATGATCAATAATTCACCAGATTACTTGTTCATTTTTTAAAGATATTACTTTTAAGTTATTTGGTTGACAATAATGTAAATAATGTAGATGAAAGAAAGTGATGTATTAATCTCTTTCTTATAAAATAATTTCAACTAAAATATTTTTACATTTCACAATTGTTTTTTTTATAGGATTTGAATTCATCATATTAAATAGATAAAAGAGTGAGTGACGGACTATCCGTGAACATAACTCAACTCTCATAATGATATTGCACATAATATATGCAGATCCAAGTTAAAACTCTACTATTTTGTTCATCTTTAAAACGTTGAAATTTTTGTCAATAAACTAATTTGATCACCAAAATTATATGAGAGGGGGATTGAATTTTGCATTTTTAATTAATTATAAATAAGATATTTAATTGGCTTTCACCTTCTAGTAATTAGGAGAAACAACCCTAGTAGTTTAGAGTTCAGGCGAATACTGATAACAAGTAGTTCTAATCATCTTTTAAATACAGTTGCAGATATCGAACAACAATTCTCCCTATTAAATTCAACGTCATTTATTACTAAACTAATTTTCGATAAAAAATTTATTAATTTTATTTTTCCTTTCTTGATTTTCACTATTCATCGCTCCTTCCACTTCCAGCACCACCCAATTCAATTCCATTCAATTCGTAATCCTAGGGTTTATCTATCAACTTCTGAATCACAATCACAATGTCTTCCCCTACTCATTTCGACGACGTAATTCCCCAACTCTATCATATCTATCTTCCCTCGCTTTTCGCTTTCTCATATATACATACTTTACTCATCACTTTCTTTTCTTCTCTATAGCAGGAATTTGATTTCGGAGGTGGATTTACCGGAACGCGTCCAGGTTTTGCTTTTATCATCAAAAATTCCATATTCTAACTGCTAATTACTTATTATCCTCGTTCATTGATTGAATCATTGTTATGAATCAGATACAATTAGTAATAAGAGATCATCTCCTGATTTTGATGATGGTGATTTTGATAATGATCCTTTTGGAAAGAAGAAGGTAATAACATTTGTTTTATTCAATATTCCAGTTTTTCGTTTTTTCGAAAACCTAATTTACAATTTGTAATGTTCCTTCATCTTTTAGGCTAAAACTAAAGCTGAAGTTGAAGCTGCTTCTGGTGTCACAACTGGAATGATTTTGTCTCTTCGCGAGAGGTAAGTATATCTCGGTATAGATAGACGGTGTGAGTGAATGAAATATGATTATTTTGCTTAATTTTTTTCTTGGATTTTTGTTGTTGTTGCAGTCTTCAGAACTGTAAAGATACACTTGCTTCGTGTCTGGTACGTTTTTTCTTTAGTAATGAACATTGTTTGCTCAAAGTATTATTTGAAATTCTGTTATAGGACAGCTTCAATATGGTTAGAGACCTAAGACAAAATTTATAGTGATGATGTCTTTTAAATTAAAAAATAAAATAAAACAAGACTTATATTAAAATAAAATATATCAAATTTTGTCGAGTCC
The DNA here is from genome assembly GCA_951804385.1 of Trifolium dubium. Lineage (NCBI taxonomy): Eukaryota > Viridiplantae > Streptophyta > Magnoliopsida > Fabales > Fabaceae > Trifolium > Trifolium dubium. The sequence continues at coordinate 50,733,156 of OX638063.1, read as the reverse complement.
AATGTCAAGGGGGATTTTAGTCCCTCGCCTTTACCAACTGAGCTGAGCAAACATCTGTAATTAATTCGTAATATTATGTATTAATAACTAGTTCAATTATGTATTGAAGCCTAAAGCCCTACATTTTGCTGCTTGTGCCGGCCCTATTATAAGTCATGTGATTTAAACTTTTTAGTTTTATTTTTACCACAGTTTGCCACATGTATAAAAACATGTTTGACGCCTACAGACTAAATGTTACATTCATGTATGGCACACTGTAAAAAGTTACGGTTGCTCATACATACTTGCTTTGATTAGTTAGATAGAGAGAGTTCCCATAACAATGGATTTGAGTCTCTTAAAAAGTTACTTATATAATAGCCTAGGTGGAAACGGATTCTCTACATTTGAAAAATTAACTGGTTTTGTTTATTTATTACATCTTCTTGTCTTATAAAATAAACCTTTTGAATGTATGTGATTGTTTGCAATTGATTGTCGATTGCAGAAAATCACAATCCTAGTCTAGGTTGAGTAGTAGCTTTTCCTTTCCTAAAATTGTTTACTGGATCATTGCATATTCAAGAATGAACTTGAGGCTGCACAATCTGAGATTCAGAAATGGCGCTCTGCATTTCAAAATGAACCATTCATACCTGCTGGGACCACGCCAGGTTAGCTTTTACTTTGTACATGAATTATTTGTTAGTGATAATAAGTCATGTATGTACTAATATTCAAAACCAGTTCTATTTATGACTGTTTTGTGTTTTAAATATGTACCTGAGAAATTGTTTCCTATTGATCCTTTCTAGTACCCAAATTGGTGATTAATTATCTTCAAGCACTGAAATCATCGGAAGAGTCTTTAGGAGACCAGGTTGAGCCATTCAGAATCTAAAATTCTATGATTCCTTATACATTGATCACATTTATTGATCCCTTCCGCATTTTTATTGGTTATCAGCTTGAAAAGGCAAAGAAAAAGGAAGCTGCATTCATTGTGACATATGCTAAACGTGAGCAAGAGATAGCAGAACTGAAGGTAGGCAATATTCTATAAATCAGGTTATTATTCTTTATAGCATCTGGGTGTGTTGATTTATTTATTTTGCATCTACTTAGAATGCTAAATGTAAATCCTTTTTTCCCCTGGGAGAAAATATATAATTAACAGAATGAGAAGAAATTGGAATGTAGTTGGTATTTCTCTCCCACTCTCATTGACATCTAACAACTAGAACATCTGATATTCATTATCTATCCATGGTTTTATTTATCCCAAAGACCCAAACATATTGTCTATTTGAGTTTTGCTGTATTTTACTTGAGATGTTCGATACTTCTTTGATAGACGATTCTGCAAAGCTTTATAAAACCTAAAATCATGAATTATTTAATATCTCTAATTGGCCTGGATGACATTTGAAAAGCACTTGCACCGCTCAACATTTAACTTTTCTGTATATCTGAAATCTGGTTTCACCCTATTTAGTAGTGAAGTGTCTAGCTACCACGGTTGTTCAAATCTAAATCTGACCGGTAGTAGGAGCTTTGAAGCTTTGATGGGTGGAATTATAACATTGAACTTTTTTTTATTATGATTTTACAGATGTTAGTGGTTTATTTGAATGTATGCTAAAATAATTTATTGTATAAATTTTATTTTGCTTACTTGTCTTTCTAAACTTTTTCCAGTCTGCTGTACGGGACCTGAAAGCTCAACTCAAGCCTGCATCAATGCAGGTATTGTTTACCATACATGTTTTTGAGTATATCTCTAGATAAATTTGTTTATTGAATAAATCTTCATTCTTATTCATGCATATTAATTTGTTAAGGTCAAAATAGTTTTCCAACTTTGTCCACTTATTTAGATCATGTATACAAGCTGACGACTAGAATCCTGGTACTGAATCTAACGAATAATACATCCTTCTGGGTTATTATTTATTTATTAACTGAGTTCAATAGCTATCACAAAGGTGGAGTAATGTATCAAAACTTGAATTGGTAAAGGTGGACCACTGGACCTATTAATATTATACCTTAATTTTCTATGCTGTTTAACTCCGACTTGAGGGAAAAGATATTGGTGGTTGTTGTTATTGCTGCATGACTGTGGCATCCTTGTTTAATTGTATTAGTTTAAGAACATTAACATGTCCAAATCAATTTTGGTGTATGTTGTTGCATCTTCTTTTATTCCCTTTTTGGGCTCTCCCCAAATTATCATCACCTATTTTTGATTGCTATTTAAATTGTAGGCAAGGAGGTTCTTACTAGATCCAGCAGTTCATGAAGAGTTCACGCGGTTAAAGGTTTGTTATTCATCTTTCATTCTGACTTTAAATCAAGTTTGGATTTTTGACACATCAAAGTAGGGTAAATGTCATATAACTCAGGTTGTACTGAGAAAATGTTGGTCCAAGTTGTCATTGTAGTTTTATTAACCCAGTTATATAGTGAAGAAACATATTATTATCCTTTAATGTTGGACCAAATCGTCATCGCTGTTTTATCAACCCAGAGACAGTTATGGTCAGTGCATCTGCTTATTTCATATTTCATAATGGGAGTTCCATCACTTGTTCACTGGGAGACCTTGTTAAGAGATTTTACTTCTTTGTATATTACTAAGGGAAATGGAATCCATTTTTGAGTAAAACAATAAGAGAAGTGGGTGTTAAATGCAAACCGTGCAGACGAAGACGTTAACTTCTAGGGTGTAGGGCAGTGTTAAGTGTAGAACAGGTTTTCAGCTGACTAGCTCTAATATCAGTGATGAATCTGAAGGAAACTTAATAAAGTTTCTGAATTGTGATTGCCGATTACATGTGCCTAATATTGATGCCTTCATAGCTCAGATTTATTATGCCTTGATTACTTTTTCTTGTGGCTTATTGATATTTTATTCTTTAAAGTGCTTTTTTATTGCAATTATGCATCATATGCCCCAATTTCCTATGTATATTAAGAATTAGTTTGATTAGTGTATGGACACATAATTCACATCGGTGTTGTTTCCAACTATTTCTTACAAGAATTCTGATCTGATCATAGAATTTAGTTGCGGAAAAGGACAAAATAGTAAAGGAGTTGCAAGATAACATTGCTGCTGTAAACTTTACTGCCCAAAGCAAGATGGGGAAGTTGCTAATGGCTAAATGTAGAACTCTGCAAGAGGAAAATGAAGAGATTGGACTTCAAGCTTCTGAGGGCAAGGTGCTGCTATCTTATTTGCTTCATGCTTCTAAGTTTAACTGTCACATTTTCCCTTTTTTCACCTCATTCATTTGGAAGTTGCTTCGTATGTTGAACAAATGAAAACATGTTTATAGTATTTATTGACTGGAAGCAACATTACACACCTTAACTATTAATAATTCTACACAGCTTTATTATGCCGGATTTATTTGTCAATATTGTTTGTTGCTGAATTGGTGCTGACATCGCATTATTTTTGCTCTTTTTTTACTTGGTCTCAGATGCATGAATTAGCAATGAAACTTTCATTGCAGAAAGATCAAAATTCCGAGCTAAGAAATCAATTTGAAGGTTAGTTGTTGAATGATTTCACTTCGCTATTGTTTGGAATTTTTTGTCCTTTGACCCTTTACATGGGATACCTGGTGACTATTTGTTTCCTATGTTGCCGTATTGGATTTGTTCAAGAGGTTAATTTGTAATTACATACTACCTCCGTCCCAAAACAGTGGTCCTTACGCATACCAATGCATAATTTGAATCATTAATATCTTTAGTTTTCTTTCATGAAAAATTATAAAAATTTAATATTGTGGAAATATTCATTGAGACAAATCAAACAAGATCTTATTTGCTAATATTTGTCTTTATACATTAGTAAAAAAATACTGTCATTATTCATTTGAAATATACAATCATACATGGCAATAGTACTGCAAAAATGATTGGCACTCTATTGTTGAGCAAAATTTATGTCGGTCCCTCTAATAGGAGGGTTGTGTCCCAGTGTTTAGAGTGTATTGCTAATATTCTTTATAGTATGATTCTGCGGGACTTGGGGTGTTTTAACATGTTAATGTTTGGTAGGAATCTCTTGATCTGTTTGTTTATTTCTCCATGCATTAGAAATTTGTTTAATCTTAATCCTTAAAATATGCTACAGGGTTGCAGAAGCATATGGATGGATTGACCAATGATGTGGAAAGATCCAATGAAATGGTTTTCACCTATCCCTACTTTCTTTCTTTTTTGATAGGATTAACATATTATTACTTTCATGGTTTTTCTAATTGTACTTCTTTTTAGAAGTTTTTCAATTTACTCCTATTTGCATCTACAAACCAAGAAATAGCTATGGTTGGTGTAAGCAAATTTTAATATACCCTTATCTTTCATTGGTCCACTTACCCATTCACTCTCTTTAGTAATGAAAGTGTAAAATATTTGCTAAAGTAAGGGTATTATTGATAAAAGTAGTAGTCAAAATAACATTGTAATTTAAAATCAACACAAATACGAACAATTTTTTCCATATGAAGTATAAACTGACAGTTATAAAGGAACATAAGGAGAAACAGTTAAAGAATAGGCTCTACTTGTAGACTGAACTGCTTCGGTTCAAAAGTAATACAATTTGATTACTGGTATCATGAGCATCACTTGTATGTCATTGGTAAACACAGTATATACTTATCATAGCAAGAGAATGAAGTATATAATCAGATTAGTATCTTCTGATATTTTGAGTGAGGTTTAATTTTACCACTGGGAATCTGATATGATGAGTGCTTTTTCAAGGACTCACTTTCGGTTATTTACTCTGATTCTGCTGACATTCTTTTAAAATCTTTCGTTACTAATTAGTTCATTTAGACTATGTTTTGGAACTCTTAGATTCTTGTTTATTTGTGCAAGGTTGTATGTGAACGTACTTCATTGGGTTTTCCCTGCAGGTTTTTATGTTGCAAGATAAATTAAATGAGAAGGATCAGGAGATCCAAAGACTGAAAGATGAGTTGCAACAAAAACGTTCCGCAGAGAATGGGCAAACAAATGCAGAATCTAATACCAGAGATTGATGAGATGATAACTACAGAAGTTAACTGATATCACCCGACATGTCGGAAACAGTTAACTCTTTCTGTTGTTTTCACGGATTACGTAGTTGTATATTGTATTCTATTTGTTCGAGTTTTCTTTGCAATGTGCAACTGTGAATGTATGAGAAATGAATTTGCTATTGCTTGGTGGTTTCCATATGGAATAACAACACCCGCATTAACCACAATATGCAACCTTCAAGACTGAATCATGAGCATCTTGTTCAGCTCACCGATCAGGATTGTTTGTTGGATTTGTGAAAATGATTGAGAGGGAGAGTCAATCGGAGAAAGCAATGGAGAATGTGTTTTTCAAAGATGTCACATGATTAAAACTCAAATGTAATCTGAGCCTGAGGTCTAATCAAACGTTATAATGAAATTTTCAAATTTCTTTATTTTTCTTTAAAGAATGTGATTTTACCTTATACATCAATAATAAAAGCCTTAAGTTGTACTACATGCCTCTATATGCAAAACTCTAGTAAAACTTTCTTGTCTCTATTTATATGACCTTCAAATTTTTAGATGTATTAATATTTGTGCACTGATCAAATGAGTCGGATATACAGAGGCAGATGTAGCAGTTATTTCCTGTCTTTACACGATTAGATCAGTGTCATTGTCGTGCATGTTCTTGTTGTCTGTTTGGATAGAATTACAATTTGTTATGAGTTTCTTTTTTTTTCTTAAACAAACTGCCAAATATTCAATCAAGATTAACTTCGACTATCGGCAGCATAAGAAAACAAGAGTTTAGGCAGTTGAATTTAGCTTCTTTGTTCATTGAGTTCCCTCTATTGTAGGTTGCGTTTTATATTTTGTGGAAAAGGTTAATTTGACTTCTCTTTTAACAAAAAAAAAAAGAGGTTTAGATTGAATTGACAGACTAAATAGAGCTAGGAACTAGATGAATTAGAAGTCACATGTATGTATGTATCTTGTAACGTGGGTGTCTCTCAAGCTTTCCTGTATTTTCTACGTACACCTAAGCTGACACGAGTATAACTTTGTTTGCGTTAAGCTTATCCTTTACTCAATTTAGATCACTTCAAAATTCTCATTTTCCCGAACTTTCTTCACTTTTCAACTACCATAGTAATTTATTTTCTTTCAACTTCTCTTTCAACAATCGCAGTGACTGAAAAATAAAAATTATACGTTGACGAAATGACCCGTTTATTTGTAGACATATTGTCCAAAAATTATCTTAAAGTCACGCTGAATTTAGTAAAAGAAAATCACGATTTAATCTCAGTAATTGCATTTGAGAGAGTTTTAAATTACTTAATGTCAAAACTTATTATAAGAGGAGAGAGATAGAGAGAAAACGAATATATTCTTACATGAGCATATGATTAAGAAAATTCTATTTAGTCACACTCACAAAATAATGAATCAAAACTTGAAAAAATAATTAAATAATACTTACTTTACAAATTATAAAATGATGTATTATTATTTTTTAAATCTGACCAAATGCAATTTCTTAATCACTACTGTATTTCACTTAAACTTTCTTTTACAGGTATATAACCAAAAATGATATTTATTCATTTGCAAATGCAACTCCCATAGTCCCATTCATTGATCTCACTCCCAAACTTTAATTTCCCTTAGCTCATCATCACCATGGCGCCAAGCATAACCAACCTAAAAGAAACACCTCCCTTCCATGCCAATGCACCCCCATCCATAAAACTCGAAAACTCAACATTCCTAGCCAACAACAACCCAATCCTCACTCAAGTCCCACCAAACATAACCATCACTCCAACCACCAACAATTTCGGCATCTTCATCGGCTTCAACACCGAGGAACCACGCAGCCGCCACATAGTTTCCATCGGTCACCTCACTGGAATCCGATTCACAAGCATATTCAGATTCAAACTATGGTGGAGCACTCATTGGACAGGAACCAAAGGCAACGACATAGAACACGAAACACAAATGATAATACTCGAAAACGACACCGTTAAAAACCGTCCTTATGTTCTTCTCTTACCACTCATCGAAGATTCTTTCAGAGCTTCACTTCAACCAAGTTCATTCAACAACAATCACGTAGATATTTGCATGGAAAGTGGGTCCACACGTGTAATGAATTCATCATTCAAAACATGTTTATACATTCATGCAAATTTTGATCCTTATATTTTAATGAACGAAGCTATTAAGGTAGTTAGAGACCACCTCGGAACATTCAAACTTCTAGAAGAAAAAACAATACCTGAAATTGTTGATAAATTTGGATGGTGTACATGGGATGCATTTTACCTTAAGGTACACCCTCAAGGAATAAAAGAAGGTATTAAAGGTTTAGTAGAAGGTGAGTGTCCTCCAGGTTTTATAATCATTGATGATGGTTGGCAAAATTTTTGTCGTGATGATGAAGATTTAATCAACGGTGGAGATTGTTTGAGTTTAAGTTGTGCTATACCAGGTGAACAAATGTTGGGAAGGTTAATAAGTTTTGAAGAAAATAAAAAATTTAAGGAGTATGAAAATTGTTTAGGTATGTGTGGGTTTGTGAGGGATTTAAAGGAAGAGTTTAAGGGTTTGTTGAAGGAGGTTTATGTGTGGCATGCTTTTTGTGGGTATTGGGGTGGGATTAGGCCTAATGTTGAAGGGATGCCGGAGTCTGTGGTGGTGGAGGCGAAGTTGTCGCCGGGGGCTGAGAGGTGTATGACGGATTTGGCGGTGGTGAAGATAGTGGAGAATGGTGTTGGATTGGTGAAGCCGGAAGAGGCATGTCGGTTGTATGATGGACTTCATTCTCATCTTAAGTCTGTTGGTGTGGATGGTGTCAAGATTGATGTCACACATGTATGTTTTTATTAAAATCTCTCTTATTTTTTTTATATGAATATTTATGTCATACAATTTTTTTTTAATGAAAACATTATACTAGTCAATTATAAATTATTTTTATTTGATTTTTTAAAGATAATTATGAATAAAATTAGTTTGTTCTTAGTATTTTTTTTACAAATTTAAATATTACAATCGATTGAACGTGTAGTGTACGTATTACGAGAATTCTTTGGTATCCTATAATATGGGGTTTTTTTAATCAATCCCTTCATGATTTTATGATTTGGGATATTTACCCGAGAAATTCTATGGTACTTTTACCAAAATTCATTGTATTAGTACTTAACCAATAAAAATGTATCATTTATCCAAATTATCATTTATATTTTATATATTAATAATATAATATGATATTTGTCAAATAGTTATTGGTCAACATGTTTAGTGTACCGGTACATGACAATTTCTCCATTGTACCATAGCATTCCCCTATTTAGCTAGGAACTATTTAATAATATTTTAATTGATATAAATTTTTTATAAAATAGATCGTTCGATTGAAAGTTTAAATTATATGATATGTTATTGAGATAAATAAAGATTAACGGCATTTAAAAAAATCACACAGACCATTAATTTTGATGTGTCTCAATAATATATCAAATGATTTAAGATTTGTCTGAAATTTTACACAAATAATTTTTATGATATAAATAATTTCACTCTAATAATGTATTTTATAAAATTTATATCGATTAAAATATTATTGAGTGGTTCAGGGATATATGCCTCTAAATCATGAATGGGTACACCAGATCTCACCTATTATTATTAGGCACTAGTATCTCTCAAACTTATTACAAAGTAAATTCAAAATTTAAATTCACTCCAAAATATATAAAAAATGTATGAATTTTAATTCACTTTGAAATAATATACTCTCTTCGTCCTTTTTTATAAGACTTAATTTGATAAAATACGAGTATTTAAAAAGTTGATTTTAAATTAGTTGACAAATTAATTTTTCATGTTTATCTTTAATAATAAAGAAAAAAGAGAGTAAGTGGGACGGTGAAGTAATACTCTAAAAAAGAATTAATGTTATTCATAAAAATAACATTACTAACTGATATTAGTGAGACATAATAAAACTTAAAACAAAGAACAGATAAGAGGAACCCTAATTTTTTATTCACTTGAATTGATATGTTACAATGATAAACTTCATTCATTTCCTTGCTTTAGAATGATGAAGAAATGACGAAGAAAGAAGTGTGAATGCAACATTCACTCTATTCTTTCGGTTGTTCGCAAACCATTCATATTTATATAGGCATCGCAATTGAATAAACTGTATCACTACAGTACTATTCTTAATAGTACCTCTTAATCAATTAAATCTAATTTTATTAATAAAAAAGCAAATGGTGATGCGAAAAGGTGGACGGTGCCTCTTGCTTTCTCATTGGTGACCAAGTATTGTTCTACTTGCTTCTTCTACTTGCTTCTAGTAGACTTGATTTAATTTCTAACACTAGCAATTAACATTTTTTATTTTATTTTATTTTATTTTATTTTGGATAGGAATGTTTTAATTACTAATATTTTTGTGCATGCATGGCAGGTTTTAGAGATGCTATCAGAGGAATATGGTGGTCGCGTTGAACTCGCCAAAGCATACTACAATGCGCTAACTAATTCGGTAAAGAAACATTTCAAAGGCAATGGTGTCATTTCTAGTATGCAACAGTGCAATGATTTCATGTTCCTTGGTACACAAACCATATCTTTGGGACGAGTTGGTACGTTGCTAAACCATATCACGTATATGACCGAAACTTTGATCATCACCTTTAAGTAGAAGTATGATATAAGTTGATTTTTGAGATACGAATATTGGTTGTCCTCATTTTTATTTTGTCAAATTGAAACAAATTGAATCACTATCTAATTTGTTTGAACAAATAACGTCTTACGCTTTTATTCCTGTCATGTCATGGAGTGACATCTACATTAGTTTGAGTTTTCAAACACATTTAAGTATTATTAACATGTAGGTAGTAGCAGAGTAAGACCGAAATATTCAGATGTACCATATTTTTTTTAATATACAAATTATATTATCTATAAAAAATTAAGTCGCTTACCAAAAAAAAAGTATAAAAATTATGTTGTAATAAAGACATGCTTGATTAAAAAGAAATTAAGTTACATAACTTAAAATAATATATTACGCATTGAGTGTGACTTTAAAATATTTTTTATATAATATAATTTATATATTTAACTTATAAAATATAATTTTAAAAAATATAATAAAATATCAGTGAGACAATATAAATTTAAAAAACTTAAGAAGAAAGTGAGACAACATAAAAGAACGAATAAATTTGAGTGTAAAAAACCATAGCAAAAAACAGTAAAACCTGAATCTAACAAATTAAGGAAAATATTAAACAAGAATCAAAATCGTAGCAAAAAAACAGCAAAACCTGAATCTAATAAATTAAGGCAAAGATTAAACACGTAAAGAATCAAAATTGTACCAAAAAAACAGCAAAAGAAGTGAGATAACGCATAAAATCAAGATGACAATGTAACCCAGAGAAGAATAAACTGATGTTAGTAAATAGAAAAACAACAATCAAATAGTTATAAATTATATATACTATTAATTAAATAAGCATAATTTATTGATGGTTAAGTGTAACGTTTGATTTATTTTATAAGTTTCAAATATAATGTGTTTTATTCTAAAAATATGACAAAAATTAGGTGCATTTTTTGAAGTTCATTATGTATGTATCTTAACATAATAAACTATGATTTTCTCAAATTCATGAATTTTCATCAAAATTTATTATAACCACAAAAACTGAATTTTACGTTAAGACTCATCCAAAAAATACTTCATGAAATACATATAAGTTTTGTTAAAAAAAAAAATCCAATATATATATTGAAGTAAAAGAAGTATGAATTAAGAATCAAACCCACGGCCTATAGAATCATAAGCCATAAATTATTACAAGATATTTAGTGCATCATGTTATATATACACACACACCCACACACATCTTTCATTTAACCGTATGATTGTATTAGTCCATGTGATCAATATATTAATTCTTCCCTGTGAATAATGCAGGTGATGATTTTTGGTGCACTGACCCAGCTGGTGATCCAAACGGTACATATTGGCTACAAGGATGTCACATGGTGCATTGTGCCTATAACAGTTTATGGATGGGAAATTTTATACATCCAGATTGGGATATGTTTCAATCTCATCATGCTTGTTCTGAATTTCATGCTGCTTCTCGTGCCATATCTGGTGGACCAATTTATGTTAGTGACTCTGTTGGAAATCACAACTTCAAGTTACTCAAGAAGCTGGTTTTACCTGATGGAACAATTTTGAGATGTCAACATTATGCACTTCCAACTAGAGACTCTTTATTTGTTGACCCTTTACATGATGGCAAAACAATGCTCAAAATTTGGAACCTCAACAAAGTAAGACACAATATAACCTATTATTTTATTTTAGTCCCTCAAATTTGTGAAATACTAACAATTTAGTCTCTTAGGGTAAATCGAGTAAGTTCTATGGTGGACCACTTTGATAGGTGGTCTACCGTGGGCCGATACTTGAAAAGTTGTCTAAAAAATTCAACTGATAATCTGAAAAAGTGACATGATCAGCATCAATTTGACAAAAACAATAGAAAACAATTTATGCCTCAAAACTTAGCTCGTATTTGTTTTTTGTAAAATTGACACCGATTGGGTGATCTCTCATTCATGAAGACGAAGAGGACCATTAATTTCTCATTCGAGAGAGTATAACATCGGTCGTTATTGTTTTTTGACTAATTTTCAAGTATATCAGTTTACGGTAGACTACCTGTCAAGTTGGTTCACATAAGAACTTGCGTTCAAGTCAATTTCCTATTGATTTGATGGATGATTACTAAAGAGATCGTAAATTTGAGGAACTAAATTGTTTGATCATTACAATTTCGAGGACCGAAATGTTGATTTTCTCATTAATTTATAACATGTGCCTTTTCAATTTTCATATTGTTGCTTTGGTAGCAAGTCTTCATGACAATGTCTAAATCATTACTCTGATTTTTGTGTGTATTTTTGCTGCTTCTTATAACAGTATAGTGGAGTTTTGGGTCTATTCAATTGTCAAGGAGGAGGGTGGTGTCCTTTGACTAGAAGAAACAAAAGTTTCTCTGAGTTTTCACACTCTGTAACTTGCTTTGCAAGTCATAAAGACATTGAATGGAACAAAGGAAAAAACCCAATCAGCATCAAAGGTGTTGATGTATTTGCTGTCTACATGTTTAAGGATGAAAAGTTGAAGCTACTAAAGTGCACAGAGAGTGTGGAAGTTTCGCTTGAACCTTTTAGTTTTGAGCTAATGACAGTTTCTCCGGTGACCGTTTTACCGAAAAATTCAATTCAATTTGCTCCAATTGGATTGGTTAACATGCTCAACTCTGGTGGTTCAATTATGTCACTAGAATTTGATGAAGAGGAAAATTTTGTGACAATTGGGGTGAAGGGACATGGGGAAATGAGGGTGTTTGCGTCGCAGAAGCCGATAAGTTGTTTGATTGACGGAGCGTCTGTGAAATTTGAATATGATGATAGTATGGTAATGGTTCAAGTTCCTTGGCCTGGTTCTTCAAAGTTGTCAATGGTTGAATATTTATTTTGAGCTATGAGGATGAGTATAGTAAAGAATAAAATGGAAAGCAATGTAATAGAAAAGATTGTATGTCATATTTGGATTTGTGAATTTGAATGTTGCATTGTATACAATGTGTCTATTGTATTTAATATCTCTATTAAGAATGTAAATATATGTCTAATTTATAATCATTAATTAATTTCATTTTAATTTGATCTACTTTCTAAATAATGAACTAGTATATGATCATGGCATATTGAACATTTGTTTACAAATGGATCTTATAACAAAATAATAAGCATATGATAGAGGTGTTACTTCATCAATTTTGGAGTATGAGGCATTCATATCCTAATTGATTTTAATTCTAGTTTTAAATAAGTCAACATTTAAGAAGTATTCCATCCGTTCTAAATATAAGAGAAAAAGATAGTTGATGTATTTAGTTAAAAATTTAGATTAAACATAATTTTCTCTTATATGTTTTGAACGGAGTGAATAAACGTCTAATTAATAAATGAGACAAAAAATTATTCATATTAATACATTGAAATGTTGATTTACTGGATTTTGTATGTTATGAGAGGGTGTTATACTAGTTAGTGAATACCACTGCCCATGTTTATTAGTGGTAGTCATTAATCTCAAAGACACTATAGATATTTTGAATTTTCTTTTCCATGTCTTCCTATGTTTGTAAAGTCAATCTAAAATGCACATTCCACTAAAACAAAAAAAGGAAATTAACTCCTATCATATTAAAAAGAAGTTATATACTCCATATACTTGGGAGTTGTGATAGAAGGAATATTCCTATAATATTTTAGAATTTCTGAAATATTAAAGGTCAATAAATTAGTCACAAAATGAGTTACACCATTCATGTTGATGAGCTCATTCCACTTCTATGTGTCCTTTATTCAAAGAATAGAAAAAGAAATGCTTTTGCTAATGCCACATGTTTATGACACATGAAAATTAAACATTAAACTAGAAAAGCACACTTAGTAGATACTAGTTGACATGACAATATATAATGAGGACATATATAGTATTATTTACCCAATTCAATGGAGCCATGATCATTGCTTAGTGTTGTTTGTTTGTGACCAAATATCTCATGTCCACTTCCAACCTTCTCTATTTGCTTCACCACATTACTTTTCCCATTTTATGTTTGTTGGCTTTCATTTGTGATCAAGATTTTCAGTGGACTCATGTCAACTCAAAAAAATACTAATATAAGCCAACATACTAGTAATTTCACATATAAAATAACTTGCATTATTTAGTTGACTTATATATATTGGCTCTATATTAAAGAATTACTCAAATGCATTTTCTTTAAGTAACATTTTGTCATGCTAGAATGACATTTTTTTTTATATTTTTCATATGTTTCTTGGTAGGAAGTTGGAAAAGAAAAGTGTAACACCATGGGAGAGTTTTGAAAGGGTACGTGACTTTGACAAATTAAATTCCTTACTATTATAGTATTTTTCTTTATTGAAAAACCCTTCTTTATATTATACTCTAGAAAAACTCATTTATGAGCATTTATCTCCCCCCCCACCCTCCCCCGACCCCTCTTTATATTAGATCAATTTGTTTCGCCAATTTGTAAAGTGACATCTTAATTAGTAGTCTCTTAAATAAAACAACTTCAGTCAATTTTCCAAATTAATTATAATCATGATTTCATAGGTTATATCTTTGTTTTGATGCAACAAAGAGACTACTCGATGCAATATAAATATATAATTATGTGAGCATGTTATTTTTTTTTTGACAACAACAAATTGATGTTCACAGTACATAAAGGATGAATCTGCGAACAAATTCACAGTATCCAAGTTAATAGTATAAAATGACATACTCATGCCTACAAATAATTTGATAAATATAAAGTCACCAGAATACTTATGTCTTTGGATCTGCATCGTTGAATAACTTAATCATCGGTTGAATCAGTAGTTGATCAAAGTTGTTGCTCTGTCAATCCGAACCAAACAAACACCACACAAGACGTGAAAACAAAAACACGCACAAGATGGGAAAACCAAAATACCGCACACGACGGGAAACAAACTAACGTCGCACAGAGACGATGAAATCAGAAACAAAGATCAAAAGAAACTCAAATAGATGTGAGAACCACTTAATGATAAATTTTTTTAATTTTTTTTTATTTTTTTATAAATCATATAAAATGTTAATTACTTTGAAAAAAAAGGAGAAAAAAAAATGTATAGGGGTGATTTTCAAAGACAAAAAACAAAAACTTTAAGAAAGGAAGAAGCTTTTAGGGCCGGCTCACGAGAAGAAGAAGCACTATGTGAGCATGTTATTATTACTACAAGAAATCGGTAAACAAATTTGAATTTGACACAATAATAACTATGTCATGCATGTTATTTCTTCTAATTGTCTGATCTAGAATCAACGTTTAATATTGTTTATAATTGATTTCGTTAGTATTGTGTAATCTAAATCAATAAATATGATTTAAAACAAGGGTTTGTTAAGTGTTGTTTTTCTAAGCTATGCCGTTATGGTGTCCAAGAAATGGACCACTAGGTTGGGAAATTGACTGAAGTTGGGAAGAAAGATAGCGACCCAACTTGATTGCAGCACAATTGAATTGATATAAAGTAACCCATTAGATTGATTACCATGATTGAGGCTGCAACACTCATCCCTCATGTGTGGCCACAACACAACCAAATTGGTCCCAAGCCTCTCCATTCAAAGGCCTGATTTCGTGGACCCTAAATCTGCCATAGGTCCAGGCCCTTTGTTCTCTAGGAATGCAGTTGTCTTATCTCTTTCATCATAATTCTTGAGAGTGAAAGAAAAGAATGGAATGAATAGTGGATTAATTAAAGTTAAATCAAAATATTAAACTTAAGTACTCCCTCCCCGTCCCATTATATAAGCCCCTCTGATCAAAATCACGCTTATTAAGAAATATTAGGAGTGTAATTAAAGTGTGTATTTTATGTATAAAGATTACTAAATTACCCTTTTTTGAATGCCACGTAAATAGATTTTTTTAAAAATAATCTTCAAGAAGCTCTAATTGAATGCCACGTAAGCAGATTTTTTTTTTTATATATTTTTTTTTATATTTTTTTTAGATATGTTTTTTAGCATAATTTAGTTGCATAATTTTTATTTTTGTTGTTATGCATAATTTTTATTTTAATTGCTTAAGATTTTTTTTATTTTAATTTCTTTTTTGTTGTTATACTTAGGGGTATATTTGGAAAACAATCTTAAATTTGTATAGAAATTTGAAAATGTGCTTATATAATGGGACTAAACTTTTATTAAAAGGGTGCTTATATAATGGGACGGAGGGAGTAGTTAATAAACTAAGACGAATTGGTAAGAATCAGAGTTTAATTTCTAATGGATATTATAATTCTCAACCAAATTTTGTTTATCTCTCGACAAGCTAATTTTTGTTTTTATCTCGACTAAATTCTAGATTATTATATCTTTTTTTCTATGAATTAAAAGGTTAACATAAAAAATAAAGTAACAAAAAAAGCATGAAGTCTAGCTTCATTTTCTCTTATCATGCCTAAAGTTGGGCCTCAATGGACCAACACCACAACTTGCCCCTACTATTCCGAATGTTTTTGGTCAATAATTAATTGTTCAACTTTATGCAACATTATTCTTTTTTATTTTATTTATCTTGTATTAATGACAATTGGATAGACACAAATTTTATGTCAGCAATCAGCATATAGGTTTCATTTTTCATGACAAAAGGAATTACAACATGAACTAACGAACAACTCTAGGGAAATTAACAAGCTAGTATTGTTTAGCATATCGTCAAAAAACAAAAAAAAAAAACAAGCTAGTATTGTTTAGCATCATCCAACAACCTACCCAAATAACCACACTTCTATTATCTTTTTCTACTGAATAAATATGTTACACAATTGGTAGGACTAGGACATATTGCACATGCACGTATGTGTAGAGACTGAAGTTCGAATTAATCTTAATATGTCCGTTTATTCATTTTTAAGGGGTAAAATTTTAACCACTAACCTGACTAAAAATATATATTACACAATATTTCCATAAAAATAACTCAGGATAAAAACTATAAAGACATTTAATATACTATAGTATAAATTAAAATATGCAATATTCATCATCTTTATATACTTAATGTGCATGGATATTTATGATATACTCTTTGACACACAAATACCAAGCTTGAACTAAAATTGGAATTATGGGTCTAAATTTTTTACAAATGTCATTAGTACCAACAATGTTTTTACGCCAACAAACAATAATAGTTGAACAAAAGTATTTGCGGGGTACAAACAATTCCTTACCAGCTTAATCGATATTTTCTTGGCCTCTCTATTATACTAATTTATAAGGAAATTAAACTTTATTTTAAAAAAGAATACTGCAATTCATCACGACAAAGAATCATAATTAGTTAGTTGCATTGCAGTTGCATGCAAACACCTCATAGAATAACTACATGACCGGCAAGGTAAGAATATATAAGTGAAATATTTATATTTGTCTTCTCACTTTAATTTCCCATTAATAAACTACTCCCACATTGATAGAGTTTTTGTATAAGAAATCAGTGGCGGAGCCAAAATACTTATACAGCTCGGGTAAAATTTAAAATTTAAACAAAAATTTCAGTTTTGTAATGAAAATTTTCAAATTTGAAAAAAAAAACTCAGTTTTGCCCCAAATTAATTTTTACAAATCTCAATTTTACTCTAAATTAACTCCTAAAACACAAAAAAAAAAAAAAAAAAAAAATTGCGGTGAAAAATCTGAGTTTTAAACAAAAAAACTTCAATTTTGCTCTAAATTAATGTCTAAAAATATCAATTTTACCCAAAATTAATCTTAAAATACCAAAAATATCCGACCGAGCCCGGGCTGCAGCCTAGCAGCCCGGGTGGTAAATCCGTCCCTGTAAGAAAATATAAACTTAAAATATATATGGTACAGTACACCCCCCTTTATTTCTAAACAATCTTTAATTAATGGAAACACTAGCTAATTTTTAATGACGAAACAGGATAAATTAAAAAAAATTTAAAAATTAAAAATTAGCTAGTATTAAATTAAAAATTAGCTAGTATTAAATTTCAACACTATCGAGTCATTTTTGCATGGTGTAATGCATCTTCACGATATTGCATTAGAATTAATATTTTTCATATTTAAAAATTAAGGATATCTGTCTTAAATTATAAGGGAAGAAAAACATACTATTATTTTTATCCCATAATATAAAGAAAAAAATTACTTTTAAGAATGTAGTTATGAATGATGTCGTTAATTAGAAAGTGTGTTTGATCATGATATGTTTAGTGGCAAGAGACATGTGTATAAGACAATCTCACCATAATTTTATTTTGGTACATTGGAAATTATAAATTGCTTCTGTCAGAAATCGAACCTAAACCTCCCCTTATTCAATCTATATGTTCCCCAGTTCTTACCACTTGAGCTATCCAACCGAGACAATCTCACCGTAATTTAAGAAGCTATACAAAACGGCTTTTATCTTTGCACAAAAAAATCGTCGTAGAACCAAACAAAGGCAAAGAATTTTACATTAATTAGAAAGCAATTAATTTTCTGCAGACCAAGGATGTTCAAAAATATTTAAGAAGTTTCAAATAAATATGGAGGTGAAGAAATTTTTATGGATAAGCAAACAGAAGTTTATGGATACACATAATTTGTTTATAACTAACCGATAGAAAATGTCGAATTTGTTAGGTGGAATGTCTATGACCAAAGTTCGAACACCGACTCCTCTGCTTTATATGTATAAGTTTATAATTTATTATTTTGTCTACGATTAAAAAAATTACACATAATTTTGGTTAGATTTTTTTTTTAACTAATTTTATTTATCTTATATGACTTTTGAATAATTTTTAACTAAATACTATTATCATATACTCTCTCCGGCCGTAATTATAAACAACTTTTTACTTTTTAGATTCATTAAATAACTAATGTATCTTGACTATAATTAAGGCTGGATATATTAATCGTTCAATAAATTTAAAAAGTGGAAAGTGACTTATAATTAAGGCCGAAGGAAGTATATATATAGGAGTGGAAGTTTTGAATTTATTTTTAGTTTTCATCTTTTGGTTCATAGGGGTCGTAGTCTATAATTTGAGGTTAATTCTAACATCAAAAAGTTTCAACCTCCTCCAAAATACAGTTACGGAGATCAAACAATGATCTTGCATTGTCTATTAATTTCAACGTCAATTACCATTTAATCAACTAATATTTGGTAAAGTTTTGAAATTTATTTTGGTCCTACATACATTTTAGGTTTATTTATTATTCAAAAGACTTTTTCACTAATGTTTGACTGTTTTTTGGTAGTGAGACTTTTTCACTAATGTTTGACTATTTAAATAATAAAGTACTACAATAATTATTATTTTTTGATGACTAAAAATAATTAAATTTAATGTCTCACAATTTCCCATGAGAATATGATTGTAAAAATGTTCAAAAACATTAATCATTTCATTAGTTTTTTTGTGCTTTTTTTTGTTTTTATCCTAATACTCTAATTTTTTAGTCAAATATATTAGTTAGAATTCAATATTTTTAAAAGTGAATATGTGTTGATTCAAAAAAAAAAAAAGTGAATATGTGATCGTATTATTATGATTTAAATTCTGGTCCCTGCCTATTATAATCAATATCCTTATCAATGGTTTTTTTTATTCTTTTCTTATATATATATATATTAGAGTTAAAAATGTTTTTTTGGTTTTTATAAAATGACTATTTACTAAATGTAATTCTTACTAATTAGTTTTTATTAAATTTTTAGTTTTTATAAAATTATTATGCATATTTCATATTTAACTTAACGTGTATTCTTGAACTTCTTTCATTTAAAATATTAATATTTCGTTAAAAAATTTTAAATTAAATTCTTACTTAATTTTATTATATTTAGAGTCTCTATAAATTTTTTCTTGCACATAGTTTTAATCACTACCAAAATTAAATTTATTTAATTATTGTTAAACTCTTAAATTTTTAAATGAATTTTTATAAACATGTTTAAAATTTTGACCACACCGAAATTTTATGTCTAAATGCGTCGATGAATTGATTTTTTATTACTCAACTTTAATAAAACATTAAAAAAAAGCTCTTCATTAAAATAGTTTTTTCTTTCCCCACTGCTACTTATATCCATGGAAACCGGTTGAGCCTTTGGACTCAAATTCAGAGTTCTAACTTCTAACCCTTTAACATATTCCAAAACCAAGTTGTTTTCTGAAACATGACAAACAACCTTTGCTCATCAAATTAATAATCCTCAAAGACGTTACCTTTGAACATAGATAGTACTAGAATATTTTTTCATTGCCCAAAAAAACCATTTTAGTTTCATAATTTCAGTCAGAGAATCACAAAAAAGTTGATTTTACTAATTACAAGGTAAGCATTTAATTTCTTCACACAGGTTTTGAATACAAAAGTTTCAAACTTTGACCGAATGACCAGTATCCGGTCCACTGCACCGACTAATCTAGTTCGGGACGAGTTCTAGAACTTTGACCGAACTTTACCTTCTTTTACAGTTTCACTTCACATAGTATATAAGAATATCATACTTAGATGTTTTTCCTCAGTGTTTTGGTTTTGGTTTTGTTTGTAGATGATGGAGAATCTTCCAGCTATGCTATCTTTGAAGCACTTTTTGGTGTTATCATTGGCTTTAAATGTTAGTTTAATTTTGAGAATGGTGTATGAGGGTGATCTACAAGGAGGAAACAATTGCTGCAACAATAAAATGGAAGGGTATAATCGGATTATTGAAAAAACACGTTTGGTTATATCTTCTACAACTTCTTTTGCTAATTCTACTCATAAAGATCATCATTCTGGAGTTATGGATAAAGTAATCAACCTTGACCAGTAAGTGCAAGTTACTAAGAGTTATTGATTCTTTAATTATTATTTTTTTCTTTCTTGATCATGTCATTGTCTGCATTGAGGTTGTTTTTAATTTTCCATATGATTATTTTTTGTGATTATTGGTATAACCCTTTTGAGAATTCCTTAGGATCTTCACATCCGTAGTAAACAATGGCTTTGATTATTGTTTAATGTTTATCGACCCTGAAGAAAAGACACTCTCAAATTAAGCGTGTTTTAATATTGGACACTCTTGAATTATATCATTTTAAAAAAAATTATTATTGATGGCGACGTGTCTTTATGAGTTCTTCATAGTTTATTCCGATTAAATCTCTAGTTATATTAGCTATAAATTATTTGAATTTAGCCTAAGAGTGTTAATGATGGTTTCTTTAGACCAAAAATCCTACTAAATTAATATAAACACTATATTTAAAGATTAAATTATTCATCTTGTTTGTTTGCATATTTTGGGAGGGAGAAAGTGAGAGAATTGCCATTTCTGTTTCTAGGGAGGGGGCCTAGTGCTTACGTATTTCGTTTCTGTGCATTGCTTCCTGCTCTTGTTCCTGGGAGAGATTGGGACAAGTCATAGTCTCTAACCTTATTTTTTATTTTTAACATTAGACAATAAAAAAAAGTTAGTCCGTAAAAAAAAAAATTAAAAAAAAGTTAGTGTGTGTTTGGTTTGAGGGTGGATATAGATGAGATTTAACATGGGAAAGTGTTAAAATTTTCCACCATAGACAAGTTGTTTTGATAGTTGTAAATTTTTTATTAATGCTAATAATTTCATCTTTTTCAAAACTTTTATACAAAATTAAAAAATACGATAAAATTGACAAAATATATTACACTTTTATTAAATTTATTTTCTTAATAATTTGTTTATTTTCCACCAACATAAATATAAAGTAAATATAATATTTTAAGAAAATTTCATCTTTAATTTGAATTTGTGGTGATATAATCTCTTGTCTTGTGGGGTTACGATGGGGATATATGAATTTTGGTGTTAATTTATGTTATTTTGTGACATTGTTGTACATTTCTTTTAGTTAGGCACACTACTTGTGCTTAACTTTATCTTGTTATAATTTATTTGGCTTTTTCAAAAAAAAAAATTTTGGGAGTAATATACCCTTACATTGTATTAATTTATCACACAATTGAAATAAGAAGAAAAAAAATAGATTGAAAATAAAGTGAAAATGACATTCAACTGAATTTTTTTTTTTACTAAAATGACACTTAAAAGTAAAATGTAGGTAGTACTAGTATATAAACCTATATATATATATATTATAATAAAAAAAAGTATATAAACCTATATATCTTCACTCCCCTTTTATTTAATATCTCTCATCATTAAAGTTGTTGAAAAATATTTTACAATTATTTTACTTTGAAAATAAAAATACTACTGTATTAATAATGTCAACAAATCCTAACTCAATTAAGTTAATATAATTTTTCATTTTATAGTTAGAAATTGTTGCATACAATATAACTGAATTGAAGTTTGAGTTTTACGATAGTAAATTACTATAAAAAGAAGGAAAATGTTAAACATTGCCCTTAAGACAATGGTTAAAAATACAAAAGTGGTAAATAAGTTCTTAGAACTTGTGAATTCTATTTTTCTAAACTAATAAAACTTTATTTTTATTGCATACATTACTTTTTTTAAACTCCTCTCCTTACATATAAATATAATAATGTCTCTACACCATCTAAACATTTTAGTAATAATAAACTTTTAACTTCAAAATTAAATATCCTAAATTGCAAAGCACTTTTTTCATGAAGATGTTTATCAAGCACTAGAGACTATACAGTATACACTACTGTTGTAAACTAATACCTAGCTCAGCTTGTACTGTCTACAGAGGTTAGTGTAGCACCATGGGCGGTTTATTATTGACATTTCACTAATAATAGTGCATTCTTCAAAGTTATATTATCATGTACTATTGTGTAAATATTTCAAAGTCCGTGTGTTTAACATCATAGTATATATAATTTCTATAAAATTACAGTAAACCGTAAGTTTAACATATCTAGCATGGTAAAGATAGGCTAAATTGCGTTGTAATTAATAATAATATTATGTTGTTGAACTTGAAGGTAGTTGTGGACCTCAAACTACTAAAAATCAATGTGTTTTAGGAGCACAATGCATAGTATAGAGCAACAATAGTACTACTTGTAGTAGCTAGCTAGCAATAGCATTCTTGGAAGAATTTCTAATACAGTTGGGGCCATGTGCCTGATGCGTAGTATACAGTAATAGCATCGAAGGCTTTGCTATGACCAAATTAAATGAAACAGTTCCTTGGATTTTGAAGACAGATCTTCTTTCTTACAATATTTTCATTTGGCCGCCCCAATAAATCTTTTCTCTCAAGGGCAGGGCACCCATATTATTATACTTTATGCTTTTGCTAAGGAATATTTCTAGAACACAATTTTGAAAATTTTATTTAAAAAAATTAAATTATTCCTTTCACTCCTTTTTAGAAAAATTACTAGTATTACCGACTAAACTTTATAGTTTTATTAAATAATAATTGATGTATTTAGTCTGTAATATATGAGTCAAAAAATTTTACTCAAATTCTCTCAAATATTTTGTCTTTAAAATAAATTCATTTTCCAGTCGAAGTAGCTAATTTAATTATACGTTATCCTATACTATTAAATGTTCTTTTTGTTAAAAAGAAAAGAAAATCTTTACGGAAAAATATCTGCAGTATTTCCCTATTACCGCATGGGTCATATATATATGGTGGGCCCTGTATAAATGGAAGTCCATGTCTAACGTATTTTGTCTAATTTCTTCGTAGGGAATGAAAAATATCATTCGCTACTTAGATAGCAAATTAAAAAAATATTCTAATTATTTCTGAGGACACGTGCCATATGTTAGGGAGCCCGAAAATAAGTTTTCTTTGTCTCTCCTTATAGCATTCTCAGCCCATTGAATTGATGATCATTTGAATTGATGATCATTTTTTTTTTTTACTAAGAATTGATGATGATCATCTATCTATCTATTTAATAATTTTCACATCTAGCTTTTTATTTTCTTTCTACTTTTTTAGTTTTCAATATATATATATATATATATATATATATATATTTGTTTTTACCACAACTATTTGGCTTATTGGACCAATTAAACCGATTTGGAGGTCAATTATAGTATTAAGTAGTTCTAGTTTCAATAAAATCGTAATTTTTTTTATTAAGTTCAATATCAATCATCACTAAATCAACTATTTTACGCACAATGTTCGATACAGTTCTTCATGAGAAAGTCTTGCATAGTCAAATTATTTATGCATTAAAAAGTTTATAACATTTAATTTATATTATAAGGAACGAACGTGCTGTATCTATTTAACTCCGTACTGTAAAGTGGGAATAATATAATCGACCCATAAATAGATGTAGGGCATGATCTCATTGATCTGAGATCAAAATTCTGAAACAACATGGTGTTATCCTGACCAATTTTGGGTAGGGTAGATTGCAAAAACAGTGAAATCACAGTAGGGCAGGTAAGAAAAAGGAAGGAAGAGTAATGAAGGATAGGAAATATTATTTTTGGTCATCATATTTGGACACATCATTAGGTCGCACACATTTAAGATGTAAAAAGAAAAGAGATTGAATAATATAAACATAGTGCAAACTTTATTAAAAATAACAATACAAAATGATAAATCATATAGAATATTTTAATTATGAAGATGTTGTTTCGTAAATACAACTCAGTTGATAGCTGTTAGAACGCTAACATGCATGCAATGAGTATAAGTTTGAATTGAGGGGCCATAATAGTCTAGGGCGAGTTCTGTCATTAGTAATTTCAGTTCCCTCCCAAACGCAGTTGCGATGACTGAATTGTGATTCTCTCTATTAAGTTCAGCGCTAATCAACACAGGACCAACTAACGTTTTAGTTATATACTTTTCTTTTCAAGCAATGAAATTTCATTTTTAAATAGAGGTTTTGTTGTTAATAATAAATGATATTGGTGAAGTTTACAGTTTCTGACATTGAGCTTAATAAGAAACTATTATATGAAATTGACTTTGAAAACTAATGTAAACAAATCAAATATATGCAGTGGTGATCCAACAATGTACGAACAGTTTTGGAGACAAATGGGAGACAAGACCACAATAACAATCCCTGGATGGCAATCTATGAGTTATTTTTCTGATCCAACAAGCATATGTTGGTTTCTTGAGCCAGAATTTAAGAAGGAAGTAGTGAGATTGCACAATGTTGTTGGAAATGCAGTGACACAAGATCGCCACATCGTTGTCGGAACAGGTTCATCTCAGTTGATTCTTGCTGCTCTTTATGCTCTTTCTTCCCATGATGCTGCTCAACCCATTAGCGTTGTTTCTGCCGTACCTTATTACTCGGTGAGTGATTGATTCTGTCATTCATGTGTCATTATTCATTCCATAATGTTTATGTCGTTATTCATTTGTTAATTTACCAAAATATGCATCTGCTCTATTATTGTTATGTATTTTTTATTTTTATCAGTAGTGGTATAGTTTGATTTAGGAATCTACTCATGTGCTCATTAACCAAAAGTAGGAAAATGTAATGGGACAAATAAAAGGCAAAAATATGGTCCGGAATGCCTAATTTAGCTGAAAATGTCGAGATCATTAAGTGCACGTAGTCAGCGATTGTGAACCGTCCAATCTTGATCAGATGTTTTAGATTTTAAGACAGTTTTTTATATTTTAGTTTAATATAAAATTCTGAAGTGATATCTGAATCATCCGATCATGATCATACTCACTGACTGCACTTAATTTTGAATTTACTAGATCCAAGTTCGAGTTTTAGTTGACGTTTGTCACTTCTTCTATGGACCCAAAAAAGACAAAAGCATGCATTTAATATTTTTAAAGCATATATATTTATTTTGTTTAAAAAGTTAAGAAGTTTATTACTGACTTGAAAATGTGAAGTCATCGTCCAGTTTTGTAGAATTGAGTTAGATCCAATTTAAAGATGACTCTATGACTAGAAAATATGTTTATAAATTGTGGACAATTCTCGAGTTAGACATAATCCAAATTCTAAAAGAATTTTTGCATGTGTTGATTATTGAGTCTGTCTCCTCTTTTGGCTCTTCTAGTTGTCTGTCTTCATCAATGCCTTCCTCTCTTTATCATACCCTCGCATGCCTGCACCTGATCACATGATCTCAATTCAAAAATATCATAAACTTTAGCTTTCAAACTGTCCATAATTTTGAACCAAACTTTATTATGGTCATTATTTTTATTTCTATTCATTAAAAAAATAAAAGCAGAAAGGGTTATCTTGCTTCACTTTTCAAAAAGGAATCAGCAATACATCACTGGCAAATTTAAGAGTTTTTTAAAATACTCCACAATTTAAAACTAAATGAAGGAGTATATGGAGAACAACATAAAAGGAGTTTAATATCTTTTAAATGATTTAGTTGAAGTGATTATTATGATTGGTCACTACTCTTTTTGGTAGCCCATGCCCCTGCTGATTTTGTAATGATATTGGGAAGGATAATTTAGATTTGCTTAATTAATTTTTCTAAAGAATTAAATGAAGATCATATTTAATTTTTTTAATGCTTCTAAATTATTAGGCTTATCATTAGAAAGATGTAACAAAGTTGTACCAAAAAAAAAAGAAAAAAAAAAAAAAAAAAGATGTAACAAAGCTCTAGAATCTATGTGCTCAACAACATAAAATGAAATTTTGTTTATGTAACACCAACACGATAATATGAAGGTGTCTCAAGTGTACGGCACATGTGATTACATTCAATGAGTTCATTTTCTCAAATTAGTACCGGTGTCAAGTGGGTTGACGTGTCAGTGTCAATAGTACCCGTGTTTGTGCTTCATAGAATTTTGTTACCGGTTTTTGGTTTGATCAATTGATGGTTTTAACATTGAATTTCCAAATTACTTGCAGTCCTATCCATTAATGACAGATTACCAGAAATCAGGACTTTACAAATGGGGTGGTGATGCAGAGACTTTTGACAAAGATGGTCCTTACATTGAGCTGGTTACTTCTCCAAATAACCCTGATGGATCTACAAGGCAATCAATAGTCAACAGAAGTCAAGGACTATTGATTCATGACCTTGCCTATTATTGGCCACAATACACTCCAATAGTATCTCCTTCCGATTATGACCTTACTCTTTTCACTGTCTCAAAAAGTACCGGTCACGCTGGAATGCGCATAGGGTAAGCTCATAATACTACTTTAGCAGCACCGCGATTTTACAAAAGCTACACTCTGTAATCACATATTAAATATATGAATTTCTTACGGTTAATTTTCACATGTAGGTGGGCTCTTGTCAAAGACCGTGATATTGCAAAGAAAATGACTAAATTCATTGAGCTAAATACAATTGGTGTCTCCAAGGATTCTCAACTCAGAGCTGCTAAGGTTTTAAAAACAGTGTCCGACAGCGAAGAAGAAAAATCCCAAGATGGAGAAGAAACCTTTTTCAAGTACAGCTACAGGATGATGGAGCAAAGATGGAAGCTACTTAGAGAAGCAGTTGATAGTGGTGATTTATTCAGTTTGCCCAAATTTTCTTCTGGATTTTGCACCTTTCTCAATCAAGAGTCGGAGACTCAACCAGGTAAATAATCGCGTAACAGATTCTTTACATTAACTTGTAATCTAATTCGTTCGGTATTATAGTGTAGTATTACTATTATTAATGCAGCAAATCCAAATTAAAATTATCGAGGAATTAATCATTTAATGCATGTATGCAAGTAGATTTTCATGTCTTGATATGATATTTTTGAACATAATTTTTGATTCCATGCAGCTTTTGCTTGGTTGAAGTGTGAAGGGGACGTAGAGGACTGTGAAAGTTTCCTTCGTGGACACAAGATTTTGACTAGAGGTGGTAAACAATTTGGGGCTAGCCCAAAATATGTAAGAATTAGTATGCTTGATACAGATGATAATTTTATGCACTTAGTAGATAGGTTATCTACCATACAGATCAAACAAGAGTAGTAAAAATGGAAATTTGTTATTGACAATGTATTTATGAATAATAATATAATAATGATAGTTTGGATATAATTATGCTGATACATGCTTAAGTAGAAGCTTATTTCAAACCAACACAAATAACGAGTTCAAGTGAAAAGTTACATTGTACTCCGTATCAAATTGAGAGTCAATTACCACTTGGACCAAACCGACTAACGTTTGATAATTTGTCATAGATTTTGTTTAACATGTTACTTGAAATTAAGTCAACATCATATTAAGAATTTTAAATAAGTCATTTGATCTATCTCTATGCGGAAATGACTAATAAGCTAAAGACAAATTAAAACAACTCTATGTTGGACTGTGAACTTATGGTACTTTATGTTTCGGCCCTCTTTTACTACTTTTATCTTAAGCCCAACTCAGTTCTTTCTCTTCTGCTGATGCCCAAGTTAGAGTAGCTGCTGCAGATTTTTGTAAATAATTTTTTCAATCATTTTTATAAACTCTTCCAATGTTCATTGTCATAGGTTTCTAACAATCTCACAAAGTCCTTGTGTCAATAATAGGCTATCTATAACATGTCCTTGTATCAATGAATAGGCTATCTATAACATATTATAAATTGTTTCAATAAATTATCTTAAAAAGTAATCGTCTCACAAAAACTTACTCCAAATGAATAATGCAAATAGTCCCTTAGGCAATACCATATTCATGCTCAATGTGATGAGCTCTAACAATGACTAATCTGCTTAGGAAATTAATATGAGGACACATGGGAGATTTCTCAGCTGAATTATTTTCATACACATGAATAAAAAATGAACTCTGACTATATGCTTAAGGACCCAAGACCATTAGTTAAATCAATTCATTGTTTGTGGACACGAATTAATTAGTGCAAGAAAATTATTTTTTGCTTAAGTCGATTAAGCCATATATTACCATTGAATTTGAAGTCAACTTTCGATATCCAACCACGTAGATTGGGAATTTATTCATAGATAAAGAACACAAACTATTTTTATTTTTTACAATGTACTACATATCTAAACACTACTAATTAATAATCATAAAACATACCCCATTTGTTTTTTTTTTTAAATTAAATTATTATTCACTACTACAAGAGTAAAACATGCTTCAGGAAAATGAAGGGAAAAAAAAAGTACAACATAGAAAACACAGAAAAGAGTGACTCCTATCAAGAGATATATATAACTTTAGGCCTCTATTCATGAATCATGAAGATTTTACGGTTTCTTTTCGGGTTTTTCCTCGTTGAGGTTGATCACTTTGGGCCTCTTGAACCTTATCTTGGGCCTTACCTTCAACACGGTTACTCACTTCTTCAGTTATCTGGGAATGGGCCTCTCGGGCCTCCTGGCCCAAAGTATCTTCCACTACCAAACGACTGGGCTTTGCATGATGACTAACTTTAACCTGCTCAAAAAACCGCGAACGACGGAGATATGAAGCAAGCCATGCAAACGAAGAAAGCGAAGTAATACCAAACGCCCCCGATGTCAAAAATCCGGCAATTGCCAAACCAAGGACGACCGCCGCGGCCAGCAACACAGGGCTGAAGAAAATGAACAGAGGTGTTGTGACAGCGAGGCCGATTACGGTAGCGGTGAGTGTGAGACCGGCGAGAATGAGAAGAGTAGCTCCAAAAGGAACAAGAGTAGCAAGTACTAAGAGATGTGAAGTTGAAGGGTTAGTTCCTTTTCTGGTTCGTGTTTGGGTTTGGGTTTGAGTAGAGTATGTTCTTGGTTGTTGTTGGTAACCATACCCATAGTAGTTATCTGATCTTTGTGGTTCAGCCATTGAAATTGAATTATAGCTAGGTATAATGTGTTGCACTCTATTTTTTTTAGCTTAGTTCTGCTTCACTATTTTGTGACATAGTAAGAGATGATGGGAGAATTTAATTTAACTGAGGGGAGAGGGAGGGAGTGACACGTGGAAATGAAGGGTGAACACTTGGTTAAGGTAGAGAGTGAGTGTTGCATGTGAAGAGGTAGATGTCATTTGATTATGTGGAAATGTGTTACAATTTTACTGTCATATAGTATTGTTTGTGCTGGTACGTTGTTTCAAGTTTCAACGGTGCATATTTAGGAACCTGGAAAGTGTCTTTGTCATCATTTGGTGGAGGTGTTTGTGTTGTTTCTTTTACTTTACTGCTAGTTTCGTGTTTTGAACTATGGAGTATGTTCCTCATCCATGTCAATATAACTCAAACATTTTTTTCGACAAAAAAAAATAAATACATCATGCACAAATTTATAAATTAAGATTAATTTTCAACATATTTGTAAACATGCAGATGTTACTACTTGGAAGAAGTGTGGTTAGAAAGACATTATTAAGTTTTAGGTAGAATGTATGAGGTTATATAGATCTAATTCTCATTAGAGAAACACTTTAATATAATGGTCATATGACTAAAGATTATTTTTTTTTTTAACAATAATAAACTCATGTCATTTCATTCATTATAATGGAGGAAATACAAGATGGAACATAATTAAAAATATGGTGACTAGCATATAATTTTGACACTCTTGTTAGGTGATGAGCGACCGAATTTTCTTGTTTCCTTACAAAACTTATCTCATTGTTTGGATAAAAAGATAAAAGTATTCTACACATTTTTATGATAGTGCCAAACATGGTGATGACTAAAGATTATATTTGATATTTAGTCACATACATATTGATTGGGTGAGACCTGTTGGGCTATAAACTGAGGATAAGATCGTGAAAAATTTAGGTGACAAGACTTATCGCTTAAGAGAACCTTGCTAACTTAAAAAAAGAGGAAAAATTGAGTTAGCTTGGAAAGGAATTGTGATGGTGTGGCATGCGGTTATTTGGATGCTTTGGAAGGCTAGGAATGAGGCTATTTTCCGGGCAAAGACCTTAGATGTGGATAGAATTTTCGAAGGTATTAAATATGTTGCGTGGAAGTGGTTATTGGCTATCAAGGGTAATGCTCCTTGTCTATTCTATGAATGGAGCACTTGTCCGATAGATTGTATTCTTAGATAGTTTTTTGGTGGTGGGCGTTGGTTTTTTTTATTGCCGGTAGCATTGGTGGTTGGTTTTCTTTG
This sequence comes from Trifolium dubium, assembly GCA_951804385.1. Taxonomy (NCBI): domain Eukaryota; kingdom Viridiplantae; phylum Streptophyta; class Magnoliopsida; order Fabales; family Fabaceae; genus Trifolium; species Trifolium dubium. The sequence goes on along the minus strand of OX638063.1, from coordinate 50,702,410 downwards.
GGTAGAGTACCCTCTGTACTTTTCTCCCCTGTGAGTGGAGTACCTCTTGTACTTTATTTCCAGTTATTTATATATATATATACACATCATTTTGCCGATTCAAAAAAAAAAAAAAAAAACACATTTTACATGTTCATCTCTCAAGCAAATAAACCCTTTTTCAATAAATCATCAGAACTACATAGCTATGATTCGTTAATCTCTTAGAGATACGTATGATCAAGGTCTCCCTGTCGATCTATAATCAATACTTTACACACTCTACCAAAAATCCTCGGAACACATATAATTAAGAAAAGAGTCATGCTAAATAGTGTTCTCAAGAGTTGAGACACTTATAAGTAATATTCCCTCCGTTTTAAAATGAGTGTCGCTTTAGCTAAAAAAAATTGTTTCAAAATGAATATGAATGTCGTTTTTCAATTCTCAATGCAACATTTTCCAATTTTACCTTCTAATTATTACTTTATACACTATTTCCAAAAAAACAAAGAATAAAGTAGGGTCAATTTAATAAAAATGTTTTTTTTTTGAGCTGCAAAAATATATATATATATATATTGATGAAAATACATTCCTTAATATTTGTAAAAATACCAAAAGCAACACTCATTTTGAAATAGAGAAAATACAAAAAAAAAAAAAATTAATATTAAAAAGGCAACTTTTTTATATTTCTAAAGGATACAACACACACGTTTTGAGACAAAACTTTCATATTTATATACTTAACAAGTGATTGAGATTTGAGGCTCATGAAAACAACAACTTCAATTTACTAGATGAAAATAAATTTACTAGATGAAAATATAGTCTTTACTATTTTTTATATATCAGACAGAGTATTTTATTTTATTTTTACTAATAAAGTGTATTTTTTTGAATAAATTAGTTTTGTTTGATTTTTGAAAGAGTTAAAAGTAATTTTAGAGGTGTAGAATTGAATCAGGATTAATTTTGAGGTGTTTGATTATTTTAAAGTATAATTAATTCTGATTTTAAGTATAATTTTTATATTGAAATTTATAGTTCAATTCACTTTTACATAATTGTATCCAAATATAAATCAATTCTACTAAAATCAATTATATTAAAATCAATTATATCAAAATCAATTTTATTTAAAGACAAACCAAACATACACAAAGTGTATTTATCTTTTACTATTTAAAAAGATCACATTTCTTATACGTATATTTCTCATAGTCATTATTTAACAAAACACATCATTTTAAGATATTTTGCGTACGTCTATCATTACTATCTCTCTCCCTTCCAATTCTGTTCTTATACGTAAATAGCACGTACGTAATACATTTCTCCTCGTGATTTCAGCTCACAAAAATTTTGTGGTTAGTTTTATTATCATTGTTTGTGGTAAGTAGCTCACACAAATTTTGCTGGCTCGATTTTATGCTAAAATTTGGAGGGTTGTTTAGAAAGAAAGAAAAAAATCAATTAATTAATTAAAACCCATTATTTATTTATGGTTTAACGTAATTAAGTATGATGAATCCAAATACCAGCTAGTAGGTAGAGAGTGATATTTGTGTGGGAGAAAATGTTGTAGCATTATAAATAGCCAGCAACTAATAGTCATCTCATATCAAAAAATCCAAAAGCATTTCTTAAGTCATTTTTGTTCGCTCTCTTCTTCACTATTATGCTCTCAATTTCAGGAGATACATCTATAATCACCTTGGCTTTCTACAAAATGCACCACCTACCAAATACAAATTTCTTGGTCACAGACTCTATCCAATAAATCGTGTTTATTTAGAACAATATTATATAATAGAATATTGTTCCAAATACAAATACGGATTATTGACTAGAGTGCTATGGAAAAAGTCCGCGAAGAGAACTATTTTTCCAACTAATGGTTCTTTTCACAAACACTCTCTAAAGTGTTACGGCTTTGTAGAAAAATTGTCTTTCTTGGGCATAGTTACCGTGAGTTTCCCATTCATATCTTCAAAAACCATCATTTTGTCCCAATAAATTAGGCTAGATGATATTCAAATCTTTCGTTAAACTTGAACACTATTGAAATGAGAAATGAAAAAAAATTATTTCACCAAGTGAAGGAATAAATAATACATTAATTTAAGATACACTCACATTCATATATAACAATAGTCAACAATTTGTATTCACATTTGGGACAATATTTTTTATCGTCTTGTGGAAAAATATTTTTTTGAAAAAATATTGTTCCAAACTCACAGTACCTGTGCCTATGAAGTGTTTGATCAAAGACAATATTTCTCCAAAGCCATGAATCTTTGAAATGCTAATAATATTCTAACATGGCTTACCAAAAACAATAATTTGCCAGATGATGCGAATAGGGATCATGATGTGACATTGATTAAACAAGCAATATCAAGTAATACTCTTTCTCTAAATTTTTGTCCTCTCTTGTTTTGTGTAGATTTTGAGTAACCACAATTGTGTTTGTGGTTAGAGATATTTGATGGGCTGGGTTACTCTTTTTGGGCCTAAGTTAAATTGCCACATATTTCCTTTGGGCCACTCGTTTTGATTGATGGTGTCCAAAATCGTAATGCCTTCAATTTGCCAAATACTTCGTCTTTTTTTTTTTCATATACTTCGTGTATTTTTATTTTTTTTGGTCAAGTATTTCGTGTATTTTAAACATTTCCACTATCATATAAATATAAAATAAAATAAATATAATGTTTTAAAAGTAGTGCACATATTTTTTTTTGTCAACAAGTAGTGCATATAAGGTTGAGCTAAAGGAATACTCAACTCAGCAGTCAGCACACAACAAAACTGATTGTTAGCTCGCAATGAATTAAGGTTAATTTTTTTTATTATTGATCCTTAAATCACTAATTTAACATGGCTACATAATTTGACTTGAAAAGAAATAAGGGGACAAAAGAATAGTGAAAGAAGCTTGGCCCTGTGAATGTGATGATAAGTTGTTATCAAGACTTATTAAGGTTACCTTACCTGCATTGCATGATCAATCTGATTAGGAGAAAAGAGTGAAGCTTTTTCAGAATCTGGAATATTTTTGGTACACATTGAAATTGACACATCACATGTGCACGTATACTTGTCTGGAAATAGTAAATTCTATCAAAACAATAGACAACTTTGTCTCTCTTGATCATATATACATAAATCGCTACTCAGTACTCACTACTATAACAAAAAATTATTTTTTAAATTCATTAAATAGTTAAAATATCTAATACATTATAATTATAAATTAAATACATTATTTAATTTATTTTAAAAATATTTTTTTATTTATAATAGTAACCAGAGAATGGATATTAACGAGAAAACTACAAGAGTACACGCTCTTGCAGCTGCCGGCCCCATTGTTGGGTTTTCATAGGTCCACAAAGACATCAAGAATTTGTTGAGCTGCTTATAGAGAGAGAGAGGACCCCCTCATCCCCTCTGTTGTGATAATCACATGGCTTGTTGTCCTTTTGTTATAACCTTACCCTGCCCCTGCCAATGTTTTACCTGCTCTTTTGCTTCTTTTCTACGTCTTACTGCTTCTAATAAGTGAACAAGATTGATGTGTTTGATGGATTCTCAAAGTTGCATTCATTCATTCACACAACAAACAACAACTTCAGAATGCCATACTCACTTTTCCCCTGACATGATTATATATTAATTCCACCCTTTATTTAAATAGTCCAAGTAACAGGGGATATATTGGTGGAGAAATTAAGTTATCAGAGAATAGATTTTGTTTACAAAAAATTCTAAGAAAGAAAAAGTGGACTGAAGGATTTTGGTGATCTTGAGGGTCAGGGTTTTGGTGACATATTAAAGAGTGAGTAACATATATAGTTACAATAAGGGTGATGAATTGGAGGTGTTAATTATTATGGACATGACTATCTCATATATAGACTCATACCATATGTTTTAGTGTACTCACTTCCTCTTTGGTTATTATTATAAATCAAAATTTATTAAATAATTGATGTATACAGTATATAATATAGACATTAATATATTGTTCTGGACCCGACAATGACCAGACCTATTTGCACCCACCGTCGAGCAAGTCCACTACGAACGGCTCATTCCATTGCTTCACTTAGCGTCCAACGGAGCCTCAAATCTGTAACGCTCGACATCGGAATGATGAGCATTTACTGCTCATCATGACGTCAAGTCAGAATTCCAACAACAATTGATGGTAGGAACGGATATCCTTCCTCCTCATTAAAGGCTTGGTCGAGCGATGGGGATATATATAGCCATTCCACACGAATAATGGTCACGTATTCTATTCTACCTTCACTTCATGTCGTTAACTGATTTAAGCGTCGGAGTGTCTTTTAGGTACACCTCCTCTGCTTCAACAATCTTGGACGATGGTGCAGACGACCCGCCAACTCTTATGATCAGTGAGGCCATATATATTATAGACATATTAGTTACTCAATAATCTTAAAGAGTGAATTTTTGTTTATAATAGTGCTTGAAAAAGTACTTGTGGAAGAGACGAGAATTCTGTCTGACTTTTTATTATATAAAATAAAATGTGAACTGTATGATTGTTGTAACATGTACAGTTGTTTTTGCTGAGAGAGGGAGTAAAGAGACTGACGAACAGAATAGGTTTTGGTATACTTGCTGATATTATATTAGTATATTGCAAACATACAGGAATATTATTTATGAATGAATAACAGAGAGATAAATAGAAAATAGTTAGGATTATTTGTTTGATGTTCTATAGTATATATCTTGAGATTTGGGTTTCACACAATTGACACAATATGATTAGATTAATCCCAAATATATGGATGACTAAGTTTAATTAACATGTGTAAGTAGATGCATATCGACTCTAATAGTTAGCAGCTTACATAATGGTAATAGTTAGCAGCAGCTTACGTAGTAGAAAATTGATTGGGTGTGTTGGTTACATGTTTGTGCACCAAATAAGAAGACTTTTGGAGTAAGAGTGGAAAGTTAAAATATGTCACAAATGGTTGGCTTGTTAAAAAAAAATATGTCACAAATGGAAGTGCAAAATTTTTAGCTAATATTGGTGGTCTCAACAAACCTAAATTGATTATTTATGAGCATCTTCCTATTCAATTGAACTTAACATTTTCTATTGATCTTTCGGTGACTAGTTTTCTTCGAGATGTTTGTGTGTAGTTTGTTTTCTTGGACTACCTCTATATTTCCCAAAAAAAGAACACGTGTAAGTAGATGATCTTTTAAATGTAAGGAGTCTAAATCCTATTGAAAAATGAGAATTTACAAAGAAGGAAAATTGCAGTCTAAACTCAATCGTGCATTATGGTACCGTATATGGTCAACTAGGGAATCAAGGAAGTAGTATTTTTCTCAAACAAAGATGCAAGGCTCTGTCTAATATAGTAATATATATAGGAAGTGGTTATGGTGCATAAGCTTTTTCTTTATGTATTGTGTATAAGTAATGAAAATTGCTTATTGTATCCCTAAATTGCTTAGTACACCTATCAGATTACTTAACGCACCCCTCAAATTTTTAGCACACCCCCTAAAAATTTGAGGGGTGCGCTAAACAATTTGGGGGTGCGCTAGAAATTTGAGGGGTGCACTATGCAATATAAGGTATTTATGCACGGTGCATAAACATATGGCTTATGCACCATAACTTGTGCCAGTAATATATATGGTTTAAATAATTTATTAGTCTCTATAAGTTCTCGTATTTTTTGTTTTAGTGTCTGTATGTTTATTTTTTTGAAATTAAACTTTGAATGTTAAAATAATTTTGGATTTAGTCCCTAAAGCTAAAATCGGTAAATTTTTTGCGGATTTTCTAACAGATTTGCCTTTAAATTTCCCTAAAACCAAAATTATTATAACTTTCACGGATTACTTTCAAAACAAAAAACATACAGGGATTAAAACCAAATACACGCGAACATATATATAGAGACCAATTGATTATTTAAGTCTAGTAATATTGTATCTATTTCATATTTATAAGGGTTATGAATCTTCGCAATAAATAAGCAGACGATTGTATAACATGCAATGTCCATACCAATTGAGTTATGCACCCGTAGACATCTATCATTCCTTTCTTCCTCTTAATTTTATTAAAAATGTCTACACTTATACTTATGTAAGGTTTAAACTTTCTTGATGAATTGATAATAAAGTGCGGGGCCTGTCTTTTCTTTTGAAAGAGGAAAGGGTTCATATCACAGTTACTTTTCTCCAGAGAAACTGATCATGGAGAAAAACCCTAACCCTATCCCTATTTTTACTTTGTTTAAGAAAAGAAAAAAATTTATACTTCAACTTGTATGGTACTCTGACCTCACCAGAATTTGCTTAGAATTTCACCTGTTTGCTGCAAACATGTTTGTCCCAAATACCAAAAACTAAAAAGTCAATTCAATGAAAAAGATGTATATTAGTATATAGTGGCTAATATATAGTTTTCCAGTTCAATTTGGCTAGATAATTAAACCATGCACACCACATTTTTTCTTACAATTATATGATTACATTACATGGATAAAATAATTGATATTTCACAATCATTCTTGTGTATATATGCATGCAAGTTGTTGTAAATGTTTTATCAACAAATAAAGTGGTTGTCAATGTAGCTAGCTACAGTTTTAGTCCTTGGGTCATACTGTTTTCACTATATTGTCTGAAGGTGAGTGGTGGTTGATTAGTTTCGACCGGATCTGGATTTCCCGCAGTTGGAAACATCACGTGATAAAATGCAGTAAACAATCTCGATTGTTGATTTGAGATTAGATGATTCATATTACAAAATATCAAAATCACCTTTTAAACAAATCTTTCTGACTGTTAATTGTAATCGAATGGTTGATATTGAAATTTGTGTGACATAGTTACCGCATCAAATTCAAGTCCGAACTTTAAAGAGTTGAGAGAGAGTGAATGAAACCCTAATGATGAACTACTCTATAGTGTCTACTTCTACTATTTAAATTATGTGTTGATTGAGGAATCCAACAAGGATAGAGAGTACTGTGGCTAACTATTTGATCAGAGATATTTTTTTATGATTAGAGAAAGAAATGTGGGGATGAAGATCAGCCTCAGTATTCTCACCGCAAGATAATGTTAAAGATTTTCCCATCCTTTTCTGTACATAATGAAAGCTACAACTCAAACTAGTTTGGCTTGTTTTGCAGCAAAAATCAACATGAGTTCATAAATGCATTCCTCGTTTTTTCCTGTTAATTGAGTAATTCATGGAACACCATACTTAATGTGAATCAATGTCCCTATATGTATCTTTCAGAAAAATCTAAGAATGCAATATGTTGTTGGATATATGAATTTTTGGAAAGGATTTAACACAGACATTTTTTACATGAAAAAGTTCATATAAATTATTGAGGTCATAAGGCAAATTAAGCTTTATTCATTTGACAAAATATATTTGGATTGCATGCAGTGTAGACTATGTAGTCGGAAGAAGTTTGATAGTTCGATCAAGATTAGACAATTCAAAATTAATACTCCCTCCGTCCCAAAATGTAAGCAAATTTGACTTTTTAGGTACATTTGACTATTGATGTATCTAACTCATATTATAGACCAAATACATCAATAGTCAAATGTATTTAAAAAATCAAATTTGCTTACATTTTGGGACGGAGGGAGTATATAATTAAAATAATAAGAATTAAACTATTTGAAATCTAAACCATATGATCTTAATATATACAGTCAAGATAAAACTCACCTACTAGACAAAATAGCAAAGACTGGCTAGCCCTCAAACCAAAAGCACATGCCAAATTTGAAGAGATAGTTACTAATCTATATAATCAACCACTAAACAAATATGCTAAAAGGGTTAGTGTTAGGTTTAGAATCATCTAATTAAGGGTAACTAACTAGAGTTAAAGGACAAAATGAAAGTAGAGAGTGGTGGTCCACTAAAAAGAAAAAGAGGTAGGAACATATAGCTTAGGTCTAAACCATAGGGTCAGGCTTTACAATGAAGTAAAGCAAAATTATATTATTCTTAATCATAAACAATGACTGACAAATTTGGTCAACTCAATCTGCTTCACATTGCACATGCTTAGAGTTACCACTGAATACACAATAAGAGGTCTACTAATAGCCATACATTATTAGTATGCATGTTCTACTATTTTATTTAGTCTCTAAACACCCTAATTTATCATATTTGAAAGATCAAGTATAATACATACTCCCTCCGTCCCAAAATGTAAGTAAATTTGACTTTTTAAGTACATTTGACTATTGATGTATTTGGTCCATAATATGAGCTAGATACATCAATAGTCAAATGTACTTAAAAAATCAAATTTGCTTACATTTTGGGATGGAAGGAGTAAATCAATATTGATATTCAAGTTTCAGCTAGTTGAAAATTTAGAAGTTCTCAAAAAGCAGAGAAAATTGTAAAATTTAGAGAGTTTACAAAACCATATATATTATTCATTAACAAAATGTTTACATTTGCAATAACATTTAGATTCAAGCTGTCTTGCGGAATCTGAGCTGAATCTTTATCGACTAAATTAACCAACAAATAAACTTTATTCAATGAAACAATACACCTTCAATCACCAATAATAAAGGCTACATATTTATTGCCAAAGTCCAGATTAGATGCATATATAATATGATCACACCATAAGAATATTGCAGACCATGCCTCAAAAAGTATAAACCCTAGAAAGGTTATTATACTTATACATTACCAAACTCAATTCACAAATGATTTCCTCCTCCTCCTCCTCCACCCTCACTAATATCTTCAGATGAATTAGTATCAGTCCAAGGAAGAGAATAAGGAAAAGAATAATTAGCACTAGTATTAGTAGGAGATTGTCTAAAAAATTCACCTCCTTCATTTCTTGCACTAAACTGTGGTATTTGTTGAACTGAAACCATTCCTGGAGGCACAGAAAGAGACGCAGACACCGGAGGGATGTGATCAGCGAGGGAATAGCGAAGAAGATCGGTGTTTGCAGCATCAAGTTCCTTTTGAAGCCTTTGTACTTGTTTTTGAAGAAAAGAGATAGCACCTACACAGCCATAAACTGGATCTCTCACTCTTGCTTCTGCTTCATAAGCAAGTGAGTTCACTGCATCTTCCCTTTGTTGAGGGAGGAGTTCATTGAGAAGCTTTGTGACATTGCTAGCACCAAATATTTTGTGCACGTTTGCAAATTTTTGTGGCTCTTCTGGTGGAAAATAAGGTGCAAATATGCATCCTGGCATGCATTTTCTCCTCAAGAATTTGCAGGCAGCACAAGGAGAATTGTAAGAGTTGGATGATGATGATGATGCCATATTTATATTTATATTTATATTTATTCCCTGCATGTTACAAATAATCATAGATTTAAACTACACATCTATGATAAGTTCTTTACTAAGAAGTTTTTGATTTAAATATTTTGTTGATCAAAGTCCAAATATCAGATCTGATGCTAGCTATTGAATTTCACTAATGTGATTTATTTTGAATTGCAAATATATTATTATAATTAACCAGGTCTCTGCACAAGACGAATGAAGATCAATAAAAGAGTAACTACAAAACAAAGACGCTATATATAAGCAAAACATCAATAAAAAATATCAAAATTGACACAACCTAATAGAGATTCAATTCTAATCTCATTCTTAAAAAGACACTCTCCAATTCCCAGACCCCTAGATAAGACATCAATCCAAAACCAAAATATTTCACCAATGTAATTATTGTCACATCACAAGTAATTATATATGGATAGAGAAGGAGGCAAGTACTTCACCAGCTCTCTATCCATTCCTTCTCCTCCACTCAATACTTTTTTTCTACATTAGTACATTTACTATACTAGCTAGTTTTCTTTGATATATGATTGTCACATCAGAAGTACTACTTAATGGGATTGAAAATAATATATTTTTACATAAAAAAATTGGTGTCAAATAAGGTGTTTTGTTTTTTTACCTTATATTTTAAAAATACGTGTAAATTATAAAAAATAATAAGTAAAAATAAGGTAGAGATAAAAAAAATATAATAGTACATACCATGTATGTATTTTGATCAAATAGCACAAGTATGTTTATTTTTTAGAAAAAGTAAAACATAAGATAATTAGACTACCATCAATCATGAAAAACATTCCTAAGGATTTAGAATTTTAATAATATTCCATATCCTTCCTTAATCTTTCAAATTTTTACCCATTTTGAGGAATATTTTGTAATACTATTTTTACCCTTTTTCTTTTTACTTTTTTGATTTTTTTTTTCTTCTTTTCTTTCTCTTTATCATTTTGGATTCAATACCTAGAACAAATTAACAAAAGAATTATTAACTCCAAATTTCAAACATGAAATTAAAGTGTTTGCAAAGTATTGATCTGAATTTGCCCTCAATATTAAGGGGTTACTTTATTTCATGTTCATCTTCATTAATTAATTCCATATTAGGAAACATATACACTGCCGTACATTATATAAGAACAATTTTCCTTTCCTCTGCTGGTAAAATTCAGCTGCATGATCAAAAAGTACCAAACTATATATAATAATTATTACCCTCTGAAATTTAATCAGTTTGAGTCAGAGATCTGGCTGAATATAGTTCATTGTCTACACAAAATTTAAAAATAGTTAAGCCCTAAAAAAAGTATATATTATTTTTGTTGTTTATCAAGCATATTATCAACTAATATAACTTTATTTAAAAGAAACAAAAACAAAGAAAAAGAAACTATACATGCATAAGGAAAAAAGAAAAAAGAAGGATGGAATATATATATGAACATGATTTTACCTGTTTGTGATGTAGTTAATTTTCTTTGATGAAAAAATAAATTAAAAGTGAAGTACCTTTTACTTTTATATCCCTAGCTGAATATCCTTGAGAAGTTCCTCTCACAAGAGAAAGTAGTCTAAGCTAAGGAGAAGATCCTCTAAGAGGAAACCCTAATTGGAAGAGAGGAAATTAAGAGGAGAGAGATAGAGAGATGTGAAAGGTGATATAAGTTAATGGGAAAAGGTGATAGCTATAGTAGATGGGAAACAGAAAGAGTTAGCATTATGAGTGGATGGAGAAGGAATGAATGAATGGTTGCAAAAGACAAAGGTAATAAATGGAGGTATAGACTAGAGAGAAAGAATAACTATATATGAGTCTATGACCTTGTTTGTTTTTGTTATATCTAATAATAATAATATCAAGAATGTGAGGATGTCTTGCATTCTCATATCAAATCTTTCTCTAACTATTACTACTAATCATGTTCTATAGCTAACTAGTGCTAAGGTTTAACTAAAATGTTTTGTATCTTATAGCTTTCCATAGATAATATTAGTCTTTTGTGTCTATTGAAAAATCTTGGAATTCTCTAATCTAAGTATTTTAATTTTTAGAAGATTTCATGTGAGCGGTTAGTCTCACACGGATTTTTGTTGAGGACTTCAAAGACATGAAGAGAATTCATATAAGCCTAATTGGAGAGTTAAAACTATATATGAAGCATGCATGATATATATGTTTAATCATTATTCTTTTAAATTGATATGACAATTATGAGCTAATTGACTTGCATGAATTCCTTGACAACTGTGTGTTGTTGTTTGTTCTTTTCTAATGTTAACTTTATTCATAACAACAAACTTGACGGAAGTATTGAATTTCTTAGAGAACATAATTAGCGCAACTTAATTATATTTATTTATTCGAGTATAAAGTTAGCATTTTGAGTTCGGTAAGTTTTGTTCGGTTTGATATAAGGGTGAAATTCTAGTCACTAGACCATCTAACAAAAAAAGTTAGCATTTTAAAAATCTTTAAACATAAAAGTATTTTAGGTGAAGTTAAAAAAATGATTTACTACTCCACACACTTATAACTATTCTTATTATTGCTAGTACTTTATTTTAAGCTTCCATATGATACAATTAATGTGCTCATGAATGATTTGCCTTGTATCAAAAAGAGTCGTCATTTTATTTGTACGTAGACGAAATAAGGAACCATTAAAAAATCACTCACACAAAGAGTTGAACTAGAATTTGCAGAAAGAATTATCATTTGTTTGTGGTGATAATATCCAAGATGGTAAACTTGCTTTGATGCCTTTGCAAATACTCCCTCCGTCCTAAAATGTAAAAGAAAAAATTCAAATTCTTTTGTCCCAAAATATAAGAGAAAAACACAAACTTTTACATTTCCAAGAAAAGTTCACTCTCTCTCTTACCTTTTCCATAATCAATAATCAATCAAAATTGTTTATACATCTTTTCAAGTAACCTTTTTACTAAAAAACTTACATCCAATCATTATATTTTACTTTTTCTTAATAAGTGTGATTTTTATTTTTTTTCTTACTTTTGGGACGGAGGGAGTACAATATAACTCCTGGTTTGTCACCAAATCCAATCCAAAGGAGGTAAAACTTAAAAGAGATGACTCGTATTTCTAATTTTTTTTAAATTGTCACCATAGATAAGGTGCAAATCACTTAAAAATTCTATATCATTGTCTCATGAGTCATTATTGCTTTCGATGCGCTTTTTCCTAGAATTTGTTGGTTTGTTGATGGCTCGCCAATGGTGTGGTGACTTGGTTTACAATTAGAGTTGTCAAATGAATTGGTTCGGTTCAGTCTCTCATCATATCCGATGGACTAACAAATGGTTTGAATATAATTTACTCAACTACTACATGGGCTACCGAAATTGAGTCCGATTCAAATATTAATGAGTCATGCGGGCCAATCGGCCAACCCAACCCATATATTTCAATATTTCTATTTATGTGGAGTGTAAATCGAAACTCGTTCACATTACAAGGGGTAAACACTTATTAATAAGTCTGCATCATCAAAAATAAAGATTTCAAGTTCTGATAGACACGCCACTATCGTGATGATTAGAAAAAGACCAATATTTGTTAAGCGATCCACTCTTCAACCTCCTCCTCCTCCTAGGTTGATTTTGTTTTTGTACGAGAGTACTATGGATGGAGGTATAGCTTGCCATAAAGTCAGAAGGATGATTCCTTTTGTAGGATATATACTTTGTGATTGTTTTTTTCCATGGCAGAATTGCCGCTAGATATGTGTTTGCTAGAATCTTTGTGGCTTCACAAATTCATGGTGGAAATGGCATGTTGATGTAGATGTGTGTTTACCATTGAAACACTATTTGTTATGGTGAAAATGAAAACTAATCAATATAACTCCTACACAGTTCCATTTTCATCTGACTGGTTAATTGAACTGAAATATTTTCCAGCAGTTAAGCAACAGAACAACCTATATATACACTAAGGATTATAATTAACTTCAAGAATATATCAATCACCTGCTCAAAAGGGTGTTTAATCAACAACAAATTAACAATTGGATCTTGAGTGTGTTGTAAATTATAAAAGATGCCATTGCTGCTCTTCCTTTGCATACATTCCTGAGAGAGATTAGATAAACATTTCCAATGTAACATAAACATGGTTTGCTTATCTTTCCATGATCAGAGTAATAATACTAATATTCCTCCTTTACACCAAAAACACTATTGACTCACTAGATCTTCACTATACAAACATGTGATGAAATCATGAAAGTGATTCTAAGGAGTACTAATTTTCACAAATACAGTCACCCATCTGTAGTACCTTTATGAGTGATCCAATGCAGAGTTGCACAAATGCACACGAGTGGCTTTATGAGTGAAATGGTTAACTTAGTGTATGTTTGGTTTCAATTCTGGAGAGGCTAGAATTGATTCTGGACGTGTAGAATTGATTCTGACATGTTTGGTTTCTATAAAGTAGAATTGATTCTGTCTCCAGAATTGATTCTGCTTGAAGCTAGAAATTGTAGCTTCTGGCTTTAGAATTGATTTTTACACTGAAATTTACTATTCAACTCACTTTTAGTTGAATGTATCCAAACATAAATCAATTCTAGCAAAATCAATTCTGATAAAATCAATTCTACCAAAATTAATTCTATCAAAATCAATTCTACTTAAAGCCAAACCAAACATACCCTAAAGCAGGATTATGATTAGGGGCATTCAGTTATTGCTAGTACAATTTCTAGCTTAGACTAGCTAAGCCAGCTGCTAAAACGTGTAAGGTTTATAGGCTGATAAGTTTTCACTTCAACAAGATTCTGATTCTTGTTTCAGAGAATTATCAGAATCCCATGTGTTGCTGTTGCATTCTTCAACTGAGCAAACAATTCCAGCCACCTTGGTTCAATCATGATCAGCAATCATAACATTTAGCAACAGCTGAATCACATAAAATTATCAGAAACAGTAGAAGAGGACTCTTGTCAGTGTCACTTGTATATTCTCGGACTAAAACGTTTTGAACTTTTAAAAACTTCACCATCTACCCATCATTAGTGGTTATACTATTGGTTAGGAAGTTGCTGAGGGAGAGGTTTCCCAATGTAGGGAATTTATCACACTACTATCCAGAAATTGATTATCTACACAGGAATGAAATAAAAATGTGATTTCTATTCTCTAACCATTCAAATTAAACTACAATCTACAAGTCATTTGTGCTGAAATATTACTTAAGAGCAAAGTTTAGTTCTTGCTCATTTTCACCTATAGAAAAATTAGTCCAAGCATATTTTAACAACATTAAAAACAACCCAGCAACGTTTTTGGGCAAAATGGTCTATTTAACGTGGCAATGATGTGGTGCTCATGAAGATGGCCTATATCTATATGCATCTGACGTCCAATTCATAAAGAAGAAATTGACGGGAACTTTTTTTTTAAACCTCCGGTTCTTAAAGGAATAGAGCCTTAATACTTTGGAGTTTGTTGAGAAATAAATAAAGTTTGACTAAAAATTATTTCACTCATGAATCACACTCAAGTTCTCTTGTAGAATTTGTTGAAATTTATTAACTACTTAAGTCCATTCACTTAAATAAACAGATTGACATGTTACAAATTAGGAGACCTATTTGTCTATTCACATAATTCATTCACTAAAATGACCAGACATTTACAATTTCAATAACCAATTTAGTCATTTACTCCAAAACATATTTAAAATTCTTCCCCTTACATTTGCTCCCTTTCTCTGCCCTCCATTAAAATCATCTCTCCTCTCTGTTTGAACCAAACATATGAGATTTTCAACCACCAAATTTGTTATTGAATGTGTACAAAATAGTCAGCTACAACTGATATACTACTGTGAATTTGGTTTGGACAACTTCCTCTTTTGTTATGTCATGAACTTGATTCAAGGAGGTTGGAGGGTGAACTTTCCATAATTCCATTATTGAATTAGCCAGAACCCAACCTAGATTCACTTTAGCAAACTTTACAGACAATTGTACAAGCACTCTTCTTATTATTCCCACAAGATGACTTGGGAGTAAATATGGGAACTTAAACATGACATTATACTATTAAGTCCTACAAAACTCTATACATTTCAAACAATTTGTAACTAACTCCTAATAGGTGAACAATTAACCATCTTGCTTATAATTTAATTGCATGTTACTATATTACAACCATCATGCCTATGAATCAAATAGAATTACAAGTTACAACCATCATATTCTACACAAAAATGGAATTTAACTGCGCCATTCCTCAAAACACCGAAAAACATAGATACTAATAAAGCAATAGATTTCAGTATTTCACAGAGGAATAAACACAAACAATTGGTGAGCATACTTATTTCAGCACAAACAATTAAACTAACCAGAATACGGCGTCCATAAATCAACATAACATCTCAACGAAGACGGAAGCGCCTTCCTCCACGATTCAACTTCAGGAAAATCACCAGTAAGCGCAAGCGAACTATCATCCCCGCGATTCCCAAGTCTAAGAACAAAAAGCTTCTCCCCAAAAACCATTCTCATCGCTTTCAACGTCTCTTCCATCACAACGTTCCCATCTCTATTCTTACTCTCAGCCTCCACACAACTCCCTCCAACATTCACCATTATCCTCCCGCCTTCCTTCAAACACGCGCGCATGTTCTCCCACGTGGCAACCTCCTGAAGCTCCGGTATCAAACTCCCCTTAGAGAACAAATCAACCAAAATCCCAGAAAACCCACCTTCCAAACTCGCAGTCAAAGCATTTCCAATGTAAACAAATAATTTATTTTTATTCTCTCTCTCAATGTTATCAAGGTTGAAAAACTCTCTTGCAACTTCAATTACAGAAGGGTCAATTTCCCAACCGTGAACAACCCTATCAGGGTAAAGCTCGAGGATTATTCTGGCGGCAGAACCAGCTCCAAAGCCGAGAACAGCGATGGATCCATGAGGTATAATAGCAGGAAGCGTAGCAAAAACGTCGAAGTAAGTGTTTGTTAGGGTTTTGAAAATGAAGGAAATGCTGTGAATGTTTCCGGGGTTGTCGAGAAGGAGAAGGCGGGAACCACGGAATGGGTGGTCGGCTTTTCGAGAAACTTGTAGAACACGGATGTAGTTATGTCTTGATTTGAATTTTGCTAAGGTTGTTACGTCTTCAATGGGGATTCCATCGTCTTGGGTTTTGGGTTGTTGTTGGTGGCATTTTGGTTTGAGAGGGAAAGTGATTCTTGTTTTGTTGGGTTTGAATTTGAGATGATGGAAACATGGTTGTGTTGTAATTGGATTGTGAAATTGTGTTTGAGGAATGGAAGAAATGACATTCCACATTTCTTTTCTTCTTGTTTCTGAAACTTCAAGTAAATTGTGTGCAAGAGGACTATTGGTGAAAATTGTAACCAATTAACTTCTAATAAAAATCTATGCTTTTAAAGTGGAGTGATCGGAGTTCAAACTAATTAACTTGAGTTTAATTTCGAATTATTTATGTTTTTGATTTGTTTGGAAATACATGATTGATAGAATGAGTCATTGTTATGTGTTAGGACGATTTTTTTATTACAGTTAGATCGAAATTTTGTTGCTAGTTGCTATATCCAAAACTGTATTATTGTAAAAGAAAAATTAATTCTTTAAATAGTGCAATATCTCATAAACAAGTTGTAAAAAAACTAAATTAATAACAAATGGTTAAGAAGTAATCAATTATTTTATTTTCAAATGAGTAGATTTAAAGACAAAATTAAAATATTGAAAAATGTCGAACAAAAAAGATAGATCGATTCATATAACCACTTCAAGACAGTGACTCTCTTTTTCACCGACAACTTCAGTTCCAAGTTGGAACAAGACGAACTTACTTTTTCTATCTACTTTAATTTTTTTTATATTTTTTGCACAACCTATCTACTTTGATTATCTCTTCACCTACTATCTTTTCTCTTGTTCTCCCATTCACTTTTCCCTCTTTCTCCATGTGCTATTTTCTTGTATTCCCCTTCTCTCTCAATGATGTATTTTGATCTTTTATTATGAATTTGATATTGTTATTTAATCTTCGATTGTTGTTGATGAAAATTTTAAAATTTTTTTTTACAAAGTTGTTGAAAATTGATAAGTGGTTAAACAACGACTAAATTGTATTGAAGAAAAAAAAAACATCAATCAAAAGATGGGATGAACATGGTATTAACATAAAATTGGATGCATATATTTTTGTTTATAAAAAAAAAATGACCCACAACATAGGAAGAAGGAAAAATGTAGAACCGTTCAACATTTTTTTGTGAGTATAGCCTTTGTGCTAAATTGCGCTGCTCTGAAATATATTTATAATGTTATAGTCAGTGGCTGAGTTAGGAAAAAAATGTTCGGGTGAGCTGTTAAAAATTATAATATGAAAATTATATTGTATACAAAAAATTTAAGTTATGAAAGACATAAATTTGATCATCAAAAAATTTATTAAATACTTTAAAATGATATTCTTGAATTTCTTAAATTAATTAAATACCTAAAATTTAATTAAATACCTTAAAAATTATAATAGGTAAATGAGTATTTTTGAAAGATATTTCATTTTCTATCATTTACAAAAGGGTTTAGTCAAAAAAAAAAATCATTTACAAAAGGGTAAAATATACTTTTTGTTCCTACAAAACTGTGAATCATTCAAAAATTTAAGATTTTAATAATAATTGAACAAATTTAGTTTTAGTAGCGACTAAAACTATGTGCAAGAAAATTTTATAGGGACTAAAAATATAATAAAAAGTAAATAAGGGCTAAGCTTAGAAGGTCTCCATTTTATAGGGACCAAAGACTTTTTTTTAAATACAATGGGACCAAAAACATATTTAACTCTTTAAAAAAGAATAATAAATAAATGTTGGTTACCAAAACTATCAGGAAATTTTTTTTTTCAATTTATTACTCAGTGCATATTGAATTTTTTTGATAAAAGTATGTAAGAAATTACCATAATATTTATAAACAATGAAATAAAATAGTTGGAAAATAATTTTTGTGATTCATGAAAATGTTGATTTTTGTAAGATTAAGTGTATTAAATTAACTATTATACTCTCAGAGATATCACGTTCAAGCCCTTTTGCACAAAACTGATGTGCATTCTTTATGTACTTTTTGTATGATTTTTAACATAATAAATTATGAATTTTTTTCAAATTTATAATTTTCTCAAAGTTTGTTATAACCACAAAAAATGAATTTAAATTAAGAACCATACGAAACGTATCTAAAAAAATGCACATAAGTTTTTTTCCTTTTAAAATACCTAAGGTATACGTTAGTAATTTCCTTTTCTTCGGATATATGGATCATAGCCCAACTATGCCTCCCGAACCACTGGTTATAGTGCTTTTCACATTTCTTTCAGCAACATATTACTAATCTATAAAATATAACATTTTCGGTTAACAACAAAGGAAAGAAGATAATATGTTTGAGAGAGAGACAAAAGAGATGTAGATCTTTTGAAATTTGACACTTTTGACTTTCTGGCATCAGAGACTGTAGATCTTTTGAAAAAACTCTAAAGAGTCATGCATAACAATGTCGTATCACCTACTATGAATGTAGTTTTTCAAAGATTAAATTTTGCTATACAAAAAGGTTTAGCGGCGCAGCTTATTGCCCGTCTATCTTTTATTTATGTGTAATTATATATTCATATATATATATAATATCTTTTAGACACAAAAAAAAGATGTTAGCAGTTGAAGTTGATGATTGATTTTTCACAACCACTGACTTGACCCATTTCAAAGAGTTGTATTAGTAGGGTCGGCTCCAACACTCGTGCAAAGTGAGTAACAGTACAAGATCTTAAAATTTTGTCGACAATATTTAAGGGCTTCAAAATTCTAAAGTCCTACAATAATAGTTATATATATATATATATATATATATATATATATATATATATATATACTTTTAATGTTCATAAAATATCATATGTTTATCAATATCAATATATTAGTGAATAATTATGATGGTCTTGAGTTTAAGGTCGTCAAAGGCTCAAATCTTAACTTTTACATTTTTTTATGCATTATTTTAATTCTTTTAATTTAAATTAAATTAAAACCGAGATAAAATTTTAGACACTCAATCAAACATTACAGGGGGAAATTTTTTACAGGGTGTATTGCAAAATTCGTATATTTTACAGGGGATATTGATCTATTAACCCTTAAATAATTTAAATCTTTACAATAAATTTCATCTTTTTTAGAATATATTTCTTTTTGACGTTGTTTATAATGATAATTATATTTTATGTTATAAATATAAGATGTTTTATTTTAAAAAAATCATTTTTTTATGAAAGCTCCAATTTTATTATTCGAATAAGACTTTCAAAATATCGTGATTGACTCTGTGTATTAGTAACACTGAATTTAGAAAATGTCAACAATGCTCTCTTTTCAACACTCACTCTCTTATTTGTTAGAATTAATATGGATCTCTTAATTTAAAAATAAGTCTCATGTGATAGTTAAAGAGAGTGTTATTTATATATTGTTTTTTTGACACAAAAATCTAGTAAATACGTTGGGGGTGGGGGCTGTGGGGGGTGGGTTTGAGATGATTATAGGGTGGCCGGTGGGGGAGAGAGATATTGTGTGACTATGTTTCAGGCTTTTCTTTGGGCCTTAGAATGGGTAGGCTTTGGGGAAGAGAGAAAAAAAAATGATACAAATGGTGAATTTGATTTATTTTTTTGGTTACTAATGGTCAATTTGATTTATGAACATGTGAAATGATGATATTATAGTTTTTAAATATATTGAAATTTTTGTCAAAAAAATGATATTTACATTTTTGAATATAATTTATTATAGTATTTTTTTTTTGACAAGTAATTTATTATAGTTTTTAAATATATTGACATTTGTGTAAAAAAAATATTAAAATTTTAGACACATTTTTATTTTGACAGAATTATAGATACATTTTTGAAGATAATTTGCTGTTACATTTGCTTTCGATAAATATCAAATCTCACTATATACTGAAAAACATTTACTTATAATTATTGCGAGTCTTCTTTGAATTGTAGTAGAATTGTTCGTTATTAAAAGTGTATTTGAAACTATTTTTTTTTAACTGTAAGAATTTTTTGAGTCATAACTTAAATATTTTTTTAACTATCTCATTTTATACTTTTTAACTATCTCCTTTTGTAACCGTGACAATTTAATTATTTTTAAAGTCTATAGTTTAAGTTGGGAATATATTTGTTGGATTTACATAAGTCAAGAGTTACGTTGAATGTTTATAAAGTTTATAAAGTAGAGTGACTGGAGTTCAAATCAATTAACTTGAATTTAATTTCAGATTATTTATGTTTTTGATTTGTTTGGATATTGGATCATGCACATGATTGATAGAATGAGTCATTGTTATGAGTTTGATCGATTATTTTTTATTACAGTTTGATCGAAATTTTGTTGCTAATTCCCACATCCAAAATTTTATTAATGCAAAAAAAAATTAATTCTTTAAATAGTGCAATACCTCATAAACAAGTTGTAAAAGAACTAAATTAACAACAAATAGTTAAGAAGCAATTAATTATTTTGTTTCAAATAAATGCAAAGACAAAATTAAAATTTTGATAAAGGTTGAATGGAAAGAAACACAAGAATCATAGTGACTCTCTTTTTCACTTAACTAATTAACTTCGTCGTCGGAATTATCTTTTTCACTAGACCACTTAACTTCCAAGTTGGAACAAGAAGAATTTACTTTTTCTATCTACTTCGCTTCAAAAAAAACTTTTTCTATCTACTTTGATTAATATTTTTTATTTATGACAAGCTATCTACTTTGATCATCTCTTCACCCAATATTAATGTCTTCCTCAATTCATTGTCATTCTCATCTCTCTTGTTCCTCCCATTCACTTTTCTCTCTTCCTCCATGTGCTTATTTTCTTGCATTCCCCTTCTCTCTCAATTGTATATTTTGATCTTTTGTTTTGAATTTGAGATTTTTATTTAATGTTTGATTGATGTAGTTGAAAATTGAAAATTTGTTTTACAAAGTTGTTGAAAATTGATAAGAGGTTAAACAACGACTAAACTGTATTGATTGCAAAAAAAAAAACATCAATCAAAAGATGGGATGAACATGGTATTAATATAAAATTGGTTGCAGATATTTTTGTTTATACAAAAAAAGATGACCCACAACAAAGGAAGAAGGAAAAATGTGGAACCGTTTAACATTTTTTCATCAGTATATGTGCTAAATGGCGTGCTCTAAAATATATTTATAATGTTATAGTTAGTGGTTGAACCAAGAAAAAAAATGTTCGTGTGAACTGTTAAAATTTATAATACGAAAATTATAATGTTATAATAAAATAAAGTTGATCAATAAAAAATTATTAAATACTTTAAAATGGTATTTTTGAATTTTTTAAATTTAATTAAATACCTTAAAAATTATAATAGGTAAATGAGTATTTTTGAAAGATATTTCATTTTCTATCATTTACAAAAGGGTTAAATATATTTTTTGTCCCTATAAAATTGTGACCTTATAATTTTAGTCCTTACATAATTTTTATTAAATTTTTAGTCTCTATAAAATAATAACATATTCACTTTTGGTCTCTACCGTTAAGTCAACATGTATTTTGGAATTATTGTTTTGGAGGTATGTCTAAAATATCATAAAAAATTCCACAAAAAAAAAATGAGATCAAAATTTTCTTAAAACAAAATTGATTTCTTGGTCATAATTTTCGTTGCTTTTATCTTGAATTGGTACTGTTTTAAAAAATTCATATTAAATTTATATCATGTTAAACAAATTTAAATTTTTATAGATAAACTTTATAAGATAATTAAACATGGTTATAAAAAAATTATTCAAAAATTTAAGAGTTTAATGATAATTAAACAAATTTAGTTTTAGTAAGACTAAAATTATGTGCAAGAAATTTTTTATTGGGACTAAAAATATAATAAAAATTAAAAAAAGACTAAGCTTAGAAGGTCTCCATTTTATAGTGACTAAAAATATATATATTTTTTGGTACAATGGGACTAAAAAAATATGTTTAACTCTTTAAAAAAGGATAATAAATAAATTTTGGTTACCCAAACTATCAAGAAAATATTTTGTTTTTTTAAATTTATTACTCAGTGGATATTGAATTTTTTTAATGAAAATATGTAAGAAATTTCTATAATATTTATAAACAATAAAATAAAATAGTTGGCAAATAATTTTTTTGATTCATGAAAATGTTGATTTTTGTAAGATTAAGTGTATTAATTTAACTATTATAGTCTCAAAAGTCTCATGTTCAAGCCCTTTTGTACAAAACTGATGTGCATTCTTTATGTACTTTTTGTATGATTCTTAACATGATAAATTATAATTTTTTTTTCAAATTTATAATTTTTTCAAAGTTTGTTATAACAAAAAAAAATGAGTTTATATTAAGAACCATACAAAATGTATCTAAAAAAATTCACATAATTTTTTTCCTTTTAAAATACTTAATACATATTAGTAATTTTCTTTTTTTTAGATAGGTCATGGCCTTTAGTCAAAAAAAAAAAAGATAGATCAATGGCCCAACCATGTCACCCCTGGCTCCGCCATTAATTATAGTATTTTTCACATTTCTTTTCAGCAACATATTACTAATCTATAAAATATAACATTTTCAATTAACAATAAAGGAAAGAAGATGAGAGAGACAGAGAGATTGAAAGAAAAAAAATTGCATTTTAATTGATGTTTTGGTCGGTTTCAAATACCAAGACATATATATGTTTTTAGAGCAACACTTACTAGTATACAATAGTTTATGATTGATTTTTCACAATACTTTCGACAAAATTTTAGGGGTCTCAAAATTCTAAATCCTACAATAATAGTTATAGTTGTATTATTTAAATGTTCATAAAATATTTTATGTTTATCAATATCAATAGACTAGGGGATAAATGGTCTTGAGTTTAAGGTCGTCAAAGGTTCAAATCTTAATTTTTATATTTTTTATGCATTATTTTAATTAATTTAATTTAAATTAAATTAAAATTGAGATAAAATTTTAGACACTCAATTATTTAAATCTTTGCAACAAATTTTATCCTTTTTAAGATATTTTTTTTTTACGTTATTTACAATGATAGTTATATTTTATGTTATTTATAATTTAAATATAGAATGTTTTATTTGAAGAAAAAAAATCACTTTTTTATGAGGTTTCATTTTTGTTATTCAAACAAAACCTTCAAAATTTTGTGATCGGCTCTGTATATTAGTAACACCCAATTTAAAAAATGTCAACAATGCTCTCTTTTCAACACTCACTTATTTGTTAGAATTAATATGGATCTCTTAATTTAAAATAATGTGATAGTTAAAACAGAGTATTATTTATATGTTGTTGGATCACAAAAATCTAGTAAACATAGGTCAATTGTCCAATCTCTTCTCTTATGCTATTATTTCGTCGAGTACTCAAAACAAGATGAACAAGCGATAGGAAAGAACCTCACATAAGCAAGCAGTTCGGTCTACTCGCTTTTGGCTTGGGCTTTGCGAATGGAACTTGCATTCTCGAAAAACAGGGCTCGTTCACTTGGTTTCTCACTTCGGAATGCTAGAGGAATGGTTGACCTAACGCATGAACCAACTATCCGAGATTCTGCCTTCCGCAAAAAAAATGAAAGGGGTCGGGCTTATGAACCGGGAAGTTACCCCTACATGTGGTAGGGGCATCAACATAGCTCTTGTCGGGTAGAGAATACGCCGTCACTGTTTGAGATGATTAGGGTGGGGGAGAGAGATATTGTGTGATTATGTTTTAGGCTTTTCTCTGGGCCTTAGAATGGGTAGGCTTTGGGGAAGAGAGAAAAAAATGATATAAATGGTCAATTTGATTTATATATGAATTGACGATATTATAGTTTTTAAATATATTGAATTTTTGTCAAAAAAATGATATTGAAATTATAGATACATTTTTAAATATAATTTATTATAGTTTTTTTTAAATTAATTTATTATATTTTTTAAATATATTGAAATTTGTGTACAAGAAAAAATTAAAATTATAGAATTTACATTTTTAAAGATAATTTGTTGTCACAGTTGTTTTCGATAAATATCAAATCTCACTATTTAATGAAAAACATTTACTTATAATTATTGCGAGTTTTCTTTGAAGTGTAATAGAATTGTTTGTTATTAAAAGTGTATTTGGAACTTTTTTTTAACTGTAAGAATTATAGAAACATAACTTATATACTTTTTAAGGCTTAATTATATATTTGGTCCCAAATATTTATTTTAGGTTTTAATATGGTCCTTTCCGTCAGTTTTGTCCTCTGTGGCAGACGGCACATGTGGACAGAAACGTGGACAAAATTGACGGAAATGACCAAATTAAAACCTAAAATAAACGTTTGAGATTAATATGAAATTTTTAAAATATTTGGGACCAAATTAAAACCTAAAACAAACATTTGAGATCAAAAGTGTAATTAAGCCATTTTTTAACTATCTCATATTATACTTTTTAACTATCTCCTTTTGTAACCGTGACAGTTTAATTCTTTCTAAAGTCTATAATTTAAGTTTTTTTTGACAAAGTCTATAATTTAAGTTGGGAATATATTTGTTGGATTTACATAAGTCAAAGAGTTACGTTTAATGTTTTACGATCTTATAAAAAATGTTGAATAGGATTTTTACCGAAAGAGTGTATTTTTTTAACAAAAAAGTTGAATAACATATATGACACACCGTACCTCTTATAATAGTTTTTTTTGAAGCAAACACAATCAACGCATTTTATTTAAAATAAAGGGTTCAATACAATGAAGTATAGATGTAAAAAAATATGTTCAGGCCATAAATTGGCTATTTTAGTTAAAGTATGAACTACCATATTCGCTTAATGTTTAATAAATTTAATCTCAAAGTTTGTATTACAAAGCAAAATAGATTTAATAACTGATATGATAGCAGTTTTATATGCATGGCACACATTGTTTTTTGAAACAAAAATATAGTTTAATTTGGTGGTATAACAAAAATAACAATATCATATTTATTGAGGAGATTTAGGTTAGATAGTATAACTGATTTAACCTATATAAACTAAAGTAATTAATATAATAGATAAGAGTTCAACTCTCGACCAGAAAATACATATATAATTTTTTTAAGATTTTTTTTTTAATCTATCCCTTCAAGATTTATAGGTATTTATCCACAATCATTTAAAAGAGAACGGTAAATAAATTATTAATAAGTATCATATCTCTGCACAAGATGATGAACAGAGTACGGTAAAAGAGAAGCTACAAGACATAGTATATAAACAAAACAACAATGAAAAATATTAAACAGAAACCACCTAATAGAGGTGCAAAATTAATGGTTTGTGTGATTTTTTAAACATCATTAACCTTTATGTGTCTCAATAATATATCAAATGATTTTAGATTTGTCTGAAATTTTACACAAATGACCTATATGACATAAATTTTTAATCCAACGGTATATTTTATAAAAATTTATGTTAATTAAAACATTTTTGAGTGATTAGAGGTAAATATCCTCAAATCTTGAGAGGGTAATAAGTTGTCACCTTTTTTTTTATTATGTATGTAATTACTAGTAATTGCTTACAATTGTAAAAAAAAAAAAAATCATTTTTATGTAATGAATTAATTAATTATTTTTTTGAACAGCAAATATATTATTAATAAGAAGTAAATCTCCGCACAAAAATGAACTAATTAATTAATGTAATGGCTTATCACTATTTTAAATAAAGCAATTAAAGGGAGGTTGGGAGTTGATATATTGAAAGAACTAATAACTCTATTATAAAAAAATAACAATGATGATGGAGTACTCTGCCTAAATCGCCTAGAGAGGAAGTATGTTTAATTAAAGCATCAATCATTATCAAAAGTTGGATTTAGTACACAAGTATATTTATTTGTTCCCTAGTTTGGTGCATTGGGCACGCATGCATTTCATATATGATAGATAAAGATTTGTGATTCAATCCCCTTAGAAATGTGATGGAAATATGATACGTATATTTATAATGAAAGTGACATTTCCAAGAATCGTGAACATGAGAGAGATATGCGAATAAAAATGCAATGTTCATATATAATGTATACGAATTAACATAGAATAATTGAGAATGAATTAAAATTGTTTTAAATCTAGAAACTGATTAATACGTGTGGAGAATGTGCCTACAAATTTGTGTAATTTTTAGCTTATAGAGGTTGTGTTGACTGTTGAGTTCAATCATGTTGTAAAAAATGGCTTAAGGTGGTTTATTGGTAAAGATGATTCAAATTAGGTTAAAAAAGCAGCTTTATGTCATGTTATAATGTGGTTAATTTGAATCACAGTAACTAATATGGAAGATTAATTCGAATCATGTTATTTTTATTTACAAAAAAAACCAAATTTTAAGAGACCACAAATGGGGAATAACCAAAATTAGAGTTTGGTCGAGGGTCCGCTTTTTAAGTGGTGTTCTAAAGTTGAAAATTGTTAAGATCTATTCAAGTGTGAATTAATTTTTGGATTGATAGGAAGAATTGAAGTTGAGTAATAGTGAGCGGACTCATTAAACTTATGTCTTAAAGTTTTAAGTGAAGATATGATGTTAGACTCACTTTGTACGGTTGCTCTCGGCTCAATGTATTGATTTAATTCAATGACACTCTTCTTTGACGGTCCAACAATGTTAATATAAATGAGATGATATATTAATTTGATGTTTTAAGTTAAGTTTCACAATAAGACTCACATTTGAAGGGAGATATTGAGATCTATAAAATTCAGTTAATTTTTTTTTTTTTTGAAGTGAAATTCAGTTAAATTCTACATTAGTTGAAAGTGTTGAAATTGAACAACACATAAATCAAAGGACTTATTAGA
The DNA here is from genome assembly GCA_951804385.1 of Trifolium dubium. Taxonomy (NCBI): domain Eukaryota; kingdom Viridiplantae; phylum Streptophyta; class Magnoliopsida; order Fabales; family Fabaceae; genus Trifolium; species Trifolium dubium. The sequence goes on along the minus strand of OX638063.1, from coordinate 50,675,072 downwards.
CCAATGTCTTGAATTAAGTGCTACATGAAACGGTTGAAGTTATGCAACATACATATGTGAGATTAACCCATTTTTTGAGTTAATTTGAATGATTGATGTATTTGAATATAAAAAAAGTCTCGTCACGTGGACCAGTAGATTTTTTTTAAAAATGCTCAATATGAATTTTATAGTAAATATAATAAATGAAAAATAATTTTAAGTATACTTTAAAAAATAATTTAGTTGTCAAGGCTAATTTTGAAATGAAAAGAAAATGCTAAATTCCTTGCAAAGGGTCCATGCATAGAGACAAAAATCTTCTTTATAAGATATTGAAGCTTTTATTTAAAAATTTAGAATCATTGAGCTAACAACAACTTGTATTATGTATTATAAATTAAATAAAAATAATCAATTAAATAAATTAATAAATTAACAATATGTGCTGGGTAGTATTGTCATACATGATCTATTATTGCTTCAAGAAGAAGTTTTTTATAGAAAAAATGAATTTCCCACGAATGGCCAAACTCACTGAGGAAAGATGTTGTTGTAATGAGAAAGAAGTTTGAATTGAAATTGAGAGGCTTAGCTTACTGTTTTTATTGGACTCTCAAATTATTATTATGAAATGAATGAACCATTTGAGTCAGCTGGCCTTTTAAATTAGAGTCAATGTATGTATGTAAGTCCTTTGGAGAGTCCCCACATCCTTCCATATACCATTGTCGGCTAATTATTTTGTATTATTATAGATATTTATATATGACCAACAAACAACTATGAAGAAATAAAAAATTGGAAAAATATGTATGTGTTCATTTTTTATTTGCATATCCCAAACACAAATAGATTTTCATTTAGCATTAATTGGATAGAAGAAGCAAGCAAAGTGCAACAATGTAGCATATATACCAAATTTTAAATATTAATCAAATTATGGAAGAAAAAAAAATGATTATTTTAAGTGGAAAAAAGTTATGGAAAAAAAATGTAGCTAGTTAGAAAGCCAAGCACAATTCATTCATATTTGCCATATTATTATATTTAAAATTTAAAACTATTAAACATCACTAATTTATTGATTAAAATTTAATTTAGTGTAACCCAGAAAAAAGGCAACGCTAAAGATTTTTTTTTTTATGTTTAAATAGATAGACAAAATAACAATAATTAATAAAAATAAAAATTATATACATAAGTGAAAGAGCATGTGATTAACTAACCCGATCACAACATTCAATCTAATAATTTGCAGTAATTTAATAATTTTATCAATTAAATTAGAATTTATGGATATGCTAACAATTGTTTTAAGGACATTGTTTTAAGAAACTCGTGGATAAAGATAGCCTTAAAATAATTTTTTGGTGGAACAATTCTTGATCAAAATTTTGCTTATTTCTCAATCAAATTTTAAATTATTAGATTTCTAAATTCTCATAGAAATTACAAGATTAAAAAAAAAATGGTCTTAAAATACAAGTGAAACACTTACTCAAATGAAATAACCTATAATTTTTTATATACAATTTATCTCTTTTCATTTTTTTAATATATAAATGAAATAACAAAGTCATTGAAAACTCACACATATAAAGTGGATGATCGAAATTTGAATTCTAATAATAAATATTTAAGTTAATAATTTTGATATTTTCTGCTAGTCGAGTCTCGAGTATATAACTCCTGAACCTCTTTTCAGATTTTAAACAGTGTTATAAAGATCATTTTTTAAACAATTTCTAATAATAATACGCAACCTTCTTAAAAGATATGAGGATGATATCACGTTACTAAAAGACCAATTATGCGATGAGGTCATGATTGATCCATTTATAAATTAGTTCAATAAAGCGCCAAAGCCCAAAGGGGTCTATATATATATATTTAACATGCATGTATATACTTCAGTTTATTATTTACTATATGAGGTTACATGTCAAATTGAGTTAAAATGAAAACAAAGTTAGAACTCAATACAAAAATACAAATACACTATACTTATAATTAACAAGTCATAACAAATAGGAAGCTCGTACCTCTATTCTGACTTATACAAATACACTATACTTATAGTATTATATTATCTCTATGCGGATGGATAACTTAACAATTAATGTTTTACCCTTTATGCAAGAGCTTTCAATGAGATGATTTAAATTTAAATTTCTTTTACTAGTTACATGTCTAGAGTTCAAAATCAGTTTTGGATATGAAGCTAAGTAACATTAAAAAAAATTAAAAAATAAAATAAAAATTGACTCTTAATTTAAAGTGAAAATTACTTTTAATTTTAAATATATATTCAGATCAACTCTCATTTAACATAGAACTTATAACAAAATTTAACCAATTAATCTTAATAATTACGCTAAAAAAAATCTGATTAAGATAAAAAACATATCTATGTAGAATCCTTGCTGTTTATTTAATTGAATTCAATAGTTAATTTTCTAGAAATAGTGTTATCTTAAAAACCAATCCATTCCAATGCAAAAGCAGCACAAGATTTGCGTAAAACCCACTTGATTGCTGCACCTTCCTCACTCAGTGTTCTCTCTCTCTCTCTCTCTCTCTTAACTTCAATCCTAAGTATGATTAATGATTTCTCTCTCTCCTTCTTTAAATAAACACAATTAGTTTGAGTTATTTCTTTTTACCGTCAGTTTAACCTGATTTAGAGGTAATTGTGACATTAACTGATTTCAACTTCTCTTAAACACAGTTGTAGAGATTAAACTGTAATTCTCTTTACTAAATTCAGCGCCGATTATCACTTAAAACATAACAAATAGTATATTTATTTTTCTACCACTTTTGAAAACTTTTAAATGACACAAACACTTAACACAGAGGTAATATTTCACGCTATATAGAGACAGTGACCACTGCATACTTCACACTATTCTTATTTCTTCTTCTTCTTCTTCCTCCTTCTTCCAAAACACAACAAGTTAACAACATTTCTCTCATTCAAAATCCAACCAAATGGGTCGCCATTCATGTTGTTTAAAGCAAAAATTAAGAAAAGGTTTATGGTCTCCTGAAGAAGATGAAAAGCTTTTCAATCACATAACTAGATTTGGTGTTGGTTGTTGGAGTTCTGTTCCTAAACAAGCTGGTAATTAACATTATATTTTTGATTCTTCAAAACAATATTATATATAGTCTATAACATGTTTGATATGAATTGCTTCAGGACTTCAAAGATGTGGAAAAAGTTGTAGATTAAGATGGATTAATTATTTGAGGCCTGATTTAAAGAGAGGAATGTTCTCACAACAAGAAGAAGATCTTATTATTAATCTTCATGAGCTCCTCGGAAATAGGTACGCAACGTATATGAATATATGAATTTGTTGTTTATCAGGTGTGTCAGCTTAGTGGTTACGGACTTACAGAGTTCAAATCTTGTCAGAGACAGATGTAAAATGGTCATTATGTTGTGAAATGATGTTTCGTTCTTTTGAACATAACAGGTGGGCTCAAATAGCAGCACAATTACCGGGGAGAACGGATAATGAAATTAAAAATTTCTGGAATTCATGTTTAAAGAAGAAGCTTATGAAGCAAGGGATTGATCCAACAACTCACAAACCTCATACAGAAGCAAATATTAAGGAAGAGAACAAAACTACGGAAACAACTACAATAACATCGATGCAAATACCATCGGTTACATCACAAGGTTCATCGTTTCTAATAGGCGATTCTAATTACTATGAGAATAATGGTCTAACAGAAGCTTCAAGAGAAATTTTCACTACAAAACCAGCATTGGACCCTTTATTCTGCTATGATTTCCAATCTGGTTATAACTTACCTATCACTAACTATCAGAATCAAAGCCAATTTGGACTTAATTCAAGCTATGGATTCAGTTCAATGCCGAGTCTAACAAATTCAGATCACGCGAATGTGTCAGTAACCGAGTTTTCAGACAACAATTCAGCTTCAAAAATCAGCTCATTGTTCATGAATGATCAAGTGAAAGAAAGTAACTCAAGCAACAGCTCAAACATGAGTACTATTTATCCATCTCAGATGAGTAGTACTGTGATGGAAAATAATAATGCAGGGTTTTCTTGGGATGGATCAGAGAACAAATTAGACCCTTTGTTTCAGTTCCAAGTCAACAATATAAAATCTGAAGATTATGGAACAAGTTCATGGGAAGAAGGACAAATTCAAACTCAGAATTCAATAGATTTCAGTAGCTATCCTTTAACATCACTTTCAGAAGATTTAACAGAAGCAAATTTTGATGTATTCCACAACATATGAACATGAACTGTAAATTATTTTTTCTTTTCTTTTCTTTTTTTACATTTTCTTATATTATTCAAATTACAAATATAGAAAAGTGTTGATAGTTTAGGAGATTTGAGATGATGATGATGATGATACCCCCCTCCCCTGGATTTTTTTTTTCTTCCATTGATTGATGTATCTGTTTTCATAAGCCAAAGTTTGAATTGAATAACGGTATATTCTTTAAGATTAATGATTGAATTTGAAGATAGTTTTGTTTTGTGGCTGTAATATTTTATATTGTCCAACTACTAAATTATTAATATTACATATTTTATATATTTATCTTTTTTATTTTATTTTATTTTTAATTTTCTCTTTTTTATGGCCCTCTTATGGGAGCTAGAGCTAACTTTTGTTGTCCTTTAGTGAAGTTGGTCAAACATGATCAAAAAGACAAAAACCCATACTACATTTTAGCATATACTTACAAATTTCATTTCATTTCATTTTGTTCAATGTTTAGCTTATAATGTAATATATCGATATATATTATATCACACACGCTCGTGTGTTTTTATGTATACATTCATGTATATGTGTCTGGCAGATATATATTATCCTGTCATATCGTATAATGAGGGATACTGTTTTTGCTGGCACATATGATTCAGCAGCACCATGTATAGGTGAATCCTTCCAAAAAGCTCAAATTGGCTGCACAAAAATCTGCATTATTGGAGTGAGATATATCATATGTATGTAAATATAGATATATATTAATGATTAAGGTCTGAGATTATTATCTTCTTCTGTGTGACATTTAGTGCACGTTTGGTATTATGTTAGATGTGGCAGAATTATGATGATCCATTATAGTTTTAAGTTGTAACTTCTGCAAAATTATGTGGATCACTGTGATTCTAGAACACCACTGTAATACCAAATATAGGCTTAGAATCATTTTTAATTTACTGTCAATATTACAGGCTGCACCAACATACAATATAGCAGGCATAAGCTTAACAACTTTCATGGTTATAGAAAAAGATATGTATTACTTATTAGCTTTTTATGGGGTTCTGACATTTTCTGGAAATTATTATACTGTCAAAGTTAAACACAGAGGACGTAACAGTACAAATTTAATTTATAGCAGCTTATCTGTTCCTTCTGCTGCTTATATAATGCATGTTCCTATATGAGTATTTACTTTTTGCTAAAGGTGACCAATTAAAGCATATGAGAGAGTAGAACCCACACAAGTTGGTACTTTATTCATTGGAGACCAGGGAGTGAATAAATTTACAGTCCTTGAAATTATAGACAGTGGATGATTTTTTTTGTCAAGTAAATTAATAGTTAGAAATTCCACTTTTAAGGTGGATAAGTGAGATGATCGAGGTTTGAATTTTTGCTTCCTATATATATAATATAATGTTTTACTAATTGAACTAAGTTCATGGGACGGTGGAGGATGATTTTACTCTCCAACCAAAATTAATAAAATTTCAATTTTTTTTTTCTAAATTAAAAACTCACCAATCATAGTATTAGTCTTATTTTGTTATATTATAGGTCTAAAGCTTTCATTGTAGTTTAACACTGATTAATCTCTAACGATAAAATTGTGGAGCATATAAAATAGATTCTTTCTTCTCAATTAATTTTTCTTTCATAAACTAATACAAGAGTCATTAATAGTCACATTTATCTTTTAAGTCTATTAACTTATTCATTAAAAATATCTCCAAACAATTAACTTTATCCATAATTTCCTTTTTTACAACTTTTTTATTTCGTATATTCAAATTGTGTACGAACATTCAACATTATAATATTCAAAATGTCTCGGATTTAAGTCTTGTAGATAGTGAAAATGTGATTAATGGAAAGGAGACTTCGCTAAAAGTGGTTAGCCAAATTTTTTGACAAAAATTAATGGGTGGATAACACCAATAATATGGTTAATATTAAATTGGTAATTCAATATGTATAAGTTACTTTGGTAAAAACCACATCCGATGCTATACAATAAACATGTATTTACTCACACTAAACGATCTTGACCCTTAATCCAAGATAAGAATAGTATATAATACTCAGATTTTAAAATAAATAATAATAATTTTAAATGATCTTATTTAGTAATTTGAGATCAAACTGTGCAGATAAAAAATGTGGCATTTAGTGTACCAAATTCATTTCTCAATTGGTGATTCATAAATCATCATAAAGCTGCTCTCAATTTTCACGCAAACTCATCCATCTAAAAAAATGGATTGGTCCTACATATTTAGAAAACAAATGTGTTTTTGAGCCAATATTGTACTCTCTCCATCTCTTAAAAAATGTCTCATTTAAATTATTTTATTAATGTTAAATTGTTAAAAATAATTATTTATTTGTTTTGAACAGTGACCAATATTCCAAAATGCCATTTTTATGATTAAAGTCTGAAATAAAATGTCCCTACCCTAGTTTGCAACTTTTCTATTATACAAAAATAAGAAGAGGAAAGTCATCACTACTTGAATTAGAACAGCTGTGCATTTAGGCATAACCATATCATAAAAGCAAGAGGGGCAGTGTACATGACCACAATATCATCATATTTATGATCATAAATAAATAAATTAACTAATTAACTTGAAGTGTTAAGCTAAGTAGATGAAGCTTATATATCATGTATGGCTTATTGGGAAACAATTGATCTAAAAGCTTTAAACAATGATAGATGTTGACAATAAGAGAAAGATGAATGATGAAAAAGCCATAATTAACATGAACAAACTTTATACGCAATTCATGAAAGGTCTTGCCGCCAAGCTTTGTGATTTTTTAAGAGATTCTAATTTCTATTGTGGAGGCAGTAATTATGGTCAAACTCATTAAGGTAACATTGCAAAGAAAAGCAGGCTCAATGAGTAAATAAACTAATTACAACCAATTATTAGAGTTAACCTTTTAATTAGTGTATAGTTGGTTCTATGAAGAAAAAAGTTGATTTTGAATGAATTGATTTTATGAAAGTGAATTGAACATAAAATGATTAAAATCTAGAGGGTTATAAGATGTGGTTGAAAGGTTGAAACTCATTCTCCTTTAAGTAAAGGTAGATGGTTTAATCTTAATTTTGGGTATATGAAGAAGTTTTAAATTTTTGGGGTCAGCTTTTTCATTCTTTGAAGTGCTTCCAGTCCAGCAAAAGTTATGATTAATCACTGTGTTCGGCGGTAGATACCCCGATTTCTAAAAAAAAGAACATAAAATAATTTTAATATACTTAAGTTTCAGTGTTATAAATATCACATTTAAATTTAAAAACTACAAATTTTAACTTCAAATTAGAATTAATTCTACCATAATGAATTTTACTCGCTATAATAAATTTTGCTATTAGAGCAAAAGTTGTTTTGTAGACATTAGTCTTTAAAAACAATGACAATGTTATGAGTCTCACACAAAGATTATTTTTATTATAATCTTTTTACTAATTGAGCCGATGTTTAAGGTTTGATATTTTAAGTTGACCCACCTTATTTTATTTTAAACAAGTTAGGCTGAGAGAACCAACATAATATATTAAAACTTAAAACTTCGTCTCAACCCACTAAAAATAACACATTAGACGGGCCAATATTTCACAACCATCCCTTTTACCACCCTACCTTAGCTTTAGGTCAATTGTTAGTACATGTAAAGGTAGAAACATTGTAGTATTAAAATTTCTTTTATATATTTGGTAGGAAATTAGAACCATTTGATGTCAACACTTGTTCTGAACTCTGTACTATTCGATCCCGTTCTTTCTTTTATGAACCGGAAGCTAAAAACAAAACAAAAAAATTCTTTTATGAGAGACATAACTATTACATACACAATCTTATACATATGTTTCTTCAAGACACAAGTAAGTATGACCGATTATAAAATCCGTATGCCGACGGATATCCTAGCTAGCTGAGGAGATCTACCACCATTTGAATTCGTCACAAAAGTGAAAAAGTGTAGTTAAAGAAAATAACGTGCTTAAAAATAGGAGAGAAATATTAATATAGCAATGTTTGTAGCCTTTTGTTGGTCAACTAAAGGTGATGCGTCCGACAAATGATATCAAATTGTGCTTTTGCTGAACAATGGCCTCTAAACAAATTCTCAACTATATGTGAAAAAGGGACTCCTACAAGATGCTGTCCCATGCATGAAAGGTACTAAATAACAACATCGTGTTATTAACATATATGTATAACATTTTCTTTTACATTTTTACGTGTCTAAATAAGAAATACCATAATGTACTTCACTATTACGAAGTTGAACAAAAATTTTATAACAGATATATGAATCAACATTAGTTTATAAATATATATTTAGTGCATATAATATGAATAAAAACAACAATTTTTTATTGATTTATATATTTATAAATATAAAAAGTATCACGATGTAAAGTGTGTCTATATGCTTGAGGAATGGAATATTTAAGATATTATGTCAATCTAAACTCAATTTGCATAATTACATTAAGGTTGAAATGATGACCAACAATTGATCTCTTTCTTTTGTGATTGGCACCAAAATTAAGAGCTCGACAAATTGAACAAAAATGATATTAGGTAGATTCTAATGATGCATAATGGTGTTGGGTTAAAATCAAATGCATAAGTGAAGCGTTGAACTTAACTCGTATGCTTCCGGAAGAAATGGGCCATGGTCATGAGAATTGAAAACAATGTCACAGTCACATTCTAAAACTACACTTGGGAATGATGAATTTGATTGAGAAGACCTTAAGAATATAATTACAAGCACTATATAGTAATCAAAATCGATGATATATAGTTCTAGACTTCTAGTAAAGTTTTTTTTTTTTTTTGACTAAAGACTTCTAGTAAAGTTATTTTTTTTTTTTGACTAAACTTCTAGTAAAGTTATAAAGTTATGATATATGGAAAACAATGTCCGTAGCATGATTGCAAAATATCTAGTGACTACACTACAAAAAAAATGCGCCACGCGGTGGTTTTGGACCTATTTAGCGGGGATTTTCAACCTCTGCAAAATGCTTAATCGATGCCCATAAATTGAAGGCGGCGGTTTTATTGAACCGCTGGTATCATTCTTTAAAACCTTGCCTTAGACCCCGATCGAATTTGAATTCATCGGTAGGACTTCCATTTACAAGAACTGAAGCTGTAGTCGTGCTGATGCATTCCGAGATCCACTTACGCCACAAAGTAGGAAAATTCTTTTTTCTCACAACAGCATCAAGATAACACCAGTCAACGGAATCAAAAGCCTTCTCGAAATCAACCTTGAAAAGGAGCATATCTTTTTTCAAGCATCTAGCATCTTCTACCAATTCATTAGCAATCAAAATACCATCTAAAATTTGTCTACCATGAATAAAAGTTGATTGTGTTTGAGAGATAACACTATCCATGAAACACCGCAGACGATTTGCTAGAACCTTAGATAAAACCTTATATAAGCAACAAACTAGCCTATAAGGGCTATAAAAGTGCTATTAATAGCTTTAGCTAGCTTTCCATTCCTATGGAAATTAGTAATAAAACGCATAAAATCAGCTTTCAAATCCTCCCTAAAATCCTTGATGAAACCAAAATTGATATCATCTGGACCTGAACTCTTGTAACTGTCGCAGTCCTAAACAGCCTGTTTAAAATGGTAAACATGCTAGATCTTTAAAATGGTAAAAATTGAAAACAGAGTATTTTACTTGTTTTGTTGTTTTTTTTATGGCAAATTCTATGGTACAATAGACAAATTATATTGTATTGGTACAATATGTTTTTAAATAATAGAAAAATTAATATATTTTGAAACAAGATAAAATTTTTAATCTTTTAAAATATTGTAATAACTAAATACCATTCATCAAAATTGTCAAAAAAATAATTTTTTATTTTTTTATTTTTTTGAATTTTTATTATTCAAAATAGTGAATATTGAATTATTTTTATGAGAAAATATAAAAAAATTAGTATAATATTTATAAAAAATGAAATTATATTTTTTCTTATGAAATTATGTACGTTCTCTAAAATATAAAAATCGATAAATACCTTTTTAATTTTTTAAAAATAATTATTTATATATGATTTTGAAGATCAAGTGTACCGGTACATTAGAATTTTTCTAATGTACCGTATAAGTTCCTTTTTTTTATAGATAAATTAAGAGAATGACCGAGATCAAATAATTTGTGGACATCTCAACTATGTTGGTACCTCCAGAGCTCCCCATACTATGTCATATTCTCATAATAATATATATAAAAAAAGGGAAAAGAAAAAAACATTACAAATAAATAAAAGGAATAATAATATATACAGCATGGAGAGACAAGACCAAAACTCACGGCAAGAAATAAAACATTACACAAAACAGTAAGAAGGTAACCCAAATCGGGTGTAAAAAACTTAGATCTAAAAAAATTGGGAAGTGAATACTTGGTTGTTGTTTAGAGGCACTCTTTTAATATAAACAACTTATTTACTATTTATAAGTATAACACATGCATTTATCGTAATAAACATTTATGTATAATGTTATATAAGTTGTTTTTACTGCAAAATATAAAATAAAGGTAAATTGTTTTTGTAAATGTCATAAGTTAATTTTATAAAGTATTAGATAACTTATAAAAATAAGTTGAAATTTTCTTTATGAAAATTGGCATGGCCCCCTAAACAAAGGGAAGACGATTCTTTGCCGAGGGTTCCTAAAAATAAGGGGCTCAAAATTTTAGTTTATTGAAATTTTTTAAATACTGTTAAGAAAGTTTAAGTATCCGTCTAATAGTTGAGTTATTTGAGTGAAATTATGTCGTGGTTCAGAGTTTTACCAATTACTCCCTCCGTCCCTAAATATAAGACCCCGTTTGACCACTGCACGTACGCCAATGCATAATTTTAATCACAAATATCTTTAATTATATAATAGTAAAAATTATAAAAATTTGATATTTAGAAAGTACTCATCAAAACAAATCAAACAAGATCTTATATGCTAATATTTACATCTATGTATTATTAAAAAAAAACGGTCAATACATGAGAAGTGAATAGTAAAAGTTTGTCAAACGGGGTCTTATAAAAAGGGACGGAGGGAGTATATCTTTTTATTTCTTATTATTAAGGGTTTAATTTTTAACATTTTCGAAAGGGCTCAATTTTTAACTCATCACCTTAAAAATTGTCATAAATTTCTTTCATAATTTCTCTCATACAAAATTAATATTGTCTGTATAAATTTTTAATGACTTATTATTTCGTGTATGTACAAAAAAAAAAATACTTATACCAATAAATAAGTTCAAATATTTTCATCTAAAAAATAATTTGCTTTTATGGCATAATAGTGATTATGATAACATTAATTAACATCACAAAAGAAACATGTTGCTTTTTCTCTTATCCTTTTCATTTCGTGGCTATTATTATTGAGAAAGCGAACAAACTTAATAAAAAGTTGATAAAGCATTTCTTAATTTGAACGTCTTAATAATAGCTACTTGCCAAAGATAACATCCATAGAAAATATGTTTTTCACTAATTACGCTTTCCTCACTCAAACCCCCCGAAACTTCTAATTACGTATTCAATGGTGCAAATACAGGTGCTAAGATGTGGCCTATAGGGTGTGTTTGATCGGTTAAAACTTAAGGTACTGGATATGACAACTTTTGTTGTACACTGTTTGATTTAAAAATTAATTATGGGATTGGACAAAACAGGCAGTAAGAGACAGGACAAAATCAAGAATTTTTATCCTTCACTCACAGCACAACTTTTTGTCCACAATACAACTATAAAAAATACGAAAAATACTTTTTTTATTTTTAAATATAAAGAAAATTATCTCTATATCTCTCTTCAATATAATTTTGTTTTATCCTGTACTATCTTATTTTGTCATGTACTGTCTTGTTCTATCATGTACTGTTATATCTAGTACTTACTGGTTTACGAATGAAACACACCCATAATTTCACCACAATTCTTAATGAATTATTACTCGGTTTAACAAAGACTAATAGTAAACGCTGAATTGTTAGATTCCTTCTCACTCAAGTTACCTACGCAAGTAACCGGTTCCATGTTAATAATTTGGAGCACTTGCAAAAATTGATTTTTCATGTTTAGTTGTTTTTGAGTAGTAGGGTGTTTTTAAAATTTTGGTAACATAGGGACGTACTTACGATTTGTATCCTAATTAATTAATAAATATAGTATAAAAAATTTGAATTTTAATAATTTATTTTATTTAATATCCAAATTCTCACACAAAAAAAATTCTACGAGTATATCTAGATGCGAAGTCATTGATAATAATTGTATCGACATTAATATATTCTAGGATTAATAGATTAAGGGGAATGCTACGGTATAATGGAGAAATTATCATGTACCGATACACTAAACACGTTGACCAATAACTGTTTGACATGTGTCATATTATATTATTAGTAAAATATAAGTGATGACTTGGATAAATGGTACATTTTTATTGGTTAAGTACCAATACAATGGATTTTTGCAAAAGTAGCGTACCATAGAATTTCCCTAGATTAATAGCCCCTGTAAAATACTCCCTCCGTCCCAAAACTATTGTCCTTTTAGCTTTTTAGTTTTGTCCCAAAACTATTGTTCTTTTCGGAAACCAATGTAAAATTAAAGTTAGTTTACCATTTGTATCCTTACAAAAGTTAAACCATTAATTAAATATATTTTTTCTTTCTTAATAAAGTAAGGGTAAAAGAGACTTAACTTATCAATTTTTGTTGTGTCTTAATCTATGTGCATTACTCTAAAAGGACAATAGTTTTGGGACGGAGGGAGTACTACTCAAGTTTTGGAAAACCCTCTGTAAAAAAAATGTGATGTTAAAGTTTTTGCAGTAGCCCTGGACCCAGTCAACCATAATATCGGTTTAGAACCCTCACTAAAATTATATTTTGCAGCGATTTTTTTACAGCAGTTATATTATGGTTGACTGAGTCCATATGAGTATTACAAAAAAATTAACATTATAGAGGAGAATTCTAAAAATCAAATTTACAGGATATTGCAAAACTTGAGTATTTTCCGAGGGGTATTAATTCAATAACCCTATATTCTATCATATCTTTCTTTAGAATTGCTAAACTATTCAATATATCCCGTGACATTGATGATCTCAAGTAGTTTTTAAATAATTTTAACTTTGAAGTTGATATTTGATACGAGGGAGATATGTTGGTACGTATTTTTTTGGTATGGAGATATGTTGGTAGACATAATAAGAAATGGCAAATAAAAATAAGAATTTAGGTTTTTTTTTAATGGACCCTTGCATTTTTTTTAGACCAATTTTGGACTTATTTTTTAGGGCTTAAGATACGGCCATGTCGGGTAAAACTGAATTTGTCTTTAGAATTAATTTTAATTTGAAATTAGAATTTTTAGCTTTTGAAAACTTATAAACTCATTATCTTAAGATTTTGATTAACATGTGGTGTCTCTCTTGATCCATTGAAAATAGTAACATAGATTAATTTAAATTTTATTTTTGTCAGAGATTGAATTAGACATCTAAAAATTATGCGGTTACAAAAATCAATCATTACTCTTTATACTAACTATCACAATTTTGTTGTGTTTAGTTCGTTAACTTTCTGAATTAGAGATAACAAGAATCACTGGTGTGTCATATTGGTGGACTATTATTGTCTTATTTGGTATGCAAACTTAATCATTTTTAGACCACAAAACTATGGAGAGTTACTGGTTTTTGTCATTTAAATTGGCAACACAAAATTGATTTATGTCTAATGCAAAAATGATTTATGTTAGCAAAACTGTTGCACGAGTTTTCCACCAGAAAGTTTGGGAAAAAGGGGATTTTGAATGTCAGGTATCTATCTTTGTAAATGACCATTGAATCTTGGTTATGTATCTACATTCAATCATATAGATTCATAGACTAGGGTAGTCGTAAATATATTCATAAATCATAATCATAACTTGATAGTATTAGATACGTAATTAAGAAACTAAAAACTAGAAGTCACGTGCTTTTGATTAACACTTGAAAACATGACCCTTTAAAGTTTAAACACAAAAAAAACACACTTGAAAAGATGACTTGTATTCCAATTGCAATTTGTAACATTCAAGAAACGTCTTGCTTGCACACTGTTTTCTCAAAAGCATTGACAGTGTCTTTGCAACAACAACATACTCAATTACTCATATTTAACTTATTGCCCCTAAAGCGAATTCGAATTGTGCGCAAATTTAACATATTGCCGTTAATGGGATTGACTTGTAGCTGTAAGTGATCGTGAGTGTTGAAGTTGTTGAGAGTCCCACATTTCTCAGGTTCGGGCCGTTAAGTGTATAAATGTGCTTGGACACCCTCACTCTTTGAGTTTGCTTTTCAGAATGACATTCAAACCCATTTAACATGGTATCAAAGCCGGGTTATTAATTGCAATGTGGATATTGGACACAGGCCCACGCTAGGTGTGCGGGTCAATGTTGAACTTTTTTGAAGTCCCACATTTTTCAAGTTCTCGAGCTATTGAGTGTATAAATGTACTTGGACACCCTCACCCTTTGAGCTAACTTTTGAGGATGAGATCCAAACTCATTTAACAATGAGTTGAGCTCTAAGGTCTTTTCTGCTTTGGACTGAAATATCATCCGCTCATTCTAAACTAATGTGATGTGATCCGGAGAATGACATTAAATAACCATAAACAGATTAGGTGCAACTAAGTTGTCACACTAATTCCACAAGGTGACTTTTATCATGACAGCCTTGTGAAATTGAATAGGGTACAAGAAGAAAATAACAACCCTTATTAAGGA